>CM055064.1:45169628-45255350 GCA_029204045.2 Tillandsia leiboldiana | reverse complement strand
CTAGAATTAGACACGTACAAGGTGATGTACCGTACCACACTTACGACTCAACCTTTTCCATACGCTCCTAGAGGATCTTCTCGCTCGCTCCGACGCTTCTCGAATCCACGATCTGCGCCCAACGCCGAATCCACGGCGTCCAACGTCGAATCCACGACGTCCAACGTCGAATCCACGACGTCGACGAATCCACGGTCTCACCCAATAGCACCGTTCGAATCCACGAACGTGCCTCGCTCCGAATCCACGAGAGCGATTGAACTTGAATCCACAAGGACACGCGAATCCACGCGCCGATTTTGGGGTAAATCGTTGTTTTTGGGTGGTGATGATCCGCCGAATACTTAGATCAAAGATAGATCGGAAATACCATCTAAGTATTCATTAGTTTGATTCAACTCAAGATGTGAGTATGAAAACCTAGAATCAAACTAATCAATATAGATGAAGAAACATAGAGTATTCTCTAATGATTTCCTTTCTTCTCTATATGTGGATCTATAGCCGTATAAGATGATATATGAAAATGACGGCTATGTGGATTCACCCTAGAAAAGGAGTCATAGGGTGTATTTATAGGTTAGAAACCCTAGGAAGGAGATAAGAATCAAAAACCTGCCATTTCTGGATATTTACGGACGGCGATCCGGATCGTGATAACTAGGATCCGGATCGTCATAACAAAACAGCCAATTCCAGAAAAACGAAGGTTCGGGATCCGGATCATGTGACTACGATCCGGATCGTTCATACAGTTCACCAAACATCAACGTTCGGGATCCGGATCAAGAGACTACGATCCGGATTGCGACGAAGTATGAACGAACCACCTTCGGGATCCGGATCGAACAACCTGATCCGGATCCTGAACATGTCCCAAGTCCAGTTTTTGATTTTTATGCAATGAAAGATTCTTCCAAGTGTTTCTACACTACAAGAAGTATTCGGATCACACAAATTCTTTAGTTAAACATACCTGATCCTTTTGAATTCTCTTTCTTGAGATTGAGTTAAATGATCCAACTTTCTTCACCTTCAATCTTCAGGACTTGAAACTTTCACGAAACTACGCCAACTCAAATTCCGTAACAGTCTAGTCTAGCGGGAGTTCGGGATCGGCCTACATTCAGGGGGTTCGTTCGACTGACTTCGAGGGGTTTTCATTCTAAGACTTAGTGTGGGACTTTGAAAACTGTCATCAAGTTTTTAATTACTCGTCTAACTGTGCTAATATGGTAGTCTCTATTGTTGTTGCTATCGGGTTGATTATGGTGTACTTGGTTACTATGCTCGAGGCTGCAGCACGCGCACCCGCGGTTGGCCACCGCAAAGGTGCGCTTTTCCGAAAATGTGGTTTATGACCCTGTAAACCACGAGGTGACGTAGTGGGGCCCCCGTAGTTGTGAGGTTTTGAGGCACCAAGGTGTGAGCGGTGCGACCCGTCGACGTAGATGCTCGACGTGGTCAGGTGTTACAGGTGTTCGTGTTTCTTTGAGGCGTGTGCGACCCGTCGACGTACACTACAACAAATAGGTTTTGTGGCAATTTAATAGCGGCAATTATGAAATTGCCGCTAGTAAATAATATCTAATTATACTTTAGCGGCAATTATTTTAAGCTTTATATTTTTACCGACGATTATTTTGTATGTAAAATATGGGTGTTTGACCTAATTTTTTAAAGTACTTTAAGCTCAAAAGTGATTTTTGAAAAAAATTTATTTAATAAGTGATTTTGATTTTTAAAATCAGTTTTTAATTTTAAGGTCTAAAATAAAAAACAATTAACTAAAACTATTTTTTGAATTTGATTCTAATTTTGGACTCAAATTTTAAATTTTTATTTTTATTTTATACTCAAAATTCAAAATTTAACTTTAAAATTTAAAATTTTAAATTTAGATATTAAATTTTAATTTTAAATCTCAAATTTTAAATTTTAAAATTCAAAATTTTAATTTTCAAATTTAAAAATTAAGATAAATTTAAAATTTAAAATTATAAGTTTTAATTTCAAATTATAAATTTAAAATTTATAATTTAAATTTTCAAATTTTAATATTCAAATTTTAAATTTTTAGATTTTAAATTTTAACCCTAACCCTAATTAACCTGAACCTATCCACTCTCCCCTACATTCATTCTCCCCTGGATGCTCGAGCTCGAGCTCTCCTTCTCTCCTTCAACCCTTTCTATCCCCCTCTCCGATCCTTTTCTACCCCTCTTCGAGTTCGAGCTCTCCTCATCTCCTTCTACCCCCTCTTCGAGCTCGAGCTCCGATCCCATTCCCCAAATCGCCCTCTCCGCTTCCGACCTTCTCGGCTCCGCGTGGACGATCATCCTCGACACATCGATTTGATCCGGGATCTCGGCAGTGCAGCTTCTCGATTTGGTGCTCCGATCCATTGGTAAGAGCTCTCAATCTCAAATCCTTAGTTTCGTTCTTGAATAGATTTTATTTTTTTCCCAATCTCATTGATTTTGCTGTGAATATGTAATTATGGTTTGATTTTTAGTGATTATTCTCCCAAAATCTAAGGATATGAAGTCTTGTGATCGAATTGTGATGCATAAGAAACTGTGATCAAACTGTAGATCACATCAAATTGTTTTATATTTTGATTTTAGGAACTCTATATTTGGGTATAACATTCTGATGACTTCTCCTGTAACTGTTGGATTTTTTTAACTTGCATTAGGTAAAGTTAAACATATTCAACAATTCAGACTATCCAGGAAACTCATAATATCCAGGAAACTCATAAGGCAAACTATAGATCTATTTCAATTGATGCACCAAGAGAAGAGAAAAAATAGCAGGATCAAGTGTAGTCACTCACGAAGGTTCAAGGTCACGGTAGATGATGGCTTCCGGTTTATGCTCATGCAAGTAATTCATTCCCTTAGAATAATTTGAAATAAAATTAAGTTCCAAGGAAAATAGTTAGTTATACAAACAGAAGAGGCGTTCAAACATAAAATTAGCAAAGAAATATTGTCAAGAAGCAGGAAGTAGAGATATTGATTATTGACAGTATTAGGTAAAAGGACCCTGCAATATCAAGGGCAAATTTAATTGCCAATGTTAGCTTTAATGCACCCTTCTGTCTCAAGAATTCACGAAGATCGCCCTGCATGGCAGAATGAATTATATGCAAATTGTACATGTATTAGTTCACATTATGAGTTTCTTTTCCTTTTCTTTTTTTTTCCCTTAAGCAGGTCAATGCTGCTTTGTGTTGTAGAGTGATAGGACCAGTGATTAGCTTCATTTGAAACAAGAATCAGCATAGTTAGGAAGTGAATCTTAGACGCTTCAAGTATGAAAATTTTGCCGTAATTTTGCAAGGATGGTATAAGCATCAATGAGTGCCATTTAACTATGTTGGTATCGTTTAGAGTGGGTCTTTTCAGATTAATTCAAAAACTCAAATTCAATCCAAAATGAGCAAAACAATCTCATAATATGGATAAATTTTCGGTCTAAATTTGTTACAGCAACTCCTGCTCTTTGTTTTTTTTCCTTTCTTTGTTTTTGAGAGAGGGAGAGAGAGCACGAAACTGCATGCAAATGCATTTTTATCATTCAACAATTGTAGCTTTGTATGTGTAGTTATTTTATTACTTACTGAAAACTAAACAATATAGTGGACTTGGGGAAAGGCGAGGGCACCATATTTTAGATAAATGAACAATAAAAAGATTACAGGGGATAATGCATCAAATGTGAAAGGAATATATTCATGTGGAAACGGGGGCAAGTTCACAACATTAGAAGATAATCCAAACAGGTTGATTAGCAAGAGAGCACATGATAAGGAAGTTCCCATATAAATAAAGCTAGTGCTTGTTGTGTTGCATGATTTTTATTTGTACAACGAGCTTTTATTTGTACAACGAGCTTTTTTTTTTTTATGTGAAAGGAATAAAGCTAGTGCTTGTTGTGTTGCAGAAAGAAAAGAGCCATGACAAGAAGTAAATCACGGAAAAACTTTTGCAAACTCTGATTTTTTTTAAAAAAAATTAAACTATGAAGTTTGTCTGTTTGTATGTTGGAAGACAATATGCCGTGAAGGCGTTCGTATCATCGTAGCGAACAATTAAACCCTTTGTTAATGTGGGGTTCGTTAAAGACTTGCATCTGAAGGACTCACATGATCTAAGAATGTGTCAAGAAACAAGTTCGTAAAGGTCAAATTTGTACATTAAAAATGTTTATTTTGAAGATTTCTTCCATGGGACCTTGAGTTTCTTCTAAAATCCCTGGTCGAAAGTGATTGGCAGAAACTAAAAGCTCACCAAATGTGTATTTTAGCAATTTCCGAGAGGTTTGCTAAAAGATTTTCTATTAAAAATTTCTAATATTGTTTGCGGCGCACAATGAAAACATAAAGTTTTTCAACGGATTCATTATGTTGTGTGTGACAAGTCGGCATACTCAGTACTGGACATATATTCAAATTTTCAATTTTGGAAAAATCCTTGTCTAGTAATATAGCCTATTTTATTAGTTGCATGACCCAGATTTTGGCACTATTACTGCTATTTTCTTACTGATAATTTTTGTATGACTCAGCCTTTGCTGCCGCCTTTTGGGTCACCTTATGCTCCAATATACTCACCTGGGGGAGTCTACTCTCATCCGTCTGTGCCCATTGTAAGTCAGAGATGGCATCATATGTGCTTTAACTTGATATTTGAATCTAGTTGGTGGAAATTTTTGCATCTTGTAAAAGAACTATTGTAAGTGCTGCACATACCTAGTCCAGATAGGTGAATCAACTCAACAATAACTTGATTTTGCTCAGGGATCTCATGTGCATTCTCAAGGGGTCTCACCATCTTCTGCTGCTGGCGCAGCTCCAGTGGTAGGCATAGTTTGTTAGGCATTTGTTTCTGTAACATGTGTTGCTCTTACATTCCAAATACTGTTTTGGGGTTCTTTACCTATTTCTGATTGATAATTTTGTCAGTTTTATTACTACTGTTTTTGGAATTTTGCTAGTCTTACACCTCAAATGCCGATTTTGTGTTGTGTGCTGAACCTGATTTTGGTACTTCGATTGGTAATCTTGTTTGTCACTTTATGTCTATTCCTAAGATGGCGAATCCTTCGAGCACGGATCTACCTGCCAAGTCAGCAAGTAATAAGGACAAAGGGCCGACAAAAAAAACTCAAAGGGCCTGATGGAGTTTCTGTTTCAATGGATGATGAAAATGCTGAAAATAAATCTGGTGCTGATGCTGGGAGGTTAGATCTCTTTACTTTTGTCCTTTATTAATAGATTACCTATTGTTAGCTGATCTTTTTTTTTTCTTGTTTGTGGGTACAAATCGTACAGTGGGTACAATAGTACAGAAGGCTCAAGTGAAGAAGTAGTGAATCTAGGGTACTGCATTTTCTCCTTTTTAAATCATTTCAGATCTTTTCAAGCATGTGCAGTAGGAATTATCTTTATATTTTTAAAACTTTCCAAACTTATAGGGGAATGGAAATGGAAGAAAGCGGAGTTCGGATGACAGACCGAATCAGGTACTTTTGTTTCCTATTAATATATCGACTAGGCAGCTAGTTGTCACGCCCCGGAACCCGGGCTCGCCAACAGATCCGCCGTGCACACGGGATTTCCGAGTACACGAAGCGCTGGTAACCTGCTCCGATATATATGACAATAAAAGAGCATAATACAGAGCTGAAGTAGAATAACCACATAGTATCTCAGACTGGAACTACAAATAAAGCAGTAATAAGTACAATAATCACTCAGCTCACCAAATAGTACAACCTGCTGGCAGAAGCCAGACCCAAATAAAAGGAGAATACCACAGTCTGAGTGAAGGGTACAACGTCTATTTACAGCTCTCAATCTCACAGGAGATCTATCTATTCGGCGATCCCCTTACCTCGATCCGCTGCCGAAGGCCTAGCAGCTCCTGCAGATGACTCTGCAAAATAAAGGAGAAAGAAACAGAAAATAACAATGGGGGGTGAGAACTACCAGATAAACCAGCAGCCTCCCCTAGTGGGTAAAACCTCAACTCTGACGCACCCACTAGGACTACTAGAGGCAAAAGGGAGAAAAGGGGGAGTGGTAAAATACATAAGATGCTGAAACAGGAAAACTACCACTACTATGCTGTCAAAACTGTATGCATGCATCAGAAATGGTATCTGTCCAAATAAATCCATCTAGACACCAGTAACAACTGGTACTGCCTTGCTCAGCGGAATCTGCACACACGGCTCGAAACCGCGGGATCGGCTCGCACGGCTCGCATCCCAACATAAGTATCAAACCGGCACACACGGCTGGGTCTGAAAAAGCCCACCTCCGGAGTGGCACTCGAGGGGAGCGACCCACACGAGTAAAGCATCTCTGTCATCAGTATCTCAAGTATCTCTGTAGCACATATCTCAATATAGCAGGACTGGATCATAACTATGATCAAAGTGGGAAACTCCATCCACTACAGAAACCCAATCCCCAGCTGATGCAATAAACCAGACTCAACCCCAATCCGATGCAAGGGTAAACATCTGGTCGACCGCCTACTGTCCGCGGTTACCGCAATACCCCACAAATCCACAATCTAATGCAATCTCGACTACACTATCCCAAACCCTGCTCACACTTGAGCAACAAGCCTCTGGATGCACAGGACAACAATGAAACATGTACAAATCCCAAGATGATAGTGTAGCAATAAATAGTGGCTAACTAGATGAGCAAGAAAGCATGCCATTATTTAAAAGCTGTAGAAAAGTGTCAAATATTTATTTTAAAAAGATTGATTGTTATAAAAGTTATTGCATGCGAGATTATAGCCTTTGTCCCAATCACAGTGTCCCAATATAAGTCATCATATACTCTGTGGGGTTAAATTTTAGGAGAGTTCGTCCCAGCGGTTCTCGTCAATTGTCATATTAATTCGTCCCAATAATCTCATCAATTGTCCTGTTAGTTTGTCCTGTTAGTTTGTCCTGTTAGTTCTTATCAATTATCATATTAGTTTGTCCCAGTGGTTCTCATCAATTGTCATATTAAATTTTAGGGGAGTTCCAGTAATCCCAGTGAGCTTGTCAAAAATGAGGTAAGCAACAACCGCCCACCTCGAACAGCTCAAATCACACCCAGATAGTCTCCTGGCTGTCCACACCCTAGAACTGCTGTCTGCCGAAAACGGTGCCCTACAGCAACACACATTGCACAGGGTGTAACTATATTATTCATAAAAATACAGCTTTTGCTGTTTTTCAAATAGCACGAAAAGAGAGGAGTTTTCACCTCTGTATAGTGCTCAGAAAAATCCAGAAAAATTACGGTTGCGTTCCTCGCGAAGAGTAGATCAAAATCGACTCTTTAAACGCTCGATCTGATGCTCCTACGCCAAGATAAAAATCGGAGAAGTCGATGCTGTCCAGAAATTTCCACAGCAAAAAGGGGGGTCAAAGAGACCTCGGGAATCGTGCCAAAAGTACGAAATGGAGCAAAGTGATCAACACGAAATCAAAGCCTTACCTCTTAGGAACGCGCTGCCCCGAAAATCGTCCAAAATTCCTCCTGGTTAGCACTCAGGGAATTTCCGACGGAACTGCGACGGGAAATGGGCCGAAAAAGAAAACCGTCGCAGTGCGCCGCGTCGCAGCTAACTCACTATCGGTATCTTCAAAAATTCTAAAATCTGGAGGAGAGAGAGAGAAGAGAGAGAGGAATATTTTTCCTAAAGGGCCCAACCTCTGATTCTCTCTCTACGGCACAGAAATCGAGGTGGGAATGAGGAGGGGTGGGGGACCCTATTTATAATGGGCTGGGGCTCCACACAGGATCGGATTCGAACAGGAAACACCGAAACGGGCCAACCAAAACGCGCCACGCGTCCACAAAACAGGAAACAGCCTGTGCAAGGGCCACTCAGAAGCCGCCACGTGTCCACGTGGTGCACAGGCCCGGTCCCCGCGCCGGGTCTTCCGGAAGATGTCGGCCAACCGGGTGCTGCCACGTGTCACCTTCCCACGTGCTTCTAGAAGCCGGCCGGCCAATGGGAAGCGCCACGTGGCAGGAGAGATCTTCGGTGCACCCGGTGCACGCCATGCCGTGGACCGCGCACCAGCGCCCCCTGCCCGCGCCTGCCCGCCTGCCCGCGCTGCGCCCTCCGCACTCCGCCGCTGTGCCGCCGCTGCGCCGCTGCCCGCTGCCGTGCGCCGCTGCCCGCTGCCGCTCGCCGAACAGTAATTTCGGCGGCCGGAGTTACTGTTCCGGCGTGAACAGTAATTTTGCGCCGAAAATCAAGTAAATATACCATTTTGAACGTTTTCGCGTGCTGAGTCCAAATCCGCTGTCCATTTCGCCAATTCTCATCCTAAATTTTGCCGAAAGTCCTCGGAAAAATCTCATTGCTCCGATTTTCGTGCCTAGTCTATTTTAAATGTCCAATTTCGATTCTACAAGCTCTGCTTCACCGAAATAAGCTCCCTACAGTCACTGTTTAATGTTGCACAGTTCCTGCGAGAGTCCGGATCATCACATCCTCCCCACTAAAAGGAGTTTCGTCCCTCGAAACGAGACTAAACAATAATCCTTAGTCCGATGTCTCGAATAAGTAGGGGTGAGCATCCCTCATCTCCGACTCGAGCTCCCATGTAGCCTCGCGCTCGTCATGATTGCCCCATTGGATTTTCACATAGGGAATGGCCCGATTGCGCAATTCTCTCACCTCTCGGTCCAGAATTCGCAGTGGGCGCTCTTCATACCTCAAATCTTCGCTAATCTCAAGCGGTGTGAAGTCGATGACGTGCGATGGGTCGAAGACATACTTCCTCAAAGTAGAAACGTGAAACACATCATGGACACCAGCAAGCCTCGGAGGAAGTGCAGGTCGGTAGGCAACTGGCCCGATACGCTCCAATACCTCAAAGGGTCCAATGTATCGGGGGCTAAGCTTTCCACGAATACCGAATCTCCTGATTCCTTTGGACGGCGAGACTTTCAGGAATACGTGCTCTCCAACTTGAAATTCTAAGTCTCGTCGCCGAATATCGGCATAACTCCTTTGTCGGTTTTGGGCGGTTTGAAGATGCCGTTGAATCACTCGGACCTTCTCCTCTGCCTCTAACAATATATCTGGTCCCAAGGTCCGCCTTTCGCCCACGTCACTCCAATAAAGCGGTGATCGACACTTGCGTCCATACAACGCTTCAAACGGAGCCATCTGAATGCTCGCTTGAAAGCTATTGTTGTACGCGAACTCAGCCAAGGATAAGTGTCGAATCCACCCTCCGCCGAAGTCCAAGACACAAGCCCTCAGCATGTCCTCCAGGATTTGTATCGTCCGTTCTGACTGTCCATCCGTCTGCGGATGAAAAGCAGTACTGAACCTAAGCTGAGTTCCCAAGGTTGTCTGCAAACTCATCCAGAAACGCGAAACAAACCTCGGGTCTCTATCTGATACCATGGAGGCTGGTACTCCATGTAATCTAACTATCTCGTCTAGATAAAGCTGGGCTAGTCGCTCGAGTGACCAAGTAGTCTGCATAGGCAAGAAATGCGCTGACTTGGTAAGTCGATCTACAACTACCCAGATCGCATCGGCTCCTCCTTGTGCCTTCGGTAGTCCGACCACAAAGTCCATCGTAATGTGGTCCCATTTTCACTCGGGAATTGGGAGACTCTGTAACTTGCCAGCTGGCACTCGATGCTCAGCTTTCACCTGCTGACAAGTTAAACACTGGGCCACAAATCTTCCAATATCCCTTTTCATGCCTTTCCACCAGAAGTGTGCCTTGAGGTCCTTATACATCTTAGTCCCACCAGGATGTAGGGTATAAGGTGTATAATGGGCCTCTCGCAATATCTGTTCTCTAATCTCCACATCTGTTGGCACACAGGCTCGGTTCCTGTACCTCAGTACTCCCGAGGCATCTACCGTAAAGTCCCCAGACTGATTACTCGGAATCTGATCTCTAATCCTGGTCAAGTGGGGGACCTCACTCTGTTTCTCCCGGATCCTGTCCAGCAGAGTGGGCTGCAAGACTAAAGATGTCAGTCTAGCAGTGACCCCAGGGGACACAACCTCTATCTCGAGTCGTCTCATCTCCTCTAATAGCGGCGCTTGGTCTGTGATCAACATAGACAAACTTTGCACTGCTCTTCTACTCAAGGCGTCAGCGACCACATTAGCCTTGCCCGGGTGGTAGAGAATATCTACATCATAATCCTTTAATAGCTCTAACCACCTACGTTGCCTCAAATTCAGCTCCTTTTGCGTGAACAGATACTTAGGCTCTTGTGGTCGGTGTAGATTTCACAATGCTCCCCATACAGATAATGGCGCCAGAGCTTCAGCGCAAACACTACAGCAGCAAGCTCCAAGTCATGGGTAGGGTAGTTTTTCTCATATTCTTTGAGTTGTCTTGATGCATATGCAATTACCCTCCTTCCTGCATCAACACACATCCGAGTCCACTGTGTGATGCATCGCTGTAGATCACATATCCTTTTCCCATAACAGGAAGGGAAAGGATAGGAGCGGTCATCAGTCTATTCTTCAGCTCCTCAAAGCTCTTTTGACAGTCCTCACTCCAGATAAACTTTACTCCCTTACGCGTCAAGCGAGTGAGGGGTGTGGAGAGCTTCGCAAAGCCTTCCACAAACCGACGGTAATACCCAGCTAAACCCATAAAGCTACGTACCTCAGAAACCATCGTCGGTCGGGGCCAATCACGGACTGCCTCAATCTTCGCTGGGTCCACCGCCACACCTGCAGCGGAAATCACATGGCCCAAGAAGACTACCTCCCGAAGCCAAAATTCGCACTTTGCCAGCTTGGCAAACAACTTCTCTCGTAGAAGTTGCAGCACAATCCTCAAGTGCTCCTCATGCTCCGCATCACTTCGGGAGTAGACCAAGATATCATCAATGAACACTACCACGAATCGATCTAAGTACGGTCGGAAGATCCGATTCATTAAATCCATGAACGCGGCAGGGGCATTAGTTAGCCCAAAAGGCATAACTGTAAATTCATAATGCCCATACCGTGATCTGAATGCCGTTTTCGGAATATCTTCGGCCTTCACCTTCAACTGGTGGTAACCGGACTGCAAATCTATCTTAGAGAAGACACAAGACCCTTGCAGCTGATCAAAAAGATCATCGATGCGCGGCAAAGGGTACTTGTTCTTGATGGTCACTTTATTTAATTCCCTATAGTCCACACACAATCGAAGTGACCCATCCTTCTTTTTCACGAATAGCACCGGCGCTCCCCAAGGCGATACACTCGGCCTAATAAAATCCTTATCCATTAAATCCTGAAGTTGCGCCTTAAGCTCTCGCAACTCAGCCGGTGCCATCCGGTAAGGAGCCTTAGAGATTGGCGCAGTTCCTGGGACTACGTCAATCACAAACTCAATTTCCCTATCTGGCGGCATATTAGTAAGCTCAGGGGGAAAAACATCCGGGAACTCGCGGGCAATAGGGATATCCCCGAGTCCCGGCGCCGCCGTAGGCCCCTCAACAACACTAGCCAAAAAGGCTACACATCCTCGACGGATCATCTGCTTTGCTCGGGAAGTCGAAACCATAGAGGCAAAGAAAGCACTCTGACATCCCCGATATTCCAACATCTCCTGGCCTGGCTCTCTAAAAGTGACGGTCCTTGCGGCACAGTCAATAATCGCAAAATACGAGCCAGCCAGTCCATCCCGAGGACCACATCGAAGTCCTTCAATTGTCTCAGGACCAACAGGTCTACTGGCATAATCCAGGACTCGATTTGCATCGGGCAGGACCAACAACACTCCTCCACGTGCAAGGTGTGATCAGGAATCTGAACCTTTCGTGCACGTGGCAAAAGTCCTACCTCTAACCCATGTAATGATACAAATGATTTACTAATAAAAGAATGTGATGCTCCCGTATCAAATAAAGTACGAGTCCTAATGTCAGAAAGTAAGGTGATACCTGCCACCACATAATCTGCGGCTGAAGAGTCCTCTACCTGCGCCGCATACACCCGCCCACTTTGAGCTGGAGGGCGGTACTCCGTGGGATGGGAAGAAGATGGCCTGCTTGCTGGAGCATATGGCCGCTGAGCCGTCGACCGCTGTTGAGATGAAGATGGAGCAGATGCTGAAGAAGGGGTGGCGGGGGCCGAAAAGGGGCACGAAGCTTGAATGTGCCCGGGTTGTCCACATCTATAGCAGTGACCCCACCGCTGGTCGCAGGTGTTGGAAAAATGCTGACCTCCACAGAAAATACAACTGCCGGGAGCCCGTGGCTGTCGTGATTGCTGTTGCTGTTGAGACTGCCGTTGTCGCTGAGGCTGTCGTTGCGACCCACGCTGCGACGGCTGGGATCTCTGCTGTTGCTGCTGCCGCTGCTGGGGCCTCTGGGGTCCACCAGGCCCTCGCCGCTCAGACCGTCCTTGGCCGGAAGACTCTGGCAGAGACGGTCGTGGCGGCCTCCACGAACTAGCTTGTCCCCCAACCTCCGATGCCGGTCGCTTCGCCCCCGGGATCACCACGGGAGCTGGAGCTGCCTCCTCCATCACTACCTCCCCGCACTCAACGTAGAGTGCCTGCTCCATTGAGGCCTCCAAGGTCTGCAACCTTCGCGAGCGAACGAGTTGAAAAAGGTCCCGGCGCAACCCTCGCTCGAACATGTAAATCCGGTGCGCCTCATCCCTGGCCACGTTCGGTACACATGCCAACAACTGATTGAAATTGGCAATGTATTCGTGTACGGGCCGATTCCCCTGGCGAAGGTTTCTCATCTGCTCCTCCAATCTCTGTCGGACGCTTTCCGGGAAGAAAAGCCCCGAGAATGAGACTGCGGAACTCCGCCCAGGTCAGGAGCTGAGCCCCAGGCGGACCAGCCGGGTCGAACACGCCGCCACCAAGCCTCGGCGTTGTGCTCCAAAATGTTCGTCGCTAATACCACCTGATATCGCTCCTCGATGAACAACGTCTCAAAACGTCGCTCCATCGCCGTGATCCACGACTCTGCCTCCCACGGCTCTGTATTTTGCCCCGAAAAATGGGGTGGGTCAAACTGGCGGAACCTCATCAACAGGTCCACCACTCCCCGCTGTTCTGCCGGGGTCAGAGATCCTATCAGCCCAGTCGGCTGTCCACCAGTACCCCGAGCAACAGGGGATGCCGGGGTCACCGGTACAGCTGGAGGATTCACAGCAGGGGAAGAAGGTACGGGAGAACTCTCCGGGGGTGCTACAACAGGCTGCGCCCTCTGCTCTAACATCTGCGTCGGCCGACCCATAGCCTCCTCCTGACGCCGAACAGCCTCGGACATCTGGGCCATCTGAGCTTGTAGCTCTGGCACATCACTCTGCTGGCCCTGCCCGGACTCCTCCTGGTCGGGCTCAGGGGAATCAGGCTGAGAACGCGTCAACATCCTACGTCGCGGAGGCATCCTACCACAAGAAACCACACTCAGTATCATATCCCCACACGACCCAATCTAGCGAAAGTCAAAGACATCCCCATATTTCTGTGACTTTATGTTGTCTGCAGCCAACATAACGGTTCACCAGAAATTGGGCATGTCGATCCCTCTTCTTTCACTCGAAGAGCCAAACAATAAATCAACGACTTCTGCAAATATCACGTCTCTCATGCCCTATCATCCTAGGGTCTGCCAAAGGCCTAGGGTTTCCTAAGTCCCAACTGACCTATCCCTAAGCTCTGATACCAACTTAATCTGTCACGCCCCGGAACCCGGGCTCGCCAACAGATCCGCCGTGCACACGGGATTTTCCGAGTACACGAAGCGCTGGTAACCTGCTCCGATATAATATGAATAATAAAAGAGCATAATACAGAGCTGAAGTAGAATAACCACATAGTATCTCAGACTGGAACTACAAATAAAGCAGTAATAAGTACAATAATCACTCAGCTCACCAAATAGTACAACCTGCTGGCAGAAGCCAGACCCAAATAAAAGGAGAATACCACAGTCTGAGTGAAGGGTACAACGTCTATTTACAGCTCTCAATCTCACAGGAGATCTATCTATTCGGCGATCCCCTTACCTCGATCCGCTGCCGAAGGCCTAGCAGCTCCTGCAGATGACTCTGCAAAATAAAGGAGAAAGAAACAGAAAATAACAATGGGGGGTGAGAACTACCAGATAAACCAGCAGCCTCCCCTAGTGGGTAAAACCTCAACTCTGACGCACCCACTAGGACTACTAGAGGCAAAAGGGAAAAGGGGGAGTGGTAAAATACATAAGATGCTGAAACAGGAAAACTACCACTACTATGCTGTCAAAACTGTATGCATGCATCAGAAATGGTATCTGTCCAAATAAATCCCATCTAGACACCAGTAACAACTGGTACTGCCTGCTCAGCGGAATCTGCACACACGGCTCGAAACCGCGGGATCGGCTCGCACGGCTCGCATCCCAACATAAGTATCAAACCGGCACACACGGCTGGGTCTGAAAAAGCCCACCTCCGGAGTGGCACTCGAGGGGAGCGACCCACACGAGTAAAGCATCTCTATCATCAGTATCTCAAGTATCTCTGTAGCACATATCTCAATATAGCAGGACTGGATCATAACTATGATCAAAGTGGGAAACTCCATCCACTACAGAAACCCAATCCCCAACTGATGCAATAAACCAGACTCAACCCCCAATCCGATGCAAGGGTAAACATCTGGTCGACCGCCTACTGTCCGCGGTTACCGCAATACCCCACAAATCCACAATCTAATGCAATCTCGACTACACTATCCCAAACCCCTGCTCACACTTGAGCAACAAGCCTCTGGATGCACAGGACAACAATGAAACATGTACAAATTCCAAGATGATAGTGTAGCAATAAATAGTGGCTAACTAGATGAGCAAGAAAGCATGCCATTATTTAAAAGCTGTAGAAAAGTGTCAAATATTTATTTTAAAAAGATTGATTGTTATAAAAGTTATTGCATGTGAGATTATAGCCTTTGTCCCAATCACAGTGTCCCAATATAATTCATCATATACTCTGTGGGGTTAAATTTTAGGAGAGTTCGTCCCAGCGGTTCTCGTCAATTGTCATATTAATTCGTCCCAATAATTCTCATCAATTGTCCTGTTAGTTTGTCCTGTTAGTTTGTCATGTTAGTTCTTATCAATTATCATATTAGTTTGTCCCAGTGGTTCTCATCAATTGTCATATTAAATTTCAGGGGAGTTCCAGTAATCCCAGTGAGCTTGTCAAAAATGAGGTAAGCAACAACCGCCCACCTCGAACAGCTCAAATCACACCCAGATAGTCTCCTGGCTGTCCACAGTCCCCTAGAACTGCTGTCTGCCGAAAACGGTGCCCTACAGCAACACACATTGCACAGGGTGTAACTATATTATTCATAAAAATACAGCTTTTGCTGTTTTTCAAATAGCACGAAAAGAGAGGAGTTTTTCACCTCTGTATAGTGCTCAGAAAAATCTAGAAAAATTACGGTTGCGTTCCTCGCGAAGAGTAGATCAAAATCGACTCTTTAAACGTCTCGATCTGATGCTCCTACACCAAGATAAAAATCGGAGAAGTCGATGCTGTCCAGAAATTTCCACAGCAAAAAGGGGGGGTCAAAGAGACCTCGGGAATCGTGCCAAAAGTACGAAATGGAGCAAAGTGATCAACACAAAAATCAAAGCCTTACCTCTTAGGAACGCGCTGCCACGAAAATCGTCCAAAAATTCCTCCTGGTTAGCACTCAGGGAATTTTCGACGGAACTGCGACGGGAAATGGGCCGAAAAAGAAAACCGTCGCAGTGCGCCGCGTCGCAGATAACTCTTTATCGGTATCTTCAAAAATTCTAAAATCAGGAGGAGAGAGAGAGGAGAGAGAGGAATATTTTTCCTAAAGGGCCCAACCTCTGATTCTCTCTCTACGGCACAGAAATCGAGGTGGGAATGAGGAGGGGTGGGGGACCCTATTTATAATGGGCTGGGGCTCCACACAGGATCGGATTCGAACAGGAAACACCGAAACGGGCCAACCAAAACGCGCCACGCGTCCACAAAACAGGAAACAGCCTGTGCAAGGGCCACTCAGAAGCCGCCACATGTCCACGTGGTGCACAGGCCCGGTCCCCGCGCCGGGTCTTCCGGAAGATGTCGGCCAACCGGGTGCTGCCACGTGTCACCTTCCCACGTGCTTCTAGAAGTCGGCCGGCCAATGGGGAAGCGCCACGTGGCAGGAGAGATCTTCGGTGCACCCGGTGCACGCCATGCCGTGGACCGCGCACCAGCGCCCCCTGCCCGCGCCTGCCCGCGCCTGCCCGCGCTGCGCGCCTCCGCACTCCGCCGCTGTGCCGCCGCTGCGCCGCTGCCCGCTGCCGTGCGCTGCTGCCCGCTGCCGCTCGCCGGAACAGTAATTTCGGCGGCCGGAGTTACTGTTCCGGCGTGAACAGTAATTTTGCGCCGAAAATCAAGTAAATATACCATTTTGACCGTTTTCGCGTGCTGAGTCCAAATCCGCTGTCCATTTCGCCAAATTCTCATCCTAAATTTTGCCGAAAGTCCTCGGAAAATCTCATTTGCTCCGATTTTCGTGCCGAGTCTATTTTAAATGTCCAATTTCGATTCTATAAGCTCTGCTTCACCGAATAAGCTCCCTACAGTCACTGTTTAATGTTGCACAGTTCCTGCGGGAGTCCGGATCATCACACTAGTAGTATCTAACTGCTTAGACGGCAAAAGCAATTTCATATCTCTGTTAGAGTTGTTTAGCTATTTATGTGGCTGCCAAGTGGGCATCAAATGAATTCATTTTCTGCTTTTCTCTTCAAAGCTATAATTTTTTTCTTTGGGTTCCTTCAAATTCAGCTATTTCTTTTTTTTCCAAGCTTCGTACAAGACTTAATTCAACAATCTGGAGAGCTGTGGCTTGCTTCCTATCTTGTACTTCATTCACTGCATAACAGTAAAGTTCTTGTGCTGCTCTATTTAAATAATTTTGCAGCAGCTCTGAATGGACCATCAAACTGGTCCTTGAATCTTGGTAATCTGGCTCTGAATGGACAGTAAAGTTATTGTCAAAACGAACTTAGCTGTAAGTGCTGGTAGTCACACTGTGCTTTGGTAATTTAAAATCTCTCTTTGGCAATAGAGAATGAATTTACAAAACATTTAAACTAATCTACATGCATCTGCTAGAAGATTATCAGTTTTTTCGTCTTCTGAACTACTAATTTCTCTGGCTTTCAGGAAAAACTCAAGAACGCCGGAATGAGAGTAGAAGAGGTATCTCCTGACAAAATGGAAACTGATGGATCTTCGTCAGTTGTTGTAGAGAACTTCTTATCAATGATCGATAACCCTAACTCAGCTAGCAGAGGTGGGCAGTTAGACAATAAGGAACCCGCGAAGCTTCGCCAGCTTCTGGGCTCGAGCCCACGAACGAATGCTGCTGCCGCGAACTGATCTTCTTCACTAATCTTGTACTTTTGGGAAAATTTATCAGCCCAAAACTACTACTACTTAGTATTAACATCATTCTGGAAATTTGATTGAACTAGTCTGCGGTTAGGTACAGATGAGGTAACCTTCCTTCTGGACTCTTTTGTTTAACTTCGTTTTGTAATATTATTATCTCTAACTTTATAATGTGTTTATATAAGTTGTGTGATCCCATTCATGGAGTTGGAATGTTTTAGAATCCCATGTGGAGGTCCTCTGGAAAGAGAACTGCTGTTAATGGCATATACTTTAAGAAGGAACTGTTGTTAACTATAAATATTTAAGAAAAGCTTTCAGTTTTGTTCCTCAAAACACTATTCTATCTTTTGTGCTGTGTGTTTAGTAGTTAGTACTAGTGTTCAATGGTTAAAGGTTACACTGTCTCAGTTTTGTGCTCATGTTATTCTCGTGCTGTGAATTCATCTTTGGTTAAGTTTTCAGTTGCATGCAATGTTATCTTCTGAAAAATGGTGGAATCGGATGTCGGACGGTGCGGTACTGCAGAGAAAGAATGCTGTCTATATGAATAGCCATGCTTTACATGTTCCGCCTTCAATGTCGGCGTCAGATTTACAGATAAAGAAAGCATCAGTTTTGCCCTTTAAACCTGAAATAACAACTTGTGAGAGTTTGCTTAATCTCTTATGTAAGATTCCTGGGGTACATGTTACTACTAATTAATTCCTGGGGTACATGCTTCTGATTTATTTCATTTTAGATTTTTTTTTTTTTTTTTAGATTGAAAGCTTTGAATGTAATTTTTAATTGACAATTATATTTTTACTATGCAAATTTTTATTTGGCTAAATAATTTGACTTCTTTTGTTTGACAATTGTTGAATGTAATCCAATTTAAAATTGTTTGCATGATTAATTTATTTTTAAATGTCAATTTAAAGAGTCTCAAAATAATTGCCGCTATAGATCCTATTTACAAGTTATTTAATATGTTTTTAGTGGCAATTATAGATAATTATAGCGGCATTTATAATAGTTACTATTATATATTATTTAGCGGCATTTGTTTAGGCTTTTACCGACCGCCGAAACAAATGCCGCTATAACTTTTAGCGACCCTGCCAATAGCGGCGATTATTATAATTGCCGTTAAACTATTTAGCGGCAATTATAATCGCCGGAAAAGTAAAAAATAATTGCCGCTAAAAGCCAGTTTTGTTGTAGTGGTAGATGCTCGACGTGGTCAGGTTTTACAGGTGTTCGTGTTTCTTTTCCCTCTTGGGAGGGTGGTTGCTCCGGATAGTCTGACGGTTGGATTTACTTCTTTTCCTTCTTTCCTTATTATTATCGTGTCGCTGACTTCCCACTCCGTGACAGGTTCCTTCAGGGGTGTGAGCTAGGCGACGGTGAGGTCGAGGCAGGAGCTTTTGGGTCCATGGAGGCCCTAGACTGTATTTCCTTCTATGCTTCGCATTTCATTTGCTATTGTAGTCTATGGTGTGGTTCTCGATACCCTCGTGGGGTCGGTGTGGATGTCGGTACTTCACTCTCTAGATATGAGGATGTGGAGTTTTGGTTTCTATATCTATTCGGCCGTTTTCAAAGAAAAGAAAAAGAAAGAAAAACAAAGAAAAAGAATTGTGAAAATCGTTTTCAAAATCGGGGTGTCGTGTGGACACCGTTTTCAAAACCTTGAGGATTTATGGATTTCGAAAAACGGATTTCAAAACCTGAGTGTCGTGTGGGCACTGTTTTTAAAACTCTGTGGATTTATGGCTTTCGAAACTGTTTTAGAAATCTGGGTGCCGGGTGGGCACCGCTTTCAAAACTGTGGATTTATCCTTTCAAGTTGATCGGCCTTGAGAACTGTTCAGTTCTGTATGTGTATGTATGTTTAGAAACTGTTGTGATTGAATAAACGATTGTGATTGAATAAACGATTGTGATTGGATGTTGTATTAGCCGCGACGCCGTGCATATACAGAGGAGACTGTCCGTTTGCAGAGCGAATCTGTGTATGCGGCGGGTCTGGGCACGCGCCGGGGAAGAAGGAATTTCAAAAAGAAATTTTACACGCAATTTCTTACTTTTCGCATAATGAAACCCCCGGGGCGTGACACACTAGAGGGGAGCGACCCACACGAGTAAAGTAATCATGTCACAAGTATTTCAATATAGCAGGACTGGATCACGACTATGATCAAAGTGGGAAAACCCATCCACTAATGAAACCCTGATCCCCCAATCTGATGCAAAGATAAACATCCGGTTAACCCCCCAATGTCCGTGGTCGCCGCAATACCCCACCACAATCTGATAAAAATGATCAATATTCGGTCAACCGCCTACTATCCGCGGTTGCCGCAATCCCCCACAAATCAATAATCCAGTACAACCTGTCCCAGACTCCAAAGTCCCGATTACACTATCCCAAACCCATGCTCGAACCCGAGCAACAAGAACTAAAAGTGTAATACTCGAGAAATTCGAGTTTGTATAAAGAGTAAAATTCAAGTGTGAATGCGTGGGAGGAAACAAATCTAAACCTTAGTGGTTTGTGTACTGGTGTGCGAATTGCACAGTTTCCGAAGCACTATTTTTGCCTTTTCGATCCGAGTTTGATCTCGAAAATCTGAAATCTCCAGTGCGACCATCTCATCGAATCGAGTGAAAATGATATAGACCGATTGTTGATCCGACGGTCGGATCGTCCTGAAAGCAGCAAGGAAACTAGTGGGACCCGCGACATAAGTGAATAGTAAATTGAATAGTAACACCCTGATTCGATTCCCTCGCTAGCCAACGTCGGCCGATCGACTGTCTGGAGTCTGAATCTGATGATCCAGGTAGTCGATTTAAATGGCGTCATCGTTCCGAGCGCAGTGGTGCTGACCAAATTTCCGTTTGACGAGCCTGAAGCATCGTAAAGCGTGCCGAACTGTTTAAACTACCATATAAGATGGATTTTAGAATTATCGAAGTTTGTCTTCAGTGAACCAAAATCGCTACTCAAAAGATTTCGTCGAGCCGGACATCGTGGTAGTGTCCGTTTTTCAGTTTGACGACCTGGTGGTCTCGAAAAGCATGAAAAGCGGCAAAAAATAGTGTTTTTGCATAAGAGTCCCCGCATTTTATGTGCGGAATCCAATGAGATTCTTTGGAGAGGGGCCAATGTGTGAGATAAAGTCCCTGCGAAGGACCTGACTCTAGATAATGTTAGATGAGGGACTTCTTAGCATTTTGTGCAAATGCATATAAGTAGCTTTGAATGGACCCGAGATGCCCTAGCCTCGGATCCATCGCACCCAGCCACACCAGAGAAAGCTTCTCGACTTCCTCTGCTCCTGCTCCGATGGTTGCACCCGCAGCGCCGCCAGCCGCCACCACCCCTCGCCGGAAAAGCAAGAAGTAACCCTACTTTTGGGTTGGTTGAGAAGGATCGCAGCGAGAGGGCTTGGGATTCCTCCAAGTCATCTCTGAAGGTGTCTCTGACCTCTTGAGACACGGCCTGTGGAGCGCTGGCGCCCAGATCCACCGCGCGCCGCCGGAGCATCTTCTTCTTCTCCCCCGAGTCCGGTGAGTGGAGCCCTTTCCTTTCTTGGTTTTTCTTGCGACCTGGACCCTGGCAGTCACCTACTGATGTCGCAGGGAGCATCCGGGGCAGACCCCGAAGTCCCAGGACCATCGGCAACCCGGCGGGTGAACTAGGGCCGCCGGAGCCATTTTTATTGGCCGAATCTGCGCGGGGGTCCCATCCGACCGTTGGAATTAAGATCGGGCACGTTGGAAAGGTTCCTTTAATCGTCAGGAAGACCTCCACAAAGTTTCTTGAACTTTGGTGCAACCTTGAGCCCGTACGAGGAAGCCCTAGTTTCGGGTCGTCTTCCTCACGGCCGAGCTCCGCCGCCCGGCGCCGCCGCTGCCCCTCACCGCCGGCCACACCCTTGGCAAGCTCCATAGCACCAAGAGGAACCACCCTATGCACTTGCTTGGGTCCTGAAGTGTGAGGACCTGGATCCCCACGACGAGAATACTGGTTGACCAGCAGCTTTTGGAGGCCTATGTGGCGCGTTGGTGGTGTTTGTGCACCAATTGGACTCTAGCGTTGGACCCGGGGTGTTAAATGATCACGAGAGTAGTCAATTGACCCCATTGAATGCATAGAAGTGGTTTGCGCATAATGGATATTAAAATTGGGCTCAGCGCGAAGTTTGGACAAAAGAACATCTTTCCGGATGCCTTCGGCAATTTTTAGAGTTGGAATTTGGCAAAACGGACATCGAATTTGGATTCAGCGCGCGAAAACGATGAAATTGGGCTATTTACTTGATTTTTACGCCACTGGTTACTGTTCACGCCGGAACAGTAACTCCGGCTGCCGGCGGGCAGCTCCGGCGACGGCGGAGGGCGGCGACGCGGCGGCGGGCAGGCTCGGGAGCGGCGGCGGGTAGGCGCGGGCAGCGCACAGCGTGCGGGCAGGCGCGCGGGCAGGCGCGCGGTCCACCGAGCCGTCGTGCACCGGAGGTAGGCCACGTGGCACGGCGGGATTGGCTGGCTCAGCAGTCTTGGTCCACGGAAAAGATCGTGGGTGTACGGTGGACCGTGGGTGACACGTGGCGGAGTGTCATTGGCGCAGTGTTGTGCGCCGGGTCCACAGAGCGGGTCCAGACCGCCTCGGGGCGCGTGCAAGCAGAGGCGTCAGGCGGCGGCACAGGCGCGCACATGGCCGCTGTCGGCCTCTCCCGCGCTCGGGCGCGCCACGTGTCGGCACCACGGCGGGCCACGTGGCGCGATGTGGGTGGATGGTTTTGGTGTGTTGTGTTCGGCGGGCCACGTGGCGGAAATCCAGCGGGCGGCTTCGGTGTGCGGTGTGTGGCGGGCTACATGGAGGCCCGACGGGAATTCGGGCCCGAACAGTGTTGGGCCGGGCCCAACACTGTAGCGGCCCGAAAGAATCGGGCGCCCGGAACTTAGGACATGGCCGCCATTTTCGGATTTGTTTCTGGAGCCTATAAAAAGCGATCCGAGTCTTCTTCTTTCCCCTTTTTCCGCCATTTCCGAGCTTCAAACCAACTTGAGGCCTTCAGGAACGTTGATCCACACCCTGTGCTGCATCCATCTACAGAGTTTGGAGATTTTTGGTGGCACGCTTATTGAGGTTTCCATTTTTACGGCGCGGCGCGATGCTCCTCCATTTGTGTTCCCCTTCGTCGCGTTTCGGTGCGAGAGCTCCCCCGGCCTACTCCGACCATATTTTCGATCGATTTCTTCGCTGTTGGATCCGAGATAGGTAAGGCTACGATTTTGGTTGCTTCATCGTTTTCTCGTTTCGCACTTTTCGAGGAGTTTTTTCATGCTTACTGGGACCCCTTTTTCTGATGGAATTTCTGGACAGCGACACCTTGCCGGATTTTTATCTCCGCAACCGGGGATCGGTTGGAGACGTCCTTATAGACTTTTTTCATCTACTCGACACGAGGATCGTCACCATATTTTTCTTGGATTTTTCCAAGAACTCCCCGGAGGTATACCTTTTTCTTCTTGTCTGTGCTAGAGCTTACAGTTATGTGGATGTGAGAGTTTGCGCACCTGTACTGTGGAATTTATAACTCGGCCTACGGGGCTCGGAATTTGGCGTGCAGGTAGTCATTTCGAAGGTATCGACGCGAGGAACGCGACAGTGTTTTTGTTGGATTTTTCTGGGTTCTTACTGCAGGTGAAAAATCCGCATCTTTGGGAGTGTTCCAACAGAATTGTACGTACTTGGATATTTTGAAATAAAAATGTAATCTTGAACCTTATTGTTGTACCCAGGAAGGTTAGCGACCGTTTCTGAACCTGTTGGAACTGGGCAAAATTGGAGATAGTGAATTCTGGGTGTTTTCAGCTGTTTGGAGTCGAGGCTCGCGCAACTTATACCGAGGGAGCAGTTTTAGCAGATTTTGGACTGAGAGCGTCTGCGCTCTTCGCCGACCCCAGGTTTGCCTTGGATTGAGCACTTCAGGTGGGTAGGCTTAATCTGGTAACTGCATAAGGTTTTTATATTATGGGGAATGTAGGTGCACTTGTGGGAATGTCACCCCTCCATGACTGATAGCATGCATGTTTAATGTACAATCCATATTTAGCATCGAGAGGAAAAGCTTAAAGAATGGCCTAGATCATGTGGTTATTGTACGGGTTTATTCATTAGCCTACTTGTGTGAGATTGGTACAGCATAGTAGGAACATTTTAGCATGCTTTGCTATTGTATGTTTCACCCTCTTTTATCGCTTCTGAGGACAAAAGCATGCTTGTATGGTCATCTAGCTAGGCCATCTTTTACTGCTACACTACTTATTGGAACTTGACTTAGGAGAAACCATGCTTTTCCCTTTTCTCCTCCTGTGTTAGTCAGGCAGTCTATGTTGCTCGGCGGTGAGCAGGGGTCTGGGGTAGTGTAGCCAGGACATTGGTGTCAGGGACGGGTTGTGCTGGATTACAGACGACAGGGTATTGCGGCAACCGCGGATATTGGGCGGTTGACCGGTCCTTCATTTATGTACCAGGTTGGTTATCAGATTTCTCTAGTGGGCGGAGTTTCCTATTCATTTAGTGTACGACCGTGCCGGTCAGGAGCCGGTCTGTCATTTATTTAGTGTACGACCGTGCCGGTCAGGAGTCGGTCTGTCATTCATGTAGTGTACGACCTTGCCGGTCAGGAGCCGGTCTGTCATTCATTTAGTGTGCGACCGTACCGGTCAGTAGTCGGTCTGTCACCTACTTCGGGATGCGACCGTACCGGTCAGTAGTCGGTCAGTATTCCCGTAGATGAGTTCTTGAGTTCGATAGCAGGCATTGCCAGTTTTACTGGTGGCACCAGATTGGGTTTATTACAGATATTTGCTTTATAGTTGCACTCGTGTCAGGGGGACCGAGTGGAGTCTAGTAGCTGTGTTTAGACCAGTGCTAGTGTTGTTGGGAACCGTTCGGGGATACGGTGGTCCTAGGGTCATTGTGAGTTGGTGACCATTGTACGAGCAGGCATAGGCAGGCAGGGCAGGCATAGGCAGGCTTGGCAGGCATAGCAAGCATAGGCAGGCAGGGCAGGCATAGGCAGTCTTAGCAGGCATAGCAGGCATCGGCAGGCAGAGCAGGCATAGGTAGGCATGGCAGGCATAGCAGGCATAGGCAGGCATAGGCAGGCTTGGCAGGCAGGGCAGGCATAGCAGGCATAGGCAGGCATGGCAGGCATAGCAGGCATAGGCAGGCATTGGCAGGCATGGCAGGCATAGCAGGCATAGGCAGGCAGGGCAGGCATAGCAGGCATAGGCAGGCATGGCAGGCATAGTAGGCATGGCAGGCATAGCAGGCATGTCAGGCATAGTAGGCATGGCAGGCATGGCAGGCATAGCAGGCATAGTAGGCATGGCAGGCATAGCAGGCAGTGCCAGTGATTACTGGTCTATCGATTGGGTCGATTGTGCACTTCGTGTGCTGGTGGTTGCATACCACCCTTTGGTTCTTCCCTTTTGGGCATTTAGATAGAAGCATGGTAGCTGTTGAGAGTCTGCAGCTTCCTTATTTCAGTCTTTACGGCTTTGGGTAGTCTTTTTGTCTCTTGAGGACTTGGTGGGTAGACTGTCGGGACTGCAGTGGTACCCACTGAGAACTCCCTTTTTGGTGTAGTTCTCACGCCCTTTGGGGGTTTCTCCCCCACCTCATTTTCCTTCCTCTCCTTTGTTTTGCAGAGTCTTAGCAGGTGTTGCTGATTCTGCGGTCGTTAATCGTTTCCGAGGGAGTCGCGAGATAGATCCCTACCCGTCGTTGGAGAGTAGCGGTGCCCCTTCAGAGGAGATCTACAGCAGATTAGTTGTGTTACTTTTTTCCTCTTTTGAGAGACTGATGTAGTGAGGACATATTGTGTATCGTGAGACTGTACACTGATGTATATATTAGAGATATCTCCCGGTTGAGTTCTGAGTTTTGTACTCGAGGATATTGTATGGTTATTATTTTGGGAGACGGACATTATTGTATTATTTCCAGTTGTACAGTGTTTGATTTTTAGTTATACAACAGATCTTTTATTTATAGCTCTGATATTTTGTTTAGCTGTAGTACTTTTCTTGCAGGAAGGACGCTTAGCCTATGCAGGTTGGCATAGGTGGCGGATCTGTTGGCGAGCCCGGGTCACAGTTTCGACCCCGGGGCGTGACAGATTAGAGTGGTATCAGAGCTTAGGGATAGGTCGGTTGGGACTTAGAAACCCTAGGCTTATGGTTTGACCCTTGGTTGACTTCGTGAGAGTCGTGACTTTAGCGAGAGTCCTGATTGAGTTTTTACCTCTCCCAAGGGACGGGATGAGTGATTGGCATGTTTATTCTCGTAAGTAATTATGTTGGCTGCAGACAACATAATGCTGTGGAACGGGTAACATGCTTTAGACTTTCGCTGGATTGGGTCGAGTGGTTCTTGTGTGCTGTTTGTGGTTCCGTCGTGGTGAGCGATGTCTCCCCGACGCTGGGTTTTGACTCGTGGGCATCTTGTCATAGTGATTGAGCTCGAGCGGTTGGTTTTGGGCCGGATACCTAGATTGAGGTCAGAGAACTCCGGACCCAGATGACAGGATTGTCTGAGGCATATCAGCGGCAGAGTGAGCAGCTGGTCTGGGTGACACAGTTGTCGGAGTACTGAGTAACCCCCTCCGTGCAAATGTTAGTGTCGAGGCACCGAGGTAGGGTGGATAGTTGACAGCAGAGGAGCTGTGGGACATGATCGATCTATTGAGTCAGATTCGGTAGATAAACCACCCCGACTCGTAAGATTGAGTTTGGAGCCTTGGAGGCAGAGTCGTGGTTGGTAGTGATGGAGTGATCAATTGAGAGCCTCCCTGTGTTAGAGAGTTTATGCAGTTGTTGAACTGCGCGCTCCAGGTTTCGAGGGGCGAGGCGCATAGGATGTGTGAGACTGGGAGTGGATTGCGCCAGGAGACCTTTCAGTTTATTCAGTCCCTCCGTTATAGGTTTTGGACGCCTCGTTGGAGTAGGTGTTGTGTTTGGAGCGTAGCGTTGCAGTTCCTTTGGATAGGGATCTGCCGCCAGAGGCGAGTTCTGGATTTTGGCGCTTGGCGCCGGGTGATGGAGGACAGATCGGCCGGCAGAGGCATTCCGATTTCTTTTTCCTGGATGACGAGTTCCCGAGAAGTCAGAGGTCGGGTGGACCCCGATGGCAGCATCAGTATTTATATCAGAGTGGCGCAGCGGTAGGGTGGACTTGTTATCTGCGGAGGACCTTATTCGTCACCTCAGTAGGAACAAAGACAGAGGTCGTGCTCCCTATGTGGATAGTTCTGATTTTCCTTGTTGATTGAGCGACGACCCTTTGCATCGTGCGGTAAGGGCATTATGAGCTCATAGTGAGGCCAAATGGAATAAATAATGTCTTGTTGTCCTCAAGATTTGAGGAATTGTGTGTCCTAGTTGTACTTGGACGGATTGGGAGTGGTGTTCCCCGAGGATATTTTGATTTACTCTTAGAGCGACTTGGAGCACTTGTGGATGAAGCTGTATGCCAAGTTATTGAGGTAAGAGTTCTAGCTCTAAGTGCATGCCTTCTTGGGTCAATTTGTGCTAGCCGTAGGGGCAGCGGTGGAAATCCGGCCAATATGGATACTATTTGGGAATTGGCCGAGATCAATATTTAGGGTCAAGGTAAGGAGCTTCTTGGACTGGGCAGTGCCAGGAGAGCTTGGCAATCGGATGATGAGACTGATACCAGCGCCAACACTAGCATTTCCAGTGTTGGGAGAGAGATCTGCGAGTTTTAGTGATGCCTCCCATAGTGACTGTGGAATTACCGTTGGGTTATTAGTGAGCATTCTGGATTACCCCGACAGGGCCACTGTGATGGCAGATACCTGGAACAGGAGAGCTGGCTGGGGTTGAGTTGGATGATTCCACAGCTGGCGCAGTGTGGGCTGTTGCGGCAAACATGGCTTGCGGTTGTGTCCCTGAGGGTTCCTTTTATGGTAGACCATGGATGAGTAGTTCACTCGGATGGTCAGGATTCGGGAGTGACCGAGTGAGGACCCTTGTTTGTGAGGGCTTCCTTCTTTCTTGGATGATTGCGGGGATGTGTTTCGGATTGCCTTGGTTGAGTTGACACAGGTTGTGGTTTGGTGCGTGTTGCACTGGCGATTATCTTGTTTTCCCCCAGCTTTGGATGGAACCCTGTTGTGTTACATGTCTCAGCTCAGGAAGGTCATGTTTTTGGATCCCTCGACCGTGATTGACCCGCCCCTTTGAGATCTATGAGTGTTTGGAGTACGAGGGACGCCCGTTGCGAATTCTGGCTCGTGAGACGAGGGAATTGCGCAATCGGGCTATGCCGTACTGGATATTACTGTTGTTGTTGTTGAGGAGTGATCACTGGGAGCGAATGATGACTTAGGAGCTGGAGAGGGTGATGTTGAGTACTTACCCTTGGTGTTCGTGACTCCTAGTGGAATTGAGCTAGTTCCGAGGACGAAACTTTCCTTAGTGGGGGAGGATGTGAGGACCTGGATCCCCACGACGAGAATACTGGTTGACCAGTAGCTTCTGGAGGCCTATGTGGCGCGTTGGTGGTGTTTGTGCACCAATTGGACTCTAGCGTTGGACCCGGGGTGTTAAATGATCACGAGAGTAGTCAATTGACCCCATTGAATGCATAGAAGTGGTTTTGCGCGCAATGGATATTAAAATTGGGCTCAGCGCGAAGTTTGGACAAAAGAACATCTTTCCGGATGCCTTCGGCAATTTTTAGAGTTGGAATTTGGCAAGACAGACATCGAATTTGGATTCAGCGCGCGAAAACGATGAAATTGGGCTATTTACTTGATTTTTACGCCACAGGTTACTGTTCACGCCGGAACAGTAACTCCGGCTGCCGGCGGGCAGCTCCGGCGACGGCGGAGGGCGGCGGCGCGGCGGCGGGCAGGCTCGGGAGCGGCGGCGGGCTGGCGCGGGCAGCGCACAGCGTGCGGGCAGGCGCGCGGGCAGGCGCGCGGTCCACCGTGCCGTCGTGCATCGGAGGTAGGCCACGTGGCATGGCGGGATTGGCTGGCTCAGCAGTCTTGGTCCACGGAAAAGATCGTGGGTGTACGGTGGACCGTGGGTGACACGTGGCGGAGTGTCATTGGCGCAGTGTTGTGCGCCGAGTCCACAGAGCGGGTGCAGACCGCCTCGGGGCGCGTGGAAGCAGAGGCGTCAGGCGGCGGCACAGGCGCGCACATGGCCGCTGTCGGCCTCTCCCGCGCTCGGGCGCGCCACGTGTCAGCACCACGGCGGGCCACGTGGCGCGATGTGGGTGGATGGTTTTGGTGTGTTGTGTTCGGTGGGCCACGTGGCGGAAATCCAGCGGGCTGCTTCGGTGTGCGGTGTGTGGCGGGCTACGTGGAGGCCCGACGGGAATTCGGGCCCGCACAGTGTTGGGCCGGGCCCAACACTGTAGCGGCCCGAAAGAATCGGGCACCCGTAACTTAGGACATGGCCGTCATTTTCGGATTTGTTTCTGGAGCTTATAAAAAGCGATCCGAGTCTACTTCTTTCCCCTTTTTCCGCCATTTTCGAGCTTCAAACCAACTTGTGGCCTTCAGGAAAGTTGATCCACACCCTGTGCTGCATCCATCTGCAGAGTTTGGAGATTTTTGGTGGAACGCTTATCTAGGTTTCCATTTTTACGGCGCGGCACGACGCTCCTCCATTTGTGTTCCCCTTCGTCGCGTTTCGGTGCGAGAGCTCCCCCGACCTACTCCGACCATATTTTTGAGTGATTTCTTCGGTGTTGGATCCGCGACAGGTAAGGCTACGATTTTGGTTTGTTCAGCGTTTTCTCGTTTCGCGCTTTTCGAGGAGTTTTTCCATGCTTAGTGGGACCCATTTTTCTGATGGAATTTCTGGACAACGACACATTGCCGGATTTTTATCTCCGCAACCGGGGATCGGTTGGAGACGTCCTTACAGACTTTATTCATCTACTCGACACGAGGATCGTCACCGTATTTTTCTTGGATTTTTCCAAGACCTCCCCGGAGGTATACCTTTTTCTTCTTGTCTGTGCTAGAGCTTACAGTTATGTGGATGTGAGAGTTTGCGCACCTGTACTGTGGAATTTATAACTCGGCCTACGGGGCTCATAATTTGGCGTGCAGGAAGTCGTTTCGAAGGTATCGACGCGACGAACGCGCCAGTGTTTTTGTTGGATTTTTCTGGGTTCTTGCTGTAGGTGAAAAATCCGCATCTTTGGGACTGTTCCAACAGAATTGTACGTACTTGGATATTTTGGAATAAAAATGTAATCTTGAACCTTATTGTTGTACCCAGGAAGGTTAGCTACCGTTTCTGAACCTGTTGGAACTGGGGAAAATTGGAGATAGTGAATTCTGGGTGTTTTCAGCTGTTTGGAGCCGAGGCTCGCGCAACTTATACCGAGCGAGCAGTTTTAGCAGATTTTGGACTGAGAGCGTCTGCGCTCTTCGCCGACCCCAGGTTTGCCTTGGATTGAGCACTTCAGGTGGGTAGGCTTAATCTGGTAACTGCAAAAGGTTTTTATATTATGGGGAATGTAGGTGCACTTGTGGGAATGTCACCCCTCCATGACTGATAGCATGCATGTTTAATGTACAACCCATATTTAGCATCGAGAGGAAAAGCTTAAAGAATGGCCTAGATCATGTGGTTATTGTACGGGTTTATTCATTAGCCTACTTGTGTGAGATTGGTACAGCATAGTAGGAACAATTTAGCATGCTTTGCTATTGTATGTTTCACCATCTTTTATCGCTTCTGAGGACAAAAGCATGCTTGTATGGTCATCTAGCTAGGCCATCTTTTACTGCTACACTACTTATTGGAACTTGACTTAGGAGAAACCATGCTTTTCCCTTTTCTCCTCCTGTGTTAGTCAGGCAGTCTATGTTGCTCGGGGGCGAGCAGGGGTCTGGGGTAGTTTAGCCAGGACATTGGTGTCAGGGACGGGTTGTGCTGGATTACAGACGGCAGGGTATTGCGGCAATCGCGGATATTGGGCGGTTGACCGGTCCTTCATTTATGTACCAGGTTGGTTATCAGATTTCTCTAGTGGGCGGAGTTTCCTATTCATTTAGTGTACGACCGTGCCAGTCAGGAGCCGGTCTGTCATTCATTTAGTGTACGATCGTGCCGGTCAGGAGCCGGTCTGTCATTCATTTAGTGTACGACCGTGCCGGTCAGGAGCCGGTCTGTCATTCATTTAGTGTGCGACCGTACCGGTCAGTAGTCGGTCTGTCACCTACTTCGGGATGCGACCGTACCGGTCAGTAGTCGGTCAGTATTCCCGCAGATGAGTTCTTGAGTTCGATAGCAGGCAATGCCAGTTTTACTGGTGGCACCAGATTGGGTTTATTACAGATATTTGCTTTATAGTTGCACTTGTGTTAGGGGGACCGAGTGGAGTCTAGTAGCTGTGTTTAGACTAGTGCTAGTGTTGTTGGGAACCGTTCGGGGATACGGTGGTCCTAGGGTCATTGTGAGTTGTTGGCCGTTGTATGAGCAGGCATAGGCAGGCAGGGCAGGCATAGGCAGGCTTGGCAGGCATAGCAGGCATAGGCAGGCAGGGCAGGCATAGGCAGGCTTGGCTGGCATAGCAGGCAGAGCAGGCATAGGTAGGCATGGCAGGCATAGCAGGCATAGGCAGGCATAGGCAGGCTTGGCAGGCAGGGCAGGCATAGGCAGGCAGGGCAGGCATCGCAGGCATAGGCAGGCATGGCAGGCATACCAGGCATAGGCAGGCATAGGCAGGCTTGGCAGGCATGGCAGGCATAGCAGGCATGGCAGGCATAGCAGGCATGGCAGGCATGGCAGGCATAGCAGGCATAGTAGGCATGGCAGGCATAGCAGGCAGTGCCAGTGATTACTGGTCTATCGATTGGGTCGATTGTGCACTTCGTGTGCTGGTGGTTGCATACCACACTTTGGTTCTTCCTTTTTGGGCATTTAGATAGAAGCAAGGTAGCTGTTGAGAGTCTCCAGCTTCCTTATTTCAGTCTTTACGGCTTTGGGTAGTCTTTTTGTCTCTTGAGGACTTGGTGGGCAGACCGTCGGGACTGCGGTGGTACCCACTGAGAACTCCCTTTTTGGTGTAGTTCTCACGCCCTTTGGGGGTTTTTCCCCCCCGTCCTTTTCCTTCCCCTCCTTTGTTTTGCAGAGTCTTAGCAGGTGTTGCTGATTCTGCGGTCGTTGATCGTTTCCGAGGGAGTCGCGAGATAGATCCCTACCCGTCGTTGGAGAGTAGCGGTACTCCTTCAGAGGAGATCTACAGCAGATTAGTTGTGTTACTTTTTTCCTCTTTTGAGAGACTGATGTAGTGAGGAAATATTGTGTATCGTGAGACTGTACACTGATGTATATATTGGAGATATCTTCCGGTTGAGTTCTGAGTTTTGTACTCGAGGATATTGTATGGTTATTATTTTGGGAGACGGACATTATTGTATTATTTCCAGTTGTACAGTGTTTGATTTTTAGTTATACAGCAGATCTTTTATTTATAGCTCTGATATTTTTTTTAGCTGTAGTACTTTTCTTGCAGGAAGGACGCTTCGCCTATTCAGGTTGGCATAGGTGGCGGATCTGTTGGCGAGCCCGTGTCGCAGTTTCGACCCCAGGGCGTGACAGATTAGAGTGGTATCAGAGCTTAGGGATAGGTCGGTTGTGACTTAGAAACCCTAGGCTTGTGGTTTGACCCTTGGTTGACTTCGTGAGAGTCGTGACTTTTAGCGAGAGTCCTGATTGAGTTTTTACCTCTCCCAAGGGACCGGAGGAGTGATTGGCATGTTTATTCTCATAAGTAATTATGTTGGCTGCAGACAACATAATGCTGTGGAACGGGTAACATGCTTTAGAATTTCGCTGGATTGGGTCGAGTGGTTCTTGTGTGCTGTTTGTGGTTCCGTCGTGGTGAGCGATGTCTCCCCGACGCTGGGTTTTGACCCGTGGGCATCTTGTCATAGTGATTGAGCTCGAGCGGTTGGTTTTGGGCCGGATACCTAGATTGAGGTCAGAGAACTCCGGACCCAGATGACAGGATTGTCTGAGGCATATCAGCGGCAGAGTGAGCAGCTGGTCTGGGTGACACAGTTGTCGGAGTACTGAGTAACCCCCTCCGTGCAAATGTTAGTGTCGAGGCACCGAGGTAGGGTGGATAGTTGACAGCAGAGGAGCTGTGGGACATGATCGATCTATTGAGTCAGATTCGGTAGATAAACCACCCCAACTCGTAAGATTGAGTTTGGAGCCTTGGAGGCAGAGTCGTGGTTGGTAGTGATGGAGTGATCAATTGAGAGCCTCCCTGTGTTAGAGAGTTTATGCAGTTGTTGAACTGCGCGCTCCAGGTTTCGAGGGGTGAGGCGCATAGGATGTGTGAGACTGGGAGTAGGTGTTGTGTTTGGAGCGTAGCGTTGCAGTTCCTTTGGATAGGGATCTGCCGCCAGAGGCGAGTTCTGGATTTTGGCGCTTGGCGCCGGGTGATGGAGGACAGATCGGCCGGCAGAGGCATTCCGATTTCTTTTTCCTGGATGACGAGTTCCCGAGATGTCAGAGGTCGGGTGGACCCCGATGGCAGCATCAGTATTTATATCAGAGTGGCGCAGCGGTAGGGTGGACTTGTTATCTGCGGAGGACCTTATTCGTCACCTCAGTAGGAACAAAGACAGAGGTCGTGCTCCCTATGTGGATAGTTCTGATTTTCCTTGTTGATTGAGCGACAACCCTTTGCATCGTGCGGATGAATCTGTGCCGCCCGGTTGGAGGGCGCCACGGTAGTGGATTAAGTTGTCGCAGGTGTGATTTCATCACAGCAGTCGGAGTTTGAGCATGATGTTTTCCTGCATGGACAAGAGGCAGATTTGTTACCATGTGCACTGGAGGTACAGGTTTCTGTTGTTGTTGTACATGTGGAAGAGGCTTTTGGATCATGTCCAGTGCAGCTGAGGCTGCGAGTTACCGACAGACTTATTGGTAATTGTGGCAGCTCGGTATTTGGACCATGTGCTTGAGATTGATTGGCACAATGCCACAGAATGTTTGATTGCGGCGAGAGAGGACTTGGACCTTCGGCAAAGCGGACAAGATGAGGCTTGCTTGTTGAGATTATTAGAGCACGCAGGTTATAGCGACTGTATGAGAGGTGCTTACGGCGGCACCGGGACTCAAGGATATCTCGGTTGCCCACGAGATCCCGGGTGTGATTCCACCTGAGCTGTTGTCGATGCCGCCGGTTAGGGAAATAGAGATTGCGTTTGACGTGGTTCGAGGGACCGCGCCACCCTCGACAGCACCTCATTGGATATCGCTTGTAGAGCTGAGAGAGCTGATGGCGCAGTTGCAGGATCGGATGGATCGAGGGTCCTGTGACCCAATGCCACGCCGTCCATATACGGTGGTGATGCCACGTCTTGGATAGACGATGATGAGGGTTCGTTGTGACTTGAGCACAGGCAGGTTCCGGTATTATTTAGGACCTTTTGATGGAGTTACACTCCGACAGTTCTTGTATGATGCGAGTACCTACTTGGAATCAGACAGCCAGGGGCTTTGCCTAGATGGTATTCAGGATCCGGTAAGGGCATTATGAGCTCATAGTGAGGCCAAATGGAATAAATAATGTCCTGTTGTCCTCAAGATTTGAGGAATTGTGTGTCCTAGTTGTACATGGACGGATTGGGAGTGGTGTTCCCCGAGGATATTTTGATTTACTCTTAGAGCGACTTGGAGCACTTGTGGATGAAGCTGTATGCCAAGTTATTGAGGTACAAGTTCTAGCTCCAAGTGCATGCCTTCTTGGGTCACTTTGTGCTAGCCGTAGGGGCGGCGGTGGAAACCCGGCCAATATGGATACTATTTGGGAATTGGCCGAGATCAATATTTAGGGTCAAGGTAAGGAGCTTCTTGGACTGGGCAGTGCCAGGAGAGCTTGGCAATCGGATGATGAGACTGATACCAGCGCCAACACTAGCATTTCCAGTGTTGGGAGAGAGATCTGCGAGTTTTAGTGATGCCTCCTATAGTGACTGTGGAATTACCGTTGGGTTATTAGTGAGCATTCTGGATTACCCCGACAGGGCCACTGTGATGGCAGATACCTAGAACAGAAGAGCTGGCTGGGGTTGAGTTGGATGATTCCACAGCTGGCGCTGTGTGGGCTGTTGCGGCAAACATGGCTTGCGGTTGTGTCCTTGAGGGTTCCTTTTATGGTAGACCGTGGCTGAGTAGTTCACTCGGATGGTCAGGATTCGGGAGTGACCGAGTGAGGACCCTTGTTTGTGAGGGCTTCCTTCTTTCTTGGATGATTGCGGGGATGTGTTTCGGATTGCCTTGGTTGAGTTGACACAGGTTGTGGTTTGGTGCGTGTTGCACTGGCGATTATCTTGTTTTCCCCCAGCTTTGGATGGAACCCTATTGTGTTACATGTCTCAGCTCAGGAAGGTCATGTTTTTGGATCCCTCGACCGTGATTGACCCGCCCCTTTGAGATCTATGAGTGTTTGGAGTACGAGGGACGCCCGTTGCGAATTCTGGCTCGTGAGACGAGGGAATTGCGCAATCGGGCTATGCCGTACTGGATATTGCTGTTGTTGTTGTTGAGGAGTGATCACTGGGAGCGAATGATGACTTTGGAGCTGGAGAGGGTGATGTTGAGTACTTACCCTTGGTGTTCGTGACTCCTAGTGGAATTGAGCTAGTTTCGAGGACGAAACTTTCCTTAGTGGGGGAGGATGTGAGGACCTGGATCCCCACGACGAGAATACTGGTTGACCAGCAGCTTCTGGAGGCCTATGTGGCGCGTTGGTGGTGTTTGTGCACCAATTGGACTCTAGCGTTGGACCCGGGGTGTTAAATGATCACGAGAGTAGTCAATTGACCCCATTGAATGCACAGAAGTGGTTTTGCGCGCAATGGATATTAAAATTGGGCTCAACGCGAAGTTTGGACAAAAGAACATCTTTCCGGATGCCTTCGGCAATTTTTAGAGTTGGAATTTGAAAAAACGGACATCGAATTTGGATTCAGCGCGCGAAAATGATGAAATTGGACTATTTACTTGATTTTTACGCCACTGGTTACTGTTCACGCCGGAACAGTAACTCCGGCTGCCGGCGGGCAGCTCCGGCGACGGCGGAGGGCGGCGGCGCGGCGGCGGGCAGGCTCGGGAGCGGCGGCGGGCAGGCGCGGGAGGCGCACAGCGTGCGGGCAGGCGCGCGGTCCACCGAGCCGTCGTGCATCGGAGGTAGGCCATGTGGCATGGCGGGATTGGCTGGCTCAGCAGTCTTGGTCCACGGAAAAGATCGTGGGTGTACGGTGGACCGTGGGTGACACGTGGCGGAGTGTCATTGGCGCAGTGTTGTGCGCCGGGTCTACAGAGCGGGTGCAGACCGCCTCGGGGCGCGTTCAAGCAGAGGCGTCAGGCGGCGGCCCAGGCGCGCACGTGGCCGCTGTCGGCCTCTCCCGCGCTCGGGTGCGCCACGTGTCGGCACCACGGCGGGCCACATGGCGCGATGTGGGTGGATGGTTTTGGTGTGTTGTGTTCGGCGGGCCACGTGGCGGAAATCCAGCGGGCGGCTTCGGTGTGCGGTGTGTGGCGGGCTACGTGGAGGCCCGACGGGAATTCGGGCCCGCACAGTGTTGGGCCGGGCCCAACACTGTAGCGGCCCGAAAGAATCGGGCGCCCGGAACTTAGGACATGGCCGTCATTTTCGGATTTGTTTCTGGAGCCGATAAAAAGCGATCCGAGTCTTCTTCTTTCCCTTTTTTCCGCCATTTCCGAGCTTCAAACCAACTTGAGGCCCTCAGCAAAGTTGATCCACACCCTGTGCTGCATCCATCTGCAGAGTTTGGAGATTTTTGGTGGCACGCTTATCGAGGTTTCCATTTTTACGGCGCGGTGCGACGCTCGTCCATTTGTGTTCCCCTTCGTCGCGTTTCGGTGCGAGAGCTCCCCCGGCCTACTCCAACCATATTTTCGAGCGCTTTCTTTGCTGTTGGATCCGCGATAGGTAAGGCTACGATTTTGGTATTTTCATCATTTTCTCGTTTCGCGCTTTTCGAGGAGTTTTTCCATGCTTACTCGGACCCCTTTTTCAGATGGAATTTCTGGACAGCGACACTTTGCCGGATTTTTATCTCCACAACCGGGGATCGGTTGGAGACGTGCTTATAGACTTTTTCCATCTACTCGACACAAGGATCGTCACCGTATTTTTCTTGGATTTTTCCAAGACCTCCTCGGAGGTATACCTTTTTCTTCTTGTCTGTGCTAAAGCTTACAGTTATGTGGATGTGAGAGTTTGCGCACCTGTACTGTGGAATTTATAACTCGGCCTACGGGGCTCGGAATTTGGCGTGCAGGTAGTCGTTTCGAAGGTATCGACGCGAGGAACACGACAGTGTTTTTGTTGGATTTTTCTGGGTTCTTGCTGCGGGTGAAAATTCCGCATCTTTGGGACTGTTCCAACAGAATTTTACGTACTTGGATATTTTGGAATAAAAATGTAATCTTGAACCTTATTGTTGTACCCAGGAAGGTTAGCGACCGTTTCTGAACCTGTTGGAACTGGGGAAAATTGGAGATAGTGAATTCTGGGTGTTTTCAGCTGTTTGGAGCCGAGGCTCGCGCAACATATACCGAGGGAGCAGTTTTAGCAGATTTTGGACTGAGAGCGTCTGCGCTCTTCGCCGACCCCAGGTTAGCCTTGGATTGAGCACTTCAGGTGGGTAGGCTTAATCTGGTAACTGCATAAGGTTTTTATATTATGGGGAATGTAGGTGCAGTTGTGGGAATGTCACCTCTCCATGACTGATAGCATGCATGTTTAATGTACAACCCATATTTAGCATCGAGAGGAAAAGCTTAAAGAATGGCCTAGATCATGTGGTTATTGTACGGGTTTATTCATTAGCCTACTTGTGTGAGATTGGTACAGCATAGTAGGAACATTTTAGCATGCTTTGCTATTGCATGTTTCACCCTCTTTTATCGCCTCTGAGGACAAGCATGCTTGTATGGTCATCTAGCTAGGCCATCTTTTACTGCTACACTACTTATTGGAACTTGACTTAGGAGAAACCATGCTTTTCCCTTTTCTCCTCCTGTGTTAGTCAGGCAGTCTATGTTGCTCGGGGGCGAGCAGGGGTCTGGGGTAGTGTAGCCAGGACATTGGTGTCAGGGACGGGTTGTGCTAGATTACAGACGGCAGGGTATTGCGGCAACCGCGGATATTGGGCGGTTGACCGGTCCTTCATTTATGTACCAGGTTGGTTATCAGATTTCTCTAGTGGGTGGAGTTTCCTATTCATTTAGTGTACGACCGTGCCGGTCAGGAGCCGGTCTGTCATTCATTTAGTGTACGACCGAGCCGGTCAGGAGCCGGTCTGTCATTCATTTAGTGTACGACCGTGCCGGTCAGGAGCCGGTCTGTCATTCATTTAGTGTGCGACCGTACCGGTCAGTAGTCGGTCTGTCACCTACTTCGGGATGCGACCGTACCGGTCAGTAGTCGGTCAGTATTCCCGCAGATGAGTTCTTGAGTTCGATAGCAGGCAATGCCAGTTTTACTGGTGGCACCAGATTGGGTTTATTACAGATATTTGCTTTATAGTTGCACTCGTGTCAGGGGGACCGAGTGGAGTCTAGTAGCTGTGTTTAGACCAGTGCTAGTGTTGTTGGGAACCGTTCGGGGATACGGTGGTCCTAGGGTCATTGTGAGTTGTTGACCGTTGTACGAGCAGGCATAGGCAGGCAGGGCAGGCATAGGCAGGCTTGGCAGGCATAGCAGGCATAGGCAGGCTTGGCAGGCATAGCAGGCATAGGCAGGCAGAGCAGGCATAGGTAGGCATGGCAGGCATAGCAGGCATAGGCAGGCATAGGCAGGCTTGGCAGGCATAGCAGGCATAGGCAGGCAGGGCAGGCATAGCAGGCATAGGCAGGCATGGCAGGCATAGCAGGCATAGGCAGGCAGGGCAGGCATAGGCAGGCTTGGCAGGCATAGCAGGCATAGGCAGGCATGGCAGGCATAGCAGGCATGGCAGGCATAGCAGGCATGGCAGGCATAGCAGGCATGGCAGGCATGGCAGGCATAGCAGGCATAGTAGGCATGGCAGGCATAGCAGGCAGTGCCAGTGATTACTGGTCTATCGATTGGGTCGATTGTGAACTTCGTGTGCTGGTTGTTGCATACCACCCTTTGGTTCTTCCCTTTTGGGCATTTAGATAGAAGCATGGTAGCTGTTGAGAGTCTCCAGCTTCCTTATTTCAGTCTTTACGGCTTTGGGTAGTCTTTTTGTCTCTTGAGGACTTGGTGGGCAGACCGTCGGGACTGCGGTGGTTACCACTAAGAACTCCCTTTTTGGTGTAGTTCTCACGCCCTTTGGGGGTTTTTCCCTCCCTCCTTTTCTTTCCTCTCCTTTGTTTTGCAGAGTCTTAGCAGGTGTTGCTGATTCTGCGGTCGTTGATCGTTTCCGAGGGAGTCGCGAGATAGATCCCTACCCGTCGTTGGAGAGTAGCGGTACCCATTCAGAGGAGATCTACAGCAGATTTGTTGTGTTACTTTTTTCCTCTTTTGAGAGACTGATGTAGTGAGGACATATTGTGTATCGTGAGACTGTACACTGATGTATATATTGGAGATATCTCCCGGTTGAGTTCTGAGTTTTGTACTCGAGGATATTGTATGGTTATTATTTTGGGAGACGGATATTATTGTATTATTTCCAGTTGTACAGTGTTTGATTTTTAGTTATACAACAGATGTTTTATTTATAGCTCTGATATTTTGTTTAGCTGTAGTACTTTTCTTGCAGGAAGGACGCTTCGCCTATGCAGGTTGGCATAGGTGGCGGATCTGTTGTCGAGCCCGGGTCGCAGTTTCGACCCCGGGGCGTGACATGAAGCCCGCGGTTGAAGATCCACCATTAGAGGCCTAAGTTTCGCCGATCTTCGGCTCCGGCCGCCGCCGTCGCTCCTCTGGCGCCGACCAACCCTGGTAAGTCTCCTGACACCTTGAGCATCCCTTTAGTCCTATTGCTTGTGACCCATGCAGCTTAAATCCTGAGTTGCCATTAATGGCCTTCTAAAGGCTCATATTCTTCTTCCTCGGTTGGGGGAGCACAGAGAAGCTCCAAGCTTGCGCGGCTGAGGTGCTCTCCACCTCTGGAGGTCCAGGGAAGGCCGTGCTCACCTTAGTTTGAAGCTTGACCGAAAGACAAGAGAGCTCGGCCAACTCGTGCTCCATCAAGGAAGGTGCGGGATTCTCTTGCTCCAGCAACCACACCAAGCGTGCTGCTGCCTCCCACAGGTGAGCCTCCCCTCTTTCTTGATGCCCTCTAGCTTGTGTTCAAGTTTGTTGGGGTATGGAACTTGTGAAATGGTGAGGGACCGAGCTAGGCTTTATATATGTTAGTTTGTTTTCTATGGGTTTCCCCCACCTTAAGGGAGGATCTGCAGAGGCTCAGAGGTGAGCCTCTGTACTTTTGGATACCCCTGAGCATGATGCTCACATAAAAACTGAGAATGACTTGATAGGAAAATAGTTTAAGCAACATTGAATCTAGAAATGCATTATTCATGGGCTAAATTGTAACTCTATGGCTCAATTTGATCCTAGACTGTGAGCACGGAGTCCAGCGCGTTAAAATCTAGTTACGGGTAAATCATTTTGGTATTTGGATTCCCGGATTAAAAGTTGTGGCTTAATTAGTGGATTTTATATAAATAAAATGCAATTTTGGCAAAGTCCGGGGGTCTAAATGTAATTGGAGCATGGTAGGCTGTTGGGGACAGCGTGCACATGATCTCTGAACCTTTCGTTCGGAATCCGTTGACTTTCATTGAACAGATCTTTGCCTTACGATCCGTGAATCGGCAAAATGGTCGGTTTATCGGCGGTTTCGGGTGAAACCCGCATTCTTCGAGGAAAATTGGATGGTTATTGATCTGTACTCTCTGGGGACTTTCTTTTAGGTCCAAGTGTCGTTCGAGGGCGCGGGACATTCCAGGTGGTTCGTTCGACTGGCTTCGAGGTGGGTACTTTATGGTATTTCGGTGTATAGTCATTTCCGTTGTAATTTGTGAAAATAAAGTAGATGTATCTTGTCTGTAAACTGTTTAACCCCATTGCATGAGAATCCCGCTATTTCATTTCTAACTGTGGCGACGAAGGTCGCGGTGCCGTATTATACGCCGGTCTCGGCATTTATGCTCACGATTGCTTACACGCACACCGGCGGTCTGGCCACCGCACTGTAATATCACAACTTTTCGTGTAATGTTTTACCCTTCGGCTAATAAAGTACAAGTTAGAGGGAACCGAGTTAACGAGTTTTCTTAAGTTGATGATCATGAGGTGCGGGTATTTTTCTGTGATAGAGCTCGAAAAACGGTGAACGGCGGTGCGACCGGATCCGAATTTCGACTTACGGATCCCCTAGAAAGGGGTTTTTACGATCGCGGTAGCCGTAGTGTGCATCGAAATCCGTGCAAAAGATCGTGCACGCTTTTCGAGGAGATAAGGAATTATCTCTTGGGATTAAGTAATTATTAATTGATTATTTAATATTCGGATGTGGGTTTTATCGTACGTACAAGGGAAAAATCTGTTTCCCCGAAAAGAAAAAGGAAACCCTAACCGGAGGAGAGAAAAGAGAGAAAAAGAAAAGAAAAAGGAAACCCTAACCGGAGGAAAAGAAAGAGAGAAGGAGAAAGCGAAGGAACCCGTTCGTGCCCGATCAACGTGCCGGAGACCGGAGAATGAGACGCCGCCGTCTACGGGGAGCGGATCCGGATCCTCAGCGCCGCGAGGAACGAGATCGGATCTTCGTCTCCGATGGAACGAGGTTCGGGTGTCATCCGAAGGTGCGGGTCGATTTGCAGGGTTCCGGTCGACGCAATTTGAGGTGGGTACCTTTTGGTGTTTTCGGTGTAATGTCGTTCCCGTGTATTTCGTATGATTAAAGTAGATGTTTTGGTAAACTGTCTAACCCCATTGTATCTAAATCCCGTTTTATATTCTAACTTAGGCGGCTGAGGTCGCAGTACTGTTTTATATACTAAATGGGGCGGCTGAGGTCGCAGTATTGTTTTATATGCTCGTATTGCTTACACGCACACCGGCGGTCTGGCCACCGCACAGGGTGTATTTTTCTGAAAAGATGGTAAGGATTACCCGTGTACCCCACGACTAGGGATGATGGGGACCCCTCACGGTGAGGCGACTGCTACTTGGGCAGTAGAGGGGTTGGAGGCACCAAGAATTGAGCACGGTATCTGGGGTTGGGGCCCAACTTGTTTTAATTTCTGGGGTAGGGGCCCAGCATGTTTTCTATCTGGGGCAGGGGCCCAGCGTGTTTGTGACAGGGATTTAGCGGTTCATGAGGGGGGAAGTGAATGCTCTGGTGTATCTATTTGTCTTTTCAGTTTATGTTACGGCATTTTGGTATTGGCATATTTCGTGAGTCAAGTCAGTGAGTTGAGTCGGAGTCTTAAAGGGATCAAATTGTCAATCAGCAATCAAAGACTTAGAGAAGATTCAACAAGAGCTCAAGTTGACACTCAATGTCTTGAGTCTTGAAGATTGAAGATGAAGAATTGTGGATCAGTTACATCAATCTCAAGAAGAAAGTATTCAAAAGGATCAGGTATGTTTAACTAAATATTTTTGGTGATCCGAATACCTTCTTATAGTGTAGAAACACTTGGATGAACTTTTATTGTCATAATAATCAAAAGCTGGTGTTCGGACATGTTCAGGATCCGGATCAGAGCCAACGATCCGGATCCCGAAGGTTGTTGCTTCATACAAGACTTCGATCCGGATCCATGCAATTTCCAATCCGGATCCCGAATGTTAAGTTTTCTGATTTGTATGAACGATCCGGATCGGGCAATGCGATCCGGATCCCGAACCATGGTATTTCTGGAATCGTCAATCTCGTTACGACGATCCGGATCGCAGTAAATCCGATCTGGATCGCCATCCTGAAAATTTCCAGATAAGGTATGTTTTTGATTCTTATCTCTTTCCAAAGGTTTCTAAACTATAAATAGACGTTTAGGGTTTCTCAAAAACGTGGGAGCTACAGCCGATCTTTTCATAAAACTCTTGAGAGCAACCCTAGAGGCTAGGTTTTCTTTGTTCTTCTTAATAGCCTCTTTTAGGTCAATTCGACGGTTCTTCCAAGATCTATCTTTTGTCGAATTGATCTAATCTTTGCTTAGAGATTTTTCCCATGGATCTTCATTGATAATCTAAGCAAAGGATCACCATCGAAGTCAATATTCTTATCGACTGAGTTTGCGTCGTGGATTCGACGTGGCATCGTGGATTCGGTGTGCTAAAGGCGTTTCGTGGATTCGAAACGTGTGCTCGTGGATTCGAGTGGCGTTCGTGGATTCGAACGTGTGCAGTGGGCGTGCAAAATCGGTGGAGCGCGAGGTCCAAGAAAGTGAAGGAGGGGTTAAATCCGTGGAGACGGTAATCACCTTGTTATTCTTCTTTTCTTAGGGATTGTTATTGCGTGGACATCCAACCGGTCAGCGCAAGGTCCGAAGAAGCTGAAGGAGGGGTTGAGTCCGTGGAGTCGGTAATCACCTTGTTATTCTTCTATTCTTAGTGGATTGTTATTGCGTGTTGGTCCCGTGGTTTTTCTCCTGGATTGGAGTTTCCACGTAAATCTCGGTGTGCTGTTTTTATTTTCCGCATTGGTTTTTATTTTGCACTGAGATTGAGTTTTTAAGTATTACACCTATTCACCCCCCCTCTAGTTGTTTGATAGTACCTATTTAGATCCTTTGGGAATCATAACTCAACAATTGGTATCAGAGCGGGTTTTAGGTTTATCTATCATGTTGGGTGAAAGTGGTAATATTTATAGACCTCCTCTTTTTGATGGGACTAATTATGCTTATTGGAAAGTGCGGATGAGAGCTTTTCTCATCGCAATTGATGAGCGGGTATGGCAATCCGTGGAATACGGTTGGGTGCATCCTGTTGAGGAAGTAGGAAATTCTACTACCCCAAAACCTCGCTCTAGATGGTCCAAAGAGGAATTTGAAAGATCTTCTTACAATGGGAAAGGTATGAACGCTTTATTTAATTCTCTTTCCTCGACTGAATTTACAAGAATTTCCGCGTGTGAAACCGCGAAGGAAATTTGGGATATTCTCAAAATTACACATGAGGGTACTAATCTTGTAAAAATTCAAAAGCTCCAGATGCTTACAAGTCAATTTGACTCTATTCATATGGAAGAGCATGAATTGTTTACAGATTATTACACTAGACTTCAAGATGTAAAAAATAATGTGCTAATTTAGGAAAAAAGATCCCGGAGTCAAAAATTGTAAGAAAGATACTTCGGACTCTTCCGGAACGGTTTAGGGCAAAGGTTACCGCCATTGAAACCGTTAGTCATCCGGATGAGATGAGTGTAGAGGAATTAGTAGGTGCTTTGCAAACTTATGAAATGACTTTTCCTACTAATCAAGTTTCTTCCAAGTCTTCTTCTAAGCTTACAGGTATTGCATTCAAATCAACAAAGGAAGAAGATAGCGAATCAAGTTCCGACGATGAAATCTCTTTTGCCGATTTTGAAGAACAATTGGCGCGGATCGTAAAGAAATTTCGTCGGAAATTTTGGAAGAATCGAACCGATGGATCTTCATCCACGAAACCTTCTAAAGGATCATCGGGTTCTAAATCCTCTAACCTCAAAAGCTTTGCAAAACCTTCTAAAGAAAAAGAAAAAGATGATTTCGAAGGGGAAATCCAATGCTATCGATGCAAAGGCTACGACCATTTTTCAACGGATTGTCCTTCTCCGAAATCATATAAAAAGAAGGCTTTGCAAGCGAAAACTTGGGACGATTCTACTTCTAATGAATCGACCTCAAGTAAAGAGGAAAAAATCGTTGCTTCTCATGCCTCTCATTTTTCCTCTTCTAATAATTGTTTATCATCATTAGTCACTGACTCTACTCCTTTGATTTTGTATGAAACATCAACAACCGGCGGAGAGTCATCAAGTGAGGGGGAGTCGGACGAGGAAGAACTCGTTGAGGCATATCAACAACTTCTTGCGGAATCTAAGAAGATGGCCAAGCATATCAAGAAGTTGAGGAAGCAACGACTTGAGAATCAAGACGAGAATCATGCTTTAAAGATAAAACTTCATGATCTCGAGGACGAACAAGAACGTTTATTGAATAACAATAAAATCCTCCAAGAAAAGCTAAACCAATCGGAGACAAACGCTAAATCATATACGGACAAGATTGGTTTTCTAGAAAAACAGTTTGAGGAGATTCATGTCACCAACCAAGCTTTGACCAAGCAAGTTCATGAACTTAAATCCGACATACAAAGGCTTTCAACTGGTTCCAAGAAACTTGATTGTATGTCCGGATTAGGTCAATCAAGCAAGGTTGGTTTGGGATTCAAAAAGGACCAAACTGTGCATGCTTCAAGTTCCACAATGAAATTGAAAGGAAGAACTTGTCACTTATGTGGACTTGAAGGACATTTGGTGAAGAATTGCCCGAAAAAGAGAAAGAAGAGTCCTTCGGCAACTTCATCTACGGAGCGAACTCAACGGAATCAAAAGACACACCAAGTCAATGGAGTTCACTCAAACCACCAAAGGTCCGAGCCACAACATCAATCATACAAGTGGATCATTGCGAGGCAAAGACCTAAGGTGGACCAACAGTCAAAGCGGACAACCCCCGGCCACAACGAATCAAGACAACCCAAAATCCAGCGATTTTGGATTCGGAAAGGTGATATTTTTCCTTGTCTTAAGTTCTAAATAGCTTATGACTGTATGTAATGCTTTGATTGGTTTTTCCTTCATATCTTTCTTAATCTTTGCATTACATGTTTTTCAATGCTCTTCGTTTTTATACTTTGTTTTTGAACAAAAGGGTTTTTACTGAACAAGTGCATTGAATAAAAAGGGCTTCACTTTTATTCACTCCAAATTAATTTTATTTGGATTATCAACTTTACTCCTTAATCATAATCTTGAAGATACTTCATTATAGGAGTTTTTGATATTATAAGCATCAAATTTTAGAAATCATGTGTGATCTTTAGATGCTTAATCTATCTCGGTTGTGTGAATTCATTGTGATAAACGTGAGACAACCGATAGACTAAAATTTGGGATATAATTCTTTCACGTAAGAGATTGCATTCTTACAAGGGTATTGAAATAATTTGCAAAAGATGTGGAAAGAGTTACATCCTAAAGGAGTGTGAAAACTACCACCACATGTTGGAAAGAGCTGCCACCCCGGTCGTCCGGTTTGTGTGTGAAGCTACCACATGTTATGGATGCTTGATAGTATTTTATGAGAAAATCTTTAGTTGAAGCATTTGGAGATTTATATGCAAAACTCTTATATTTTGAACAATCTCCTGGTTGGTATAAGGTGGGATAGTTGAAAGATGCTCAAAGAGCCACCCTTAGGTATTTTAGTGCTTATCTCAAATATGAAAGGGTAAGAAATCAAATTGATGTCATTTGGAAATCTCTGTATGTCATCTTTGTACATCCGTTACATCTTGATAGACTTTGGATCTCAAGACTATTTTTGATGACTTGTGTTTGATGAATATAACATGAAAAACTGTTTATAATGTTTTATCTTTGTTTTTCTTGGTTTAGGAGTAAATCTTTTTAATCTTGTGAAATTAATTGGATTGAATGACATCTTGTTAATTCATTGGTTAAAGCACTTAAATTGTTTTCTTGATGGAATACAAATCGGTATTTGAAAAGATTCTAAAATTTGGATTTGTTTCAAGGAATTATTAGTTTTTTACCTTCTGGTACCGGTACGCAATCTGCATTTTTGTTATATACCGGAACTGAGCTTTTATCTCTCTTTCTCTTTGAACTGATGTTGTTAGTGATTTCCTTTTGTCTATTATGTTCACTGTTTGACAATTTGTGACAAAAAGGGGGAGAAGAGAAATGACGGAGATGAGATCATCAAGAGAAACGAAACGAAAATGGAAAAATGGGGGAGAACGGAAAATGATGATCGTACCACAAAGGGGGAGAACATAGATGTTCAAGAACATGGAGAACATGTTAGAGATGCTCAAGATAGGGGGAGACAAAGAAAAATTGAAAGAGCTGAAAAACAAAAGAATCAAAAGGAAGACGGATCAAATGCAGGATTCTAATTTCTAACGACTAACGTTTGATTTCGTTTGGAGTTTTGTTTTGCAGGAATTACATCACTTTAAGACTCCAAGTCCTAAGTCATAGAGTATGTTCTAGGACTGCTTGGTTCAAATGTAATTTTGTATTTATTGGATCTTTCACGCAAAGAAAATCAATGTTTTGGTGATGACATTGAGTTTCGATTTTTTGGTTTAAGATGAGTGACTTGAGCGCTTTTATGTATTTTTTGGTTTTGTCACGAAATTGCCAAAGGGGGAGATTGTTACGGCATTTTGGTATTGGCATATTTCGTGAGTCAAGTCAGTGAGTTGAGTCGGAGTCTTAAAGGGATCAAATTGTCAATCAGCAATCAAAGACTTAGAGAAGATTCAACAAGAGCTCAAGTTGACACTCAATGTCTTGAGTCTTTGTAGGACCCCTGAACCCCCCCCCCCCCCCCCCCCCCCCCCCCCCCCTTGCAGCTTTTCCCATGAATCCACTGTGCAAACACCTGTTGATGGTGTATCTGGCCCATGGTGCATCAAAGGGATGCCACAGATGGACCCTGTGAGCTTTGGTTGGCTGTATTGGCCTTCGGCTGCTTTTGCCGAATTTTAGGAAAGGAATTTGGCCAAATAGAGGGTGGATTTGGATTCAGTGCGGAAAAACGCTTGAAAACGACTTTTTGTTTGCTAAATTCTGAGTCCGGATGCCCAAAAACGGACTCCCGAAAGTTTTACTGGATTTTTGGGGCATGGGGGAGCCGTGGATCGGCGGGGATGCCACGTGGCAGGCTCGGATTGGCCGGCGCACGCGGCTGGGTCCACGGAAGGTCCGGGCTGTGACCGGGGTGCACCGCAGGGCGCGTGGACCGGCGGGTGTCCACGTGGCAGCGCCTGATTGGGCGGCCCACGCGCGCTTGGTCCACGGGCGAGCGCGGGGAGGCGTGGACCGGGGGCGTGCCACGTGGCAGCACCCGGTTGGCGGGCGCATGTGCGCGCGGTCCACGCAGCGCGCGGGGCAGGTCGCGGGCAGGTGGCCGTACGCGGGGCAGGTGCGGCGTCGTGGGCAGCGCCACGTGGCGCCCGCTGATTCGCGGGCGCCACCTACCGCGTTGACGCGGGCGGGGGACACGTGGCGCACTCCGCGGCAGCTTGCATGGCTGCCGCCTGTTCGGGCGACACGTGGCGGGCGCCGGGGCGGGTCGGACGAAGCCAGGATCCCGTCCGACGGAGCATTTTGGGCTGGGCCGCACTGTGCGCACCCGAAAGTTCTGGGCCGGGCCGCACTGTGTGCGCCCGAAAACTTTCGGGCGCCCGAAAGTTGGGACCTGATGGGTATTTTCCCAAAAGATTTCTTCAGCCTATAAATAGCCAGCCCGAGCCCTCTTTGCTGCCTTTTTTCTCTCTGTCTGTGCAAGATCTCCCCGAGCTTCCTCTTGGTGAAATTTTCCCCTCTTAATCCTTGATCTTCCTGCCAAGTTCTAGGATTTTTGGAGGCTCGAATCCTGAGGTTCCCCATTTTACGGCGCGGCGCGACGTTGCATTCCTGGGTTCTTCTTCGGCGCAGCGACAGTGTTTTAGCTCCCCTGGGCTACCCCGAGATCATTTTGCTGTGATTCTTGCGCCGGTAGACTCCTAAGAGGTAGGACTTCATCTTTTGTTTTGGTCGCGCTTTCTCGTTTCGAGGTTTTGGCACGGATCCCGAGGCAAACAGTGACCCCTTTTTCTGTGTGGACTTCCTTGACAGCAGCGGGGTATTTTGACCATATCTTCGCGCACGAGCATCAGACGGAAACGAGCTTATACAACTTTTTCATCTACGGATCGCAAGGAACACGCTCGTATTTTTATTGGATTTTTGTGAGATTTATTTCGAGGTGAAATTACTGTTTTCTCAGTGAACAGTGCACAGTTTTTAGCACAGATTTTTGTATGAGTGTACCCCCTTGCCGAATTTTTATCTTGACTTACCGAACTCGGATTTGGGCGTGCAAGGTACCGTTGCGAAGCTATCGACGCGAGGATCGCTGTGGTATTTTTCTTGGAATTTTCTGGGCACCTTCTGCAGGTGATAATTTAACAGTTGTGAATCCGAGGTTGTAGATGGTTATGAGAGCAATAATTGGGAGCCTAAGTGTAATTAGTGAGCTTTGTATTGTACCAGGAATATTTCGGGTGCGCTAAAATTGTGGGAGCAAGGATTTGGAGTTTTGGTATTTTCTAGCTGTACGGACTTGGACAGTTTGCACCAGGTGGGTGGTTGTTGTACTCCTCTCCTTTGTTATGCCCACTAGGAATATCAGAGTACCCCTGTTTTGATGTTGCTAAATGCGTTAATTGGTAGACTCGCATGCTTTAGGGAGCAAATTATTGGTTATCTAATCCATGAAAAATTATTGTTAGACTGATTACTTGTTTTAATCGCTTAATTTCTGGACTGTATGCTTAGAGACAAGTGATAATAATTGAGGACTGCAAAACTGATGATTATTCTTACGGGACTGTCACCCTAGCTTATGTCACTCTAAACTGCTATTCTCGGAAACTGGACAAAAATATTGAGACAATGCATGATTAAATTGGTCACATGATTATGTCATCATTTACTGCTATACTATTTTTGGGACTTGACTTAGGAGAAACCATGCATTTACTCTTTTCTCCTCCTTGTATTGACACTTGCGGCTTAGTCGCTCAGGTTCGAGCGTGTGTTGGACAGTGTAGTCGGATATTGGGGATTTGGGACAGGTTGGGTTTATGTCAGGGTGTTGCGGCGACCACGGATCTTGGGTGGTCGACCGGCTTATACTATTGCATCGGATTGGGTGTTTGGGGATCGGGCTTTCTTTAGTGGAGGGTTTTTCCCACTTCATTGAGTCTCGATCCAGTCCTGCTATATCAGGTTACTTGTGGTTACTTACTTTCCTCGTGTGGGTCGCTCCCCACGAGTGCGACTCCGGAGTGCGCGGCAGACAGACTTGAGTCCTGGGGACTCCTTGTGCTTCGGTGTTATGCGTAGGCTGGCATACCCGTCGCGGCAGAGCAGGCAGTGCCAGTGTCCACTGGCGGTCAGATTGGGTTCTTTGGACAGACTTCTTTATACTGATGCATTCCTTTTCCCATCCGTGTTGAGTTATCGTGTAGAGGCATATTAGGGATAGCATTTTATCAGTTGCTCTCTCTATCTACACCCCCTTTCTTTCCTTTCCCTTTGCCTCTGATCACCTGGTGGGCATATCTGAGCTGAGGCTTTACCCACTAGGGGAGGCTACTGTTTATTGTAGTACTTACCCCCATTGTTTTTCTTGTTCTTTTTCTTTCCCCTTGTTTTGCAGAGTCCTCAGTGGGAGTTGCTGGGCCGTCAGCAACTGATCGGGGCAAGCGCATCGCGGACTAGATAGAGAGCCTCCCGAGGGTTGTAGCTGGAGCTTTTGGGTACCTGGTCTTCTCAGACAGCTTTTGTTTATTTCTTTTTGGGTCTGGCTTTTGCCAGCTGTTTGTATTTACTGGTGAGCTGGGAGAGACATCTGTATTTTATTCCACTGTTGTACTCTTTTACTTCCAGCTTCTGTCTGAGATACAGTAGTTTTAGTTTAGCTCTGATTATTATGCTCTTTTATTATTATTTCTTATCTGAGCAGGTTACCGACGCTTCGTGTATGTGGGAAATACCGCATGCACGGCGGATCATTAGACGGGCCCGGGTTCTGGTTTACACCCGGGGCGTGACAGATTAAGTTGGTATCAGAGCTTAGGGATAGGTCAGTTGGGACTTAGGAAACCCTAGGCTTTTGGACGGACCCTAGGATGATAGGGCGTGAGTGGCGTAACATTTTGCGAAAGTCGGTGATTTTGTAGTTGACTCTTCCTGTGAGTGAAGAGAGATCGACATAGCCTATCTCTGTTGGACCATTATGTTGGCTGCAGACAACATAAGGTGACAGAAATAGGAGGATGTCTTTTGACTTTCGCCAGATTGGGTCGTGTGGGGTTTTGTTGCTGATGATTGGTTTCTTGTGGCAGGATGCCTCCTCGACGTCGGATTCCCACTCGGGGTGTCCCTTCACCCCCTGTTGAGCCAGAGCAGCCTACCCCCCCCCCGAGCTTACTGAGTTGCGGGCCTTGGTGGCCCAGTTGGCGGAGGGTCAGCGCCGCCAGGAGCAGAGGATTGAGCAGCTGCTTGCTCAGAGGGAGGCACCACCCCCAGCTGTTCCTGAGGCCCCTGTGCCTCTTGTTGTACCTTTTGTGCCGACGGCACCATCTTCTAGTAGCGGGGCTCCTGGAGCTATTCAGCCTTTGACTGCGGAGGAGGAGCGGGATTTTGCTGACAAACTCGCTGCGTTTGTTAAGCGGGGACCACCTAGATTCTCGGGGCGGGATGCTCAGCCCCGGGCTGTTGGGAGATGGCTTTCTGCGATGGAGAAGCTTTTTCGGGACTTCTTCATCGACCCGAGGTATCGAGTGCACATGGCGGTGCACTGTTTGGATGGAGATGCTGATTTTTGGTGGCAGCGAGTTAAGCCACTGGAGTTCCGGATCACTCGGCAGTTGCCTTGGGAGGAGTTCAAACGGATGGTATTGGACACCTATTTTTCTACCAGTGTGAAGAAGAAGTTGGAGGACGACTTGAAGAATCTGCAGCAGGGCGATCGACCGGCCCATGTCTATTTCCAGGAGTTCATGGAGTTGCTGAACTGTGTGCCCTTCGTCGCTCGTGACGGTCCACACCAGGTTGAGTTGTTCGAGGGAGGCCTCCGTCCAGAGATTTTCACGCTTGTGCATGCACAGAGATTTCAGACCCTAGAGGCAGCCGCAGAGCACGCACAGTGGGTGGAGAGAGGCGATCAGCAGGTGGCCAGACGGAGGGCCGCGGTCGCGCAGGGTTCCGACAGGAAGCGACCAGCCCCAGAGGACGGGGGACAGGCCAGCTCATGGAGACCGCCACGGCCGCCGCAGTCCCAGTCTTACGGCCGTGGGCGATCTGATAGGAGAGGTCCTGGTGGACCCCAGAGACCGCAGCAGCATCAGCAGCAGCAGCCGAGACAGCCCCGATCTTCTGACCGATGTATCTTCTGCGGCGGTCAGCATGCCGCCATCACTTGTGATCAGAGATGGGGTCGATGCTTCCGTTGTGGACAGCCGGGGCATGTGCGAGCTACTTGCCCCCTTGCTACTTCTTCGGCACCTTCTTCGGCGTCGGCTCCATATCCCCCTCAGCAGCAGCAGCCATCAGCTCAGCGGCCATATGCTCCAGCGAGCAGGCCGTCCACCTCCCATCTTTCAGATTCTCGACCTCCAGCACCGAGCGGGCGGGTGTATGCCGCCCAATTAGCAGATTCCGCAGCGGCAGACCAGGTGGTGGCAGGTATTACTCTACTTTTTGGTATTCGGGCTCGCTCTTTATTCGACACTGGAGCATCTCATTCTTTCATTAGTCGAGCATTTGCATCCCTGCATGGTCTAGAGGTAGAGTCATTGTCTTGTGCATTAGAGGTGCGGGTTCCTGATCACGTTTTGCATGTCGAGGAGCGTTGTTTGGCATGCCCGGTGCAGTTGGGGCCTTGGATTTTGCCTGCAGACTTACTTGTCTTGCAGCAGCTCCATGATTTTGACTTGGTGTTGGGGATGGATTGGCTATCTCGGTACTCCGCCACTATCGACTGCAGAGAGAGGACGGTGACTCTTCGCGAGCCAGGACAGGAGGAGTTCATCTTCAGAGGCTGCCAGAGCACGCTGTTCGCAGCGACCATTTCCTCGGTGAGAGCTAGGAGGATGATGAGTAGTGGTTGCACTGCCTTTTTGGCCACCGTGGTGGAGGTGCCTACGGCGACACTGGGACTCGAGGATATCCCTATCGTCCGAGAGTTCCCAGATGTGTTTCCACCTGAGTTGACGACGATGCCGCCGGAAAGGGAGATTGAGTTTGTGATTGATGTAGTCCCTGGGACTGCACCAATCTCAAAGGCACCCTATAGGATGGCGCCAGCTGAGTTGAGGGAGTTGAAAGCCCAGCTTCAGGATCTTTTGGATAGGGGCTTCATTAGACCCAGTGTTTCTCCGTGGGGAGCGCCTGTGTTGTTTGTTAAGAAGAAGGATGGATCACTGCGGTTGTGCGTGGATTATAGGGAATTGAACAAAGTGACCATCCGGAACAAGTATCCCCTCCCCCGGATAGATGATTTGTTTGATCAGTTACAGGGAGCATCTGTGTTCTCGAAGATTGATCTGCAGTCCGGTTACCACCAGCTTAGGGTGAGGGCCGAGGACATCTCCAAGACGGCTTTCAGATCGCGGTACGGGCATTATGAGTTTACTGTGATGCCTTTTGGGTTGACTAATGCCCCTGCCGCATTCATGGACTTGATGAACAGGATTTTTCAGCCGTTTTGGATCGGTTTGTGGTGGTGTTCATCGATGATATTCTGATCTACTCCCGGAGTGATCTGGAGCACGAGGAGCACTTGAGGACCGTGCTACAGCTTCTGCGAGAGAAAAAGTTGTATGCTAAGTTCAAAAAGTGCGAGTTTTGGCTTCGGGAGGTTGCCTTTCTGGGTCATGTGGTTTCAGCTGCTGGAGTGGCGGTGGATCCGGCCAAGGTGGATGCTATTAGAGATTGGCCGAGGCCGACGACTATCACCGAGGTGCGGAGCTTTCTTAGATTGGCGGGCTACTATCGGCGCTTTGTGGAAGGCTTTGCGAAGCTTTCCTCTCCCCTCACTCGTCTGACCAGAAAAGGGGTTAAGTTTGTTTGGAGCGAGTTTTGCCAAAGCTGTTTTGAGGAGCTGAAGCAGAGGTTGATGACCGCTCCAATCCTTGCCCTCCCAGTTATGGGGGAAGGATTTGTGATCTACAGTGATGCCTCACATAGTGGTCTGGGGTGTGTGTTGATGCAGCATGGTAGGGTAATTGCCTATGCTTCGCGGCAATTGAAGGACTATGAGAAAAATTACCCTACTCATGATCTTGAGCTGGCAGCGGTGGTGTTTGCTCTGAAGCTGTGGCGGCATTATTTGTATGGAGAGCATTGCGAGATTTATACTGATCACAAGAGCTTGAAGTATCTGTTCACCCAAAAGGAGCTAAATTTGAGGCAACGCCGGTGGTTGGAGTTGTTAAAGGATTACGATCTGAGTATCCTTTACCATCCCGGCAAGGCCAATGTCGTGGCAGATGCTTTGAGTAGGAGGACGAGTCTGAGCTTATTGATCTCGCAGCAGGCGCCGTTGGTCGAGCAGATGAGGCGGTTACAGTTGGAGGTAGTATCCCCTGGGGTCTCTGCTAGACTCATGTCTATGGTCTTGCAGCCCACTCTGTTGGAGAGGATCAGGGACACTCAGAGTGAGGACCCCCACTTGATGAGGATCAGGACGCAGCTTCAGGCAGATCAGATAGGGGATTTTTCTGTGGATAGCTCGGGAGTACTGCGGTACAGGGACCGAGTGTGTGTGCCTATGGATCAGGAGATTAGAGATCAGATTTTGAGAGAGGCCCATTTTACACCTTATACCATCCATCCTGGAGGTACTAAGATGTATAAGGACCTCAAGGCACAGTTTTGGTGGCCCGGGATGAAGCGGGACATTGGGAGATTCGTAGCTCATTGTTTAACTTGCCAGCAAGTGAAAGCAGAGCATCGCGTTCCTGCTGGTAAGTTGCAGAGTCTTCCAATTCCCGAGTGGAAATGGGACCACGTCACTATGGATTTCGTCACTGGATTGCCGAGGGCGCAGAGCGGGGCTGATGCGATCTGGGTTATTGTGGACAGACTCACCAAGTCGGCGCACTTCTTACCGGTTCAGATGACTTGGTCACTGGAGCGTTTGGCACAATTATATCTGGATGAGATAGTGAGGCTTCACGGCATACCTGCTTCGATTGTGTCAGATCGAGACCCGAGATTCGTATCACGCTTTTGGGGGAGTTTGCATTCTGCATTGGGGACTCTGCTCAGGTTTAGCACCGCTTTCCACCCACAGACCGATGGACAGTCAGAACGCACCATACAGACCCTCGAGGATATGTTGAGAGCGTGCGTTATGGATTTTGGAGGAGGGTGGTACCGGCACTTGTCGTTGGTGGAGTTCGCGTACAACAACAGCTATCAGGCGAGCATCCAGATGGCTCCGTTTGAAGCGTTGTATGGACGCAAGTGTCGGTCTCCCTTATATTGGAGTGACGTGGGTGAGAGAAGGACTTTGGGACCGGATTTACTTCTGGAGGCAGAGGAAAAAGTCAGGATTATTCGCCGGCATCTTGAAACAGCCCAGAGTCGTCAGAAGAGCTACGCCGATACTCGACGGCGAGACCTGGAGTTTCAGGTTGGTGATCATGTCTTCTTGAAGGTCTCGCCCTCGAAAGGGGTCCGGAGATTTGGAGTACGGGGAAAGCTCAGTCCCCGCTTTATTGGACCCTTTGAGGTACTTGACAGAGTTGGTCCTGTGGCATACAGAGTTGCCTTACCCCCGCGCCTGGCCGGAGTTCATGATGTCTTCCATGTCTCAGCTCTGAGGAGGTATGTTTTTGACCCGTCACACGTGATTGACTTCACTTCGTTGGAGATCGGCGAGGACATGGTCTACGAGGAGCGCCCGTTGCGAATTCTTGCTCGTGAGGTGAGGGAATTGCGCAATCGGGCCATTCCGTATGTGAAGATCCTGTGGAGCAATCACGAGGAGCGAGAGGCTACTTGGGAGCTGGAGACAGTGATGAGGGATGCCTACCCTTTCTTATTCGAGACTTCTGGGTGAGGTACGTCTGTTCTGTTTTCTTTGTTTCGGAGACGAAACTTTTTTTTTAGTGGGGGAGGATGTAGGACCCCTGAACCCCCCCCCCCCCCCCCTTGCAGCTTTTCCCATGAATCCACTGTGCAAACACCTGTTGATGGTGTATCTGGCCCATGGTGCATCAAAGGGATGCCACAGATGGACCCTGTGAGCTTTGGTTGGCTGTATTGGCCTTCGGCTGCTTTTGCCGAATTTTAGGAAAGGAATTTGGCCAAATAGAGGGTGGATTTGGATTCAGTGCGGAAAAACGCTTGAAAATGACTTTTTGTTTGCTAAATTCTGAGTCCGGACGCCCAAAAACGGACTCCCGAAAGTTTTACTGGATTTTTGGGGCATGGGGGAGCCGTGGACCGGCGGGGATGCCACGTGGCAGGCTCGGATTGGCCGGCGCACGCGGCTGGGTCCACGGAAGGTCCGGGCTGTGACCGGGGTGCACCGCGGGGCGCGTGGACCGGCGGGTGTCCACGTGGCAGCGCCTGATTGGGCGGCCCACGCGCGCTTGGTCCACGGGCGAGCGCGGGGAGGCGTGGACCGGGGGCGTGCCACGTGGCAGCACCCGGTTGGCGGGCGCATGTGCGCGCGGTCCACGCAGCGCGCGGGGCAGGTCGCGGGCAGGTGGCCGTACGCGGGGCAGGTGCGGCGTCGTGGGCAGCGCCACGTGGCGCCCGCTGATTCGCGGGCGCCACCTACCGCGTTGACGCGGGCGGGGGACACGTGGCGCACTCCGCGGCAGCTTGCATGGCTGCCGCCTGTTCGGGCGACACGTGGCGGGCGCCGGGGCGGGTCGGACGAAGCCAGGATCCCGTCCGACGGAGCATTTTGGGCTGGGCCGCACTGTGCGCGCCCGAAAGTTCTGGGCCGGGCCGCACTGTGTGCGCCCGAAAACTTTCGGGCGCCCGAAAGTTGGGACCTGATGGGTATTTTCCCAAAAGATTTCTTCAGCCTATAAATAGCCAGCCCGAGCCCTCTTTGCTGCCTTTTTTCTCTCTGTCTGTGCAAGATCTCCCCGAGCTTCCTCTTGGTGAAATTTTCCCCTCTTAATCCTTGATCTTCCTGCCAAGTTCTAGGATTTTTGGAGGCTCGAATCCTGAGGTTCCCCATTTTACGGCGCGGCGCGACGTTGCATTCCTGGGTTCTTCTTCGGCGCAGCGACAGTGTTTTAGCTCCCCTGGGCTACCCCGAGATCATTTTGCTGTGATTCTTGCGCCGGTAGACTCCTAAGAGGTAGGACTTCATCTTTTGTTTTGGTCGCGCTTTCTCGTTTCGAGGTTTTGGCACGGATCCCGAGGCAAACAGTGACCCCTTTTTCTGTGTGGACTTCCTTGACAGCAGCGGGGTATTTTGACCATATCTTCGCGCACGAGCATCAGACGGAAACGAGCTTATACAACTTTTTCATCTACGGATCGCAAGGAACACGCTCGTATTTTTATTGGATTTTTGTGAGATTTATTTCGAGGTGAAATTACTGTTTTCTCAGTGAACAGTGCACAGTTTTTAGCACAGATTTTTGTATGAGTGTACCCCCTTGCCGAATTTTTATCTTGACTTACCGAACTCGGATTTGGGCGTGCAAGGTACCGTTGCGAAGCTATCGACGCGAGGATCGCTGTGGTATTTTTCTTGGAATTTTCTGGGCACCTTCTGCAGGTGATAATTTAATAGTTGTGAATCCGAGGTTGTAGATGGTTATGAGAGCAATAATTGGGAGCCTAAGTGTAATTAGTGAGCTTTGTATTGTACCAGGAATATTTCGGGTGCGCTAAAATTGTGGGAGCAAGGATTTGGAGTTTTGGTATTTTCTAGCTGTACGGACTTGGACAGTTTGCACCAGGTGGGTGGTTGTTGTACTCCTCTCCTTTGTTATGCCCACTAGGAATATCAGAGTACCCCTGTTTTGATGTTGCTAAATGCGTTAATTGGTAGACTCGCATGCTTTAGGGAGCAAATTATTGGTTATCTAATCCATGAAAAATTATTGTTAGACTGATTACTTGTTTTAATCGCTTAATTTCTGGACTGTATGCTTAGAGACAAGTGATAATAATTGAGGACTGCAAAACTGATGATTATTCTTATGGGACTGTCACCCTAGCTTATGTCACTCTAAACTGCTATTCTCGGAAACTGGACAAAAATATTGAGACAATGCATGATTAAATTGGTCACATGATTATGTCATCATTTACTGCTATACTATTTTTGGGACTTGACTTAGGAGAAACCATGCATTTACTCTTTTCTCCTCCTTGTATTGACACTTGCGGCTTAGTCGCTCAGGTTCGAGCGTGTGTTGGACAGTGTAGTCGGATATTGGGGATTTGGGACAGGTTGGGTTTATGTCAGGGTGTTGCGGCGACCACGGATCTTGGGTGGTCGACCGGCTTATACTATTGCATCGGATTGGGTGTTTGGGGATCGGGCTTTCTTTAGTGGAGGGTTTTTCCCACTTCATTGAGTCTCGATCCAGTCCTGCTATATCAGGTTACTTGTGGTTACTTACTTTCCTCGTGTGGGTCGCTCCCCACGAGTGCGACTCCGGAGTGCGCGGCAGACAGACTTGAGTCCTGGGGACTCCTTGTGCTTCGGTGTTATGCGTAGGCTGGCATACCCGTCGCGGCAGAGCAGGCAGTGCCAGTGTCCACTGGCGGTCAGATTGGGTTCTTTGGACAGACTTCTTTATACTGATGCATTCCTTTTCCCATCCGTGTTGAGTTATCGTGTAGAGGCATATTAGGGATAGCATTTTATCAGTTGCTCTCTCTATCTACACCCCCTTTCTTTTCTTTTCCCTTTTGCCTCTGATCACCTGGTGGGCATATCTGAGCTGAGGCTTTACCCACTAGGGGAGGCTACTGTTTATTGTAGTACTTACCCCCATTGTTTTTCTTGTTCTTTTTCTTTCCCCTTGTTTTGCAGAGTCCTCAGTGGGAGTTGCTGGGCCGTCAGCAACTGATCGAGGCAAGCGCATCGCGGACTAGATAGAGAGCCTCCCGAGGGTTGTAGCTGGAGCTTTTGGGTACCTGGTCTTCTCAGACAGCTTTTGTTTATTTCTTTTTGGGTCTGGCTTTTGCCAGCTGTTTATATTTACTGGTGAGCTGGGAGAGACATCTGTATTTTATTCCACTGTTGTACTCTTTTACTTCCAGCTTCTGTCTGAGATACAGTAGTTTTAGTTTAGCTCTGATTATTATGCTCTTTTATTATTATTTCTTATCTGAGCAGGTTACCGACGCTTCGTGTATGTGGGAAATACCGCATGCACGGCGGATCTGTAGACGGGCCCGGGTTCTGGTTTACACCCGGGGCGTGACAGTCTTGAAGATTGAAGATGAAGAATTGTGGATCAGTTACATCAATCTCAAGAAGAAAGTATTCAAAAGGATCAGGTATGTTTAACTAAATATTTTTGGTGATCCGAATACCTTCTTATAGTGTAGAAACACTTGGATGAACTTTTATTGTCATAATAATCAAAAACTGGTGTTCGGACATGTTCAGGATCCGGATCAGAGCCAACAATCCGGATCCCGAAGGTTGTTGCGTCATACAAGACTTCGATCCGGATCCATGCAATTTCCAATCCGGATCCCGAATGTTAAGTTTTTTGATTTGTATGAACGATCCGGATCGGGCAATGCGATCCGGATCCCGAACTATGGTATTTCTGGAATCGTCAATCTCGTTACGACGATCCGGATCGCAGTAAATCCGATCCGAATCGCCGTCCTGAAAATTTCCAGATAAGGTATGTTTTTGATTCTTATCTCTTTCCAAAGGTTTCTAAACTATAAATAGACATTTAGGGTTTCTCAAAAACGTGGGAGCTACAGCCGATCTTTTCATAAAACTCTTGAGAGCAACCCTAGAGGCTAGGTTTTCTTTGTTCTTCTTAATAGCCTCTTTTAGGTCAATTCGACGGTTCTTCCAAGATCTATCTTTTGTCGAATTGATCTAATCTTTGCTTAGAGATTTTTCCCATGGATCTTCATTGATAATCTAAGCAAAGGATCACCATCGAAGTCAATATTCTTATCGACTGAGTTTGCGTCGTGGATTCGACGTGGCATCGTGGATTCGGTGTGCTAAAGGCGTTTCGTGGATTCGAAACGTGTGCTCGTGGATTCGAGTGGCGTTCGTGGATTCGAACGTGTGCAGTGGGAGTGCAAAATCGGTGGAGCGCGAGGTCCAAGAAAGTGAAGGAGGGGTTAAATCCGTGGAGACGGTAATCACCTTGTTATTCTTCTTTTCTTAGGGATTGTTATTGCGTGGACATCCAACCGGTCAGCGCAAGGTCCGAAGAAGCTGAAGGAGGGGTTGAGTCCGTGGAGTCGGTAATCACCTTGTTATTCTTCTATTCTTAGTGGATTGTTATTGCGTGTTGGTCCCGTGGTTTTTCTCCTGGATTGGAGTTTCCACGTAAATCTCGGTGTGCTGTTTTTATTTTCCGCATTGGTTTTTATTTTGCACTGAGATTGAGTTTTTAAGTATTACACCTATTCACCCCCCCTCTAGTTGTTTGATAGTACCTATTTAGATCCTTTGGGAATCATAACTCAACAGTTTATTGCATTTACTTGTTTAACATCTACTTTGTCAGTTACTGACTATCCACACTGTGACAGGTCCGAGCAGGGGTGGGAACCGGGACGACGGTGAGGCAACGGTAAGAGGACCATAGCCTTTGAGGCTATTAAACTTTACAGTTTTATGGTTATCTTTTATTGTGTTTGGTTAGTATAGCTGTGATTACTTGTGAATGGTTCATTGTGGATGTTGGATTGTGATCTTAGTGTAGGAATGACCTACTATATCTGTGATTGTTGAGGTTTATGAATGCGGCTTGTTTTCAAATATAAAAATGGTTTCAAAAGTGTTTTCAAACCAAGTGTCGTGTGGGCACTGATTTCTAAACCCGTGGATTTATCCTTTCAAGCAATGTTGTCGCTTAAAAGAGATTGCGAAAACGTTTTGTAAAATCGGGTGTCTTGTGGACACCGTCTTTCAAACCTATGGATTTATCCTTTCATTGCAATAGGGTGAATGTGATTGTATGGTTAAATTATTAGTCATGTTCGGAATGCCGTACATATACAAAGGAGGCTCTGTCCGTTTGGGGAGTGAATTTGTATATGTGGCGGGTCTGGCGCGCACCGGACGCAAGGTTCATTTAAAGAAAAAAAAATATATGTGCGTTTTCTTCTCTTTTAGAACCTCCGGGGCGTGACAGATTATATGGTATCAGAGAAAACGACTTTAACCACGGCAGTCAGCGAGCAACATCCACAGAGTGCAATATCACAAGTAACTAACCAATTTGATAACCAAGGTGTAGGTGTGTAATGTACGAGCGTGAGTGCGGGGAAAAAGGGGATAGATTCCCGGTGTTAGTGGGTCGAGGTGTTAGACCAATTAAGTCTAGGACTAACTTGGTTTCTTTGTATGTGCGGGTAATGGCCCGAACCCGGTCTTCAATCGATGGCACAGAAGAGGATAGGACGGCTCCGGCAACTGTGGAGAATCAGCTACTCCAACAACAGTTCCACGACATGGCTGAGCGCATCCCCTTTTGTTAGGAAAGACGAACCCCACGCGGCCCGCCGTCACGGGGGTGGTCTACGGAGCGACACTTCTCGGGTAATACCGACGGTGGGTTTACCCGCTTTCCGAGAAGGGAGCGACAGGACCCCTTTGGTGGGGCGAGAATTGGCCGTTGCACGCACCCGGCAGAGGGATCATGAGCCCAGCCGGGGGCCGAAAACAACCCCAGCCTTAACCCGGGAATGACTTTCCCAATGGGAGCCGACCACCCAAGTATCCGAAGACGCAGCAAGGAACCAGAAGCACGCCGGCGAGAGGACCAGAGCCGGGGGGACCGGCCATGGATCATCTGCGAAGGAGCACACCGGGTGATCATTTGTTCCTGGAAGCACGACCATTGCTTCTGTTGTGACAAACTGGGATAGTTCCGCTTTAACTGCCCTGAACCCGGGAACAATTTTCCAGAGGCACGACACGGATGAGAGGTCTTATGCGACGACACGACAACGGACGCACTACCCGAGGGAAGTAGTAGCAGGAAAGACCCCTTACGAAGAGTAATGTTGGTCTTGACCCCAGGAGGACCCTTAAAAGCAAATATTTTGTACCTTCCTGCCCAATAAGGTTGGGAAGACTCAGTTGTTTTTGGTGTTGGCTATTTATTTATGGGTTAAATAGATCCAATTTCCTGCCTCGAGACAATAGGCCCAGGAGACTAATAAGTTGAGTTGGGTGAGCCCAATAAGTTGAGTGGGGCTGCGGTCCACAATAGACCTAACGGCAAGAGGCCCAACAATAGACCCAACGTCCAAGTGGGTTGAGTCCGGTCGAGATCCGTGGGCGCTGTGTCTGTACGCTTTAAGTGAATTGGTTGCGTATCTCTAAAAGCTCGAGCTTTTGGGATTAATGGTTAGCGCCAACGATCCGACATTTGGGACTTAGTGGTGTCACCGCTAAGAGAATTCGAGGGGATGCTCGGAAGGGATTGGCTTACTGAGTATCAGGTGCTAGTCGATTGCGAGAAACCGAGCGTGCCGTCTTGGGGCGCACCTGTTCTATTCGTACGGAAGAAGGACGGGAGTCTACGATTGTGCATCGACAATCGGGGAATAGATAAGGTCACGGTGAAGAACAAATACCCCCTGCCACATATTGAGGATCTGTTCGATCAACTGCAAGGGGCGACGGTGTTCTCGAAGATCGACCTCTAGTCTGGCTACCACTAGCTCAGAATTAGAGGCGAGGATATACCGAAAACCGCTATTCGAACTCGTTACGGTCATTACGAGTTTACGGTTATACCGTTTGGACTCATTGTCGCTCCAGCGGTGTTCATGAATATGATGAACATGATCTTTAAACCCTTCCTGGACTAATTTGTGGTGGTCTTTATTGACGATATCCTCATATACCCTCGCACGGATAGAGAGCACGAGGAACACCTGCGGGTGATCCTCCAGACCCTTCGGGATAAAAAATTGTGCGCCAAACTCGAAAGGTGTGAGTTTTGGCTTTGCGAGGTAGACTTTCTAGGACATATAGTCCCAACGTCGGGGATAGCGGTGGACCTGAGGAAGATAGAATCCGTGACCGACTGGGCTCGGCCAACAACGGTGACGGAAATCCGAAGCTTCCTAGGACTGGCGGGGTACTACAGACGCTTCGTGGAAGGCTTCTCAATGACAGCCACTCCCCTGAATCGACTTACCCGAAAAGGGGAGAACTTCGTCTGGACGGCCCAGTGCCAGAAGAGCTTCGAGGAACTTAAAGACAGACTCACACGGGCGCCAGTACTTACATTGCCGAAGCCCAGAGAGGACTATGAGATCTATTGCGATGCATCTCGTAGCGGTCTTGGAAGTGTATTAATGCAACAAGGGAAGGTCATAACATACGCATCAAGACAGCTCAAGGATTACGAGCAGAACTACTCTACACACGACTTGGAACTCGCGGCAGTCGTGTTTGCCCTGAAGCTCTGGAGACATTATCTCTACGGGGCGCACTGCAACGTGTTTTACGATCACCAGAGCCTCAAATACCTGTTCACACAGAAGGAACTGAACTTACGGCAAAGGCACATTTGGTGGCCGACGCCTTAAGCCGGAAGGGACAAACGGGAGAAGCAGCGTTGAGCGTCCTTACCTAACAAGATCGTCTAATTGCAGAGTTCTCGCAATTAATGCTGGAGGTAGTGCCAGCGGGTGCGGTTGCGCAACTCCTGTCCTTGGTGGTGAAGCCTACGCTGATCGAGAGGATCTTGGAAGGCCAAACAACAGACACGCAATTACAACAGGTGCGGGACAGAATATCCTCGGAGCAAGGTGGGGATTTTACGATTTGCTCAGATAATGTAATAAGGTTCCGGGGACGAATTTGCGTGCCAGATGTGCCAGAAATAAGGAAAGAAATTCTGACGGAAGCGCATAATGCCCCCTACACTGAGCATCCCGGAGGTACAAAGATGTACAAAGACCTGAGGCAGACCTTTGGTGGCCCAAATTGAAGGGTGATGTGACGCAATTCATGGTGCATTATTTGGTGTGCCAACAAGTGAAAGCGGAACATCAGCGACCAGCAGGGAAACTACAACCATTGCCCATACCATAATGGAAATGGGAATGGATTACCATGGATTTTGTAACGGGTTTTCCGCGATCGCAACATGGACACGACGCAATATGGGTCATTGTGGACCGTCTGACGAAATCGGCCCATTTTTTGCCTATCCACACGACGTGGACCTGAGATCGGCTAGCACAAACCTACATCGACGAGGTGGTAAGGTTGCACGGAGTACCATCGTCGATAACTTCTGATAGGGACACACACTTTGTGTCAAATTTCTGGCGGAGCCTGCAGCAGGCATTGGGGACCAAACTGCAGTTCAGCACGGCCTTCCACCCGCAGACGGACGGGCAATCGGAACGGGTGATCCAGATTCTCGAAGATATGCTTCGAGCTTGCATGTTAGACCTGGGTGAGGGATGGTCACGATACCTACCCCTCGTGGAATTCGCCTACAATAACAGCAACCAAGCAAGCATCCAGATGGCGCCGTACGAAGCCTTGTACCGACGACGTTGTCGATCGCCTATTTGCTGGGACGACCTGGGGGAGCGGAAGCTTTTGGGGCCGCACCTAGTAGAGGAAACGGAGGCAAAGGTGCTCCTTATCAGGCAGCGGTTGTTGACCACCCAGAGCAGGCAGAAGTGTCACGCCCCGGGGTCGAAACTCCGACCCGGGCTCGCCAACAGATCCGCCACCTATGCCAACCTGCATAAGCGAAGCGTCCTACCTTCAAGAAAAGTACTACAGCTAAGAAGATATCAGAGCTATAAATAAAAATCTACTGTATAACTAAAATCAATCACTGTACAACTGGAAATAATACAACAATGTCCGCCTCCCAAAAATGATAATAATACAATATCCTCAAATACAAGCTCTGAACCCAACCGGGAGGTAACTCCAATAAATACATCAGTGTACAGTCTCTCAATACATAATATATCCTCACTACATCAGTCTCTCAAAAGAGGAAAATAAAACAACTAATCTGCTGAAGATCTTCCCTGAAGGGGTACCGCTACTCTCCAACGACGGGTAGCGATCTAGCACGCGACTCCCTCGCCTCGAACAACAACCGCAGAATCCGCAACACCCGCTAAGACTCTGCAAAACAAAGGATGGAAAAGAAAGGGAGGGGGAAAACCCCCAACGGGTGTGAGAACTACACCTAAAAAGGGAGTCCTCAGTGGGTACCGCCACCAGGCCCGACGATCTGCCCACTAAGTCCACTAGAGGCATAAGATAACCAACGCAGTAAATACTGAAATAGGAAAGCTGGAGACTCTCAACAGCTACCATGCCTCTATCTAAAAGCTCAAATGGGGAAAACTCTGATAAAGATATGCAACACTCGCACACGAGGTGCTCAATCGACCCAATCGAGCTGACTGCCACATCGGGTCCAGTCAAACCTGCGCCCACCTACAACCACCTCCCGCTGACGGGCAGGAATTACGTAGGGCATCCAAACGGACTAACTCGCTACCGAGTAGTGGCTCATGCAGGCTATAGTCAAAATCCACGCTCTCTCTCAGAACGGATAAACTCAAGATCACCAAGCCTCTCGCACAACGGTCAACAACTCACAAAGACCTCGGGACCACAGTCCCCAAATGGATCCCAACAACACTAGCACTGGTCTAAACACAGCTACTAGACTCCACTCAGTCCCCCCGACACGAGTAAAACAAGAAAGTAAATATCTGTAATAAACCCAATCCAAAGTGCTACCAGTAAAACTAGCATTGCCTGCTCAGCGGAATTTGTACACAAGGCTCGAAACCGAGGGATCGGCCCGCACGGCTCGCATCCCAAAAAGTATCAGACCGGCACACAAGGCTGGGTCCGAAAAGCCTACCTCCGGAGTGGCGCTCGATGGGAGCGACCCACACGAGTAAAGCATCTCAGTAACAAGTATCTCTGCATAGCAGGACTTCGATCACAAATCTGATCAAAGTGGGAAAACTCAACCACCAAAGAAAGACCCGACCTCAATTGGATGCAACTAAACGATAAGTGGGAAACTCCATCCACTAGAGAAAACTGATACCCAAATCTGGTGCATAGATAAGCATCCGATCAACCGCCCAATATCCGCGGTTGCCGCAAAGCCCCACAACTAATCCAACCTATCCCAGACACGAAGTCCCGACTACACTACCCAGACCCCTGCTCGAACCCGAGCAACACTGACCACCTGACTAACAAAGAAGGAGAAAGGAAAAGCATGGTTTCTCCTAAGTCAAGTTCCAATAAGTAGTGTAGCAATAAAGGGTGGCCTAACTATATGTCCATACAAGCATGCATTTGTCCTCAAGAAAGATACAACAAAGTAATCCACATGCCTACACCTGACCATAATCCTCGATCATAGTAACTCCTCAGAGTACAAATCCGCACATAGCTACTAAATCCTGCCCCAATGCGTAAACCAACCACATAAAAGGCTATGTGCTAACATGGCATGTTACATAATCACATAGGGTAACATTATCCTAGGTAAGCTTACACTATTCACCAACATAAGCATCCAAATCAAGCAAGTCCCCAGTATACATCATAAATACTATTCTTGCAATTATTTAAACAATTATCATTATTAAGCTTACCTACCTTACAAACATAAACCATGTACCCTAAACATGCATGCATCCTAACATACAGAATTAGAGAACCGTCCACCGGTTCTGGAAACAAAGCACCCACCTGAAGCGCTTTCCGCAGGCAAAGCCGAAGTCGGTGAAGTGTGTAGACGCTCACAGTCCAAAATCTGCCAAAATTGCACCCTCGGTACATGTCGCGCAAGCCTTGTCTCCAAACAACTGAAAACACCCGGAATCCACTATGTCCAATTTTCTCCAGTTCCAACAGGTCCAGCAACACTTCGAAACACCCTTGGGTACAACAATAAGGTCCAACATTACACTTAATCCAAAATATTCCAAGTATATACAACATTAGAAAATAGCCCCGAAGATGTGCAGTTTTCACCTTCAGAACGGATTCTGAAAAATCCAACAAAATTACTGTCGCGTTCCTCGCGTCGATACCTTCGAAACAAGTACCTGCACGTCAAATTCCGAGCCCTGTAGGCCGAGTTACAAATCCACAATACAGGGCGCTCACAAACACACAACCACACATCTGTATTTCCATGCACAGATAAAGGGAGAAGAATATACCTTCGGGAAAATCTCAGAAAAATCCCAAAAAAATATGATGAGAATCCTTGCGACGCGTAGATGCAAAAAGTGTATAGGAGCGTCTCAATCCGATGTCCGGTTGCGGAGATAACACCGAAAGGCCGAACCGCTGTCCAAAACTCCACCACAAAAACCGTGTAACAGTAAACTCGGAAAAACACCTCGAAAAGCACGAAATGAGGGAAAGCAGGAAATACCAAGATCATAGCTCTGTCTGTCGCCGATCCAATGGCGCAAGAATCGCCTGAAAAGGTGGTCGGAGTAGGCCGGGGGAGCTCGCGCACCGAAACACGACGAAGAGGAACCCAAATGGACGAGCGTCGTGCCGCGCCGTAAAAATGGAAACCTCGATAAGCGTGCCACCAAAAATCCTAGAAATCCTCCAAAGGGTGCGCAACATGTAGGGGAGCAACTTTACTGAAGACCTCCATTCGGTTTCAAGCTCAGAAATGCGAAAAGAAGGGAAGAAGAAGAAGCTCGGATCCCTTAAATAGGCTGCCCGAAACAATTCGGGAAATACCGAACGTGTCCCGGTTTCCGGGCGCAAGGGAACATTCGGGCGCGCACAGTGTTGGTCCGGCCCAACACTGTAGCAGCCCGAATCTCCCGTGGGCCTCCACGTAGCCCGCCGAAAAGGCCACAGCAACGCCCGCCGCTCACAATGCGACATGTGGCGCCCCCAGACGCCGACACGTGGCCGCCCACGCGCGGGAACAGCGCGTCAACGCGCCAAAGTGCACCCTGCGCCCGCCGCCTGCGCCTCTACACGCACGCTTCCCGAGGCGCTCCCCAGCCAGCTCCGTGGACCGAGCGTGCTACACCGCACCAACCACACGCCGCCACGTGTCACCCTCCGGTCCACCGCACACCGCGCTTTTCCCGTGGACCGCGCCCGCTGCGCCGGCCAACCGGGATCCCCCACGTGGCCCGAGCCCGGTGCACGCCTCCGCGGTGGACCGCGCACCAGCCCGCGCCTGCACCGCCGCGCTCCGCCGCTGCCAGAACAGTACCAAGAAGCCTCGAAAATTGCGCGCGTCATCCGGGCTCCGAAAAATACAAGTGAATAGTCCATTTTCATCATTTTCGCGCGCTGAATCCAAATCCGAAGTCCATTGTGCCAAATTCCAACTCTAAAAATTGTCGAAGGTATCCAGAAAGATGTTCTTTTGTCCAAACTTCGCGCTGAGCCCAACTTTAATATCCATTGCGCGCAAAATCACTTCTAAGCATTCGACGGGGTCATCTGACTACTCCCGTGATCCATTTAACACACCGAGTCCATCACTAGTGTCCAATTGGTGTACAAACGCCACCGACGCGCCACATAGGCCTCCATAAGCTGTAGATGCCACAGGGAGGAAACGCCGATACGGATATTGGCACGAGAGGAGAAGAAGCTTCGCAACCGGACGATCCCCTACGTAAAGGTGCATTGGAGTAACCATGAGGAGCGCGAGGCGACCTGGGAACTCGAGACAAAAATGAGAGAGTGTTTTCCTGAGTTGTTTAGTGAGGGTCAAGTTTAAGTTTCAAGGACGAAACTTCTTTTAAGGGGTGTGTGGTGTAATATCACAACTTTTCGTGTAATGTTTTACCCTCCGGCTAATAAAGTACAAGTTAGAGGGAACCGAGTTAACGGGTTTTCTTAAGTTGATGATCATGAGGTGCGGGTAATTTTCTGTGATAGAGCTCGAAAAACGGTGAACGACGGTGTGACCGGATCCGAATTCCGACTTACGGATCCCCCAGAAAGGGGTTTTTAGGATCGCGGTAGCCATAGTGTGCATCGGAATCCGTGCAAAAGATCGTGCATGCTTTTTGAGGAGATAAGTAATTATCTCTTGGGATTAAGTAATTATTAATTGATTATTTAATATTCGGATGTGGTTTTATCGTACGTACAAGGGAAAAATCTGTTTCCCCGAAAAGAAAAAGGAAACCCTAACCGGAGGAGAGAAAATAGAGAAAAAGAAAAGAAAAAGGAAACCCTAACCGGAGGAAAAGAAAGAGAGAAGGAGAAAGCGAAGGAACCCGTTTGTGCCCGATCAACGTGCCGGAGACCGGAGAATGAGACGCCGCCGTCTACGGGGAGCGGATCCGGATCCTCAGCGTCGCGAGGAACGAGATCGGATCTTTGTCTCCGATGGAACGAGGTTCCGGTGTCGTCCGAAGGTGTGGGTCGATTTGCAGGGTTCCGGTCGACGCAATTTGAGGTGGGTACCTTTTGGTGTTTTCGGTGTAATGTCGTTCCCGTGTATTTCGTATGATTAAAGTAGATGTTTTGGTAAACTGTCTAACCCCATTGCATGTAAATCCCGTTTTATATTCTAACTGAGGCGGCTAAGGTCGCAGTACTATTTTATATTCTAACTGGGGCGGCTGAGGTCGCAATATTATTTTCTATGCTCGTATTGCTTACACGCACACCGGCGGTCTGGCCACCGCACAGGGTGTATTTTTCCGGAAAGATGGTAAGGATTACCCATGTACCCCACGACTAGTGATGATGGGGACCCTCACGGTGAGGCGACTGCTACTTGGGTAGTAGAGGGGTTGGCGGCACCAAGAATTGAGCACGGTATCTGGGGTTGGGGCCCAACTTGTTTTAATTTTTGGGGTAGGGGCCCAGCATGTTTTCTATCTTGGGCAGGGGCCCAGCATGTTTTCTATCTGGGGCAGGGGCCCAGCGTGTTTGTGACAGGGATTTAGCGGTTCATGAGGGGGAAGTGAATGCTCCGGTGTATCGGTTTGTCTTTTCAGTTTATTGCATTTACTTGTTTAACATCTACTTTATCAGTCACTGACTACCCACATTGTGACAGGTCCGAGCAGGGGTGGGAACCGGGACGACGGTGAGGCAACGGTAAGAGGACCATAGCCTTTGAGGCTATTAAACTTTACAGTTTTATGGTTATCTTTTATTGTGTTTGGTTAGTATAGCTGTGATTACTTGTGAATGGTTCATTGTGGATGTTGGATTGAGATCTTAGTGTAGGAATGACCTACTATATCTGTGATTGTTGAGGTTTATGAATGCAGCTTGTTTTCAAATATAAAAATGGTTTCAAAAGTGTTTTCAAACCAAGTGTCGTGTGGGCACTGATTTCTAAACCCGTGGATTTATCATTTCAAGCAATGTTGCCGCTTAAAAGAGATTGCGAAAACGTTTTATAAAATCGGGTGTCGTGTGGACACCGTCTTTCAAATGTACGGATTTATCCTTTCATTGCAATAGGGTGAATGTGATTGTATGGTTAAAGTATTAGTCATGTTCGGAACGCCGTGCATATACAAAGGAGGCTCCGTCTGTTTGGGGAGTGAATTTATATATGTGGCGGGTCTGGAGCGCACCGGAGGCAAGGTTCATTTAAAGAAAAAAAAATATATGTGCGTTTTTCGCTCTTTTAGAACCTCCGGGGCGTGACACGCACTAGGTGTATTTTTTCGGAAAGATGGTACGTTGCCCCGTGTACCCCACAATGTGTGATGATGGGGACCCCTTAAGGTGAGGCGACTGCTACTTGGGCAGTGGAGGGGTTAAAAGCACCAAGGCGAGTGGAGTAGCTCTGGGGTAGGTGCCCAGCGTGATTTCAATTGGGGTAGGTGCCCTGCATAATTTCAATTGGGGTAGGTGCCCAGCATGATTTCAATTGGGGTAGGTGCCCAGCATGTTTTTAACAGGGAATATGGTTATTCATGAGGGGGAAGTGGAATGCTCTGGTGTATCGGTTTGTTTACTACAATTTTTATAGCATTATACCTGTTTTCATCTACTTTAATTGTCACTGACTTCCTACACTGTGACAGGTTAGGTCGAGGGTGGGACCCGGGACGACGGTGAGGCCGCGAATAAAAGGTTCTAGCCGTTTGGGGCTAGTGACACTTCCTTCTCTTACCTTGATTATCTTGGTTATTTGGTTAGCAAGTTTTGTGATTGCCTTTATTCTGGAACTGTGTGGATGTTGGATTGAGCTCTTGACTTAGTGTTGAACCTTCTTTAATAGGTTTCTATTAGTATTGCATGCGGCATGTTTTCAAGTGGAAAAATGATTGCGAAAACAGTTTCAAAACTAAGTGTCGTGTGGGCACTGCTTTCAAAACCTGTGGATTTATCTTTTCAAGTTATGTTGCCGCCAAAAAGAGATTTGCGAAAACGTTTTTAAAACCAGGTGTCGTGTGGACACCGATTTGGCAAACTTGTGGCTTTATCCTAGTTCAATATCGTGTTAATGTTAGTAGATGTGATAAAGTGTAATTTCCCTCTTTGGCTCTCAATTAGACTGTGTGGTTAAAGTATGTATTGTGATTGTGACGCCGTGCATATACAAAGGAGACTCCGTGTCATGCCCCGGCGTCGAAACTGCGACCCGGGCTCGCCAACAGATCCGTCGCCCATACGGGAAGCCCCGTATAGACGAAGCGACTAACCTGCAAAAGATCAACTATACTATACAGATATCAGAGCTGAAAGTAACTGCTAGAAAAGAGAAAATATATACAACACAACACCCTCACCAAAGTACATAAGTCTCTCAAGCAGTAAAATAAAAGTACAATTCTATACCTCACTACAAGATCTCTCAACATGAACTCACAAAAGTAAGGGGTACATCTACTCTCAGGACGATGACTGGTAGGGAACTATCTCGCGACTCCCTTACCTCGATCAGAAGAAGCAGCAACAGGAGCAACAGGAGCAGGAGTAGAAGACCATGTGGGAAAAGACACCACGACGGGCGTGAGAACTACGTCCCAAGTAGTTCTCAGTGGGTGCCGCCAACAAGCCCGACGGTCTGCCCACTAAGTCTACTAGAGGCATAAAGTAACAATATAAAACTGAAATGAAAGGGCTGGAAAAGTAACTCTACAGCTACTATGCCTCTATCTAGATGCTCAAGAAAATGGAACAGATGGAACATGATGCATCTACTAATACACACAGTACTCACCAAATCTAAACTGACTGCCGCAAAGGGTCCAGTCAAACCTGCGCCCACCTACTGCCGCACATCCTCAACAGGACGGGTCTACCGTAGGGTGTCCGTGACTGCCAAAACTGGCCCAGCCAGAGGGACTGCGTCGACAAGTCGCGATAGCAAGTAACAGGCCCAACTCCGGAGTGGCACTCGAGGGGCGCGACCCCAACGAGGAAAGTATCAGCGCATCTCTGTCGAGCTCGAATATGGCTCATGCAGGCTAAAGTCCAAACCACGATCACAAGATCGACTAACAACAGCAACGCTCACACACAGGCTGGAAAACCACACAGCCGGGGGCCACCGTCCACCAGACGGCTCCCACAACAGAACACTAAACTCACAGGAAAGGCCGACACCATAAGGGTTCGGAAACCCGATAGGTCGGTGCTTAGAACCCTATCAAACAAGAACAGACTCTAGGCTCCGCCTATCGAAGTTCCCGACCCCCTTATAGTTCGGGGACATAACAATCTCGGTACTACACGCAGAAGATATCAACAGGGCCCGAAAGTCCCGGAAGACCTACACCTACAACCCTATCCAACAAGAACAAGTTCCAAGCTCGGCCCCCGTGGCTTTCGTCCCGACAAAGGAACGGCCCCCAGAACCCGGATCACTCGAATCCTTTCGAGTGAGGAGATTTACCAGAAAAAGGTGACATTTATTATTGAAAATCATTTTGATCTAGAAGAAATCCATATTTAATGATTTTAGTTCTTTTTAGGAAAACAGTTAGAAAAATAAGTGTTTTACCCAAGCCCCGAAGGGCTGATACCTTTGTCCAATCAAATAAGAACAGACTCCAGCGGCCCTTCGATGCTTGGAAGAAAACATTGGTAGGCTAAAATCATGTGTATGTCGAAAAGGGTTCTGGGTTCTAGGTCCGGCTATCACAAGTAACCTACTGTCACTAACACAGTGGCGACAACCCAAACAGGGGAAACAAGATCTCCCGGGTCCACCGTTTACCTCAAACGGTTCCCGGTACAGACAAGCGAACCACTATATCTACCAGACTCCACTCTGCTCCCAAGCACGAGTGCAAATGCATCCCACACTAAAAGAAGTCCCGACCGCTCGGCCCACTACTCGGGCGAGGATAACACTAAGTCCAGGAATGTAACATAAAGTGTGGATGTCTAAACATAAATAACCCTAGCCCAAGTGAGGGTTTTCTACTGGTCTGGTTACACATGCAACATATGACGGGGGTGCTAGGTCAGGTTCCCAGATAATAAAATATTTAACAAGTGGTAGGAAGCAGAAGAGATCATACGATCATCAGATAATTACAAGAATAATAACATTCGAATTCTAGCAATCTACCCAAGTCCAATCACTATCATGCATGATTCTATATCAATAGAATTAGAGCACAGTCCATAGATCTTGAAAGCAAGCCACCCACCAGAAAACGCTAACTGTCCGGAGTCGTACAGCTGAGAAAACCAGGAAAATAACAGCTCTATGTCCAACAGGTTCAGCACAGTCCACAATCCCTCCTGGGTACAATATAAGGCTACAGTTACACATAAGTTCCCAAAACTGCTCTTCGAACCACATACAATTTCAGTCCCAAAGATACTTAAATTTCACCTGCTAAAAATTCCCAGAAAAATTCCCAGAAAAATATACACGCCCAAATCTGAGTTCAGTAAGTCAAGATATAAATTCGGCAAGGTGGTACACCCAACAAAAACTGTATCAAAAACTGTAGCACTGTTCACAGGGAAACAGAAATTTTCACCTCCAAATAAATCTCTGAAAAATCCAAGAAAAATACGAGCGCGTTCCTTGCGATCTGTAGATGAAAAAGTTGTATAAGCACGTTTCCGTCTGACGCTCGTTCGCGAAGATACGGCCAAAACACTCTGCTCTGTCACAGAAATCCACACAGAAAAAGGGGTCACTGTGTTCCCTCGGGATCCGTGCCAAAACCTCGAAAGGGGAAGTTAAACGAAAGATGAAGCCCTACCTCTTAGGAGACTGTTGGCGCAAGAATCATAGAAAAAGGATCTCAGGGTAGACCAGGGGAGCTAAAACACTGCTGCTGCGCCGAAGAAGAACACAGGAACCACAACGTCGCGCCGCGCCGTAAAATAGAGAACCTCGGGATTCGAGCCTCCAAAAATTCTGAAACTCCTCAGGAAGATCAAGGATTAAGAGAGGAAAAATTCATCAAGAGGAAGCTCGGGGAGATCTTGCACAGACTGAGAGAAAAAGGGCTGCAAAGAGGGCTCGGGCTGCCTATTTATAGGCCCAAAGAAACAATTCGGATAATACCGAAATTGTCCCAAGATTCGGGCGGCTACAGTGCGGCCCAGCCCGGGATTCGGGCGGCTACAGTGCGGCCCAGCCCGGTTTCGGGCGCGCACAGTGCGGCCCGGCCCGGCCGGTTTCGGGCGCGCACAGTGCGGCCCCGCCCGGCCCAGCCCGCACACGGGATCCAGCCGGACGCCTGCCTGGTCCGACCCGCCCTGGGACTTGACACGTGTCCCCCGAACACCGGACAGCCGTGCAAGCCCGGCCGGGAAGCGGCGCGTGTCCCCTGCCCGGTCAGCGGGGTGGGTGGAGCAGCTCACCTGCCCCCACCTGCCCGCCTGCACGCCCTGTACGGCACCTGCTGTTACGGAATTTGAGTTGGCGTAGTTTCGTGAAAGTCTCAAGTCTTGAAGATTGAAGGTGAAGAAAGTTGGATCGTTTAACTCAATCTCAAGAAAGAAGAATTCAAAAGGATCAGGTATGTTTAACCTAAGATTTTGTGTGATCCGAATACTTCTTGTAGTGTAGAAACACTTGGAAGAATCTTTCATTGCATAAAAATCAAAAACTGGACTTGGGACATGTTCAGGATCCGGATCAGGTTGTTCGATCCGGATCCCGAAGGTGGTTCGTTCATACACCAGTTCAATCCGGATCGTAGCCTCTCTTGATCCGGATCCCGAACACTGAGTTTACCATCTTCCTTGAACGATCCGGATCAGGTTTCGCAATCCGGATCCCGAACGTTGATGTTTGGTGAACTGTATGAACGATCCGGATCAAGCACTTCGATCCGGATCCCGAACCTTCGTTTTTCTGGAATTGCCTGACTCGTTACGACGATCCGGATCACAGCTAATCCGATCCGGATCGCCGTCCGTAAAATCTCCAGAAATGTTAGGTTTTTGATTCTTATCTCCTTCCTAGGGTTTCTAACCTATAAATAGACCCTATGACTCTTTTTCTAGGGTTAATCCAGTGAGTCGAGATAGCCGTCATTTTTCTTGTATCATCTTATACGGCTCTAGATCCACATATAGAGAAGAAAGGAAATCATTAGAGAATACTCTATGTTTCTTCATCTATATTGATTAGTTTGATTCTAGGTTTTCATACTCACATCTTGAGTTGAATCAAACTAATGAATACTTAGATGGTATTTCTGATCTATCTTTGATCTAAGTATTCGGCGGATCATCACCACCCAAAAACAACGATTTACCCCAAAAATCGGCGCGTGGATTCGCGTGTCCTTGTGGATTCAAGGTTCAACCGCTCTCGTGGATTCGGAGCGAGGCACGTTCGTGGATTCGAAGGGTGCTATTGGGTGAAGACCGTGGATTCGGTCGGACGTCGTGGATTCGACATTGGACGCCGTGGATTCGGCGTTGGGCGCAGATCGTGGATTCGAGAAGCGTCGCGGAGCGAGCGGAGAAGATCCTCTAGGAGCGTATGGAAAAGGTTGAGTCGTAATTGTGTACGGTAAATCACCTTGTACGTGTTTTAATTCTAGTGGATTTCTGCCGTGTTATCGGTCCCGTGGTTTTTTACTCCGGTGATGGAGTTTTCCACGTAAAAATCTTGCGTATTATTTTTTATTTCCGCATTGGGTTTTTATCGCAACGATTTTTGAGTGTTTATACGTTTACACCTATTCACCCCCCTCTAGGTATTTTTTCCCCTATTTAGATCCTTATTACATATAACCCAACAAGTGGTATCAGAGAGGGAATAGGGTTGTAAACAATGGTTGAAGGTGGAAACATCAACCGACCCCCGTTCTTCGATGGAACAAATTATGCGTACTGGAAAGTACGGATGAAAGCCTTTTTAATTTCCATCGACGAACGGGTGTGGCAATCAATTGAATTAGGATGGTCTAATCCAACTGAATTTATTGGTGATGTTCGCACCTTAAAACCTAGGTCGAAATGGACCAAGGAAGAGTTAGATTCATCTTCTTACAATGGCAAGGGAATTAATGCTATCTTTAATGCCTTATCTCAAACTGAATTCTCTCGCGTCTCGGCATGTGAGACTGCGAAAGAAATCTGGGATGTTCTTCAGGTTACACATGAGGGAACTAACCTCGTGAAGATTCAGAAACTGCAAATGCTTACGAGCAAGTTTGACTCTATCTTAATGGCAGAAAATGAATCTTTCACGGACTACTATACACGATTGCAAGACATCGTAAACTCATGTGCTAATCTGGGAGAGAAGATTCCAGAATTTAAGATTGTAAGAAAGATCTTAAGAACTCTTCCAGAACGATTTCGCCCAAAGGTTACTGCCATTGAAACTATTAAACACCCGGACGAAATACGTGTAGAAGAATTAGTTGGTTCATTACAAACTTATGAAATGACATTTACTACTAACAATTCTTCTGGAAAGGCATCCACTTCTAAGTCTTCAGGTTATGCGTTGAAAACAACTAAGGAAGAAGACGCGGATACATCCTCCTCAGACGATGACGAGAACCTTTCTATGGAGGAATTTGAGAAGCAGCTCGCTCTCTTGACAAGGAAGTTTCGCCGTAACTTTCGGAGGGGTAATTCAAGCAAATCTCCATCCTTCGGAAAGTCGAACAAAGGCAAGGGTACTTCAAGTTACAAGTCAAGAAAGCAAGAGAACTTCTCAAAGGATAAGAAAAGTTCAGAAGGACAACTACAATGCTTCAAATGTCGAGGCTACGGCCACATTGCAACGGAGTGTCCTAACAAGTATCCGGCAAAGAAGAAGGCGATGCAAGTCGTCACTTGGGATGACAACTCAACGTCAAATGAGTCATCTTCGAGTGATGAAGAAAAGAGCTCCACCGCATTCCACGCGTCCGTATCTTCACCCTTCATGTGCTTTATGGCAAGTACATCCGAGTCGTTGTCCAACTCCACTGTTGAAAAGAATGCAACGGACAATGAATCGGATGATTCGGAAGGTGAAGATTTTGCTTTAGCCTACCACAGACTTTTGAGGGACTCAAAGAAAGTGGCTAAGCAAAACAAGAGTTTGAGAGGGAGAGTGCATGATCTCGAAGAAGAAGCAAAAAGAGCGACTTCTCTCTCAAACGCTCTTGAAGTGGAAAGGGAAAACCTGATAAAGGCAAATGCTTCCCTTCAAGAGTCCAATGAGCAACTTGAGAAGGAACATACAAATCTGGTGGATAACGCGAATCACTTCTCAAAGCTCTACAACGAGGCTCGACAGGATAACCTGGAAATGACAAAGACCATTTTCCAACTCAAGAATGACTTACAGCGATTCTCTTCAGGAAGGAGTAAGTTGGATAGACTTCTTGGTCTTGGTCAATCAAATCGGTTCGGCCTCGGATACACTCAAACTGGAAACAGTCCAAGTTCGAGTGAGACAGTTTTTGTGCCTCAGTCGGTATCTCCTCCTCCGACACCGGAATTCAAGACAAACAACGACAACAAGCCTACTTCATCCTCTTCGGGATCGTCAAGATCTAAGGTATGTTTTCGTTGTGGTGTTTCAGGGCACATAAGAAGATATTGCAAGACGGGAGTCGAACGCTCATCTCAAGGACCTCTTGCAACAACTACCAAAAAGGCTCCTCCCCGAAAATCAAAGCAAAACTTTTCAAATGAAAAGAGACTTGGTAGTTCATCGCGCAAGACGATTTCATCAAGGAACAACAATCGCTATAACAAGACGCCTTCACCTAGGCATATAACTTCACGACCATTACTGACGCACTCCAAAAGGGTTTGGGTGCGCAAAGGTGAAATTTTCCCTTGTCTTGTTTCCAATGTTTCCTTGCATGCATATGATAGTTCGTCTTGGTATCTGGATAGCGGGTGTTCCCGTCACATGACCGGTGACAAAAATAGTTTTCAAAATCTTGAGAAAATCTCCGGAGGACACGTAGTTTTCGGAGACGGTCGATCTTCCAAAATTGTTGGAAAAGGGACGGTAGCTATTCCAGATGGCCCGATTTTGAAAAACGTCTTATTTGTTGATGGCCTTAAGACTAACCTCATAAGCATAAGTCAACTTTGCGACAATGGTTTTTTCAGTTAACTTTTCATCTGTTGAATGCGTTGTAACTGATAAGGACCATGTCTTCTTTTTAAAAGGGGTTAGATCTGAAAACAATTGTTATGTTGTTCCTAATAAATTTTTTGAAAATTGTAACTTAGCCGCTTTGAATAATGAAACTCTTTGGCATGAAAGGCTAGGTCACTTAAATTTTAAGGAACTTACTAGAATTTCAAACAAGGACGTGGTCAAGGGGGTTCCAAAGCTTTTATTTAAACAAAACATTGTGTGTGGTGGTTGCCAAAAGGGAAAACAGTCTAGGACTGCACACAAGAACTTGAACCATGTTGGTACAAAACGGCCCTTGGAACTTTTGCACATGGACTTAATGGGGCCGACCCGTCAACCATCTTTGGGAGGTAAATGGTACATTTTTTTATTGGTTGATGATTTCTCTCGGTTTTCTTGGGTAGCATTTTTAAAAGAGAAAGCTGATACGTTTGACTCTTTTCATGAGATTTGCCATCGTATTATGATTGAAAAGAATGAAAAGATCATTCGTGTTAGAAGTGATAGAGGTGGAGAATTCATAAATTCAAAATTCATTGATTTTTGCACTTCAAATGGCATTAAACATGAATTCTCGGCACCCTATACACCTCAGCAGAATGGTGTTGTTGAGCGCAAGAACAGGGTTGTTCAAGAGATGGCGCGTGTGATGCTTCATAGCCGGAATTTACCGCTACATTTTTGGGCTGAAGCCGTGAACACCGCTGTCTATGTCATTAATAGAGTTTACTTGCGCCCAGGAACTTTAAATACACCATATGAGCTGTGGTTTAGTAGAAAACCCAACATCAAATATTTTCGTGTCTTCGGGAGTCGATGTTACATTTTACGTGACCGTGAAAATCTTGGAAAGTTCGACTCTCGAAGTGATGAAGGGATCTTTTTGGGTTATTCTACGAATAGCAGAGCATATCGAGTATTTAACATTGAATCTAAGACGATCGTAGAATCTATAAATGTTAAAGTAGATGAAGCTTTTCACTTTGGATCTGGAAAATCTACCCTCGATATCTCTCTAGATGATGATTCTCCTGCTAATGCATCTTCTCATAATAATACTTCCAATATTAATGATGCATCTAATGGTTCTTCGAGTTTATCTGATGTGCAGGAATCATCTCATGTATCTCCGAGTACTCCGTTTCAACAAATGTTACGAATCTCCAAGGATCATCCGGAATCGAATATTATTGGAGATCCACAAGAAGGAGTTAGAACTCGGAGGCAGTTGGTTTGTGGATTCGCTTGCTACGTATCTTTAATCGAACCAAAGAACATAGATGAAGCTCTTCAGGATGACTACTGGATTAAAGCAATGTAGGAAGAGCTCCATCAATTTGAGCGAAACAAAGTCTGGGAATTAACGAAGCCTCCAAAGCAACACAATGTGATAGGTACCAAATGGATCTTCAAGAACAAGAAAAATGAGGATGGTACTATCATCAGGAACAAGGCACGATTAGTTGCTCAAGGCTACTCTCAAGTAGAAGGTATAGACTTTGACGAAACATTCGCCCCTGTAGCTAGACTCGAGTCCATTCGTATACTATTTGCTATTGCTTGTCATTTTAAAATCAAATTATTTCAAATGGACGTTAAGAGCGCATTTCTAAATGGGTTTTTAAATGAGGAAGTTTATGTGGCTCAACCGAAAGGTTTTGTAGATCATAAACAACCTAACCATGTTTTTCGTTTGAAAAAGGCTCTTTACGGTCTGAAACAAGCACCGCGAGCATGGTACGAAAGGTTAACAAAGCACCTTTTGGAGAAGGGCTATACTCGAGGGGGAGCTGATAGGACTCTCTTTGTGAAGCATTATCAAAGCAATTTCATTGTAGCACAAATCTATGTCGATGACATTGTATTTGGCGCAACAAGAGATAATGATGCTTCTAAATTCGCGGAGACCATGGAAAGCGAATTTGAGATGTCCATGATGGGCGAATTGACTTATTTCCTTGGATTGCAAATTAAACAAAATGATGAAGGTATTCACTTGAGTCAATCCAAGTATGCAATGGAGTTGGTCAAAAAGTTTGATCTAGAAAATTGTAAAGATTTTCCGACTCCAATGGGAACTAGCCACAAGGGACTTGGAAGTGAATCACATAGTGAGAATGTAGACGAGAAACTGTATCGAAGTATGATTGGAAGTCTACTTTACCTCACGGCTAGTCGCCCGGATATATCTTTTGGTGTTGGGATTTGCGCGAGATATCAATCAGCACCAAAGGAGGTTCACCTGAAAGCGGTGAAAAGGATCATCCGGTATATCAAAGGATCAATTAATTTCGGAATTTGGTATCCTATGGGAACAAGTTTGGATATTGTTGGATACTCAGATGCCGATTGGGCAGGATCAGTGGATGATCGGAAAAGCACGAGTGGTGCATGCTTCTATCTTGGCCATTGCCTTATTGCATGGCACAGTAAAAAGCAGAACTGCATAGCACTCTCGACTGCCGAAGCGGAATACATTTCAGCTGGAAGTTGCTCAACTCAACTCATTTGGATGAAAAGCGTATTGAGCGATTTCCGCATTTCAGCATCTTCGGTAACAATTCTTTGTGACAACACAAGTGCAATTAACATTTCTAAAAACCCTGTGTTGCACTCTAGAACAAAACATATTGAACTTAGATATCATTTTCTTAGAGAGCTAGTTGAATCAAATACTCTTCAACTTTCATATATTTCAACTGAGGATCAATTAGCTGACATTCTAACAAAACCTTTGGATCAAAAACGTTTTATTCATTTACGAAAAGCAATTGGAATGCTTTCCTTGAGATAAACTTGTTTTTGAAACCTTTGCTTAGGATAGGTTTTGTATTTGTTTTTGTTTTGTTCATTATCTATGTTTGTACATAGGACATTAATTGAGCATAGATCATAATTGACTTTAATTGAATCTTTTCGCACATTTAGAATTTTATTATGCTTTTGCCATCATAATATTTCACTGTTGCAATGATCATTTATGTTAATTAAATCATCTTCTAAGTGATCAAAGTCAATTTCTCTCTCTCTATGATCTCTTGGTATAGTCATTATCTTATTTGACTGTGTTGGGTCGTATATAATACGGATCTAAATAGGGGAAGAAACACCTAGAGGGGGGGTGAATAGGTGTATACGTATAAACACTCCAAAAATCGTTGCGATAAAACCCAATGCGGAAAATAAAATAACACGCAAGATTTTTACGTGGAAAACTCCATCACCGGAGTAAAAAACCACGGGGACCGATAACACGGCAGAAATCCACTAGAATTGAAACACGTACAAGGTGATTTACCGTACACACTTACGACTCAACCTTTTCCATACGCTCCTAGAGGATCTTCTCCGCTCGCTCCGACGCTTCTCGAATCCACGATCTGCGCCCAACGCCGAATCCACGGCGTCCAACGTCGAATCCACGACGTCCGATCCGAATCCACGGTCTTCACCCAATAGCACCGTTCGAATCCACGAACGTGCCTCGCTCCGAATCCACGAGAGCGATTGAACCTTGAATCCACAAGGACACGCGAATCCACGCGCTGATTTTTGGGGTAAATCGTTGTTTTTGGGTGGTGATGATCCGCCGAATACTTAGATCAAAGATAGATCGGAATACCATCTAAGTATTCATTAGTTTGATTCAACTCAAGATGTGAGTATGAAAACCTAGAATCAAACTAATCAATATAGATGAAGAAACATAGAGTATTCTCTAATGATTTCCTTTCTTCTCTATATGTGGATCTATAGCCGTATAAGATGATATATGAAATGACGGCTATGTGGATTCACCCTAGAAAAGGAGTCATAGGGTGTATTTATAGGTTAGAAACCCTAGGAAGGAGATAAGAATCAAAAAACCTGCCATTTCTGGATTTTTACGGACGGCGATCCGGATCGTGATAACTAGGATCCGGATCGTCATAACAAACAGCCAATTCCAGAAAAACGAAGGTTCGGGATCCGGATCATGTGACTACGATCCGGATCGTTCATACAGTTCACCAAACATCAACGTTCGGGATCCGGATCAAGAGACTACGATCCGGATTGCGTCGATGTATGAACGAACACCTTCGGGATCCGGATCGAACAACCTGATCCGGATCCTGAACAAGTCCCAAGTCCAGTTTTTGATTTTTATGCAATGAAAGATTCTTCCAAGTGTGTTCTACACTACAAGAAGTATTCGGATCACACAAATTCTTTAGTTAAACATACCTGATCCTTTTGAATTCTTCGTTCTTGAGATTGAGTTAAATGATCCAACTTTCTTCACCTTCAATCTTCAAGACTTGAGACTTTCACGAAACTACGCCAACTCAAATTCCGTAACAATCTCCCCCTTTGGCGGGTTTCGTGACAAAACATAGATCCACTAAAGAAAATTCAAAAAGATATTTTTGTTGCTATCACCATACAACAAAAATTTACAATGGAGATCCAAAATACAATACATGAGTTAAACTCCTAAAACAGACTCTAGACTTAGACATCTGTACTCTCTGCAAAAAGAAATCATTCTTGACAAAGAAATCGTTAGATACCTCAAGAATTTGTATGATTCAAAAACCACAAACAGAGATGAAGTTTAAACTCATTTATACTTACCATGACATTTATATTCAGATATGTAACTGATCATAGTTAAGAAACACCAACATATCTTCCTTTGCACGTAAAAACCAAATGTCATGAACATGTTTGTGACAAACTTATATATATATAGATATGTAATTGATCAGAGTTAAGAACCAACATATCTTCTATGCAATCAAAAACCAAGTGTCACAAACTTGTTAGTGAACATCAACTTGTTAGTTATATTACATGCCCAAATAGTTAGCAAATAGTTAGTCGAGGCATGCATTCAAACAAATGGAAAAACCAAAAGTTGAAGTTCTACTTACCTTTGTGTTTCAACTTACCTTTGATGTTCCAACACATCATCATGTTCAATCAATCATTGTTCAAGTTCTCTATAAACTCTCTCCCCCTTTTTGTCACAAAATAGCCAAAAACACAAAAATTTAAGGAGAGTTAAAGATTTCAAAAATTGTTCCGAAAAATAAGAACTAGAACTAAAAGTAAGTCCTAAAAGCTGAACTAAAGTCTAAAAAGATAAAATCCTGCACAAATCTGCACAAAAATTGTTAAAGCACAAATTAGTCATCCGAGTCTGAGTCCTCAGACGCACTATATCCCATCTTAGTGAACATGTTCTTGATCAATTTCCTCATTGAATTTACTTTCTTGGTCAATGTAATTTGGGATGCCGTTATGATCTCGAGTTCTTCAGACATTCGCCTTTGTTCTGATGCTTGTTGAGACGGTGAGGCCGAGGTGCCGACACAAGGTTTCTTTCCAGTGGAATGTGTCGGAGTAACATGTGGTAATTTGTGAAGTGACTTCACAATCGTTGACTCATCTATCATCCCCCCAACAGTGTTGATAAGATGTTCGAGCTTATATCAATGTCAAACTTTTGTAGGATCATCATGATGATTAACGGAACGGAATCGCTCAGAAGGATGAGGATGTACAATATAATCTTGACATTCTATTCCAAATTATGTAGGGGATATTCATGTTCAATCCTACAAGCCTCAGAGGGATGACCTAAGAGATATAGGACAGCAGTCTTTCCCATCTCACGACCCTTAGTCTGCATGTTAGGGTAGAATGTTGTACACAAGTGATGAAATTTAGAAATCGGTACTCCAGTCGGAAGATGTTTGGATTTACACTTTTACCATTAGCTGAATTCGTTCCTTCCAAACAATTTTATCTATAACTGTTGCCACAAGGCATTCGTCAAATTTTCCTTTCAAAAAGTTGACCCCGTGTGTTAGATTCCATTCCAAGAACTTCGCCAATTAGCTGCGGAGTGATTTTAAGTTTCATCCCTTGGATAATTGTATAGAAATGCATGATCCTGTTCTCTTCTTGAAGATGTGTGCATTCGTGTAAAAAGGTCCTTACACGATACAAACATACCCAAGTAGTTCGGGGAATCGGCAGACTTGGATGAGATTAGCTTGCTCAATCAAGGTTCCAAACTCAGGTGAGTGATTTCGGAGAGCTTCAATGTTGCAATGACGTTCCCGATGCATTCACGACGTTCAAACGCTCGAAAGCGATCCATGCTGACGAACACTCCTTCCACCCGACGCGGAGGCGGGAGTCAGGAACTATCGTGTGTAAAATCAGCGTCTCGTCGTAGTCCAAAACGTCTAGTTACTCGTTTCCTTTTCACAGAGATGGTTGGTTTAGTCATAGGCGCTTTTTCCTTTGTCCATGGGTGCTTTTCCTTTCGAAGCATCGGACGCCTTTTGTTCAGGCAATGATTCATCATCATCTGTCAATGCGTCAATCTATCTCGTGACAATCCACCTCTGTATCATGACCTCGACAAATTCACCTTTTTTGTTTGTTTTCTTAGCTCTCTTTAATTTGTTTGTGGCCCGAAGTGTGCACTATTGTGACCAACAAAAGAATGATCCATGAGAATTCCATTGATCCAAGTGCCTTAAGAAGATTTAAATCCTGTGAAAAACCAACTCAAGAACACAAAAATTCTTAGTTTTCAAAAATTTGAAAAATATATCCAAAGAATCATTATCATGTAGAGAGACTAAGAATCAAATTAGTTTTGCAAAAGGACTTTTTGAAAATAGATCAATGCATGAATTTCGAAAATCCTTATTAATGCCCTAAAACCGAAATTTTAGAAATCGAAGCCTAAAAATCCGTTAATCAGGAGAAAACCTAGCATAATCAAAACTAATCTACCCAGAGTCTTATTTCAAAAGAAATTTGATCAAAAACCATCCACAAACAAAGTGATCCAAGAAATTCGTGCGTTTGAGGAGGAAAAAGAGAAAAACGGTGAAAAACCGAGATTTTGATCAAAAATTACTTGGAATTGAAGAACTTGAGTTTGAAAGCTTCCAAGGAGGATGAAATCTAGAGAAGAAGCGCTCTGGAAACTTTTGAACAAAGATTGGAGTAAAAGAAATCAAAACCCTTTTGTTCTTTATAAAAACCTAGCCGCGATCCGGATCCTCCCGAGCTTGCGATCCGGATCGGCTACCGCAGTGAGGAAAACTGCTTTCGGGATCGGATCGGCAGGTCCAATCCGGATCGTCAGCCCGCAGGAGAAAACCTGCGTTCGGGATCAGGATCACCTTGCCCGATCCGGATCGGCCCCAACTTTTTCTTTAGAAAAATTTCAGAGAAATTCAAGAAAATCCAGAAAAAAGATTGTAAGCACAAAGGTGTATCAACTTTAAACAAAAATCATCGTTTCATACAACAAGAATTAGATTATGCAAATTTATCAATAATATCCAAAAATGAAACGAAAATTTACAAAATTAATCCCTTAAAGTTGACACACCTTCAATCACATCTAACTTGATCTTATGAGTAATGCCTTTATCAAATCATCAATTCAGTAAGAAAATGAAATACAAAGATCAATAGATGTTTGAAATCCCAAATATGGTAGATAATATTTCTAGACAATCTGTTGAAGAGAGTGGCTCTTTGAGCATCTTTCTTTAAAATCCCACCTTATACCAACCTTGAAATTTGACAGAGTCAAGTATTTCAATATGCATTTTACTTAATCAAAATTTGAACAACAAA
>CM055064.1:45124838-45169528 GCA_029204045.2 Tillandsia leiboldiana | reverse complement strand
CAGCGCCGGCCCGTGCACCCGCGCCAACACTCGTGGACCGCGCCGTAATGTACCGATCCAATCCGTGCTGCCACGGTGGATTTCCCGCCGGTCCCCACCCCCGCGGTTGGCACCCCGGCCCATTCCCCCCTTCGCTCTTGACACCAGCTGCTGCGTGCGCAGCCAATCAGGGCTGCCACGTGGCGCCCCCCGCCGGTCCACGCTCCCCATGCACCAGAAATCCAGAAAAATTTTCCGGATGTCCGTTTTTGGGCATCCGGACTCAGAATTTGGCAAACAAAAAGCCATTTTCAAGCGTTTTTCTTTTTCCGTGCTGAATCCATTTCCGCCGTCTGTTGGCCTAATTCTTTTTCAAAATTTCGGCAAACCCAGCCGAAAGCCAACACAGCTAATAAAACCTTACAGGGTCCATCTGTGGCATCCCATTGATGCACCATGGGCCAGATACACCAACACCAGGTGTTCTACACCATGGTTCATGGAGAAGCAACACGGGGATCAGGTCACCACATCCCCCCCACTAAAAGGAAGTTTCATCCCCGAAACAAAAACCCACAACACAAACTAAAAACAATCAAAACAACCAAGAACGCAACACTAAACTAACAAGAAAGATACGCTCCACGAGCAGGAAAGTCATCAACTCCAACCCCGATTTAGAAAATAGCTGAAATTAGCGAAAAGTCCGAAAATTTCAAAAAATCAGTGCCTTCGCCCTAATCAAACAAGAACAGGTTCGGGCACTGTCCCATTTCTGGAGCACTTTCGAAGTTTTCGTCCTGTTCGTAAATTTCAGTACAAGGCGAGAAAAGGGAGAGAAGTGTTGGTGTCGTTCCTGCTGTGGCCACAAAAAGAAAGCTATCACTAACCGAGACTCCTAAGGACACTACCTCTAGTCCTAAACGTCACATCTGCCCCCGGGTGGCGTCTGTCCACAGTCGCTGAAGCCCATGCTGTTGGAAGGATATGCCGGCATCCCGAGAAAAAAATGACCTCCTCCAGTCCAACTCGCAGAAGGGTAACTATTCTCATTCCATTATCCGTCGTAGCACGGCACCGCACCAACCAGTCCACTTGTGTGCTCAATCCAAGTCCTGGAGCTGTCACAGAATCGCTACATCGGTAGGTGAAGTCCCAAGTCTCGACGGCACGGTCACATCACTGCGATCCTCCTCTACTCGTAAGATACTGGGAAGAATCCAATCGCTAAAACATGTAGCAGAAATTCCTAACCCATACCCATGGCAAAGATGCTGATGCAGATGCTCAACTAATAATGCAAAAGAATGCAGCAGCAATGAAATACTCAACTCAGCTAACAGAAATAAAATCATACCTGCTGCGACAGATCCGCTGCCGGGGTGTCCTCTACCAGGGCTGCATAACCCGACCACTGGTGCTGCAGGTCGTCGTCCCGTCTGTCCCGACGTCGTGACCCACTCTGTCTGCTGGTGTGCCGGAGGGGCTTCTGCTGCATGGATAGGCAAGGGGGTGCTGTCGCAATCGGCCGCACTGACAAAATGACCTGGGGGCAAGCTGCGCGGAAATGTCGCAACTCTCCACAGAGGAAACACCGCCCCTGTCTCTGATCAAACTGTGACGGTGGATGAGGCCGCCAGAAATGACACACCGCTCCTGTCGCTGCTGCTGCTGGGCCCACCTGATCTCCGGCGCCTACGAAACCCACGACCCCTCAGGATGAGATCGTGAAGGTCTCGGAGGTCCCTGCCGTCTCTGACCCTCTCATCATCCGGGCTGGGCGCTTCGCCCCCGTAATCTCTGCGGGAGCTGGGACCACGTGACCATAACCGCCTCTCCGTGCTCCACATAGAGGGCTGCTCCATAGAGGCATCCAGAGTCTGCAATCTCTGCGAGCGGACAAACTGGTAGATATCACGGCGCAGTCCTCACTCAAACATGTAAATCCGGTGCGCCTCATCCCTAGCCGCGTGGGTACACAAGCCAGCAATTGGTTGAACTCAGCGATGTACTCATCACCGGCCGATCTCCCTGTCGGAGATTCCTCAGCTGCTCCTCTAATCTCTGCCTGACGCTCTCCGAAAAAAGGCTCCAAGTAGTAGACTGCGAAACTCCGCCCAAGTAAGCAGCTGGGTCCCAGGTGGACCAATGGTCGAACACGCGCCACCAGGCATCAGCGTTGCGCTCCAAAAGTGAGTCGCCAACAGGACCTGAAATCGCTCCTCGATAAATAAGCTCTCGAAATGCGCTCTCCATAGCCGTGATCCACGACTTTGCCTCCCACGGCTCTGAACTCTGCCCTGAGAAACGAGGTGGGTTAAACTGACAGAATCTCAACAACAAATCCACCACCTCTCTCTGCTCTGCCCGGGTCAACTGCCTGCCGTCCCGAACGGCTATCTACCGGTATCTGGTGCAATAGGGCTACCTGCACTGCTGGATCAACTGGGGGTGCCCACAGCTGGCGACGAAGGTGCGGGGGAACTCCCTGGGGGTGCTACAACTGCTGTACCCTCTGCTCCAACATAAGCATCATCCGACCCATGGCCTCTTCCTGGCGCCGTGTAGCCTCCTCCTGGCGCCGTACAGCCTCGGTCAACTGGGCCATCTGAGCCCGAAGCTCCAGCACCTCACTCTGCTGACCCTGTGCTGGCTCCTCCTGCCCAGGCTATCGGATGGGGAAGGCTGAGAACGCGTCTGTACCCTGCGTCGGGGAGGCATCGTGCTCACCTGCCAAACACCATGCAAAACATCAGGACAGTACTAACAACACTCGACCCAATTCAGCGAAAGTCAAAGGCATGTCCCCCTTCCCGTAGTACTATGTTGTCTGCAGCCATCATAGTTGCCACCGAAGGAAGACAATGTCGTCACTCATCCCATCCCCTGGAAGAGTTGGAACCCAATTTGGACTCTCGCTAGCAGTCACGACTCTCACGTAGTCATCCTAAGATCCAACCACAAGCCTAGGGTTTCTAAGTCCACAATGACCTACAACCTAGGCTCTGATACCACCTAATCTGTCACGCCCCGGCGTCGAAACTGCGATCCGGGCTCGCTTCGTCTAAAGTGTAATTTCCCTCTTTGGCTCTCAACTTAGACTGTGTGGTTAAAGTATGTATTGTGATTGTGACGCCGTGCATATACAAAGGAGACTCCGTGTCACGCCCCGACGTCGAAACTGCGACCCGGGCTCGCCAACAGATCCGCCGCCATACGGGAAGCCCCGTATAGACGAAAGCGACTAACCTGCAAAAGATCAACTATACTATACAGATATCAGAGCTGAAAGTACTGCCTAGAAAGAGAAAATATATACAACACAACGCCCTCACCAAAGTACATAAGTCTCTCAAGCAGTAAAATAAAAGTACAATTCTATACCTCACTACAAGATTTCTCAACATGAACTCACAAAAGTAAGGGGTACATCTACTCTCAGGACGATGACTGGTAGGGAACTATCTCGCGACTCCTTACCTCGATCAGAAGAAGAAGCAGGCAACAGGAGCAACAGGAGCAGGAGAAGACCCTGCGGGAAAAGACACCACGACGGGTGTGAGAACTACGTCCCAAGTAGTTCTCAGTGGGTGCCGCCAACAAGCCTGACGGTCTGCCCACTAAGTCTACTAGAGGCATAAAGTAACAATATAAAACTGAAATGAAAGGGCTGGAAAAGTAACTCTACAGCTACTATGCCTCTATCTAGATGCTCAAGAAAATGGAACAGATGGAACATGATGCATCTACTAATACACACAGTACTCACCAAATCTAAACTGACTGCCGCAAAGGGTCCAGTCAAACCTGCGCCCACCTACTGCCGCACATCCTCAACAGGACGGGTTACCGTAGGGTGTCCGTGACTGCCAAAACTGGCCCAGCCAGAGGGACTGCGTCGACAAGTCGCGATAGCAAGTAACAGGCCCAACTCCGGAGTGGCACTCGAGGGGCGCGACCACAACGAGAAAAGTATCAGCGCATCTCTGTCGAGCTCGAATATGGCTCATGCAGGCTAAGTCCAAACCACCGATCACAAGATCGACTAACAACAGCAACGCTCACACACAGGCTGGAAATACACACAGCCGGGGGGCCACCGTCCACCAGACGGCTCCCACAACAGAACACTAAACTCACAGGAAAGGCCGACACCATAAGGGTTCGGAAACCCGATAGGTCGGTGCTTAGAACCCTATCAAACAAGAACAGACTCTAGGCTCCGCCTATCGAAGTTCCCCCGACCCCCTTATAGTTCGGGGACATAACAATCTCGGTACTACACGCAGAAGATATCAACAGGGCCCGAAAGTCCCGGAAGACCTACACCTACAACCCTATCCAACAAGAACAGGTTCCAAGCTCGGCCCCCGTGGCTTTCGTCCCGACAAAGGAACGGCCCCCAGAACCCGGATCACTCGAATCCTTTCGAGTGAGGAGATCTTACCAGAAAAAGGTGACATTTGTTATTGAAATCATTTTGATCTAGAAGAAATCTGTTGGGTTATATGTAATACGGATCTAAATAGGGGAAAAAACACCTAGAGGGGGGGTGAATAGGTGTAAACGTATAAAAACTCAAAACATCGTTGCGATAAAACCCCATGCGGAAATAAAATAATACGCAAGATTTTTTACGTGGAAAACTCCATCACCGGAGAGTAAAAACCACGGGAACGATAACACCGGCCGAAATCCACTAGAATTCAACCCGTACAAGGTGACTTTACGTACACACTACGACTCAACCTTTTCCATACGCTCTAGAGGATCTTCTCGCTCGCTCCGCGACGCTTCTCGAATCCACGATCTGCGCCCAACGCCGAATCCACGGCGTCCAACGTCGAACTCCACGACGTCCGACCGAATCCACGGTCTTCACCCAATAGCACCCTTCGAATCCAAGAACGTGCCTCGCTCCGAATCCACGAGAGCGGTCTGAACCTTGAATCCCACACGGACACGCGAATCCACGCTGCCGATTTTTGGGGGGTAAATCGTTGTTTTGGGTGGTGATGATCCGCCGAATACTTAGATCAAAGATAGATCGGAAATACCATCTAAGTATTCATTAGTTTGATTCAACTCGAGATGTGAGTATGAAAACCTAGAATCAAACTAATCAATATAGATGAAGAAACATAGAGTGTTCTCTAATGATTTCCTTTCTTCTCTATATGTGGATCTATAGCCGTATAAAATGATATATGAAAATGACGGCTATTGACTATGTGGATTCACCCTAGAAAAAGAATCATAGGGTGTATTTATAGGTTAGAACCCTAGGAAGGAGATAAGAATCAAAAACCTAACATTTCTGGAAATTTTACGGACGGCGATCCGGATCGGACTAGCTGTGATCCGGATCGTCGTAACGAGTCACCCAGTTCCAGAAAAACGAAGGTTCGGGATCCGGATCGAAGTGCATGATCCGGATCGTTCATACAGTTTACCAAACATCAACGTTCGGGATCCGGATTGCGAAGCCTGATCCGGATCGTTCAAGGAAGATGGTAAACTAAGTGTTCGGGATCCGGATCAAGAGGCTACGATCCGGATTGAACTGGTGTATGAACGAACCACCTTCGGGATCCGGATCGAACAACCTGATCCGGATCCTGAACATGTCCCAAGTCCAGTTTTTGATTTTTACGCAATGAAAGATTCTTCCAAGTGTTTCTACACTACAAGAAGTATTCGGATCACACAAAATCTTTAGTTAAACATACCTGATCCTTTTGAATTCTTCTTTCTTGAGATTGAGTTAAATGATCCAACTTTCTTCACCTTCAATCTTCAAGACTTGAGACTTTCACGAAACTACGCCAACTCAAATTCCGTAACAATCTCCCCCTTTGGCGGTTTCGTGACAAAACACAGATCCACTAAAGAAAATTCAAAAAGATATTTTTGTTGCTATCACCATACAACAAAAATTTACAATGGAGATCCAAAAATTTAAAAACATGAGATAAACTCCTAAAACAGACTCTAGACTTAGACATCTGTACTCTCTGCACAAAGAAATCATTCTTGACAAAAAGAGATCGTTAGATACCTCAAGAATATTTAGCATACAAAACCTAGTACAGGGATAGAGTTTATCTAATCATCATGACATTTGAGAATTCAGATATGTAAGAGAATCATAGTCAAAAGCCAACATATCTTCTATGCAACTAAAAACCAAATGTCACAAAATATTAGTCCAACATCAACTTGTTAGTTATATTACATGCCCAAATAGTTAGTCGAATAGTTAGTCGAGACATGCAACAGTAGGGACATGCAACACATCACAAGATAAAAACCAAACCAAAAGTTGAAGTTGAGATCATACTTACCTTGATATTTCATCATTCATTGTTCATTGTTCAAATCATTGTTCTAAACTCTCTCATTGTTCTAAACTTGTTCTAAACTCTCTCCCCCTTTTTGTCACAAATAAAGCCAAAGATTACAGAAGTGGAGAGAATGGTTAACAGTTTAAGTTCGAGAACTAAAAACTCAAATTAAAACTTAAAAACCTGCACAACAGAAGGATTTAAGCATATGCATAATAAACAGAAATTAGAAGGATACAGATTATTCAGACTCGTCTGAACTGATACAGCCGAGGATTTGGAAAATCTTCTTTATTCTCTTGTTCATTGCTGATTGATTTTTATTTACCTTCTTTATTTCTTCCTTTACCTCAATTAGTTCATTTGATATACGTTCTTGCTCGTTGGAGAGCCTTTGTTGTTCTTTATAGATTGAGGTAACAGATGCATCATCATCAGAAGTTGATTGTGGTGCTTCTTGTGCCGGAGGTGCTGGTTGAACTGGAGGAGCTGCTGCCGGTGCAGAGGTTGTTGCTTGTTGTCGTTGTTCTCGTTGCCGGTGAAGAGGTATGAAAGGTTCATCTGGCTTCGTCGAAAGAGACTTTACAATTGTTGTGTCATTGATCGTTCCTAAACTGTGCAGATAGGAACTCGCATTTGTGTCAGCTTTAAATTTGCGAAGAATGCGCATGATGATCATTGGAAAAGGTAGTCTCTCTGACGGATGAGCTTGCTCCACATATCGTGCCATCCTTGACCAGATGACGTAGGGAATGTTTAAGTTAGCTCCCATTGCTGCTGCGGGGTTTCCAAGTAGATAAAGGAATATCATTCTTTCCCACCGAAGAACCTTTGTGTTCATGTTTGGAATAATATTGTAACAAACAATGAGATTTAAGATGCGGTACTCTGGTCGTAGTTCTTTCGAGAAAACAGAGTTTCCTGTCGACCGAGTATCTGGAACACAGATTCCATCAACTACCACTCTCCAGGAGAAGGTGTTGAAGACTTGATTCTTCAGGTAATGAGTGCCATCGGCTCGGGCGTCCATCCCTAGTACTTCACCAATTAGCTGAGGCGTTACTTTGATTCTGACATTCTTGACTAATGTTTGAAAATCCCGACGCCCGCTTTCCTGATCAACTAGATAGCAGGCATTCTGATAAAACATCCTCACTGAGTGAAGACAATACCCAGTGGTCTCCGGGAACTCGCAAATGGAAGCAAGACCTCTCTGGTCAAACAAAGTCCCAAACGTCTGAGAACGCTGCTTTAAGGCTTTTACATCTACATGCCTTTCTCCAATGCATTCTCTGTTTTCAAAATCCTTTATTCTTGCCGAGCTGACAAAGTCTTGAGGAGGTGCTTGCCTATCAGCTGGTTGCTCAATGGAGATTCCTTGTGCACTCCCTCTTTTGCGAGCAATACTTTTTCTTCTTGTCTTCCCAGAAGTTTCTTCCATTGGAGCTTTGCCTTTCTCAGCAGCAGTGGGCGGAGCCTTTGATGTTTCTGTAGATGCTTTTCCCTTTGAAGCAGTCGGAACAGTCGTTGCTTCAACTTGCAGTTCATCCCAATTAATTGATTCCGTTTCAGATTCTGTATCGGAATCATCTTTAGCTTTCTTCGCTTTCTTAGCCTTCTTAGCCCTCTTGGGCTTGACGGTGTCTCTCGTATGAACCATAGCCGCAAGTAGAAAAACAATCCAAGTGATCACCATTGCTAATGGTTTCTTGAGAAAAGGAATCCTGTGTAGACCAACTCAAGAACACATGAAAAAAAATTGTTAATTTTCAAAGATTGAAAAATTGTACCCAAACAATCATAATCATGTAGAGAAGCTAAGAATCAAATTAGTTTTGCAAAAGGACTTTTAAAACTAGATCAATTGCATGATTTTCGAAAATCCTTATTATATGCCCTAAAACCGAAATTTTAGAAGTCGAAGCCTAAAAATCCGTTAATCAGGAGAATACCTAGCATATAATCAAAACTAATCTACCCAGAGTTCTTATTTCAAAAGAAATTTGATCAAAAACCATCCACAAACAAAGTTGATCCAAGAAATTCATCACGTTTGAGGAGGAAAAAAGAAAAACGGTGAAAAATCGAGATTTTGATCAATAAAACTTACTTGGAGTTGAGGAACTTGAGTTTGAAAGCTTCCAGGAAGGATGAAATCTAGAGAGAGAGGCTCTGGAAACTTTGGAACAAAAGATTGGAGTAAAGAAATCAAAAACCCCTTTCGTTCCTTATAAAACCTAGCCGCGATCCGGATCAGTTCATAACTGCGATCCGGATCGGCTACCCGCAGTAAGAAACTGCGTTCGGGATTCGGATCGGCAGATACAATCCGGATCGTCAGCCCGCAGAAGAATTCCTGCGTTCGGGATCCGGATCATCTAGCCCGATCCGGATCGGCCCCAACTTTTTCTTTAGAAAATTTCAGAGAAATTCAAGAAAAACCAGAAAAAGATTGTAAGCACAAATGTGTATCAACTTTAAACAAAAATCATCGTTTCATACAACAAGAATTAGATTATGCCAAATCTATCAATAATATCCAAAAATGAAATGAGAATTTATAAGAATTAAATCCCTTAAAGTTGAACATCTTCAATCACATCTAACTTGATCTTATGAGTAATGCCTTTATCAAATCATCAATTCAGTAAAGAAAATGAAATACAAAGATCAATAGATGTTTGAAATCCCAAATATAATAGATAATGTATCTAGACAATCTGTTGAAGAGAGTGGCTCTTTGAGCATCTTTCTTTAAAAACCCACCTTATACCAACCTTGAAATTTGACGGAGTCAAGTATTTCAACATGCATTTTACTTAATCAAAAATTTGAACAACCATGCTTGGTATACATGTGGTAGCTGCACACAATACTCGGACGACCGAGGTGGTAGCTCTTTCCTCCATGTGGTGGTAGTTTTCACACTCCTCATTGGGATGTAACTCTTTCCACATCTTTTGAGCATTTTACCTTTTCTAAGACTCCCCCTCAATTAGCTATCAATTATTTAAGATATAAAGTATTCAACCAAATATTGATCTCGATTTCATACTCGACTGAGCAGTCAAATAAGATAATGACTATACCAAGAGATCATAGAGAGAGAGAAATTGACTTTGATCACTTTAGAAGATGATTTAATTAACATAAATGATCATTGCAACAGTGAAATATTATGATGGCAAAAGCATAATAAATTTCTAAATGTGCGAAAAGATGCAATTAAAGTCAATTATGATCTATGCTCAATTAATGTCCTATGTACAAACATAGATAATGAACAAAACAAAAACAAATACAAAACCTATCCTAAGCAAAGATTTCAAAAAGAAGATTATTTCAAGGAAAGCATCCCAATTGCTTTTCGTAAATGAATAAAACGTTTTTGATCCAAAGGTTTTGTTAGAATGTCAGCTAATTGATCCTCAGTTGAAATATATGAAAGTTGAAGAGTATTTGATCCAACTAGCTCTCTAAGAAAATGATATCTAAGTTCAATATGTTTTGTTCTAGAGTGCAACACAGGGTTTTTAGAAATGTTAATAGCACTAGTGTTGTCACAAAGTATTGTTACCGAAGATGCTGAAATGCAGAAGTCGCTCAATACGCTTTTCATCCAAATGAGTTGAGTTGAGCAACTTCCAGCTGAAATGTATTCCGCTTCGGCAGTCGAGAGTGCTATGCAGTTCTGCTTTTTACTGTGCCATGCAACAAGGCAATGGCCAAGATAGAAGCATGCACCACTCGTGCTTTTCCGATCATCCACTGATCCTGCCCAATCGGCATCTGAGTATCCAACAATATCCAAACTTGTTCCCATAGGATACCAAATTCCGAAATTAATTGATCCTTTGATATACCGGATGATCCTTTTCACCGCTTTCAGGTGAACCTCCTTTGGTGCTGATTGATATCTCGCGCAAATCCCAACACCAAAAGATATATCCGGGCGACTAGCCGTGAGGTAAAGTAGACTTCCAATCATACTTCGATACAGTTTCTCGTCTACATTCTCACTATGTGATTCACTTCCAAGTCCCTTGTGGCTAGTTCCCATTGGAGTCGAAAAATCTTTACAATTTTCTAGATCAAACTTTTTGACCAACTCCATTGCATACTTGGATTGACTCAAGTGAATACCTTCATCATTTTGTTTAATTTGCAATCCAAGAAAATAAGTCAATTCGCCCATCATGGACATCTCAAATTCGCTTTCCATGGTCTCCGCGAATTTAGAAGCATCGTTATCTCTTGTTGCGCCAAATACAATGTCATCGACATAGATTTGTGCTACAATGAAATTGCTTTGAAAATGCTTCACAAAGAGAGTCCTATCAGCTCCCCCTCGAGTATAGCCCTTCTCCAAAAGGTGCTTTGTTAACCTTTCGTACCATGCTCGCGGCGCTTGTTTTAGACCGTAAAGAGCCTTTTTCAAACGAAAAATATGGTTAGGTTGTTTATGATCTACAAAACCTTTCGGTTGAGCCACATAAACTTCCTCATTTAAAAACCCATTTAGAAATGCGCTCTTAACGTCCATTTGAAATAATTTGATTTTAAAATGACAAGCAATAGCGAATAGTATACGAATGGACTCGAGTCTAGCTACAGGGGCGAATGTTTCGTCAAAGTCTATACCTTCTACTTGAGAGTAGCCTTGAGCAACTAATCGTGCCTTGTTCCTGATGATAGTACCATCCTCATTTTTTTTGTTCTTGAAGATCCATTTGGTACCTATCACATTGTGTTGCTTTGGAGGCTTCGTTAATTCCCAGACTTTGTTTCGCTCAAATTGATGGAGCTCTTCCTGCATTGCTTTAATCCAGTAGTCATCCTGAAGAGCTTCATCTATGTTCTTTGGTTCGATTAAAGATACGTAGCAAGCGAATCCACAAACCAACTGCCTCCGAGTTCTGACTCCTTCTTGTGGATCTCCAATAATATTCGATTCCGGATGATCCTTGGAGATTCGTAACGTTTGTTGAAACGGAGTACTCGGAGATATATGAGATGATTCCTGCACATCAGATAAACTAGAAGAACCATTAGATGCATCATTAATATTGGAAGTATTATTATGAGAAGATGCACTAGCAGGAGAATCATCATCTAGAGAGATATCGAGGGTAGATTTTCCAGTTTCAAAGTGAAAAGCTTCATCTACTTTAACATTTATAGATTCTACGATCGTCTTAGATTCAATGTTAAATACTCGATATGCTCTGCTATTCGTAGAATAACCCAAAAAGATCCCTTCATCACTTCGAGAGTCGAACTTTCCAAGATTTTCACGGTCACGTAAAATGTAACATCGACTCCCGAAGACACGAAAATATTTGATATTGGGTTTTCTACTAAACCACAGCTCATATGGTGTATTTAAAGTTCCTGGGCGCAAGTAAACTCTATTAATGACATAGACAGCGGTGTTCACAGCTTCAGCCCAAAAATGTAGCGGTAAATTCCGGCTATGAAGCATCACACGCGCCATCTCTTGAACAACCCTGTTCTTGCGCTCAACAACACCATTCTGCTGAGGTGTATAGGGTGCCGAGAATTCATGTTTGATTCCATTTGAAGTGCAAAAATCAATGAATTTTGAATTTATGAATTCTCCACTTCTATCACTTCTAACACGAATGATCTTTTCATTCTTTTCAATCATAATACGATGGCAAATCTCATGAAAAGAGTCAAACGTATCAGCTTTCTCTTTTAAAAATGCTACCCAAGAAAACCGAGAGAAATCATCAACCAATAAAAAAATGTACCATTTACCTCCCAAAGATGGTTGACGGGTCGGCCAAAAGAAAAAGTAGAAAAGAAAATAGTCTACATAAACTACACAAGATTTAATCGAAGAACGATTAAAGACAAGGAGGGGTTTCACCTTTGCATACCCAAACCTTTTGAGTTTTGGAGTATGTTGGCAATGGTTGAAAAGTTTTCCTTGATGAAGACGTCTTGCAAGATTGGTCTTTTTCTTTTGTCATCGTCTTGTTTGAAGTACTACCAATGTCCTTTTCTTTAGGAAAATCCTTCTTTGAATTCCATGGAGTGAACTTATTGGTAGCAGTTGCATGATGTGGTTGATTTGATCTTTGAGCTCCAATCTTGCAATTTCTTCCAATGTGCCCTGCAAAATTACAACGAAAGCATACCTTTGTGCTTGATGATTCTGAAGAGGATGAAGTAGGCTCATTGTCGTTGGTTGTCATGATTTCCGGTGTCGGAGAAGGAGATACCGACTGAGGCACAAAGACTGTCCCAACCGAACTAAAATTGTCTTCAGTTCGATTGTATCCGAGGCCGAACTTGTTTGTTTGACCTAGACCAAGAAGTTTATCCAACTTACTCCTTCCTAAGGAAAATTTCTGTAAGTCATCCTTGAGTTGGCAAATGGTCTCTGTCATTTCCAATTTTTCCCGTCGGGCCTCGCCGTAGAGCTTCAAGAAATAGTTTGCTTTGTTCACCATATCTATATAGTTCTTCTCGAGTTGCTCATTGGACTCTTGAAGGGAAACATTTTCTTTTATCAGTTTATCCCTTTCCACTTCAAGATCGGTCGAGAGAGAAGTTACCCTTTTTACTTCTTCTTCGAGATCCTGCAATCTCCCTCTCAACCCCTTGTTTTGCTTAGCCGGTTTCTTTAAATCCCGTAAAGATCTGTGATAGGCTAGAGCAAATTCTTCACCTTCCGAATCATCCAATTCGTTGTCCGTAGCATTCTTTTCAACAGTGGAGTTGGACAATGACTCAGATGTATTTGCCATAAAGCACATGAAGGGTGAAGATACGGACGCGTGGAAAGCGGTGGAGCTCTTTTCTTCATCACTCGAAGACGACTCATTTGACGTTGAGTTGTCATCCCAAGTGACGACTTGCATCGCCTTCTTCTTTGCCGGATACTTGTTAGGACATTCCGTTGCAATGTGGCCGTAGCCTCGACATTTGAAGCATTGCAGTTGTCCTTCTGAACTTTTCTTATCCTTTGAGAAGTTCTCTTGCTTTCTTGACTTGTAACCTGAAGTACCCTTGCCTTTGTTCGACTTTCCGAAGGATGGAGATTTGCTTGAATTACCCCTTTGAAAGTTGCGGCGAAACTTCCTTGTCAAGAGAGCGAGCTGCTTCTCAAATTCCTCCATAGAAAGGTTCTCGTCATCGTCTGAGGAGGACGTATCCGCGTCTTCTTCCTTAGTTGTTTTCAACGCATAACCTGAAGACTTAGAAGTGGATGCCTTTCCAGAAGAATTGTTAGTAGTAAATGTCATTTCATAGGTTTGTAATGAACCAACTAATTCTTCTACACGTATTTCGTCCGGGTGTTTAATAGTTTCAATGGCAGTAACCTTTGGGCGAAATCGTTCAGGAAGAGTTCTTAAGATCTTTCTTACAATCTTAAATTCTGGAATCTTCTCTCCCAGATTTGCACATGAGTTTACGATGTCTTGCAATCGTGTATAGTAGTCCGTGAAAGATTCATTTTCTGCCATTAAGATAGAGTCAAACTTGCTCGTAAGCATTTGCAGTTTCTGAATCTTCACGAGGTTAGTTCCCTCATGTGTAACCTGAAGAACATCCCAGATTTCTTTCGCAGTCTCACATGCCGAGACGCGAGAGAATTCAGTTTGAGATAAGGCATTAAAGATAGCATTAATTCCCTTGCCATTGTAAGAAGATGAATCTAACTCTTCCTTGGTCCATTTCGACCTAGGTTTTAAGGTGCGAACATCACCATTAAATTCAGTTGGATTAGACCATCCTAATTCAATTGATTGCCACACCCGTTCGTCGATGGAAATTAAAAAGGCTTTCATCCGTACTTTCCAGTACGCATAATTTGTTCCATCGAAGAATGGGGGTCGGTTGATGTTTCCACCTTCAACCATTGTTTACAACCCTATTCCCGCTCTGATACCACTTGTTGGGTTATATGTAATACGGATCTAAATAGGGGAAAAAACACCTAGAGGGGGGTGAATAGGTGTAAACGTATAAACACTCAAAAAATCGTTGCGATAAAACCCAATGCGGAAATAAAAATAATACGCAAGATTTTTACGTGGAAAACTCCATCACCGGAGTAAAAAACCACGGGACCGATAACACGGCAGAAATCCACTAGAATTAAAACACGTACAAGGTGATTTACCGTACACACTTACGACTCAACCTTTTCCATACGCTCCTAGAGGATATTCTCCGCTCGCTCCGCGACGCTTCTCGAATCCACGATCTGCGCCCAACGCCGAATCCACGGCGTCCAACGTCGAATCCACGACGTCCGACCGAATCCACGGTCTTCACCCAATAGCACCCTTCGAATCCACGAACGTGCCTCGCTCCGAATCCACGAGAGCGGTTGAACCTTGAATCCACAAGGACACGCGAATCCACGCGCCGATTTTTGGGGTAAATCGTTGTTTTGGGTGGTGATGATCCGCCGAATACTTAGATCAAAGATAGATCGGAAATACCATCTAAGTATTCATTAGTTTGATTCAACTCGAGATGTGAGTATGAAAACCTAGAATCAAACTAATCAATATAGATGAAGAAACATAGAGTGTTCTCTAATGATTTCCTTTCTTCTCTATATGTGGATCTATAGCCGTATAAAATGATATATGAAAATGACGGCTATTGACTATGTGGATTCACCCTAGAAAAAGAATCATAGGGTGTATTTATAGGTTAGAAACCCTAGGAAGGAGATAAGAATCAAAAACCTAACATTTCTGGAAATTTTACGGACGGCGATCCGGATCGGACTAGCTGTGATCCGGATCGTCGTAACGAGTCAGCCAGTTCCAGAAAAATGAAGGTTCGGGATCCGGATCGAAGTGCATGATCCGGATCGTTCATACAGTTTACCAAACATCAACGTTCGGGATCCGGATTGCGAAGCCTGATCCGGATCGTTCAAGGAAGATGGTAAACTAAGTGTTCGGGATCCGGATCAAGAGGCTACGATCCGGATTGAACTGGTGTATGAACGAACCACCTTCGGGATCCGGATCGAACAACCTGATCCGGATCCTGAACATGTCCCAAGTCCAGTTTTTGATTTTTATGCAATGAAAGATTCTTCCAAGTGTTTCTACACTACAAGAAGTATTCGGATCACACAAAATCTTTAGTTAAACATACCTGATCCTTTTGAATTCTTCTTTCTTGAGATTGAGTTAAATGATCCAACTTTCTTCACCTTCAATCTTCAAGACTTGAGACTTTCACGAAACTACGCCAACAACAAAATCCATATTTAATGATTTTAGTTCTTTTTAGGAAAACAGTTAGAAAAATAAGTGTTTTACCCAAACCCCGAAGGGCTGATGCCTTTGTCCAATCAAACAAGAACAGACTCCAGCGGCCCTTCGATGCTTGGAAGAAAACATTGGTAGGCTAAAATCATGTGTATGTCGAAAAGGGTTCCTGGTTCTAGGTCCGGCTATCACAAGTAACCTACTGTCACTAACACAGTGGCGACAACCCAAACAGGGGAAACAAGATCTCCCGGGTCCACCGTTTACCTCAAACGGTTCCCGGTACAGACAAGCGAACCACTATATCTACCAGACTCCACTCTGCTCCCAAGCACGAGTGCAAATGCATCCCACACTAAAAGAAGTCCCGACCGCTCGGCCCACTACTCGGGCGAGGATAACACTAAGTCCAGGAATGTAACATAAAGTGTGGATGTCTAAACATAAATAACCCTAGCCCAAGTGAGGGTTTTCTACTGGTCTGGTTACACATGCAACATATGACGGGGGTGCTAGGTCAGGTTCCCAGATAATAAAATATTTAACAAGTGGTAGGAAGCAGAAGAGATCATACGATCATCAGATAATTACAAGAATAATAACATTCGAATTCTAGCATGCTACCCAAGTCCAATCACTATCATGCATGATTCTATATCAATAGAATTAGAGCACAGTCCATAGATCTTGAAAGCAAGCCACCCACCAGAAAACGCTAACTGTCCGGAGTCGTACAGCTGAGAAAACCAGGAAAATAACAGCTCTATGTCCAACAGGTTCAGCACAGTCCACAATCCCTCCTGGGTACAATATAAGGCTACAGTTACACATAAGTTCCCAAAACTGCTCTTCGAACCACATACAATTTCAGTCCCAAAGATGCTTAAATTTCACCTGCTGATAATGCCCAGAAAACTCCCAGAAAAATATCACCGTGATCCTCGCGTCGATACCTTCGAAACGGCTATTTACACGCCCAAATCTGAGTTCAGTAAGTCAAGATATAAATTCGGCAAGGTGGTACACCCAACAAAAACTGTATCAAAAACTGTAGCACTATTCACAGGGAAACAGAAATTTTCACCTCCAAATAAATTTCTTAAAAATCCAAGAAAAATACGAGCGCGTTCCTTGCGATCTGTAGATGAAAAAGTTGTACAAGCACGTTTCCGTCTGACGCTCGTGCGCGAAGATACGGCCAAAACACTCTGCTCTGTCACAGAAATCCACACAGAAAAAGGGGTCACTGTGTTGCCTCGGGATCCGTGCCAAAACCTCGAAACGGGAAGGTGCAATCAAAACGAAAGATGAAGCACTACCTCTTAGGAGACTGTTGGCGCAAGAATTATAGAAAAACGATCTCGGGGTAGACCAGGGGAGCAAAAACACTGCTGCTGCGCCGAAGAAGAATACAGGAACCACAACGTCGCACCGCGCCGTAAAATAGAGAACCTCGGGATTCGTGCCTCCAAAAATTCTGAAACTCCGCGGGAAGATCAAGGATTAAGAGAGGAAAAATTCATCAAGAGGAAGCTTGGGGAGATCTTGCACAGATTGAGAGAAAAAGGGCTGCAAAGAGGGCTCGGGCTGCCTATTTATAGGCCCAAAGAAACAATTCGGATAATACCGAAATTGTCCCAAGATTCGGGCGGCTACAGTGCGGCCCAGCCCGGGATTCGGGCGGCTACAGTGCGGCCCAGCCCGGTTTCGGGCGCGCACAGTGCGGCCCGGCCCGGCCGGTTTCGGGCGCGCACAGTGCGGCCCGGCCCGGCCCAGCCCGCACACGGGATCCAGCCGGACGCCTGCTTGGTCCGACCCGCCCTGGGACTTGACACGTGTCCCCCGAACACCGGACAGCCGTGCAAGACCGGCAGGGAAGCGGCGCGTGTCCCCTTCCCGGTCAGCGGGGTAGGTGGAGCAGCTCACCTGCCCCCACCTGCCCGCCTGCACGCCCTGTACGGCACCTGCCCGGCGCGCGCGCTGCGTGGACCGCGCGCGCGTGAGCCGGCCACTCGTGGGCCGCCACGTGGTGCGCCCTGGTGCATGCGCCAGGCCGCGAGCTCCCGTGGACCGCGCACACGACGCCCGCCAATAGCGAGCTGCCACGTGTCCACAGCTCCGGCCCATGCACCCGCGCCAACACTCGGTGGACCGCGTCGTATGGACCGACCAATCCGGTGCTGCCACGTGGATTCCCGCCGGTCCACGCGCCCCGCGGTGCACCCCGGCCCATTCCCCTGCGCTCCGTGGACCCAGCTGCGTGCGCCGGCCAATCAGGGCCTGCCACGTGGCGCCCCCGCCGGTCCACGGCTCCCCCATGCACCAGAAATCCAGAAAATTTTCCGGGAGTCCGTTTTTGGGCATCCGGACTCAGAATTTGGCAAACAAAAAGCCATTTTCAAGCGTTTTTCCGTGCTGAATCCATTTCCGCCGTCTGTTTGGCCTAATTCTTTTTCAAAATTTCGGCAAACCCAGCCGAAAGCCAACACAGCTAATAAAACCTTACAGGGTCCGTCTGTGGCATCCCATTGATGCACCATGGGCCAGATATACCAACACCAGGTATTCTACACCATGGTTCATGGGAGAAGCAACACGGGGATCAGGGTCACCACACTCCGTCCGTTCACGGGGTGAATTTGTATATGTGGCGGGTCTGGCGCGCACCGGTAGGCGGGGTTGTTTTCAAAAAAAAAAAAAAAATGTATACGCTTTTCCGCTTAATTAGAACCTCCGGGGCGTGACAGATTATATGGTATCAGAGCGAACGACTTTAACCACACTAGTCGGTGTCCAGCATCCACAGAGGGCAATGCCACTAGCAACTAACCAACGGGATAACCAAGGTGTAGGTGCGTAGAGCATGAGTGTGTGTGCGGGAAAAAGGGATAGAGTCCCGGTGTGTTCGTTAGTCTAGGTGCTAGACCAGTTAAGTCTAGGATTAATTTGTTTTCTTTGTATGCACGGAGGACGGCCCGGACTTGGCCTACGAGCAACAACGCAGAAATGGATGCGACGACTTCGACAGCTGTGGAGAATCGACTACTTTGACAACAGTTGTATGGCATGCCTAGGCAACTATTAACGCTCACCGAACGCCTGTGCGCATTGACGCAGAACGCCGGTGTGACTGGTTGCGTTCCCCTGTAAGGAGAGACGAACCGTACCCTGCCCACTTTTTGTCTTCATGGACGGCCTAAGGAGCGACACCTTTCGGGGAATATCAACGGCAGGTTTGCCCACCTTTCGAGAGATAATCGACGAAGCCACCTTGGTAGAGCGGGAATTGACCGTCGCTCGTACTCGACAGGAGGACCATGAGCCCAGCCGGGGCCAGAAACGACCCCGGATTTATTCCAAGGATGGTTTTGCCAATAGAAGCCGGCTGCCTAAGCATCCGAAGACGCAGCAAGGAACCAGGAGCACACCGGGTGATCATCTGTTCCTAGAAGCACGATCGTTGCTTCCGTTGTGGCAAGCTGGGGCGTCTCCACTCTAACTACTCCTGAACCCGGGAATAGTTCCTTTGGCATCACGACACGAGCGAGAGGTTTTACGGGACGGCACGACAAGGGACGCACTGCCCCGGGGAAGGTAGTAGCAGGATACTCTACCTTTAGTTTCCTCTTCGAGTAAGACCTTCTTGTGATATTAGGAGCATCCCACTTCTCACCTCTTGCTTTATCTTTTCTACCCATAGTTATTTAGAAAAGACCCCTTCGTAGTATGATGTGGGTTCAGACCCCTGGACGACCCCTAGAAACGGGTAGTTGTGTACCTTCCTACCCGTTGAGGTTGGGACGGTTGTCATATCCTTGGGACTTAGTAGTAATCCCGCTGAAGGATCTCGATGTAGCGCTTCGGAGGGTTTGTCTTACTAAACACCAGGCGGTGAACGACTGCGGGAAGCGCCAAGTGCGGCTACAGGAACCTGGCCTTCCGGTGCATGTGTGCTTGACGTGTAAGAGTACCTCCTTATCAACCTTTTTCTGCATCGCGAGTAGGAAAACTGATGGAGGGTGGATGCGTAGCCTATATGGCTTCGGTGGATTTAACAACTCGGCCCTCAACATCGCCTTCGGATATCCCTATCGTAAGGGATCTTTCATACGTCGTTCCAACTGAACCGTTTGGGATGCCCCCGGGCGAGAAAAACCGGGTTCTCTACCAAGCTCTTTCCGGGCACGCAACCGATTATGAAGGCACCGTACCGAATGGCGTGTGCTGAATTAAAGGAACTCAAGGCGCAAGTGGAAGATCTTGTGGAAAAGAGGCCTATCACGCCGAAGGTGTCGGGCGAAAGAGGGATAGTAGTTTATGTTTATGCATCGACTACCTGGAAGATAAAATAAAGTCACGGTGAAAAATAAGTAACATTTGCCTCGGAGTGATGATATGTCCGACCTATTGCAAGAAGCAGCGGTGTTCTCAAAGATTGATCTGCAGCTGGCTAACATCAACTTAGGGTTCGGGGTGAGGACGTACCGAAGACGGCCTTCCGAACTCGATACGAGCAGTTACGAGGGTACGGTTATGCCGTTGGGCTTATGGGCGTTCTAGCAGCATTCTGGGACATAATGAACAGGTTCTTCAGACCACACTTGGATCAATTCGTTGCGGTCTTCATGGACGACGTTCTGAATTACTCTCGTACGGACTAGGAGCACGGGGAGCGTTTACGAGTGACCTTTCATACTCTCAGGGACCAGAGAGTGTAGGCCAAACTCCAAAGGTGTGAGTTTGGGCATCGCGAGGTGGGCTTTTTGGGACACATCACTTCAGCAACGGGAACTGTGGTGGATCCTAAGAAGGTGAAACCAGGAACCAACTGCCCCCGACCAACTAGGGCAACAAAAACCCGAAGCTTCTTAGGTTCGGCAGCATATCATGGGCGCTTCGAGGAAGCTTTTCCGAAAATTGCCGCCCCTCTAAACCGCTTAACCCGGAAGGGGGAGGGATTCGTTGGGACGGCTCAATGTCAGGAGAGCTTCGAAGAACGCAAGGTTAGGCTATCACGGGCACCCGTGCATGCACTACCGACACCCGGTGAGGATTTTGAGGTTTGTGGTGATGCATCACGGAACAGACTTGGAGGTGTGCTGAGGCAACAGGGGGGAAAGTTAAGGCTTATGCGACCAAGCAACTCAAGGACTACATTTCGTCCAACCAAGATCACCCCGGAAAGACAAGTGTAGCAGCCGATGCCTTGAGCGGTAAGAGTCAGACGGGAAACATATCGGTAACCGCGATTACGCAGCAGGACGGATCAACAGCAGACTTTTGGTGGCTTAAACTGACAAGGGATGTAGCACAACTCGTGGCTCGCTTTTGGGTTGGTCATCGAATAAAGGCCGAACATCAGCGCCCGGCGGGGAAACTACAACCTCTCCTAGTGCCAGAGAGAAATGAGAGGATCACGAGGGGCGCGAAGCCAATTGGGAGCGCAAGTCGGACATGTTTGGGCACTTTTCCCATTTATTGGATTCCTGGTGTATTTAAGTTTTGAGGACGAAACTTCTTATAAGATGTGAGTGATGTAATACTCGAGAAATTCGAGTTTGTATAAAGAGTAAAATTCAAGTGTGAATGCGTGGGAGGAAACAGATCTAAACCATAGTGGTTTGTGTACCGGTGTGTGAATTGCACAGTTTCCGAAGCATTATTTCCGCCTTTCCGATCCGAGTATGATCTTGGAAATCTGAAATCTCCAGTGCGACCGTCTCATCGAATCGAGTGAAAATGGTATAGACCGATTGTTGATCCGACGGCCGGATCGTCCTGAAAGCAGCAAGGAAACTAGTGGGACCCGCGACTTAAGTGAATAGTGAATTAAATAGTAACACCCTGATTTGATTCCCTCGCTAGCCAACGTCGGCCGATCGACTGTCTGGAGTCTGAATCTGACGATCCATGTAGTCGATTTAAATGGCGTAATCGTTCTGAGCGCAGTGGTGCTGACCAAATTTCCGTTTGACGAGCCTGAAGCATCGTAAAGCGTGTCGAACTGTTTAAACTATGGGTTATGTTAAATATGGATCTGAATAGGGGAAAAAATACCTAGAGGGAGGTGAATAGGTGTAAACAATAAACACACCAAAATCTTTGCATAAAAATAACCCAATGCGGAAAAGTAAATAACACGCAAAGATTTTACGTGGAAAACTCCAAACCAGGAGTAAAAAACCACGGGACCGATCACACGGTGAAATCCACTAAGATTAAACACGTACAAAGGTGATATACCGTACTCACACGACTCAACCTTTTACCATACGCTCCTAGTTGATGTTCTCCGCTCGCTCCGCAACACGCCTCGAATCCACGATTTGCGTCCAACGCCGAATCCACAGCGTCCAACGTCGTATCCACGACGTCCAACCGAATCCACGGTCTCCACCAAGTAGTACGTCTCGAATCCACGAATGCACCTCGTTTCGAATCCACGAAACGGTAGCACCTTGAGTCCACAAGGCCACGTGAATCCACGCGCCGATTTTTGGCAAAATCGTTGTTTGTTGGTGGTGAAAATCCTCCGAATACTTAGATCAAAGATAGATCGGAAATACCATCTAAGTATTCATTAATTTGATTCTACACAAAATCTGAGTTTTGAAACCCTAGAATCAAATTAATCAATATAGATGAAGAAATATAGAATAGATCTAGTTTTTCCCTTTCTTCTCTTTATGTGGATTTTTCTAAGTTTTCTCCATTAATTTTGGATTCTAAAATCTTAACCCTTTGGATTATAGTAAACGATGAATCAAAGGGTTTATTTATAGGTTAGAAACCTTTGGAAGAAGATAAGAATCAAAAACTGACTTAACAGAATTTTTCCCGCACGACGGTCCGGACTAGATTTGGCTTGATCCGGACTGTCGTCATTTTTCAGAGAATTTCTTGAAAAATCATATTCGGGGTACGGACTGAAAGATAAACGGTCCGGACTGTTCATGCGATTTCTGCAGAATCCTTGTTCGGGGTCCGGACTGAAACAGGGGAGATCCGGACTGAAATTCCGCATGAACTTACCTACGTTCGGGGTTCGGACTGGAATACCCTGATCCGGATCCTGAACATGTAACAGTCCAGTTTTTTGATTTTTATGCAATTAAAATTCCATCCAAGTGTTTCTACACTATAAGAAGTATTTGGATCACCAAACTTATTTAGTTAAACGTACCTGATCCTTTTGAATTCTTCTTTCTTGAGATTGAGGTATATGATCCAAACATCTTCATCTTCAATCTTCAAGACTTAAACACTTTCACGAAATACGCCAACACAAATTCCTTAACAATCTCCCCCTTTGGCGGTTTCGTGACAAAACAAAAATTCACTTAAAAAAAATTCAAAAAGATATTTTTGTTGTCATCACCGTACAACAAAAATTTACAATTATGATCCAAATAAAAATGAATACATGAGATAAACTCCTCAAACAGACTCTAGACTTAGACGATTGTACTCTCTGCAAAAGAAATAATTCTTGACAAAAGAAATCGTTAGATACCTCAAGAATTTAACATTCAAAAATCAAACAGAGAGATGGAGTTTATACTCACCATGACATTTACAAAGTCAGATATGTATGAAATAAGCAATCAAAGCAATTCACATATCATCTAAGCATTAAATTCCAAATGTCATAAGTATGTTAGTCATCAAACAACTTGTTAGTAATATTACATGCCCAAATAGTTAATCGAATAGTTAGTTGAGGCATGCATTCACAATACAAAGCAAAGTTGTCATACTTACCTTCTCAAGCACATTGTCCAAAGTTCTCACAAACACATTGTTCATTGTTCATATGTCTCTCTCCCCCTTTTTGTCACTGAAGTTAGCCAAAACTACAAAAATGAAGGGAGGCAAAGTTCAAAAAGTGTAAGAACTAAAACTAAAATCCTGCAAAACAAAAAGATTGTTAGAACATTAGAACAACCCAAGATAAGATATCAGTCGGAATCCTCGGAGCTGCTGCAACCAAGCTTTTGAAAAATCTTCTTTACCAACTTGGCCAGAGATTTGTGCTTTTTCTTTAATTCTCCTATGTCTGAAGTCATTTTCACGAATTCATTAGACATTCGTTCTTGCTCCGACGATAGACGTTGTTGTTCTTTATATATCGACGTGACAGAGGCATCATCCTCTGAAGTTGAAGTTGCTGCTGCTGCTGGTGGTGCTGGTGCTGCTGGTCTCTTACCTCGTGGAGGGGTTGGGCTCTCATCTGGTTTACTGGAGAGTGACTTCACAATGGTGGTGTCATTGATGGTTCCCAAGCTGTGCATGTACACGGTCGAGCTGGTGTCGATCTTGAACTTTCTAAATATGCGCATAATTATCATCGGGAATGGAAGTCGCTCTGTAGGATGGGCACTTTCAACATCTCGCGCCATCCTTGACCAAATGAGATAATGAATGTTGTAGTTTGATCCCAAGGATGCTGTAGGGTGTCCAAGAAGATACAAAAACAGCATCCTATCCCAGCGAAGAAATTTTGTTTGCATGTTAGGCATGATGTTGTAGCAAACAATAAAGTTCAGATATCGGTACTCAGGTCGAAGTTCTTTTGAAAGAATTGAATTCCCCACCGACTGAGTATCTGGGAGACAAATCCCATCAACAACCACTCTCCAGGTTGTGTTGGTGAAAACATGACCTTTTAGGTAATGAGTCCCATCTATCCGGGCATTCATTACCAACACCTCTCCGATCAACTGAGGGGTGATCCTCAGCTTGGCATTTCGAACCATTGTTTGAAATTCTCTCGGTCCTTCTTCAAGATCTATCAATCTTGATGCATTCTCATAGAATATCCTCACCATGTGAAGACAATAGCCAGTTGATTCTGGGAAGTTGCAAATAGGTGCAAGTCCCGCTTGTTCAAACAAAATCCCAAACAGCTCAGAACGCTCCTTAAGAGCTTTGACATTTGTGAGGACCCGGACCCCCACGATGAGATTACTGGTTGATTGGCAGCTTACGGAGGCCTACGTGGTATGTCGGTGGTGTTTGTGCACAATTTGGACACAAGTGTTGGACTCAGGGATTAAAATGGATCACGAGGGCAATCGGATGATCCTGTCGAGTGTTTAGAAGTGTCCTCGTGCGGAACAGATATCAAAATTGGACTCAGCGCGAAATTTGGGGTAAAAACACTCGTCTGGATGCATTCGGTAAATTTTGGAATTAGAATTTGGCAAATCGGACACCGGATTTGGATTCAGCGCGTGAAAACGATGAAAATAGACTATTTACTTGTATTTTTCGGAGCCCGAATGCCGCGCACGGATTTCGACGCAAGGCGGCACTGTTCCGGCAGCTAGGGTAGCGCCGGCGACGGCGGAGGGCGGCGGCGCGGGCTCGGGCAGGCGCAGGCGCGGCGGCGGACAGGCGCGGGCAGCGCGCAGTGCGCGGGCAGGCGCGCGGGCGCCCGGGCAGGTGAGCGGTCCACGGGGCCGGCGTGCACCGGAGGGCAGGACGCGTGGCTGCTGGCGGTAGGCTGGTGCAGTGGACTGGGTCCACGGATAGGGTGCAGGCTGCCTCGGGGCGCGTGCGTGCAGGGATGGCAGGCGGCGCTGGCAGCGCGCACGTGGGCGCGTCAGCGGCGCGTTGACCGAGTCGCGCCACGTGTCGTCGCCGGGTTGGGCCACGCGTCGTTCGGTGGATGGCCCGCGCGGCTGTCGGCTGTTCGCGGGGCGACGTGGAGGCCCATAGGGGATTCGGGCGCGCACAGTGTTGGGCTGGGCCCAACACTGTAGCGGCCCGAAACGTCCGGGCGCCCGGAAGCTGGGATACAGCGGGCATTCTCTGATTTGTTTCTTCCAGCCTATATATAGGCCAAGAACAACTGCAGAGAGCAATTTTCCTGTTCATCTCCTCACAGTGCGACCTTCACGAGAATTTCTCCTCTCCCAGAGCTGGTTCCATTTGTAGATTCCCGCATTTTTTCACAGCACGCATCCCGAGGTTTTCATTTTTACGGCGCGGCGCGACGCTCGTTCATTGGTGACCCCTTTCGTCGCGTTTTGGTACGAGGACTCCCCCGGCTTACTCCGAAGTCCGTTTTCGGCGATTCTTGCGCCGTTGGATCGGCTACAGACAGAGCTACGATCTTGGTATTTCCTGGTTCCCCTTGTTTCATGCTTTTCGAGGAGTTTTTCAAAGCTTTCTGTGACCCTTTTTGCTGTGGTTGACTTTTGGACAGCGGCTCAGTTTCTTGGCATTATCTCCGCGCTCGGACATCCGATGGAGATGTGTGTTAGTTGTATGCCCCAAAAGCCTATCAGGTTGACGCATTTTATTATATGGGACATATTTGTACTTGATCTTTATTATAATTTGGGCATTTTATGCCATTCATGTTTGATGTGTCCATGAATCGTCCTTTGAATTAATGAGATGATAATGTATATTCTTAAGAGTTAAGAATTTGAGATACATATTATTAGTGATTAAGTCATAAATGCTCTCAATCGGAGGATCATCATGGGGACGATGATTGATCCGGCAAGATTGATGTATGTGTCGCTCTCTTTTAGGATGACGAGTCTCAAGTCATTAGTGTGGGGACACTAGAGCGAACGTGCAGGTGGTTGTTATAGAACAAGGGCACTGAGCGTGGCCAATTACGAATAGTTACTTGGATGTCTACTCTTTCGTCAGTAACTGATTCGATGTTGCAGTGGTACAACTGATCCTTAGACCTGCGACACCACGGCCATTCAGTATGAGGCTATTGTAGTTTGACTATGCAAACTCTGATCCTAGTCACGGGTCTTAGTAGTATATGTTGGCTGCAGTCGGTTCATATTAGGAATGAGTGTTTGTTTATAGGGGATCTATCGCTCTCGGTAGAGAGATAATTAGTCCTATGCTATTTGTAAGGCAAAGCTCAGAAATCCTCGGCCGGGGTAATATGGTTCATGGAAAGGTGTTTCCAAGAGTAACCATATGAGCTTCTGTCCTATCAAATTTGTCATATAACGGGTGATGGGGTTTGACGAGTATTCCATGACCTCCACTCAGTTGGGACTATGCGATAGAAGGATTGTATTGTACGGTAACTGTACCTTGAGGTTCAGTCCAATATTCACTTCTGACTGGACTGCCACCATATGCTGCTAGGCGTCACTGGTGGATTGTGGGAACCAATAGGAATAATTATAGGCGAATAATTATTATACAATGGAAGAATCAAAAGTGTTTGATCCATCAAAAGGAGTTTTGATGATGATGTCGATGGGGATCGCATCATATCTCACTACCAGACAGAATTGAACCTATTAGGTCACACACATAAGGAATCGCGCATGATCGATATCAAGGAGATGATAAAGAAGTTTATAGAATGGATTAATTATAATCACAATACTAAAGTTTACTAATTTATTAGTAAAAGGACTAATTTGCAATTATTGTAAATTAGAGGTATTTAAGTGCAAAAGTTGCATGGTGTATTTACTAATCGTTAGTAAATATTTGGAGGACTCATGTGTAAATGTTACACACGTAGGATAATGGATAATCCAATCGGATTAGGATTCGATTTAATTAGTTACTAGATTTTATCTTGAGATTTAATTTAAAAAGATCTTTCTTTGTAACTAATTATAAGATTTAATTAGTTACTATATTTTAGGAGATCTTTCTTTGTAACTAATTATAAGATCTAATTAGTTACTAGATTTTATCTTGAGATTTAATTTAAAAGATCTTTCTTTGTAACTAATTATAAGATTTAATTAGTTACTATATTTTAGGAGATCTTTCTTTGTAACTAATTATAAGATTTGATTAGTTATTTTGTTATAGCCGACCAACTTCCTATTATAAGAATAGGCAGTACGTATGTGATACGTAACAACAATTTTTGAGAAAGATAAAGTGGAAATTAATTAAGTTGGTCGCGGAACGTGAGAAAACCCTAGCCGCCTATCATCTCCCTCTTCCTAAAGTCCTCCATAATTAATCGTTCTTGATCTTCGGAAGATTGCTAGCACAATTAGAAGATTGATTCATCCTCCTTACATCGACACAAGAATTAATTCGTGATTGGATCGCGAATCAAGGTTATCGATTTTTCGATCAAGGGCGTGATTCCGTGTGGACACAAGTAGAGGCCGGGTGCGTGCGCGGCTATCAAGGACGAATAATTTTTACCAACGATCGTCGGCTTCGCGGTGATCTCGACCCGCGCAAGGTAAAAATTATATCCTAATTGATAAGATCAATTAGATTACCTTTTTACGATCTAAAACAAAACATGAGGTGATCTTGGTTTAAGAAAAATTTTAATTGCGTCTCTTTCTTCCGCTGCGCATATCCGTATTTTTCTTACAGTGGTATCGGAGCCACCCTCTCATTTGTTTTAGATCTAATATCTTTTTCGATGTTGATTGGGTTTTTCTGGAACGATCAAAATCAAAACAATGAAGATTGTTTTTGAGTATATTTTTGATTGTTTTGAAACGTTAATTAATTAGCACACTTGCAGGCAAGGGCTACAATGCTAATTAGATCGGCATTGCCTTGCATGACGGATTTTTACATGATGTGATCATGCGCGCCTTGTGGTTGCTTTGTGCAAAATCGCAATTTAAAATTAATTTGAAACCCAATTAATTAGAAATCGAATTAGAGAATTTTATTTTATATTATATGCCTGTGATGTGTATGAGGTGATGATCATGGATAGCAACCTTGTGATGATGTGAATGGGTGTAATTTAATAAGGACCCAGTGTTAGATTTTTTGAGTGCCTGCGTGCACCAATTAAATTATGTAATTTGGAGACCTGCGTGTCTCATTATTATTATGGGTTGTATTGTAATTGTTGCAAAATTAAAGGGTAAAGGGGTAGTTTAGATTCCATGACGATTTGTTCCATTCAAGAGTTGATGCGGTGTAGATCAAGTTTGGACCAAATATTGATCGAGGGAGCCGACAAGAGTTGATCTACTCCAATCTGATCAAGATGCAAAGCAAGTTTTTGTGTGTAATACCCTTTGACCCGATTCCGGCCTGGTGGCTCAGGCCCGAATCAAATTAAAATCCATGATCATCACCGGTAGTTATTTTTTATATATATGCGATATATGTGTGCATATGATGCGATGGTTTGCATGAGATGTAAATTTATAATGAATTAAAACTGATGAGATAACAAATCTCCCTAAATAAAATATTAAGTTAATTGTGTTATGAACCCGTTAGTGGCCTTCCATCGTTGTAGGATGTGGGCGTCTCTTTAGTGTTGATTGATGCACCCGGACACGGGGGTCAGTTGCATTAGGGAACCGCAACCATTCTATTGGCATGAGATGCTATGTGGTAAGAAAGGGGTTGAATCCAAGAATCTGTCAAGATGAGGATTCAACGACTTTTTTATTTGCATGATGAACGGTGGGTCTAACTTAACCAAAAGATAAGGCCAAGAATCTGTTAGGATGAGGCCTATATTTTTGGAGGCCAAAGATAAAATTGTGATTTGCTTGAGAAGCATTGAACAAGAGTTGTTCACTCATTTCTTTACTCATTGCCAAGAATCTGTCAGGATGAGGTAGTGTGCAAATAGATGGGACCGCAATTCCCACTAGAAACTTTTAGTAAAGTTTCCGTTTTCTCCACTCGGGGAGTGTGGAGATTCGCTAAAATTAGTGGGAGGCACCATTTAGATTTAAAGCCCCTAATCAAAATGGATTATGATTAAGTACACAACTAATTAGAATCTTAACCATCTGCAAAAATGGCCGCCTCTAACCCACTTGTCAAAATACTTGATACTAATCGCTTAACTGGACCAAATTTCACCGATTGGCTGAGGAATTTGAGAATTGTTCTCAATTCTGAGAAATTAGCCTACGTGTTGGACACGGAGGCTCCAGCAGTGCCCGCAAATCCAACAGCTCAACAGAAAGATGCTAGAAATAAATGGACTGATGATGACATGAAGGTAAAATGCTACATGCTTGCGTCTATGAGTAATGAGTTGCAACGCCAGCATGAGCACATGGAGAGTTCTGCTGACATCTTGCTTCATCTTAAAGAGTTGTATGATGAGCAAAGTCGAACAGCTCGTTACGAAGTGTCAAGGCGATTGTTCAGGACTAAGATGTCTGATGGTCACTCAGTCAATAATCATTGCTTGGCGATAATTAAGGACATTGAGGAGCTTGAGAAGCTCGGAATGACTATGGACGCAGAACTTCAAATTGATTTGATCTTACAATCATTACCTGGTTCATTTTCTCAGTTTATTTTAAATTTTCAAATGAATAAAATTACTTGCACTCTCGCCGAGCTGTTGAATATGTTGGTCACGGTTGAAGGAATGCTAAAAGTCAATAAGGACAAGGTGAAGGATAAAACTTTGGAAGGTATGTCCGAGATTCATATCATTGAAACTACTAGCTTATCGGTTTGTTCTACTTTTACATGGGTCATTGACTCGGGATGCACCTCGCATTTGTGTATTTCAATGCAGGCGCTAAAGAAAAGTAGACGACTTAGGGATGGAGAGATTACCCTACACGTTGGAAACGGAGCAAGAGTTGCTACTGTTGCTGTAGGGACTTATCCTTTATGTCTACCGACAGGAGTAGTTTTAGAACTTAGAGATTGTCTTTATGTTCCTAGTGCGACTAGAAACCTTATTTCTGTTTCACGTTTGGTATTGGACGGATATAAGTTTATTTTTGAATCAAACATTTGTTCAATTTATTTGAGGAATAATTTGATAGGTTGTGGTTCTTTAATAGACAATCTCTATTACTTACATATGGATGTTAGTATCAATACAGTTCACAATGGCATGAATGAGAATACTATTGGTTTTAAAAGACCTAGAGAGGAGGTAAACAAAACATACTTGTGGCATCTGAGGCTTGGTCACATTGGAGAAGATAGGATTAACAAGCTGACTAAGGATGGTATCTTAGGATCCTTACTCCCTGAACCATACCCAGCTTGTGAATCATGTCTTCAAGGAAAAATGACTAAGTCTCCCTTTATTGGACAAGGACAGAGAGCTACCGAAGTACTCGCCCTGATACATACTGATGTATGTGGCCCATTCGATGTGTCTGCTTGGGGCGGCTATCTCTACTTTATTACCTTTACTGATCATTATTCATGGTATGGGTATGTGTATTTAATTAAACACAAGTCTGAAGTCTTTGAAAAGTTTAAAGAGTTTAGACAAGAAGTAGAAAAGCAAATGGAAAAACCGATTAAGGCTCTTCGATCCGATCGAGGAGGGGAATACCTTAGCACGGATTTCTTAACCTACCTCAAGAATAATGGTATTGTCTCTCAATGGACTCCTCCTGGAACACCAGAACTGAATGGGGTGTCTGAACGGAGGAATCGAACTTTATTAGATATGGTTCGATCTATGATGAGTTTTACAGATTTACCTATGTCACTTTGGGGTTATGCACTTCTTACGGCTATTTATATTTTGAACAGAGTACCTTCCAAATCTGTTCCCACCACACCATATGAGATGTGGCACGGTAGGAAGCCAAGTTTTACTCACATTAAGACTTGGGGGTGTCCGGCTTATATTAAGAAATTAAAGACGGACAAATTGGAAAGCAGATCAGTCAAGGGAAGATTCATTGGTTATCCCAAGGAATCACTTGGATACAATTTTTATCTCCTAGAAAGTCATAATGTGATTGTGAGCCGACATGCCTTCTTTCTTGAAAATGAATTTATTTTAGCAGGAGGCAGTGGGAGAAAAATAGAACTAGAGGAGAAAGTCTCTTTAGAATCGAGCATTCCAAGAGCCCTTCCTGATAACTCTGTGATACCAGAGATTACGTTGCCACCTCGCAAGTCTAGTAGAATCTCTCATCCTCCTGATAGATACATGGGATTATTTATTGAGGACATGGAGGAAATGTTCCTAGTGGGAGACAAGGATCATAGAGATGATCCTAAGACTTATAGCGAGGCGATGTCAGACATCGACTCCGAAAAATGGTTGGAAGCTATGAAGTCTGAAATAGACTTAATGTACTCCAATCAAGTTTGGACTTTGGTTGATCCACCGGAGGGTATTGTACCCGTTGGATGCAAATGGATCTTCAAGAGAAAGATTGGTTCTGATGGAAAGGTAGAGACCTATAAAGCTAGGCTGGTAGCAAAAGGTTATAGTCAACGTGAAGGCATTGACTATCAGGATACCTTTTCACCTGTAGCCATGCTTAAATCTATCAGAACTCTGCTTGCTATTGCTGCACATTATGACTACGAGATCTGGCAAATGGATGTAAAAACTGCTTTCCTGAATGGATATCTTGAAGAAGAAATCTATATGGAGCAGCCTTTGGGTTTCACTGCCAAAGATGGAAGTCATAAAGTGTGCAAGCTTCAATGATCCATTTATGGGTTGAAGCAAGCTTCTCGGAGTTGGAACACTCGTTTCAATGATGCAGTCGAATCGTTCGATTTCATCAGAAATGAGGAAGAGCCGTGTGTGTATAAAAAGGTTAGTGGGAGTGCTGTTACCTTCCTCGTATTGTACGTGGATGACATACTCCTAATAGGGAATGGCATTCCTATGTTAATATCGGTGAAGTTATGGTTATCCAAAGAGTTTTCTATGAAAGACCTTGGAGAAGCATCTTATATCCTAGGGATAAAGGTCTATAGGGATAGACCTAAGAAGTTGCTTGGTTTATCGCAAGCTATGTACATAGATGAAGTGTTGAAAAGGTTCAGCATGGAGAATTCCAAAAGGGGTATGGTACCTCTAAGACATGGAATTCACCTCTCTAAGACTATGTCCCCTAAGACACCTGAAGAGAGAAGTCGCATGAGCAGGATCCCTTATGCTTCCGCAATAGGGAGTTTAATGTATGCGATGCTATGTACTCGACCTGATATAGCACAGGCTGTGAGCGTCACTAGTCGATATCAGTCGAACCCAGGCGAAGAGCATTGGGTAGCGGTGAAGAATATCATTAAGTACTTGAGAAGAACAAAGGATATGTTCTTAGTTCTTGGAGGTGGAGAACTCAAAGTTAATGGCTATACAGATTCAGACTTTATGTCTGATATAGACGATAGAAAGTCTACGTCTGGGTATCTATTTATTTGCAATGGTGGGTCAATAGTTTGGAAGAGTTCTAAACAAGAGACGATTGCTGATTCTACTATGGAGGCAGAGTACATCGCTGCATCTGAAGCTGCCAAGGAAGCTGTTTGGATCAAGAAATTTATCACTGAGCTTGGCGTGGTTCCCTCTAGTAGGGATCCCCTGCCACTATATTGTGATAATAATGGCGCCGTAGCATTAGCTAAGGAGCCGAGATCTCATCAGAAATCCAAACATATCGAGCGGCGGTATCACAAGATCAGAGAGTACATCAAAGATAAACATATTGAAGTGCAGAAGGTTGCCTCCGCAGATAACGTGGCGGACCCGCTAACTAAGGCTTTGACTCAGCAAAAACTAGAGACTCATCTTGAGAAGATGGGCATTAGATATATGACTGATTGGCTTTAGTGCAAGTGGGAGATTGTTAGTTGTATGCCCCAAAAGCCTATCAGGTTGATGCATTTTATTATATGGGACATATTTGTACTTGATCTTTATTATAATTTGGGCATTTTATGCCATTCATGTTTGATGTGTCCATGAATCGTCCTTTGAATTAATGAGATGATAATGTATATTCTTAAGAGTTAAGAATTTGAGATACATATTATTAGTGATTAAGTCATAAATGCTCTCAATCGGAGGATCATCATGGGGACGATGATTGATCCGGCAAGATTGATGTATGTGTCGCTCTCTTTTAGGATGACGAGTCTCAAGTCATTAGTGTGGGGACACTGGAGCGAACGTGCAGGTGGTTGTTATAGAACAAGGGCACTGAGCGTGACCAATTACGAATAGTTACTTGGATGTCTACTCTTTCGTCAGTAACTGATTCGATGTTGCAGTGGTACAACTGATCCTTAGACCTGCGACACCACGGCCATTCAGTATGAGGCTATTGTAGTTTGACTATGCAAACTCTGATCCTAGTCACGGGTCTTAGTAGTATATGTTGGCTGCAGTCGGTTCATATTAGGAATGGGTGTTTGTTTATAGGGGATCTATCGCTCTCGGTAGAGAGATAATTAGTCCTATGCTATTTGTAAGGCAAAGCTCAGAAATCCTCGGCCGGGGTAATATGGTTCATGGAAAGGTGTTTCCAAGAGTAACCATATGAGCTTCTGTCCTATCAAATTTGTCATATAACGGGTGATGGGGTTTGACGAGTATTCCATGACCTCCACTCAGTTGGGACTATGCGATAGAAGGATTGTATTGTACGGTAACTGCACCTTGAGGTTCAGTCCAATATTCACTTCTGACTGGACTGCCACCATATGCTGCTAGGCGTCATGTCACGCCCCGGGTGTAAACCAGAACCCGGGCCCGTCTACAGATCCGCCGTGCACACGGTATTTCCCATGTACACGAAGCGCCAAACCTGCTCAGATATAAGAGATAACAATAAAAGAGCAATAAAACAGAGCTGAACTAAAACTAATACATCTCAGACTGAAGCTGGAAATAAAATACAATACATCTGTATAAATGATACATCTGTCTCTCCCAGCTCACCCAAAATAAATACAACCTGCTGGCAAAAGCCAATCCCAAATGTAAAAGTACAACCGTCTGAGGAAGCCTGGGTACACCAACAGTCCAGCTAACCCGCTCATCCTGCCTCGAGATCTATCTACTCAGCCGTCCTCTCTCCTCGACCCGCCGCTGAAAGCCCAGCAGCACCCGCAGAAGACACTGCAAAACAAGGAAGAAGAAAAAGAGGAAAGAAGAATGGGGGTGAGAACTACTAGTAAACCAGTAGCCTCCCCTAGTGGGTAAAACCTCAAACTCTGACACACCCACTAGGCCTACCAGAGGCAAAAAGGAAAGAAGAGTGGTAAGAAATGAAACCGCTGCAAAAGGGAAATCTACCACTACTATGCCTCTAAAATACAGTCCTAGACTGGAATAACCATCTGTACCGCCCTCATCATCGGGCAAGAAAGCCACGCCGATGTGATAGCAAAAATTCCTGCTGCCGCCCTCATCATCGGGCAAATAAGCCGCGCCGATGTGATAGCAAACCTGTCCATAACTGTCCGGCCCCGGCCTCCGAAGGGGATCTCGAGGGGAGCTACCCACACGAGTAAAGCACCACCGGGCAATAACCGCGCCGGTGTAATAAAAGCATCACCGGGCAATAACCGCGCCGGTGATAAAAGCAGGATTGGATCACAACTAAAAAGCCCCAGTGGAACACAACCCTCCACTAAAAGAAACTGATTCCCAATCAGATGCAAGAGTAACCATCCGGTCAATCGCCCAATATCCGCGATTGCCGCAATACCCCACAATCCACGACCAGGTCTAACAACCGACCTCCAGTCAACCGCCCAATATCCGCGGTTGCCGTAAAAACCCACAATCACAATCATGTCCCACATCCGACATCTGGTCAACCGCCTACTATCCGCGGTTGCCACAAAACCCTCTAGTCCATAATCATGCCCTATCACCGATGTCCTATAACCGACATCCGGTCAACCGCCCAATATCCGCGGTCGCCGCCAAAACCCATGATCCATAATCCAGGCCCCGGCTACACTATCCCAAACCCCTGCTCAAACCCGAGCAAACCTACCTGACTAACGAAAAGGAGAAAGAAGCAAACAAGGTTTCTCCTAAGTCAAGTTCCAGCATGAAAGTGTAGCGATAAAAGATGGCCTACCTAGATGTCCAAACAAGCATGTAAGTGTTCTCAAGGAAATAAAGAAAAAGGCGACCAATAGTGGTTCCACATGTGTAACAATTAATAGATCCGCATAGATATAACCATCATGCTAAAACATTATCCAACCACACACGTCTATGATCCATAATAAAGCGTCACTATCCACCTATGCATGTCATAAAGTCCTCCAATAGTACCAACCACTAACAGGATAATCATAAAGCCCATGATAATTAATCCCATCCACATGCAAGGTTAAACGCTAACATTCCATCCATACAAACATGTATAAGTCCCAACCACTATCAAATATCCATAATAGTAATTTCCATAGGAAAAGCTCACAATTTATATCACTTAAGCATGCATGTCCAAATAAAGAGATCACTCTAATATTCCTAGTGAGCATGTCAAAATAGAGGTAAACAACAACCACCCACCTCGATCGCTAATTCCAAGTCCCAAAAAGTGCCCTCGCCCAAACCGATAAGCCGCCGCGATCGCTGTACAAAATTCCCAAAAGAACATACATAATTAACATACAATGCTCACACAAATCTGCCCCAAACACAACAGTCCACAGTTTCCCTGTTTTTACCTGCGAGAAATGCCCGGAAAATTCCAAGAAAAATACCGTGACGATCCTCGCGACGAACCCGTCGAAACGACTACCTGCACGCTCAAATCCGAGTTTCCTACACTGAGAAACAAATCCGACAAGAGAACCACCTCGAAACAAACTGCTCACAAAAACTGAACCACAAGGTTCTGTAAACAGGGATATTCACCTTCGGGGCAAAATTCAGAAAATTCCAAGAAAATTTGGAGATATTCCTCGTGATGTGTAGATGCCAAACGCCTCTTGAATCGCCCCAATCCGATGCCTGTGCGCGAAGATATCGCCAAAATACCACACCGCTGTCCCAAAACTCCGCCCCAGAAAATGAGGTCACAAGATGATCCGAAAAACCCATGAACAGCTCGGAATGGGAAAAACCAGTAAACATGGGAAACGTAGCCCTACCTGTCGTGAAGCCAACGGCGCAAGAATCGCCTCATTCGGAGGTCGGAGTAAGCCGGGGGAGTCCTCGCACCGAAATGCGACGAAGAAGAACACAAACGAACGAGCGTCGCGCCGCGCCGTAAAAATGGTAACCTCGGGATGCGTGCCGTTGAAAAATCTAGAAATCTGCAGATGGAATCGCCACAGGGAGAGGAGCATTTCTTGTGAAGGTTGCACAGTGAAAATCCGCGCAGAGAAGAAGTTCTCTGCAAAAGAACTAGGCCTTTTATATGCTGGGAGAAACAAATATGAAAATACCCAACAAGTCCCATTTTCCGGGCGCTCCAACTTTCGGGCGGCTACAGTGTTGGGCCCGGCCCAACACTGTGCGCGCCCGAAAGCCCACCGGGCCTCCACGTCGCCCCCCGCACAGCGGACAGCCACGCTGGCCGCCCACTGCGCGACGCGTGGGCCAATGCCGCGGCGACACGTGGCGCGCACCCAGTCAACGCCCGCCTGCCGCGCCCACGTGCTCGCCTGCGCCCGCCGCCTGCGCCCCCTGCCAGGCGCGAATCCCGAGGCGCCCCGGTTCACCTCCGTGGACCCAGACTCCATGAGCCCACCAACCAGAAGACGCCACGTGTCCCGCCGGTCCATGCACCACGCCCGCCTGCTCCGTAGACCAAGTCCACTGCACCGACCAATCCAGTAATGCCACGTGTCCACCCCGGTCCACCGTGCGCCCTGCACTCTCCGTAGACCCCGCCCCGCGGACCGGCCCACTCCCGAGCTGCCACGTGTCCCGCCCCCGGTGCACGCCTGCCGCGTGGACCGGGCGGCCCGCGCCTCTGCCCGCCGCGCTGCCCACGGCCGCTCCGCCGCTGCCCACTGCCGCCGCCGCTGCCCGCCGGCGGCCGGAGACACTGTTCCGGCATGAACAGTACCCGATGCTCAAAAATAACAAGTGGGTAGTCCGTTTTGACCATTTTCGCGCGCTGAATTCGAATTTGATGTCCATTTTGCCAAATTCCAACTCCAAAATTTGCCGAAGGCATCCGGAAAGGCAATCCTTGGTCCAAACTTCGCGCTGAGTCCATTTTTAATATCCGCTTCGCGCGAAACCACTTCTAACGATCCGACGGAGTCCACCGATCACCCACGTGATCCAATAAGCCCGAAGTCCGCCACTTGTGTCCAATTGGTGCACAAACACCTCCGACACACAAAACAGGCTCCCAGATGTCACCAATGACTCTACCACAGCTCTGCAGAGATCCAGGTCATCACATCCTCCCCCACTAAAAGAAAGTTTCATCCTCGAAACTAAAGTCATTCCTCAATCCGGAATCTCAACCAAATAGAGGGGGTAAATATCCAATCATCCACCACTCGAGCTCCCAAGGCTGTCCAATACCTCCTCCAGAGACGCGATACAACCCTCGGGTCTCTAACTAGAACAAAATAGAGGCGGGCATTCCAGAAAAACCGCACCACCTCATCCAAGTACAGCCGGGCTAACCACTCGAGCTACCAAGTAGTCTGCATCGGTACAAGCATCCGCTCCTCCCAAGGTCTCAAATAATCCAACCACAAGTCCATCGGCACAAATGCTCGGTCCCAATACCTCTGTACCCCCAAGGTACCCAATATAAGTCCCCCCAACTGATCACGTAGACTCTGCTCTCTAATCTCTAAACCGTCGGGATGTAGAAGCAATTCCCCGACTCTCCGGCATCAACACCCAGCCAAAAGTCTACTCATCCACAGCGAAACATCCGCCTTGCTCCCGTAGTCAAAACTATAGAGGCGAAGATAACCCTCAAGCAACCCAAGTACACCAACACCTCCGGGCCTGGCTCCCCAAGAAAACTGTCCTCGCGGCATAATCAACCGCCGCGAAAGAAAACTGAACCCGCCAGCCCAACAAGTACCACCAAACCGACCGCTGTAACATATGTGCTCCGACTGTCTCAGAAATCCACTATCCTGGAAAAAGAAATCGGGAATGCCTCCACCGACTGATCTGTCCTCCATCACCCGGCGCCAAGCGCCTCAATCAGAACTCGCCTCAGGCGGTAGATCCCAATCCAAAGGAACTACAATACCACGCTCCACACCCGGCGCCTACTCCAATGAGGCGTCCTAAATCCGTACTGGAGGGACCCAATGAGCTAAAAGGTATCCCGGCGCAATCCACTCTCAGACACTCATATCCTATGCGCCCCGTCCCCCTACACATGGAGCGTGCAGTTCAGCAACTGCGTTAACTCTTGCCATAGAAGACCTTCAAGTACGCTCTATCCCCCACCGGACAAGACCCTGCCTCCAAGGCTCCATACTCAAACCCACGAATCGGCATGACTCATCCGCCAAAACTGGCTCACTCGATCGTCGCAATCCCACAGCTTACCCGTTGTCGACTATCCACCCTGCCTCGGTGCCCCGACACTAAACGTCGGCACGGAGGGGGCTACTCGCTACTCCGACCACTGTGCCACTGCGCTGATCCGACAACTGTGTCACTGCTCCGACAACTGTGCCACAGCGCTGATCCGACAACTGTGTCACCGCTCCGACAACTGTGCCACAGCGCTGATCCGACAACTGTGTCACCGCTCCGACAACTGTGCCACTGTGCTGATCCGACAACTGTGTCACCGCTCCGACAACTGTGCCACTGCGCTGATCCGACAACTGTGTCACCGCTCCGACAACTGTGCCCCTGCGCTGATCCGACAACTGTGTCACCGCTCCGACAACTGTGCCCCTGCGCTGATCCGACAACTGTGTCACCACTCCGACAACTGTGCCACTGCGCTGATGATCTGCCTCCAACACACCTACCCTTCGGGTCCGGAGCTCTCAGACTCCAATCTGGGTATCCGGCCCGAAACAACCAGCTCAGACCCAACTGCCGCACCAAGGTGCACCCGGGTCAGGGCCCAACGTCGGGGAGACACTGCTCACCACGACAAAACCGCAAATCAGCACACCCCAAACACTCGACCCAATCTAACGAAAGTCAAAGACATCCCTCTATTTTTGTAACTTTATGTTGTCTGCAGCCAACATAACTGTCCCACAAAAATAGGATATGTCGATCCCTCTTCACTCACAGGAAGAGTCAAACAAGTAAATCACCGACTTTCGTAAAGTGTCGCGTCTCTCACGCACTAACATCCTAGGGTCCGCCGAAAAGCCGAGGGTTTCCTAAGTCCCATATGACCTATCCCTAAGCTCTGATACCACCTAATCTGTCACGCCCCGGGTGTAAACCAGAACCCGGGCCCGTCTACAGATCCGCCGTGCACACGGTATTTCCCATGTACACGAAGCGCCAAACCTGCTCAGATATAAGAGATAACAATAAAAGAGCAATAAAACAGAGCTGAACTAAAACTAATACATCTCAGACTGAAGCTGGAAATAAAATACAATACATCTGTATAAATGATACATCTGTCTCTCCCAGCTCACCCAAAATAAATACAACCTGCTGGCAAAAGCCAGTCCCAAATGTAAAAGTACAACCGTCTGAGGAAGCCTGGGTACACCAACAGTCCAGCTAACCCGCTCATCCTGCCTCGAGATCTATCTACTCAGCCGTCCTCTCTCCTCGACCCGCCGCTGAAAGCCCAGCAGCACCCGCAGAAGACACTGCAAAACAAGGAAGAAGAAAAGAGGAAAGAAGAATGGGGGTGAGAACTACTAGTAAACCAGTAGCCTCCCCTAGTGGGTAAAACCTCAAACTCTGACACACCCACTAGGCCTACCAGAGGCAAAAAGGAAAGAAGAGTGGTAAGAAATGAAACCGCTGCAAAAGGGAAATCTACCACTACTATGCCTCTAAAATACAGTCCTAGACTGGAATAACCGTAAGCACAATAACCAACCGTCCCAGATAAACCCAATCTGTACCGCCCTCATCATCGGGCAAGAAAGCCGCGCCGATGTGATAGCAAAAATTCCTGCTGCCGCCCTCATCATCGGGCAAATAAGCCGCGCCGATGTGATAGCAAACCTGTCCATAACTGTCCGGCCCCGGCCTCCGAAGGGGATCTCGAGGGGAGCTACCCACACGAGTAAAGCACCACCGGGCAATAACCGCGCCGGTGTAATAAAAGCATCACCGGGCAATAACCGCGCCGGTGATAAAAGCAGGATTGGATCACAACTAAAAAGCCCCAGTGGAACACAACCCTCCACTAAAAGAAACTGATTCCCAATCAGATGCAAGAGTAACCATCCGATCAATCGCCCAATATCCGCGATTGCCGCAATACCCCACAATCCACGACCAGGTCTAACAACCGACCTCCAGTCAACCGCCCAATATCCGCGGTCGCCGTAAAAACCCACAATCACAATCATGTCCCACATCCGACATCTGGTCAACCGCCTACTATCCGCGGTTGCCACAAAACACTCTAGTCCATAATCATGCCCTATCACCGATGTCCTATAACCGACATCCGGTCAACCGCCCAATATCCGCGGTCGCCTCCAAAACCCATGATCCATAATCCAGGCCCCGGCTACACTATCCCAAACCCCTGCTCAAACCCGAGCAAACCCACCTGACTAACGAAAAGGAGAAAGAAGCAAACAAGATTTCTCCTAAGTCAAGTTCCAGCATGAAAGTGTAGCGATAAAAGATGGCCTACCTAGATGTCCAAACAAGCATGCAAGTGTTCTCAAGGAAATAAAGAAAAAGGCGACCAATAGTGGTTCCACATGTGTAACAATTAATAGATCCGCATAGATATAACCATCATGCTAAAACATTATCCAACCACACACGTCTATGATCCATAATAAAGCGTCACTATCCACCTATGCATGTCATAAAGTCCTCCAATAGTACCAACCACTAACAGGATAATCATAAAGCCCATGATAATTAATCCCATCCACATGCAAGGTTAAACGCTAACATTCCATCCATACAAACATGTATAAGTCCCAACCACTATCAAATATCCATAATAGTAATTTCCATAGGAAAAGCTCACAATTTATATCACTTAAGCATGCATGTCCAAATAAAGAGATCACTCTAATATTCCAAGTGAGCATGTCAAAATAGAGGTAAACAACAACCACCCACCTCGATCGCTAATTCCAAGTCCCAAAAAGTGCCCTCGCCCAAAACCGATAAGCCGCCGCGATCGCTGTACAAAATTCCCAAAAGAACATACATAATTAACATACAATGCTCACACAAATCTGCCCCAAACACAACAGTCCACAGTTTCTCTGTTTTTACCTGCGAGAAATGCCCGGAAAATTCCAAGAAAAATACCGTGACGATCCTCGCGACGAACCCGTCGAAACGACTACCTGCACGCTCAAATCCGAGTTTCCTACACTGAGAAACAAATCCGACAAGAGAACCACCTCGAAACAAACTGCTCACAAAAACTGAACCACAAGGTTCTGTAAACAGGGATATTCACCTTCGGGGCAAAATTCAGAAAATTCCAAGAAAATTTGGAGATATTTCTCGTGATGTGTAGATGCCAAACGCCTCTTGAATCGCCCCAATCCGATGCCTGTGCGCGAAGATATCGCCAAAATACCACACCGCTGTCCCAAAACTCCGCCCCAGAAAATGAGGTCACAAGATGATCCGAAAAAACCCATGAACAGCTCGGAATGGGAAAAAACCAGTAAACATGGGAAACGTAGCCCTACCTGTCGTGAAGCCAACGGCGCAAGAATCGCCTCATTCGGAGGTCGGAGTAAGCCGGGGGAGTCCTCGCACCGAAATGCGACGAAGAAGAACACAAACGAACGAGCGTCGCGCCGCGCCGTAAAAATGGTAACCTCGGGATGCGTGCCGTTGAAAAATCTAGAAATCTGCAGATGGAATCGCCACAGGGAGAGGAGCATTTCTTGTGAAGGTTGCACAGTGAAAATCCGCGCAGAGAAGAAGTTCTCTGCAAAAGAACTAGGCCTTTTATATGCTGGGAGAAACAAATATGAAAATACCCAACAAGTCCCATTTTCCGGGCGCTCCAACTTTCGGGCGGCTACAGTGTTGGGCCCGGCCCAAACACTGTGCGCGCCCGAAAGCCCACCGGGCCTCCACGTCGCCCCCCGCACAGCGGACAGCCACGCTGGCCGCCCACTGCGCGACGCGTGGTGCCAACTGCCGCGGTGACACGTGGCGCGCACCCAGTCAACGCCCGCCTGCCGCTCCCACGTGCCGCCTGCGCCCTGCCGCCTTCGCCCCCTGCCAGGCGCGAAGTCCCGGGGAGGCCGCCCACGGTTTCACCTCCGTGGACCCAGACTCCATGAGCCCACCAACCAGAAGCCCGCCACGTGTCCGCCGTCCCATGCACCACGCCCGCCTGCTCCGTAGGGACCAAGTCCACTGCTACGAACCCCAAACTCCAGTAATGCCACGTGTCCACCCCGGTCCACCGTTGCCCCGCACTCCTTCCGCTTAGACCCTCCCCCCACGGACCGGCCCACTCCCTGAGCCGCACGTGTCCCGCCCCCAGGTGCACGGCCTCTGCCGCGTGGGACCGGGCGGCCCGCGCCTCTGCCCCGCCTCGCTGCCCGCGGTCCGGCTCCGCCGCTGCCCACTTGCCGCCCGCCGCTGCCACCTGCCGCCGCCGCTGCCCGCGGCGCCGGAGACGACTGTTTCCGGCATGAACAATACCCGATGCTCAAAAATAACAAGTGGGTAGTCCGGTTTGTGACCGTTTTCGCGCGCTGAATCCGAATTTGATGTCCATTTTGGCCAAATTCCAACTCCAAAATTTGCCGAAGGCATCCGGAAAGGCAATCCTTGGTCCAAACTTCGCGCTGCTGAGTCCATTTTTAATATCGCTTCGCGCGAAACCACTTCTAACGATCCGACGGAGTCCACCGATCACCACGTGATCCAATAAGCCCGAAGTCCGCCACTGTGGTCCAATTGGTGCACAAACACCTCCGACACACAAAACAGGCTCCCAGATGTCACCAATGACTTACACAGCTCTGCAGAGATCCAGGTCATCACACGTCACTGGTGGATTTGTGGGAACCAATAAGAATAATTATAGGCGAATAATTATTATACAATGGAAGAATCAAAAGTGTTTGATCCATCAAAGGATTTTTGATGATGAGTCGATGGGGATCGCATCAATCTCACTACCAGGCAGAATTAACCTATTAGGGTCCACACATAAGGAATCGCGCATGATCGTATCAAGGAGATGATAAAGAAGTTTATAGAATGGATTAATTAAATCACAATACTAAGTTTACTAAGTTTTAGTAAAGGACTATTTGCAATTATTGTAAATTAGAGTATTTAGTGCAAAAGTTGCATGGTGTATTTACTAATCGTTAGTAAATATTTGGAGGACTCATGTGTAATGTACACACGTAGGATAATGGATAATCCAATCGGATTAGGATTTGATTTAATTAGTTACTAGATTTTATCTTGAGATTTAATTTAAAAGATCTTTCTTTGTAACTAATTATAAGATTTAATTAGTTACTATATTTTAGGAGATCTTTCTTTGTAACTAATTATAAGATCTAATTAGTTACTAGATTTTATCTTGAGATTTAATTTAAAAGATCTTTCTTTGTAACTAATTATAAGATTTAATTAGTTACTATATTTTAGGAGATCTTTCTTGTAACTAATTATAAGAATTTATTAGTATTTTGTATAGCCGAGCAACTTCCTATTATAAAATAGGTAGTACGTATGTGATACGTAACAACAATTTTTTGAGAAAGATAAAGTGGAAATTAATTAAGTTGGTCGCGAACGTGAGAAAACCCTAGCCGCCTATCATCTCCCTCTTCCTAAAGTCCTCCATAATTAACGTTCTCGATCTTATCATCTCCCTCTTCCTAAAGTCCTCCATAATTAATCTTTCTCGATCTTCGGAAGATTGCTAGCACAATTAGAAGATTGATTCATCCTCCTACATCGACACAAGAATTAATTCGTGATCGGAATCGCGAATCAAGTTTATCGATTTTTCGATCAAGGGCGTGATTCCCGTGTGGACACAAGTAGAGGCCGGGTGCGTGCGCGGCTATCAAGGACAGAATAATTTTTACCAACGATCGCGGCTTTCGCGGATCTCGACCCGCGCAAGGTAAAAATTATTCCTAATTGATAAGATCAATTAGTTACCTTTGTTACGATCTAAAACAAAACATGAGGTGAGCTTGATTTAAGAAAAATTTTTATTGTGTCTCTTTCTTTCCGCTGCGCATATCCGTATTTTTCTTACAATGTGCCTATGCACTTTTTGCATCTAAGAGTCCGCAAGGATTCTCGTCGTATTTT
>CM055064.1:45068401-45124738 GCA_029204045.2 Tillandsia leiboldiana | reverse complement strand
CTTACCGCCTCTCGCAACTGAAGGCTTATGAAAAGAATTCCCTACCCATGATTTGTTTTTTGGATCCCCTAAGCTCAAGTGATTTTTGGCCTAAATTTGTGATGGCCCCACTACCTGTATTGGAACACTGCAGATTTACACCGACCACATAGCTTAAATACTTGTTCACACAGAATGAGCTCAACTTGAGGCAACGTAGATGGTTGGAATTGTTGAAAGATTATATGTGGACATTTATACCACCCTGGCAAGGCCAACGTGGTTGCTTATGCCCTAGCAGGAGAGCAGTACAGAGTTTATCTTTGATGATCACCGATAGGCGCCATGACTTGAGCAATGAGCGGTTAGAGCTCAGGTGGTGTCCCCTGGGTCTCTGCTAGTCTTATGTCTAGTTGTGCAGCCCACTCTTTGGACAGATTCGAGAGAGCAGAGTGAGGACCCCCACCTGGTGAGGATTCGAGAACAGATGCATATTGGTTTGATAGGGACTTTTCAGTTGATGCTGCGGGAGTACTCCGGTACAGGGCCCGAGCTTGCGTGCCTATTGATGCAGAGATTCGAGAGCAGATCTTGAGTGAGGCCCACTACACCTTATAACCACCACGCCTGGTGGGACGAAGATGGTAAGGGAGCTGAGGCACAGTTTTGGTGGAATGGGATAAAAGAGACATTGGGAGATTTGTAGCGCACTGTTTAACTTGTCAGCATTAAAGGCTAGCATCGTGTACCTGCTTGCAATTGCATAGTCTCCCATCCCTGAATGGAATGGGAACATGTTACGATGGATTTTGTCACTGGTTGGCCGAGAGCACAGACGGGAGCGGATGCTATCTGGGTAGTCGTGGACAGGCTTACCAAATCCGCTCACTTTCTAACCGTGTTCAGATGACTTGGCCGATGGAGCGACTGGCGCAGGTGTACTTGGCTGAGGTGGTTGACTTGCACGGGTACCCGTTTCCATCGTATCAGATCGAGCACCCGAGGTTTTGTCTCGCATTTCTGGAGGAGTTTAAGACACCTTGGGACGCAGCTCCGATTTATACAGCATTCCCCCACAGACGATGGACAGTCAAGCGCACTATTCAACCCTCGAGGATATGTTGAGAGCATGCGTCTGGACTTTGGAGGAGGATTGTACCGACACTTGGGATTAGTTGAGTTTGCGTACAACCACTATCAAGCGAGCATTCAATGGCTCCGTTTGAAGCGTTGTATGGACAAGTGTCGGTCACCCCTTTAATTGGAGTGACGTCCGGGTGAAAAGAAGACTTTGGGTCCCTGATCTACTGTTAGAGGCAAAGAAAAGGTCAGATTGAACGACGACACCTCGAGACCGCCCAGAGTCGACAGAGGAGTTTATACTGATACTCGACGGCGAGACTTAGAGTTTCAGGTGGGTCCATGTTTTTTGAAAAGTCTCGCCTTCGAAGGGATTCGTAGATTGATTTTTATTCGTGGGAAACTGAGCCCTCGTTATATTGGACTTTTGAGGTGTTGGAGCGCTTAGGGCCAGTTGCCTACAGGTTGCGCTTCCTCCCAGGCTTTCAGGTGTTCACATGTGTTTCATGTATCGACTCTGAGGAGGTATGTCTTGACCTTCCCATGTCATCGATTTCACCCCATTGGAGGTTGCTGAGGACCTGAGCTATGTTGAGCGCCGTTGAGGATCTTGGACCGCGAGAGTTAGGGAGTATCGCGCAGTCGAGCCATCCCTTATGTTGATCCTCTGGAGCAGTCATGACGAGCGCGAGGCTACTGAGTTGGAGTCAGCGATGAGGATGCTCACCCCCCCCACATGTTGAGGGCCGGCTACCCTGTGAGGTAACTTTTGTTTCGAGGACGAAACGTTTTTCTTGTAGGGAGATGTAGTGTACTGTTTTTTCCCATGCAACTTTCCGTGACTCCATTGTGTACAACCCCTAGTGTTGGTGTCTGGCCCATGGTGGCATCGAAGGGTGCCACCGATGGACCTTTGAGACCTTTAATAGCGGATTGCCTTTCGCTGTAAGTTCCGATTTTAGAAAAGGTTTGGCCAATCTGAGGTTAGATTTGATTCAGCGCGGAAAAACGCTTGTGAAACGGCTATTTGCTTGTTGAATTTGAGTCCGGAGACCAAATGCGGGCTTCCGGAAGATTTCGGGGATTTTCGTTGCATGTGGTGCACGTGGACCGCCCGCCCACGGGCGGCTTTTATTGGCCGGCCCGCAACGCGCGTTGTCCAACCGCAGTGTCGCGGTGCATGGACGGTCGCCGGCGGTGACGCTGTGGCGTGCCTGGTAAGGCGGGCGCAAGAACAGAAGTCGGCACTGGCTCACCGGATGCGGGTTTGCTTGACCGGGCCGCATACACGTGGCGTCTTCCTGAACATATTCGTCGGTCCCACGTGCTCGGGTCCACGGTGTTGGGTCGTATATAATACGGATCTAAATAGGGGAAGAAACACCTAGAGGGGGGTGAATAGGTGTAAACGATAAACACTCAAAAATCGTTGCGATAAAAAAAAACCAATGCGGAAATGAAAATAACTCGCAAGATTTTTACGTGGAAAACTCCATCACCGAGTAAAAAACCACGGGACCGATAACACGGCAGAAATCCACTAGAAATTAAAACACGTACAAGGTGATTTACCGTACACACTTACGACTCAACTTTTCCATACGCTCCTAGAGGATCTTCTCCGCTCGCATCCAGACGCTTCTCGAATCCACGATCTGCGCCCAACGCCGAATCCACGGCGTCCAACGTCGAATCCACGACGTCCGACCGAATCCACGGTCTTCACCCAATAGCACCCTTCGAATCCACGAACGTGCCTCGCTCCGAATCCACGAGAGCGAATGAACCTTGAATCCACAAGGACACGCGAATCCACGCGCCGATTTTGGGGTACTCGTTGTTTTTTGGGTGGTGATGATCCGCCGAATACTTAGATCAAAGATAGATCGGAAATACCATCTAAGTATTCATTAGTTTGATTCAACTCAAGATGTGAGTATGAAAACCTAGAATCAAACTAATCAATATAGATGAAGAAACATAGAGTATTCTCTAATGATTTCCTTTCTTCTCTATATGTGGATCTATAGCCGTATAAGATGATATATGAAAATGACGGCTATGTGGATTGACCCTAGAAAGAAAGACATAGGGTCTATTTATAGGTTAGAAACCCTAGGAAGGAGATAAGAATCAAAAACCTGCCATTTCTGGAATTTTACGGACGGCGATCCGGATCGTGATAACTGAGATCCGGATCGTCCTAACGAAACAGCCAATTCCAGAAAAACGAAGGTTCGGGATCCGGATCATGTACTACGATCCGGATCGTTCATACAGTTCACCAAACATCAACGTTCGGGATCCGGATTGCGAAGCAAGATCCGGATCGTTCAAGGTAGATGGTAAACTCAACGTTCGGGATCCGGATCAAGAGACTACGATCCGGATTGCGACGATGTATGACGAACCCACTTCGGGATCCGGATCGACAGCCTGATCCGGATCCTGAACATGTCCCAAGTCCAGTTTTTGATTTTTATGCAATGAAAGATTCTTCCAAGTGTTTCTACACTACAAGAAGTATTCGGATCACACAATTCTTTAGTAAAACATACCTGATCCTTTTGAATTCTTCTTTCTTGAGATTGAGTTAAATGATCCAACTTTCTTCACCTTCAATCTTCAGGACTTGAAACTTTCACGAAACTACGCCAACTCAAATTCCGTAACAATCTCCCCCTTTGGCGGTTTCGTGACAAAAACACAGATCCACTAAAGAAATTCAAAAAGATATTTTTGTTGCTATCACCATACAACAAAAATTTACAATGGAGATCCAAAATACAATACATGAGTTAAACCCTAAAACAGACTCTAGACTTAGACATCTGTACTCTCTGCAAAAAGAAATCATTCTTGACAAAGAAATCGTTAGATACCTCAAGAATTTTGTATTATTCAAAAACCACAAACAGAGATGAAGTTTAACTCATTTATACTTACCATGACATTTATATTCAGATATGTAAACTGATCATAGTTAAAAACACCAACATATCTTCTTTGCACGTAAAAACCAAATGTCATGAACATGTTGTGACAAACTAATATATAATATAGATATGTAATTGATCAGAGTTAAGAACCAACATATCTTCTATGCAATCAAAAACCAAGTGTCACAAACTTGTTAGTGAACATCAACTTGTTAGTTATATTACATGCCCAAATAGTTAGCAAATAGTTAGTCGAGGCATGCATTCATACAGCTGAAAAACCTCAAGTTGAGAATGGAAGTTGGAGTAATACTTACCTTGATATTCATCCAGTTTTCATATCAAACATTGTTCACTTACCTTGATGTTTCATGCAGTCAACATTGTTCAAAGTTCTCTCTAACTCTCTCCCCCTTTTGTCACAAAACAAAGCCAAAATGTAGTTAAGACTACGAAATGTGAGGAGAGTAAAAAGTTCCAATAAAATGTAAAACCTGAGAACTAAGCTAACGTAAGTATAAAACTAAATCCCTAAAATCGTAATCCTGCACAAAAGGAAAGGAAAAGAAAATGAGTCAAAAGTAATCAGTTGTCAGAATCTGAGTCTTCAGAGCTTGTGCAACCCATCTTAGAGGAGTATCTTTCGCATCCGCTTGTCCATTGAATTGATCTTCTTCGTTATGGTAATGTGAGCTGCCGTTGTAATTTCAAGCTCTTTGGTAATTCGTTGTTGCTCCGTCAAAATTTGTTCTTGCTTAACAGATAGTCGCTGTTGTTCCTTGATAATCGATGTTATTGATGCTTCATCATCTGTGCCAGTTGCTTGTCGAGATGGTGATGCGGCAGTGCTTGTACTGTGCTTTGTTCCAGATGCAGGAACTGGAGTGACATGCGGCAACTTATGGAGGGATTTGACAATAGTAGACTCATTTATCATGCTCAGACATTGATGATAAGTTGTTGAAGTAATGTCAACCTGAAATTTCTGTAAAATCCTCATTATAATCAAGGGAAATGGAATTCTCTCAGTGGGGTGAGGATGCTCAACATATCGCGCCATTCTATTCCAGATAATGTATGGAATGTTGATATTCAATGCCGTTGCCTCTGATCGATGTCCTATGAGATACAAAAACAGCAACCGGTCCCATCTCACAACCTTTGTCTGCATATTTGGAAGTATATTGTAGCATGTGATGAAGTTTAAGAAGCGATATTCAAGACGAAGTTCTTTAGAACGAACAGATTTTTCGGTTGATTGTGTTCCCTCGAGACAAATTCCCTGTATAACTTTTTGCCATAATGTGTTTGTCAAATTTACCCCCTTCAAGAAGTGAACTCCTTTCTTGCTGGCTTCCATTCCCAAACCTCGCCAATCAATTGTGGAGTAATCTTAAACCTTGTGCCTTGGATGTTCGTGTAGAACTCCATAGGACCGTTCTCAACCTCTCGAAGATGTCGTGCATTAGTGTAGAAGGTCCTCACATGATGCAAACAGTAGCCAAGAGTTTCTGGGAAACGACATACTTGAATAAGGTTTGCTTGTTCAATCAGAAGGCCAAAGGCAGGGGAGCGACCTTGCAGAGCCTCAAAGTTAACATGCCTTTCACCAATGCATTCGCGATGTGCAAAGGCTCGAAGACGATCAGTGTTAACGAATACTTCTTCCAAGCGATGTGGGGAGTCAGGAGCTATCGGCGTGTCAACATTAATGTCCTGTCGTAGCCCACAGTGTCTAGTTATTCTCTTTCTTTTCATGGAGATGATTGGTGCTGCCTTTGATGCTTTTCCTGGTCCTTTATTTGCCTTTTCTTTTGATTTAACAGACGCCTTTCTCCTTGAATCATCAGACGGTTCTTGTTCATACATTGAGTCATCATCATCCGTCAATGCTGTCCAGTCAACCTCATGACAATCTACCTCTGTGTCACTGACCTCGACAAAATCACCTTTTTGTTGGAGGTTCTTGGCTCTCTTTAGTTTATTTGTAGGGCGAGTGTGTACCATTGAGACCAGGAGAAGGATTAACCAAGAGAAACACATTGAATTAAGTGCCATTGAACAAATGCTTGAGTAAAGAAGGTGTCCTGTGAAAACCAACTCAAGAACACAAAAATTCTTAGTTTTCAAAAATTGAAAAAATTGTACCCAAACAATCATAATCATGTAGAGAGACTAAGAATCAAATTAGTTTTGCAAAAGGACTTTTAAAAATAGATCAATTGCATGAATTTCGAAAATCCTTATTATATGCCCTAAAACCGAAATTTTAGAAATCGAAGCCTAAAAATCCGTTAATCAGGAGAAAACCTAGCATATAATCAAAACTAAACAACCCAGAGTTCTTATTTCAAAGAAATTTGATCAAAAACCATCCACAAACAAAATCGATCCAAGAATTTCGTACGTTTGAGGAGGAAAAGAGAAAAACGGTGAAAAAACCGAGATTTTGATCAATAAAACTTACTTGGAACTGAAGAACTTGAGTTAGAAAGCTTCCAAGGAGGATGAAATCTAGAGAGAAGCGCTCTGGAAACTTTTGAACAAAAGATTGGAGTAAAAGAAATCAAAACCCTTTTGTTCTTTATAAAAACCTAGCCGCGATCCGGATCCTCCCGAGCTTGCGATCCGGATCGGCTACCCGCAGTGAAAAAACTGCGTTCGGGATCCGGATCGGCAGGTCCAATCCGGATCGTCAGCCCGCAGGAGAAAACATGCGTTCGGGATCCGGATCACCTTGCCCGATCCGGATCGGCCCCAACTTTTTCTTTAGAAAAATTTCAGAGAAATTCAAGAAAAACCAGAAAAAGATTGTAAGCACAAAGGTGTATCAACTTTAAACAAAAAGCATCGTTTCACACAACAAGAATTAGATTATGCCAAATCTATCAGTAATATCCAAAAATGAAACGAAAATTTACAAGAATTAAATCCCTTAAAGTTGAACACCTTCAATTACATCTAACTTGATCTTATGAGTAATGCCTTTATCAAATAATCAATTCGGTAAAGAAAATGAAATACAAAGATCAATAGATGTTTGAAATCCCAAATATGGTAGATAATATTTCTAGACAATCTGTTGAAGAGAGTGGCTCTTTGAGCATCTTTCTTTAAAATCCCACCATATACCAACCTTGAAATTTGACAGAGTCAAGTATTTCAACATGCATTTTACTTAATCAAAATTTGAACAACCATGCTTGGTATACATGTGGTAGCTGCACACAATACTCGGACGACCGAGGTGGTAGCTCTTTCCTCCATGTGGTGGTAGTTTTCACACTCCTCATTGGGATGTAACTCTTTCCACATCTTTTGAGCATTTTACATTATCTTTGACTCCCCCTCAATTGGCTATCAATTATTTAAGATATAAAGTATTCAACCAAAATTGATCTCGATTTCATACTCGACTAAACAGTCAAATAAGATAATGACTATACCAAGAGATCATTGAGAGAGAAATTGACTTTGATCACTTTAGAAGATGATTTAATTAACATAAACGATCATTGCAACAAAGAAATATTATGATGGCAAAAGCATAATAAATTTCTAAATGTGTGAACAGATGCAATTAAAGTCAATTAAGATCTATGCTCAATTACTATCCTATGTATAAACATAGATATTGAATAGAACAAAACAAATACAAAACCTATTTTAAGCAAAGGTTTCAAAAGAAGTTTATTTCAAAGAAAGCATACCAATTGCTTTTCGCAAATGAATAAAACGTTTTTGATCCAAAGGTTTTGTTAAAAAGTCAGCTAATTGATCTTCAGTTGAAACATATGAAAGTTGAAGAGTATTTGATTCAACTAGCTCTCTAAGAAATGATATCTAAGTTCAATATGTTTTGTTCTAGAGTGCAACACAGGGTTTTTAGAAATGTTAATTGCACTTGTGTTGTCACAAAGAATTGTTACCGAAGATGCTGAAATGCGGAAGTCACTCAATACGCTTTTCATCCAAATGAGTTGAGTTGAGCAACTTCCAGCTGAAATGTATTCCGCTTCGGCAGTCGAGAGTGCTATGCAATTCTGCTTTTTACTGTGCCATGCAACAAGGCAATGGCCAAGATAGAAGCATGCACCACTCGTGCTTTTCCGATCATCCACTGATCCTGCCCAATCGGCATCTGAGTATCCAACAATGTCCAGACTTGTTCCCATAGGATACCAAATTCCGAAATTAATTGATCCTTTGATGTACCGGATGATCCGTTTCACCGCTTTCAGGTGAACCTCCTTTGGTGCTGATTGATATCTCGCGCAAATCCCAACACTAAAGGATATATCCGGGCGACTAGCCGTGAGGTAAAGTAGACTTCCAATCATACTTCTATACAGTTTCTCGTCTACATTCTCACTATGTGATTCACTTCCAAGTCCCTTGTGGCTAGTTCCCATTGGAGTTGGAAAATCTTTACAATTTTCTAGATCAAACTTTTGACCAACTCCAGTGCATACTTGGATTGACTCAAGTGAATACCTTCATCATTTTGTTAATTTGCAATCCAAGAAAATAAGACAGTTCGCCCATCATGGACATCTCAAATTCGCTTTCCATGGTCTCCGCGAATTTAGAAGCATCATTATCTTTTGTTGCACCAAATACAATGTCATCGACATAGATTTGTGCTACAATGAAATTATTTTGATAATGCTTCACAAAGAGAGTCCTGTCAGCTCCCCCTCGAGTATAGCCCTTCTCCAAAAGGTGCTTTGTTAACCTTTCGTACCATGCTCGCGGTGCTTGTTTCAGACCGTAAAGAGCCTTTTTCAAACGAAAAACATGGTTAGGTTGTTTATGATCTACAAAACCTTTCGGTTGAGCTACATAAACTTCCTCATTTAAAAACCCATTTAGAAATGCGCTCTTGACGTCCATTTGAAATAATTTGATTTTAAAATGACAAGCAATAGCAAACAATATACGAATGGACTCGAGTCTAGCTACAGGGGCGAAAGTTTCGTCAAAGTCTATACCTTCTACTTGAGAGTAGCCTTGAGCAACTAGTCGTGCCTTGTTCCTGATGATAGTACCATCTTCATCTTTCTTGTTCTTGAAGATCCATTTGGTACCTATCACATTATGTTGCTTTGGAGGCTTCGTTAATTCCCAGACTTTGTTTCGCTCAAATTGATGGAGCTCTTCCTGCATTGCTTTAATCCAGTAGTCATCCTGAAGAGCTTCATCTATTGTCTTTGGTTCGATTAAAGATACGTAGCAAGCAAATCCGCAAACCAACTGCCTTCGAGTTCTAACTCCTTCTTGTGGATCTCCAATGATGTTCGATTCCGGATGATCCTTGGAGATTCGTAGCGTTTGTTGAAACGGAGTACTCGGAGGTACACGAGATGATTCCTGCACATCAGATAAACTAGAAGAACCATTAGATGCATCATTAATATTGGAAGTATTATTATGAGAAGATGCACTAGCAGGAGAATCATCATCTAGAGAGATATCGAGGGTAGATTTTTCAGATTCAAAATGAGAAGCTTCATCTACTTTAACATTTATAGATTCTACGATCGTCTTAGATTCAATGTTAAATACTCGATATGCTCTGCTATTCGTAGAATAACCCAAAAAGATCCCTTCATCACTTCGAGAGTCGAACTTTCCAAGATTTTCACGGTCACGTAAGATGTAACATCGACTCCCGAAGATACGAAAGTACTTGATATCCGGTTTTCTACTAAACCACAGCTCATATGGTGTATTCAAGGTTCCTGGGCGCAAATACACTCTGTTAATGACATAGACAAGCGGTGTTCACAGCTTCAGCCCAAAAATGTAGCGGTAATTTCCGGCTATGAAGCATCACACGCGCCATCTCTTGAACAACCCTGTTTTTGCGCTCAACAACACCATTCTGCTGAGGTGTATAGGGTGCCGAGAATTCATGTTTAATGCCATTTGAAGTACAAAAGTCAATGAATTTTGAATTTATGAATTCTCCACCCCTATCACTTCTAACACGAATGATCTTTTCATTCTTTTCAATCATAATACGATGGCAAATCTCATGAAAAGAGTCAAACGTATCAGCTTTCTCTCTCAAAAATGCTACCCAAGAAAACCGAGAGAAATCATCAACCAATAAAAAGATGTACCATTTACCCTCCCAAAGATGGTTGACGGGTCGGCCCCATTAAGTCCATGTGCAAAAGTTCCAAGGGCCGTTTTGTACCAACGTGGTTCAAGTTCTTGTGTGCAGTCCTAGACTGTTTTCCCTTTTGGCAACCACCACACACAACGTTTTGTTTAAATAAAAGCTTTGGAATCCCCTTGACCACGTCCTTGTTTGAAATTCTAGTAAGTTCCTTAAAATTTAAGTGACCTAGCCTTTCATGCCAAAGAGTTGCATTATTCAAAGCGGCTAAGTTACAATTTTCAGAAAATTTATTAGGAACAACATAACAATTGTTTTCAGATCTAACCCCTTTTAGAAAGAAAGCATGGTCCTTATCAGTTACAACGCATTCAACCGATGAAAAGTTAACTGAAAAACCATTGTCGCAAAGTTGACTTATGCTTATGAGGTTAGTCTTAAGGCCATCAACAAATAAGACGTTTTTCAAAATCGGGCCATCTGGAATAGCTACCGTCCCTTTTCCAACAATTTTGGAAGATCGACCGTCTCCGAAAACAACGTGTCCTCCGGAGATTTTCTCAAGACTTTGAAAACTATTTTTGTCACCGGTCATGTGACGGGAACACCCGCTATCCAGATACCAAGACGAACTATCATATGCATGCAAGGAAACATTGGAAACAAGACAAGGGAAAATTTCACCTTTGCGCACCCAAACCTTTTTGGAATGCGTCTGTAATGGTCGTGAAGTTTTGTGCCTAGGTGAAAGCGTCTTGTTAAAACGATTGTTGCTCCTTGATGAAGTCGTCTTGCGCGGTGAACTACCAAGTCTCTTTTCATTTGAAAAGTTTTGCTTTGATTTCCGGAAAGGAGCCTTTTTGGTAGTTGATGCAAGAGGTGCTTGAGATGAGCGTTCGACTCCCGTCTTGCAATATCTTCTTATGTGCCCTGAAACACCACAACGAAAACATACCTTAGATCTTGACGATCCCAAAGAGGATGAAGTAGGTTTGTTGTCGTTGTTTGTCTTGAATTCCGGTGTCGGAGGAGGAGATACCGACTGAGGCACAAAAACTGTCTCACTCGAACTTGGACTGTTTCCAGTTTGAGTGTATCCGAGGCCGAACCTATTTGATTGACCAAGACCAAGAAGTCTATCCAACTTACTCCTTCCTGAAGAGAATCGCTGTAAGTCATTCTTGAGTTGGAAAATGGTCTTTGTCATTTCCAGGTTACCCTGTCGAGCCTCGTTGTAGAGCTTTGAAAAGTGATTCGCGTTATCCACCAGATTTGTATGTTCCTTTTCAAGTTGCTCATTGGACTCTTGAAGGGAAGCATTTTCTTTTATCAGGTTTTCCCTTTCCACTTCAAGAGCGTTTGAGAGAGAAGTCGCTCTTTTTGCTTCTTCTTCGAGATCATGCAATCTCCCTCTCAAACTCTTGTTTTGCTTAGCCACTTTCTTTGAGTACCTCAAAAGTCTGTGGTAGGCTAGAGCAAAATCTTCACCTTCCGAATCATCCGATTCGTTGTCCGTTGCGTTCTTTTCAACAGTGGAGTTGGACAATGATTCAGACGTACTTGCCATAAAGCACATGAATGGTGAAGATGTGGACGCGTGGAATGCCGTGGAGCTCTTTTCTTCATCACTTGAAGACGACTCATTTGACGTTGAGTTGTCATCCCAAGTGACGACTTGCATCGCCTTCTTCTTTGCCGGATACTTGTTAGGACACTCCGTTGCAATGTGGCCGTAGCCTCGACATTTGAAGCATTGCAGTTGTCCTTCTGAACTTTTCTTATCCTTTGAGAAGTTCTCCTGCTTTCTTGACTTGTGACTTGGAGTACCCTTGCCTTTGTTCCACTTTCTGAAGGATGGAGATTTGCTTGAATTACCCCTTCGAAAGTTGCGGCGAAAATTCCTTGTCAAGAGAGCGAGCTGCTTCTCAAATTCCTCCATAGAAAGGTTCTCGTCATCGTCCGAGGAGGATGTATCCGCGTCTTCTTCCTTAGTTGTTTTCAACGCATAACCTGAAGACTTAGAAGTGGATGCTTTTCCAGAAGAATTGTTAGTATTAAAAGTCATTTCATAAGTTTGTAATGAACCAACTAATTCTTCTACACGTATTTCGTCCGGGTGTTTAATAGTTTCAATGGCAGTAACCTTTGGGCGAAATCGTTCAGGAAGAGTTCTTAAGATTTTTCTTACAATCTTAAATTCTGGAATCTTCTCTCCCAGATTAGCACATGAGTTTACGATGTCTTGCAATCGTGTATAGTAGTCCGTGAAAGATTCATTTTCTGCCATCAAAATAGAGTCAAACTTGCTCGTAAGCATCTGCAGTTTCTGAATCTTCACGAGGTTAGTTCCCTCATGTGTAACCTGGAGAACATCCCAGATTTCTTTCGCAGTCTCACATGCCGAGACGCGAGAGAATTCAGTTTGAGATAAGGCATTAAAAATAGCATTAATTCCCTTGCCATTGTAAGAAGATAACTCAAACTCTTCCTTGGTCCATTTCGACCTAGGTTTTAAGGTGTGAACATCAGAGATAAGTTCAGTTGGATTAGTCCATCCTGATTCAATTGAATGCCACACCCTTTCGTCGATGGAAGATAAAAAGGCTTTCATCCGTACTTTCCAGTACGCATAATTTGTTCCATCAAAGAAAGGGGGTCGATTGATGTTTCCACCTTCAACCATTGTTCACAACCCTATTCCCTCTCTGATACCACTTGTTGGGTCGTATATAATACGGATCTAAATAGGGGAAGAAACACCTAGAGGGGGGTGAATAGGTGTAAACGTATAAACACTCAAAAATCGTTGCGATAAAAAAAAAACCAATGCGGAAATGAAAATAACTCGCAAGATTTTTACGTGGAAAACTCCATCACCGGAGTAAAAAACCACGGGACCGATAACACGGCAGAAATCCACTAGAATTAAAACACGTACAAGGTGATTTACCGTACACACTTACGACTCAACCTTTTCCATACGCTCCTAGAGGATCTTCTCCGCTCGCTCCAGACGCTTCTCGAATCCACGATCTGCGCCCAACGCCGAATCCACGGCGTCCAACGTCGAATCCACGACGTCCGACCGAATCCACGGTCTTCACCCAATAGCACCCTTCGAATCCACGAACGTGCCTCGCTCCGAATCCACGAGAGCGAATGAACCTTGAATCCACAAGGACACGCGAATCCACGCGCCGATTTTGGGGTAATCGTTGTTTTTTGGGTGGTGATGATCCGCCGAATACTTAGATCAAAGATAGATCGGAAATACCATCTAAGTATTCATTAGTTTGATTCAACTCAAGATGTGAGTATGAAAACCTAGAATCAAACTAATCAATATAGATGAAGAAACATAGAGTATTCTCTAATGATTTCCTTTCTTCTCTATATGTGGATCTATAGCCGTATAAGATGATATATGAAAATGACGGCTATGTGGATTGACCCTAGAAAGAAAGACATAGGGTCTATTTATAGGTTAGAAACCCTAGGAAGGAGATAAGAATCAAAAACCTGCCATTTCTGGAATTTTACGGACGGCGATCCGGATCATGATAACTGAGATCCGGATCGTCATAACGAAACAGCCAATTCCAGAAAAACGAAGGTTCGGGATCCGGATCATGTGACTACGATCCGGATCGTTCATACAGTTCACCAAACATCAACGTTCGGGATCCGGATTGCGAAGCAAGATCCGGATCGTTCAAGGTAGATGGTAAACTCAACGTTCGGGATCCGGATCAAGAGACTACGATCCGGATTGCGACGATGTATGAACGAACCACCTTCGGGATCCGGATCGAACAGCCTGATCCGGATCCTGAACATGTCCCAAGTCCAGTTTTTGATTTTTATGCAATGAAAGATTCTTCCAAGTGTTTCTACACTACAAGAAGTATTCGGATCACACAAATTCTTTAGTTAAACATACCTGATCCTTTTGAATTCTTCTTTCTTGAGATTGAGTTAAATGATCCAACTTTCTTCACCTTCAATCTTCAGGACTTGAAACTTTCACGAAACTACGCCAACTCAAATTCCGTAACACACGGGTGCGCGGGGGAGGGCGCCTCGGTACTGTGCGCGCACGTGCGCGCACAGTGGCGCCAGGCGGGGCGGTCGGCCGCACTCGAGTGCGACACGTGTCGCCTCGGGATTGGCCGGCCGTACCTACCCCCGCTGACTGCGGGGGGCCACGTGGCGTGTGCGGGCCGCGGGGATCCGCTGTCCCCTGTTCGGGGCGACGTGGCCGTCCCAGAATTTTTCGGGCGCGTCGGACGGGTTCTGTACAACCCGGTTTTCGGGCGCAGTGCGCCCGGAAACTGCGCCCGAAAACCGGCCCTTAAGCTATTTGGGCTGGGCCTTTAAATAGCTCCCCCCCATTCGCCCCTTTGGCTTTTTTGGGCTTCTTTTCGCTGGGCTTCCTTCACAGAGATTCCTCCTCTCTCAGAGCTCTACCCTTTGGAGAAGTTTGAAGATTTTTGGACGCACGCATTCCGAGGTTCACCATTTTACGGCGCGGCGCGACGCTTGTTCTCCGGCGATCCTCTTCGCCCCTTCTCAGTGTTTGGGCTCCTCCGACCCACCCCGACCTCGGAATTCGCCGATTCTTGCGCCGTTGGACTCACGACAGGTAGGGCTTCAACTCCTGTGTTTTATGGTTCCTCGATTTCCGTGCTGATCTTGGAGTTTTCTTAGCACCCATTTGACCCTTTTTCTTCGCGGACTTTTGGGACAGCACCGCAGTGTTCTTGCCATATCTTTTCGCTCAGGCGTCGGAACGAGGCGATTCAAAAGGCTATTTCATCTACGCTTCGCAAGGAGTCTCCTGGATTTTTCTCAGAATTTTCTGAATTTTACTCGAGGGTGAGAATCTCCTATCTCTGTGGTTCCTTGTTACAGGAATTTAGTGCAGTTTGGATTTGGGGAGTACCCCTTGTCGGATTTTTATCTCAGCGTAGGAAACTCCAAATTGGGCGTGCAGGTACTCGTTTCGACGGGCTCGTCGCAAGGATCGCGATAGTATTTTTCTTGGATTTTTCTAGGCATTATTCGCAGGTAAAAATTAGTGAATTGTGGACTGCTGATTTGGGGGACAGATTCTGGAAAGCGTGGATGTTTAGCTTATGTATTTTTCCTTTGGGGTATTTTGTACAGATTGGTGGTGTGTTGGACTGATCTTGGACTTCGCCTTTGGGAATTTTGGAATAGCGCTCGAGGTGGGTGATGTTGTGAACCTCCTACTTGTGAATGTCACTAGGCCTATTAGAATGCCACGATTATGTGTTATTAAATATGAATGTATCTAGCATGCTTGCACGAGATTAAGGTTCCTTTGCTAATACCTGCATTGTTAGCAGGCTACAAGTTAGTAAGTGGTGTTTCCATGTTTAGATATGCAATTTAATTAGTTGGAACGAATGCTATAGCCATATCATATTGTGTGTTAAGGAAAGGTTTGGGCATGTGGTTAGAATGCATGTTGTAAAAGGGGTACTTGCTAGTTAATTGTGCATCTAAATTGTATCATGTATCGTATATCATGCCACGTGTACATCGGAGGGTCCAAACATTTAATGTTGCATATGTTAGAATAATTAAAAAGGGGTTTATCAAGTAAAGGACTTTGCATGCTTCAATGGTCATCTAGCTAGGCCACCTTTTTCTGCTACACATACATGCTGGAATTGACTTAGGAGAAACCATGCTTTCTATTCATTCTCCTGTAGTCTAGTTGTAGAGGATTGAGTAGTTCAGATGTTCAGAGTTGGGACAGTCGGGGATGGATGGTTGGGTGTTGCGGCAACCGCGGACTGTGGGCGGTTGACCGGCTTACTAGTATTATTATTATTGCATCAGATTGGAGGTGAGGGATCGGGCTTCTTTAGTGGATGGTCTTACCCACTCGTTTAGAGTCTTGATCCAGTCCTGCTACATCAGATACTTATGGTTACATATTTTTACTCGTGTGGGTCGCTCCCCTCGAGTGCCACTCCGGAGTAGGCTTAGGGCCGAGCCGTGTGCCGGTCGATTGGGTACTTTGAGGATCGTGCCGTGTGCCGATCAGATACTGGGTTCTCGAGTTGACAGTACAGCAGGCAGTACCAGTGTTGACTGGTGTATTGATTGGGTTTGGTTGGCCAGGTTTTGACATACTGATGCATACTTCTAGCGATTTTGACAGCTAGGCATTTTAGAGGCATACTAGGGGTAGCTTTATCATCAGTAGACTTACCTTTAGCATACTACCTTTATTTCATTTTCGCCTCTAGTAGTCCTAGTGGGTATTTCTGAGTTTGAGGTCTACCCACTAGGGGAGGCTACTGTTTTTATAGTAGTTCTCACCCCCACTGTTTTCTCTTTTCTTTTCCCCTTTGTTTTGTAGAGTCTTCTGCGGGAGTCGCGGGACCCTCTTCCCTGGATCGAGGTAAGAGGATCGCTGATTAGATAGCTTGTCACGCCCCGGGGTCGAAACTGCGACCCGGGCTCGCCAACAGATCCGCCACCTATGCCAAACTCCGCATAGGCGAAGCGTCCTACCTGCAAGAAAAGTGCTACAGCTAAGAGATATCAGAGCTAAAAGATAAAACTGCTGTATAACTAAAAACAACCACTGTACAACTGAAGATAATACAATAATGTCCACCTCCCAAACGGATAAAAGAACAACATCCTCAGACACAAAACTCATAGCTCTACCGGAAGGTATCTCCAATAAATACATCAGTGTACAGGCTCTCAATACAAATCATATCCTCACTACATCAGTCTCTCAAAAGAGGAAATAAAATAACTAATCTACTGAAGCTCTCCTCTGAAGGGGTAGGCTGGCATACCCGTCGCGGCAGGCAGAGCAGGCAGTACCAGTGTCTACTGGTGGCATTAGATTGGGCTTATTTCAGGCTTTTGTTTTGTTTTGTTGCGCTCGTGTCAGGGGGACCGAGTGGAGCTTAGTGGCGGTGTTTGGACCAGTGCTAGTGTTGTTGGGAACCGTTTGGGGGTACTGTGGTCCCTAGGTCATTGTGGGTTGTTGACCGTTATAGGCAGGCATGGCAGGCATAGTAGACATAAGCGGGCATAGTAGGCATAGGCAGGCAGGGCAGGCATAGGCAGGCAGAGCAGGCATGGTAGGCATAGGCAGGCAGGGCAGGCATAGGCAGGCAGGGCAGGCATGGCAGGCATGGCAGGCAGGCAGGCATGGCGGGCATAGTAGGCATAGGCAGGCAGGGCAGGCATAGGCAGGCAGAGCAGGCATGGTAGGCATAGGCAGGCAGGGCAGGCATAGGCAGGCAGGGCAGGCATGGCAGGCATGGCAGGCATGGCAGGCATGGCAGGCATAGGCAGGCATAGCAGGCATAAGCAGGCATAGGCAGGCATAGCAGGCATGGCAGGCATAGCAAGCTTAGTGGCTTGGTAGCTGTTGTGAAGGTCCAGCTTCTTTTTATACATCTTTACGGCTTTGGTTAGCTTTTTGTCTTTTGGGGACTTGGTGGGTAGACCGTCGGTCCTGGCGGTGATACCCACTGAGAACTCCCTCCTTTGGTGTAGTTCTCACACCCTCTGGGGGGGTTTCCCCCTTCTTTTTCCTTCCTCTCCTTTGTTTTGCAGAGTCTTAGCGGGTGTTGCTGATTCTGCGGTTGTTGATCGAGGCGAGGGAGTCGCGTGCTAGATCCCTACCCATGTTTTGGAGAGTAGCGGTACCCCTTCAGAGGAGAGCTTCAGTAGATTAGTTATTTTATTTCCTCTTTTGAGAGACTGATCTAGTGAGGATATGATTTGTATTGAGAGCCTGTACACTGATGTATTTATTGGAGATACCTTCCGGTAGAGCTATGAGTTTTGTGTCTGAGGATGTTGTTCTTTTATCCGTTTGGGAGGTGGACATTATTGTATTATCTTCAGTTGTACAGTGGTTGTTTTTAGTTATACAGCAGTTTTATCTTTTAGCTCTGATATCTCTTAGCTGTAGCACTTTTCTTGCAGGTAGGACGCTTCGCCTATGCGGAGTTTGGCATAGGTGGCGGATCTGTTGGCGAGCCCGGGTCGCAGTTTCGACCCCGGGGCGTGACAGATTAGAGTGGTATCAGAGCCTAGGTTGTAGGTCATGGTGGACTTAGAAACCCTAGGCTTATGGTTTGACCCTTGGTTGACTTTGTGAGAGTCGTGATTTTGCGAGAGTCCTGATTGAGTTTTATTCCTCTCCCAAGGGACGGGAGGAGTGATTGGCATGTTTATTCTCCTAAGTAATTATGTTGGCTGCAGACGACATAATGCTGTGGAATGGGTGACATGCTTTAGACTTTCGCTGGATTGGGTCGAGTGTTGTTGTGTGCTGTTTTGTTGTTTCGTCGTGGCGAGCGGTGTCTCCCCGACGTTGGGTTTTGACCCGGGTGCATCCTGTCATGGCAGTTGAGCTTGAGCAGTTGGTTTTGGGCCGGATACCCGGATCGAGGTCAGAGAACCCCGGACCCAGATGACAGGATTGTCTGAGGCTTATCAGCGGCTGTGGGAGCAGCTGGTCTTGGTGACACAGTTGTCGGAGCACTGAGTAGCCCCCTCTGTGCCAATGTTTAGTGTCGAGGCACCGGTCCAAAGGAACTGCAATGCCGCGCTCCGTACACGGTGCCTGCTCCAACGAGGCGTCTAAATCTAAAATGGAGGGACTGAATAACAGAAAGGTGTCCTGGCGCAATCCACTCCCAGTCTCATATATCCTATGCGCCTCGTCTCTCAAATCAGGAGCGCGCAGTTCAACAACTGCATACACTCACAAGCACAGGGAGGCTCTCAATTAAGCACTCCATCACCACCAGCCGCGACTCTGCCTCCAAGGGCTCTAAACTCAATCTTACGAGTCGTGGTGGTTCATCTGCCAAAAATGGCTCAATAGGTCGATCATGTCCCACAGCTCACCAGCTGTCAACCATCCACCCTACCTCGGTGCCTCGACACTAAACATTGGCACAGAGGGGGCTACTCAGTGCTCCGACAACTGTGTCACCAAGACCAGCTGCTCCCACAGCCGCTGATAAGCCTCAGACAATCCTGTCATCTGGGTCCGGGGTTCTCTGACCTCGATCCGGGTATCCGGCCCAAAACCAACTGCTCAAGCTCAACTGCCATGACAGGATGCACCCGGGTCAAAACCCAACGTCGGGGAGACACCGCTCGCCACGACGAAACAACAAAACAGCACACAACAACACTCGACCCAATCCAGCGAAAGTCTAAAGCATGTCACCCATTCCACAGCATTATGTCGTCTGCAGCCAACATAATTACTTAGGAGAATAAACATGCCAATCACTCCTCCCGTCCCTTGGGAGAGGAATAAAACTCAATCAGGACTCTCGCAAAATCACGACTCTCACAAAGTCAACCAAGGGTCAAACCATAAGCCTAGGGTTTCTAAGTCCACCATGACCTACAACCTAGGCTCTGATACCACTCTAATCTGTCACGCCCCGGGGTCGAAACTGCGACCCGGGCTCGCCAACAGATCCGCCACCTATGCCAAACTCCGCATAGGCGAAGCGTCCTACCTGCAAGAAAAGTGCTACAGCTAAGAGATATCAGAGCTAAAAGATAAAACTGCTGTATAACTAAAAACAACCACTGTACAACTGAAGATAATACAATAATGTCCACCTCCCAAACGGATAAAAGAACAACATCCTCAGACACAAAACTCATAGCTCTACCGGAAGGTATCTCCAATAAATACATCAGTGTACAGGCTCTCAATACAAATCATATCCTCACTAGATCAGTCTCTCAAAAGAGGAAATAAAATAACTAATCTACTGAAGCTCTCCTCTGAAGGGGTACCGCTACTCTCCAAAACATGGGTAGGGATCTAGCACGCGACTCCCTCGCCTCGATCAACAACCGCAGAATCAGCAACACCCGCTAAGACTCTGCAAAACAAAGGAGAGGAAGGAAAAAGAAGGGGGAAACCCCCCCAGAGGGTGTGAGAACTACACCAAAGGAGGGAGTTCTCAGTGGGTATCACCGCCAGGACCGACGGTCTGCCCACCAAGTCCCCAAAAGACAAAAAGCTAACCAAAGCCGTAAAGATGTATAAAAAGAAGCTGGACCTTCACAACAGCTACCAAGCCACTAAGCTTGCTATGCCTGCCATGCCTGCTATGCCTGCCTATGCCTGCTTATGCCTGCTATGCCTGCCTATGCCTGCCATGCCTGCCATGCCTGCCATGCCTGCCCTGCCTGCCTATGCCTGCCCTGCCTGCCTATGCCTACCATGCCTGCTCTGCCTGCCTATGCCTGCCCTGCCTGCCTATGCCTACTATGCCCGCCATGCCTGCCTGCCTGCCATGCCTGCCATGCCTGCCCTGCCTGCCTATGCCTGCCCTGCCTGCCTATGCCTACCATGCCTGCTCTGCCTGCCTATGCCTGCCCTGCCTGCCTATGCCTACTATGCCCGCTTATGTCTACTATGCCTGCCATGCCTGCCTATAACGGTCAACAACCCACAATGACCTAGGGACCACAGTACCCCCAAACGGTTCCCAACAACACTAGCACTGGTCCAAACACCGCCACTAAACTCCACTCGGTCCCCCTGACACGAGCGCAACAAAACAAAACAAAAGCCTGAAATAAGCCCAATCTAATGCCACCAGTAGACACTGGTACTGCCTGCTCTGCCTGCCGCGACGGGTATGCCAGCCTACGCATAACACCGAAGCAAAGGAGTCTCAAGGACTCAAAGTCTGTCTGCCGCGCACTCCGGAGTGGCACTCGAGGGGAGCGACCCACACGAGTAAAGTATCTCAGTAACAAAAGTATCATAATCAGCAGGACTGGATCATGACTCTGATCAAAGTGGGAAAACCCATCCACTAGAGAAATCGGATACCCAATCTGGTGCATAAATAAATGTCCGGTCAACCGCCCAATATCCGCGGTTGCCGCAAAGCCCCACAACTAATCCAACCTGTCCCAGACACCAAGTCCCGACTACACTACCCAGAGCCCCTGCTCGAACCTGAGCAACACAGACCACCTGACTAACAAAGAAGGAGAAAAGGATAACATGGTTTCTCCTAAGTCAAGTTCCAAAAGTAGTGCAGCGGTAAAAGATGGCCTAACTACATGTCCATGCACGCATGCTTTGTTCTCAGAAATAATAAAAGTGGGTAAAGCATAAATTAGTAAAGCATGCTAAAACACTCCTGCTATGGTATACCATTCTCACCCAAGTGAGCCATTCCTTGCTTACCTCTCGCTCATACCGGTTGTACATCAAATACGCCTGTTATCAATCATAGAGGGATGATAACCCCACATGTGCACTTACATTCACCATGATATAAAAATCTTATACAGTTACTAAATTAAGCTTACCCACCTGAAGCGCTTAACCCAAGGCAAACCTGAAGTCGGTGAAGTGGGTAGAGGCCCGCGGTCCAAAATTTGCCAACAAAACACCCTCGGTACAATTCGCGCAAGCCTTGGCTCCAAACAGCTGAAAACACCCCTGAGTACAACAATAAGGCTTAACATTACACTTTTATTCCAAAATCAACCAAACATACACAATCTGAAAATCAGTCCCAAAGCCGCGCATATTTCACCTGCTGCAAGTGCCCAGAAAAATCCAATAAAAATACCACAGTAATCCTCGCGTCGATACCTTCGAAACGAGTACCTGCACGTCCAATTCCGAGCTTCCTACACTGAGAAACAATTCGGACAAGGGAACCACCCCGAATCAAACTACACTCAAAAACTGTAGCAACAATTACTGTTCACAGATAATCTTCACCTTCGAGAAATATTCAGAAAATTCCAAGAAAATTTGGGCATATTCCTCGTGATGTGTAGATGCAAATCGCCTCTTGAATCGCCCCAATCCGATGCCTGTGCGCGAAGATATCGCCAAAATACCGCACCGCTGTCCCAAAACTCCGCCCAGAAAAAGGGGTTACAAGATGATCCGAAAGACCCATGAAAAACTCGGAATGGGAAAAACCAGTAAACGTGGGAAACATAGCCCTACCAGTCGTGAAGCCAACGGCGCAAGAATCGCCTCATTCGGAGGTCGGAGTAAGCCGGGGGAGTCCTCGCACCGAAATGCGACGAAGAAGAACACAAACGAACGAGCGTCGCGCCGCGCCGAAAAAATGGTAACCTCGGGATGCGTGCCGCTGAAAAATCTGGAAATCTGCAGATGGAATCGCCACTGGGAGAGGAAGATTTCTTGTGAAGGTTGCACAGTGAAATTCCGCGCGGAGAAGAAGCTCTCTGCAAAAGAACTCGGCCTCTATATAAGCTGGGAAAAACAAATCACTTAATACCCAACATGTCCCCGTTTCCGGGCGCTGGGAACTTTCGGGCGCGTACTGTAGCAGCCCGAAAGATCACTGTAGCAGCCCGAAACCTTCCTGGGCCTCCACGTCGCCCGCCAAACAGGCAACAGCCGAACCCGCCGCACGCGTCGCGCCACGTGGCCACCCGCGGACGACGACACGTGGCACGCAACCCGGTCAACGCCCGCCTGCCGCGCCCACGTGCCCGCCTGACGCCGCCGCCTGCCACCCTGCCGCGCACAGTAGCCCCACCAATAGGAGAATGCCACGTGTCAAGCCTCTGCCTAGTGAACCCGGTGCACGCAATCATGTGGACCGAACCAATGCAAACCTGCCACGTGTCCAAGCCCGGTGCACCGTAAACCATGAGCCATCCCGAAAACTGCGTAGACCATCCGCCGTGAACCCACCTCTAGGGTGATGCCACGTGTCACCCCCGGTCCACCGTGCGCCCCGCACTCCCCCGTAGACCGCGCCCCGCGGACCGGCCCACTCCCGAGCCGCCACGCGTCCCGCCCCCGGCGCACGCCTGCCGCGTGGACCGGGCGGCCCGCGCCACCGTCCGCCGCGCTGCCCGCGGCCGCTCCGCCGCTGCCGCCGCCGCCGGAAACACTGTTCCGGCGTGAACAGTACCCGAAGCTCAAAAATGACAAGTGGGTAGTCCGTTTTAACCGTTTTCGCGCGCTGAATCCGAATTTGATGTCCATTTCGCCAAATTCCAACTCCAAAATTTGCCGAAGGCATCCGGAAAGGTAATCCTTGGTCCAAACTTCGCACTGAGTCCAATTTAAATATCCTTGGCGCGCGAAACCACTTCTGGAACTCCGACGGAGTCCGCTAATCACCCACGTGATCCATATAACACACTGAGCCCAACACTAATGTCCAATTGGGGCACAAATCCCACCAACACGCCACATAGGCCTCCGGGAGCTGTAGATGATCCAGTAATCTCGTCGTGGGGATCCAGGTCCTCACATAGCTGCTGCCCCGAGTTGGAGTTTTGTAGTTTTGATGTATCCCCAGTACACTCAGACGGTTGTATTTTCCTTTTTTTGGGTCTGGCTACGGCCAGCTGGTTGTATATATTTCGTGAGCTGGGAGAGACACTTGTATATTTTTGAGAGCTTACTGTACTTTCATTTACAGCATTTGTCTGAGTTGTATTAGTTTTAGTTTAGCTCTGTTTTATGCTCCTTTATTACTTGTTTTATATCTGAGCAGGTTATCAGCGCTTCGTGTACACGGAAAATTCCGTGTGCACGGCGGATCTGTGGACGGGCCCGGGTTCTGGTTTACACCCGGGGCGTGACAGCCGAGGCTTGCGTGACATGTACCGAGGGTGCAGTTTTGGCAGATTTTGGATTGTGAGCGTCTACACTCTTCACCGACTTCGGCTTTGCCTGCGGAAAGCGTTTCAGGTGGGTTGCTTCATCTCCAGAACCGGTGGACGGTTCTCTAATTCTGTATATTTGAATGCATGCATGTTTAGGGTATAATATTTGTGATTAAGGGGTTAGCTTAGGGATGACAGTTGTACCAGGAATTGCAAGTGAATATTCGTGATATATATTATTGAGGACTTGCTAGATTTGGATATCCATGAAAATAAATAATAAAAGCTTACCAAAAAGGGATTTACCCTATGTGATTGTTAGCATGCATACTTAATTGTACAACATTAAGCATCGAGATGGAAGCTTCTGGAATGGCCTAGATTATGCAGATTGATATACCATAATAGTGACCTTTTAGCATGCCTTGTTGCACATAGTCTTTTATGTTATGATTACTCGATGGAGTAGGAGGCTATATCTATGTGCGGGTATTATTCTGATCATTCTTCTGACGGACCCTGGATTGTGGACAGGTGTAGTTCTTTAGGGATTCTGACATGTTGTTTATTTCTAGTGGATCTATTATATGCTTTACTCCCTTTCATTCCCTTGAGGACATTTGCATGCTTGTATGGTCATCTAGTTAGGCCATCTTTTACTGCTACACTACTTTTTGGAACTTGACTTAGGAGAAACCATGTTATTCCTTTCTCCTTCTTTGTTAGTCAGGCAGTCTGTGTTGCTCGGGTGCGAGCAAGGGTCTGGGGTAGTGTAGCCGGGACATTGGTGTCAGGGACGGGTTGTGCTGGACTATAGACGGCAGGGTATTGCGGCAACCGCGGATATTGGGTGGTTGACCGGACATTTATTTATGCACCAGATTGGTTATCAGATTTCTCTAGTGGGCGGAGTTTTCTACTTATTTAGTGTGCGACCGTGCCGGTCAGGAGCCGGTCTGTTACTTATTTAGAGTGGGACCGTGCCGGTCAGGAGCCGGTCTGTTACTTATTTAGTGTGCGACCGTGCCGGTCAGGAGCCGGTCTGTTACTTGTTTTGTGTGCGACCGTGCTGGTCAGGAGCTGGTCTGTTACTTATTTTGGGTGCAACCGTACCGGTCAGTAGTCGGTTTGTCACCTATTTTGGGATGCGACCGTACCGGTCAGTAGTCGGTCAGTATTGCCGCAGATGAGTTCTTGAGTTCGACAGCAGAGCAGGCAGTACCGAGTTTTATACCGGTTCATTTGATTGGGTTTATTCGGTCAGATACCTTTATTGTTGCACTCGTGCCTGGGGGCTGAGTGGAGGCTAGTAGCTGTGTTTAGACCAGTGCTAGTGTTTTTGGGAGCCGTTAGGTTTGACGGTGGTCCCGTGTCGTGTGAGTACTTTGACCGTTATGGGAGAGGTTGAGCATTTAGATAGAGGCATGATAGCTGTTGAGTGTCTTCAGCTTTCTTGTTCAGTTCTTACTGCATTGGTTATTTTTTGTCTCTTGAGGACTTGGTGGGTAGACCGTCGGGCCTGACGGTGGTCCCCACCGAGAACTCCTTTTTTGGTGTAGTTCTCACACCCATTGGGGGTTTTCCCCCTCATTTTTATCCTTTCTCTCCTTTGTTTTGCAGAGTCTTAGTGGGTGTTGCTGATTCTGCGGTTGTTGATCGAGGTGAGGGAGTCGCGAGCTAGATCCCTACCCATGATTGGATAATAGCGGTACCCCTTCAGAGGGGAGCTTCAGTAGATTAGCTATTTTATTTTCCTTTTTTGAGAGACTGATGTAGTGAGTATATGATATGTGTTGAGAGCCTGTACACTGATGCATTTATTGGAGATACCTCCCTGTTGAGTTCTGAGTTTTGTATATGAGGATATTGTATGATTATCATTTTTTTGGGAGATGGACAATGTGTATTATTTCCAGTCGTACAGTGGTTGATTTTACCTTTACAGCAGATTTTTATTTATAGCTCTGATATCTGTTAGCTGTAGTACTTTTCTTGCAGGTAGGACGCTTCGCCTATGCGGAGTTTGGCATAGGTGGCGGATCTGTTGGCGAGCCCGGGTCGCAGTTTCGACCCCGGGGCGTGACAGATTAGGTTGGTATCAGAGCCTAGGTTGTAGGTCATGGTGGACTTAGAAACCCTAGGCTTATGGTTTGACCCTTGGTTGGCTTCGTGAGAGTCGTGATTTATAGCTAGAGTCCTGATTGAGTTTTATACCTCTCCGAAGGGACGGGAGGAGTGATTGGCATGTTTGTTCTCCTAAGTGATTATGTTGGCTGCAGACAACATAATGCTGTGGAACGGGTGACATGCTCTAGACTTTTGCTGGATTGGGTCGAGTGGCTTTTGTGTGCTGATTTGCAGTTTCGTCGTGGCGAGCGGTGTCTCCCCGACACTGGGTATTTTGACCCGTGTGCATCCTGTCATAGCAGTTGAGCTTGAGCGGTTGGTTTTGGGCCAGATACCCGGATTGAGGTCAATGAGTTTCGGACCCAGATGACAGGATCGTCAGAGGCATATCAGCGGCAGAGTGAGCAGCTGGTCTGGGTGACACAGTTGTCGGAGCACTGAGTAGCCCCCTCCATGCCAATGTTTAGTGTCGAGGCACCGAGGCAGGGTGGATAGTTGACAGCAGAGGAGCCGTGGGGCATGTTTGATTGAGTAAGCCAGATTTGGCAGATGAACCACCCCGACTCGTAAGATTGAGTTTGGAGCCTTTGGAGGCAGAATCGTGGTTGGTGGTGATGGAGTGATCAATTGAGATCCTCCCTGTGCTAGAGAGTCTATGCAGTTGTTGAACTGCGCGCTCCAAGTTTCGAGGGACGAGGCGCATAGGATATGTGAGACTGGGAGTGGATTGCGCCAGGATACCATTCAGTTTATTCAGTCCCTCCGTTACAGGTTTTGACGCCTCGTTGGAGTAGGCATTGTGTATGGAGCGCGGCGCTGCAGTTCCTTTGGATAGGGATCTGCCGCCAGAGGCGAGTTCTGGATATTAGCGCTTGGTGCCGGGTGATGGAGGGCAGACCGACCGGCAGAGGCATTTCTGATTTCTTTTTCCAGGGTAGTGGATTTCTAAGATATCAGAGGTCGGGTGGACCCCGATGGCAGCATCAGCATCTACATCAGAGTGGCGCAGCGGTAGCGTGGATTTGTTATCTGCGGAGGACCCTACTCGTCGCCTCAATGTGAGCAGAGACAGAGGTCGTGCTCCCTTGTGGATAGTCATGATTTTCAGGCAGATTGAGCGACGACCACCTGCATCGAGCGGATGAATCTGTGCCACCCGGTTGGAGGGCGCCACGGTAGTGGATCGAGTGTCGCAGGTGGGACTTCATCACAGCAGTCGGAGTTTGAGCATGTTGCATTCCTGCATGGACTAGAGGCAGATTTGTTACCACGTGCACTTGAGGTGCAGGTTCCTGTTAGTGTTGTGCATGTGGAGGAGGCTTGTGGATCATGTCCAGTGCAGTAGAGGCCATGGGTTATGCCGGCAGACTTATTGGTAATCGTGGCAGCTCGGTATTTCGACCCAGTGCTTGGGATTGGTTGGCACAGTGCCACAGAATGTTTGACTGCGGAAAAAGAGGACTTTGACCTTCTGCGAGGCAGACGAGAGAAGGCTTGGTGGTTGACTTTGCTAGAGCACACAGGTTATAGCGACTGTGTGAGAGGTGCTTACGGTGGCACCGGGATTCAAGGATATCTCTGTTGCCCATGAGATCCCAGGTGTGATTTCACCTGAGCTGTTGGTAATGCCGCCGGTTAGGGAGTTAGAGATTGCGTTTGACGTGGCTCGGGGAACCGCGCCACCCTCGACAGCACCTCATTGGATATCGCCGGTAGAGCTGAGAGAGCTGATGGCGCAGTTGCAGGATCTGATGGATCGAGGGGTCTGTTTGACCTAGTGCCACGCCGTTGATACACAGTGGTAATGCCACGTCGTTGGTACACGACTGTGAGGGTTCTTTTATGGTTCGAGTGTAGACAGGTCCGGGTGGTATCTAGGACCTTTTGATGGAGGTATACTCCGGTAGTTATTGTACGATGCGAGTACCTACTTGGAATCAGACAGCCGAGGACTTTGCCTAGATGGCATTCAGGATCCGGTAAGGGCATTATGAGCTCATAGAGAGGCCAAATGGAATAATTAATGCCCTGTTGTCTTCAAGATTTGAGGAATTGTGTGTCCTAGTTGTACTTGGACGGATTGGGAGTGGTGTTCCCCGAGGATATTTTGATTTACTCCCAGAGCGACTTGGAGCTCGAGGAGCACTTGTGGATGTGCTACCATGCCCATGTGGATGAAGCTGTACGCCAAGTTATTGAGGTACAAGTTGTAGCTTCAGAAGCATACCTTCTTGGGTCACTTTGTTCGAGCCGTAGGGGCGGCGGTGGAAAATCCGACCAATATGGATACTATTTCGGAATTGGCCGAGATCAATATTTATGGTCAAGGTAAGGAGCTTCTTGGACTGGGCAGTGCTAGGAGAGCTGGGCAATCGGATGATGAGACTGATACCAGCGCCAATGCTAGTATTTCCAATGTTGGGAGAGAGATTTGCGAGTTTTAGTGATGCCTCCTATAGCGACTGTGGAATTACCGTTGGGTTATTGTTGAGCATTCTGGATTACCCCGACAGGGCCACTGTGATGGCCGATACCTGGAGTAGGAAAGCTGTCTGGGGTTGAGTTTGATGATTCCACAGCTGGCGCTGTGTGGACTATTGGGGCAAACATGGCTTGTGGTTGTGTCCCTGAGGGTTCCTTTGGATCATAGACCGCGGCTGAGTAGTTCACTCGGATGGTCAAGATTCAGGAGTGACCGAGTGAGGACCCCTCCTTGCTAGGGCTCTTTTCCCTTATTGGATGGCAGAATGGGTATGCTTCGGGTTGTTTTGGTCGGGTTGACACAGGATGTGGTGTGGTGCATGTTGCACTGGTGGTTATTTTGTTTACCCCAGCTTTTTGATGGAGCCTCTGTGATGTTTCACGTCTCAGCTCAGGAGTGTTTTGCTTTTGGATCCCTCGCCCGTGATTGACTCGCTCCATTTGAGAGCTAAGAGTGTTTGGAGTACGAGGGATGCCCGTTGCGAATTCTGGCTCGTGAGGTGAGGGAATTGCGCAATCGGGCTATGACGTACTGGTTGTTGCTGATGTTGTCGTTGAGGGGTAATCACGGGGAGTGAGTAGCGACTTAGGAGCTGGAGTGGGTGATGTTGAGTACTTACCCCTGGTGTTGTGACTCCTGGGGGAATTGAGCTAGTTTCGAGGATGAAACTTTCTTTTAGTGGGGGAGGATGTGAGGACCCGGACCCCCACGATGAGATTACTGGTTGATTGGCAGCTTACGGAGGCCTACGTGGTGTGTCGGTGGTGTTTGTGCACAATTTGGACGCAAGTGTTGGACTCAGGGATTAAAATGGATCACGAGGGTAATCGGATGATCCTGCCGAGTGTTTAGAAGTGTCCTCGCGCGGAACAGATATCAAAATTGGACTTAGCGCGAAATTTGGGGTAAAAACACTTGTCTGGATGCATTCTGCAAATTTTGGAATTAGAATTTGGCAAATCGGACACCGGATTTGGATTCAGTGCGCGAAAACGATGAAAATGGACTATTTACTTGTATTTTTCGGAGCCCGGATGCCGCGCACGGATTCCGAGGCAAAGGGGCACTATTCCGGTGGCTGGGGCAGCGCCGGCGATGGCGGAGGGCGGCGGCGCGGGCTCGAGCAAGAGCAGGCGCGGCGGCGGGCAGGCGCGGGCAGCGCGCAGTGAGCGGGCAGGCGTGCGGGCGCGCGGGCAGGTGCGCAGTCCACGGGGCCGGCGTGCACCGGAGGGTAGGACGCGTGGCTGCTGGCGGTAGGCCAGTGCAGTGGACTGGGTCCATGGAGCGGGTGCAGGCTGCCTCGGTGCGCGTGCGTGCAGGGATGGCAAGCGGCGCTGGCAGCACGCACCTGGGCGCGTCAGCGGCGCGTTGACCGAGTCGCGCCACTTGTTGTCGCCGCGTTGGGCCACGCGTCGTGCGGTGGATGGCCCGCGCGGCTGTCGGCTGTTCGCGGGTCGACGTGGAGGCCCATGGGGGATTCGGGCGCGCACAGTGTTGGGCCGGGCCCAACACTGTAGCGGCCCGAAACGTCCGGGCGCCCGAAACGTCCGGGCGCCCGAAACGTCCGGGCGCCCGAAAGCTGGGATACAATGGGGATTTTCTGATTTGTTTCTTCCAGCCTATATATAGGCCGAGAACAACTACAGAGAGCTCTTTTCCTGTTCATCTCCTCACAGTGCGACCCCACAAGAATTTCTCCTCTCCCAGAGCTGGTTCCATCTGTAGATTCCCGGATTTTTTCGCAACACGCATCCCGAGGTTTTCATTTTTACGGCACGGCACGACGCTCGTTCATTAGTGACCCCTTTCGTCGCGTTTTGGTACAAGGAATCCGCCGGCTTACCCCGACCTCCGTTTTTGGCGATTCTTGCGCCGTTGGATCGGCGACAGACAGAGCTACGATCTTGGTATTTCCTGCTTCCCCTCGTTTCACGCTTTTCGTGGAGTTTTTCCAAGCTTTCTGTGACCCTTTTTGCTGTGGTTGAGTTTTGGACAGCGGCTCAATTTCTTTGCATTATCTCCGCGCTCGGACAACGGATGGAGATGTGCCTACACACTTTTTGCATCTACGCGTCGCAAGGATTCTCGTCGTATTTTTCTGGGATTTTTCTGAGATTTGCCCGAAGGTATACTTTTCCCTTTCTTCTGTGCAATGTGATACAGTTGTGTATGTTGTGGAGTTTCGCGCTCACCGCGTTGTGGAATTTGTAACTCGGCCTTCGGGACTCAAATTTTGACGTGCAGCTACTCGTTTCGAAGGGCTCGACACGATGATCGCGACTGTATTTTTGTCGGATTTTTCAGAGTTCTTGCTGCAGGTGAAAAATCCGTATCTTTGGGACTGTTCCAACAGATTTGTATGTACTTGGATATTTTGGAATAAAAGTGTAACCTTGGACCTTATTGTTGTACCCAGGAAGGTTCGCGAGTGTTTCTGAACCTGTTGGAACCGGAGATAATGGTTTTCGGGTATTTTCAGCTGTTTGGAGCCGAGGCTTGCGCGACATGTACCGAGGGTGCAGTTTTGGTAGATTTTGGATTGTGAGCGTCTACACTCTTCACCGACTTCGGCTTTGCCTGCGGAAAGTGTTTCAGGTGGGTTGCTTCATCTCCAGAACCGGTGGACGGTTCTCTAATTCTGTATATTTGAATGCATGCATGTTTAGGGTATAATATTTGTGATTAAGGGGTTAGCTTAGGGATGACAGTTGTACCAGGAATTGCAAGTGAATATTCGTGATATATATTATTGAGGACTTGCTAGATTTGGATATCCATGAAAATAAATAATAAAAGCTTACCAAAAAGGGATTTACCCTATGTGATTGTTAGCATGCATACTTAATTGTACAACATTTAGCATCGAGATGGAAGCTTCTGGAATGGCCTAGATTATGCAGATTGATATAGCATAGTAGTGACCTTTTAGCATGCCTTGTTGCACATAGTCTTTTATGTTATGATTACTCGATGGAGTAGGAGGCTATATCTATGTGCGGGTATTATTCTGATCATTCTTCTGACGGACCCTGGATTGTGGACAGGTGTAGTTCTTTAGGGATTCTGACATGTTGTTTATTCCTAGTGGATCTATTATATGCTTTACTCCCTTTCATTCCCTTGAGGACATTTGCATGCTTGTATGGTCATCTAGTTAGGCCATCTTTTACTGCTACACTACTTTTTGGAACTTGACTTAGGAGAAACCATGTTATTCCTTTCTCCTTCTTTGTTAGTCAGGCGGTCTGTGTTGCTCGGGTGCGAGCAGGGGTCTGGGGTAGTGTAGCCGGGACATTGGTGTCAGGGACGGGTTGTGCTGGACTATAGACGGCAGGGTATTGCGGCAACCGCGGATATTGGGCGGTTGACCGGACATTTATTTATGCACCAGATTGGTTATCAGATTTCTCTAGTGGGAGGAGTTTTCCACTTATTTAGTGTGCGACCGTGCCGGTCAGGAGCCGGTTTGTTACTTATTTAGTGTGCGACCGTGCCGGTCAGGAGCCGGTCTGTTACTTATTTAGTGTGCGATCGTGCTGGTCAGGAGCCGGTCTGTTACTTATTTAGTGTGCGACCGTGCCGGTCAGGAGCCGGTCTGTTACTTATTTAGTGTGCGACCGTGCCGGTCAGGAGCCGGTCTGTTACTTGTTTTGTGTGCGACCGTGCCGGACAGGAGCCGGTCTGTTACTTATTTTGGGTGCAACCGTACCGGTCAGTAGTCGGTCTGTCACCTATTTTGGGATGCGACCGTACCGGTCAGTAGTCGGTCAGTATTCGCGCAGATGAGTTCTTGAGTTCGACAGCAGAGCAGGCAGTACCGGGTTTTATACCGGTTCATTTGATTGGGTTTATTCGGTCAGATACCTTTATTGTTGCACTCGTGCCTAGGGGCTGAGTGGAGTCTAGTAGCTGTGTTTAGACCAGTGCTAGTGTTGTTGGGAGCCGTTAGGTTTGACGGTGGTCCCGTGTCGTGTTAGTACTTTGACCGTTATGTGAGAGGTTGAGCATTTAGATAGAGGCATGATAGCTGTTGAGTGTCTTCAGCTTTCTTGTTCAGTTCTTACTGCATTGGTTATTTTTTGTCTCTTGAGGACTTGGTGGGCAGACCGTCGGGCCTGACGGTGGTACCCACTGAGAACTCCCTTTTTGGTTTAGTTCTCACACCCATTGGGGGTTTTCCCCCTCATTTTTTTCCTTTCTGTCCTTTGTTTTGCAGAGTCTTAGCGGGTGTTGCTGATTCTGCGGTTGTTGATCGAGGCGAGGGAGTCGCGAGCTAGATCCCTACCCATGATTGGAGAATAGCGGTACCCCTTCAGAGGAGAGCTTTAGTAGATTAGCTATTTTTTTTCCTCTTTTGAGAGACTGATGTAGTGAGGATATGATATGTGTTGAGAGCCTGTACACTGATGCATTTATTGGAGATACCTCCCTGTTGAGTTTTGAGTTTTGTATATGAGGATATTGTATGATTATCATTTTTTTGGGAGATGGACATTGTGTATTATTTCCAGTCGTACAGTGGTTGATTTTACCTTTACAGCAGATTTTTATTTATAGCTCTGATATATGTTAGCTGTAGTATTTTTCTTGCAGGTAGGACGCTTCGCCTATGCGGAGTTTGGCATAGGTGGCGGATCTGTTGGCGAGCCCGGGTCGCCGTTTCGACCCCGGGGCGTGACAACATTGACATGCCTCTCCCCGATGCATTCTCTCTTCTCAAAGTCCTTGATTCTTTCGGAGCTGATGTGCACAAATTCCTGTGGAGGGGGTTCACTTGTGAGTGGCTCTCCGATTGTAATTCCGCGTGCTCTACCCCTTTTTCGAGCAACGTTCTTTCTTTTCATTGGAGCCGTAGTTGGTTCCATTGGAGCGTTCCTTTTCTCTGCGGCGGTTGGCGGTGTCTTCGCCTTTGAAGTTGCAGGTGCTTTTCTCTTCTCTGCCGCTGCAGCCAATGCTGCTGTTTCTTCCAAGATCTTGTACCAATCATCGGATTCCGTATCTGAGTCATCCACAGGGACATACTCCCCTTCCTCTTGAGTTTTCTTTGCTCTTTTTAGCTTATTTGTCGCTCGTGTTCCTACCATAGCTGCAATGAGCACTAGTATCCATCCGAAAACCATCTTTGCTAGTGCGTTAGAGAATAAAAAACCTGCGAGCAACAACTCAAGAACACGAAAAATTGTTTAATTTTCAAAAATTTGAAAGATTGTATCCAAACAATCATTATCGTGCACAGAGACTACGAATCAAGTTAGTTTTGCAAAAAGAATTTTAAAAAATAGATCAATTCCATGATTTTCAAAAATTCTCATAATATGCCCTAAAACCGAATTTTTAGAAATCGAAGCTCAAAAATCCGTTAATCAAGAAAATACAAGGCATACAAACAAAACTAATATATCCAGAGTTCTTATTTCAAAAGAAATTTTACAAAAAACCATTCAAAATTGAATTAGAGGCATGAATTTCATTCACGTTTTGAAGAACAGAGCAAAAACAGTGAAGAACCCGAGTTTTGATCAAAGAAACTTACTTGAAATCGAAAGAACTTGAGTTTGGAAGAGTTCAAATATGTTGGAATCTAGAGATAGAAGCTCTGGAAATTTAGAAACAAAAGCTTAAGGTAAAAAGAAATCAAATACCCTTTCGTTTCTATTAAACCCTAGCCGTGGTCTGGATCAGCTCGAGAATCCAGTCCGGATCGGCTACCCGCAGACAATTTCAACCGTTCGGGATCCGGATCAGATTTTTTCAGTCCGGATCGGCTTCAACATTTTCTCCAGAAAAATTTACAAAAATTCCAGAAATTCCAGAAAAAGTATGTAAGCAATTTTGTATATCAACTTTAAACAAAAATCATCGTTTCATATCAAAAGAAATAGATTATGCTAAATCTATCAATAATATCCAAGTAATGAAACAAAAATTTATAAAAATTAAATCCTTTAAAGTTGAACAAGTTCAAAACATCAATCCCGATCTAATGAGTAATGCGTTTATCAAATCATCAATTTAGTAAAGAAAATGAAGCACAAAGATCGATAGATGTTTGAAATCCCAAATAAGTTAGATAATGTATCTAGTCAATTTATTGTAGAGAGTGGCACTTTGAGCATCTTTTAATAAAAATACCCACCTTATACCAACCTTGGAATTTGACAGAGTCAAGTATTCCAAAAAGTATTTTATCTAATCAACAAGAAAAACCATGCTTGGTATACATGTGGTAGCTGCACACAGTACTCGGACGACCGAGGTGGTAGCTCTTTCCTCCATGTGGTGGTAGTTTTCACACTCCTCATTGGGATATAACTCTTTCCACATCTTTTGAGCATAAAACTTTAATAAACTCCCCCTCAATTGGCTATCAATTATTTAAGATATGAAGTATTCAACCAAAAATTGATCTTGAGTTCATACTTGACTCAATTTTCAAATACGATAAAAACTATACCAAGAGATCATTGAGAGAGAAATTGACTTTGATCAATTAAAAATGAACTAATTGATATAAATTATCATTGCATCAAATGAATTATCATGATATCCAAATCATAATAGATTTCTCAAAACATGAAAGGATGCAATTAAAGTCAATTAACTAATGCTCAGTTAATGTTCTATGTACAAGCATAGATAAAGAACAAAAACACAAAACAAAACCTAACCTAAGCAATGGTTTCAAAAAGAGTTATTTCAAAGGAAGCATTCCAATTGCTTTACGCAAATGAATAAAACGTTTTTGGTCCAAAGGTTTTGTTAAAATATCGGCTAATTGATTTTCAGTTGAAACATAAGAAATTTGAAGATTACTTGATTCAACTAGCTCTGTTAGAAAATGATATCTAAGTTCAATGTGTTTTGTTCTTGAGTGCAACATAGGGTTTTTAGAGATATTTATAGCACTAGTGTTGTCACAAAGAATAGTTACCGAAGTCGCAGGAATTCGGAAGTCGCTCAAAACGCTTTTCATCCATATCAATTCTGTCGAACAACTTCCTGCTGAAATGTACTCTGCTTCGGCTGTCGAGAGTGCAATGCAGTTTTTCTTTTCACTATGCCATGCTACAAGACAATGGCTAAGGTAAAAATATGCACCACTCGTGCTTTTCCGGTCATCCACTGATACAGCCCAATCGGCATCTGAGTATCCTATTATGTCGAGAGTTGTGCCCATAGGATACCAAATTTCGAAATTTAATGTTCCTTTGACGTACCGGATGATCCTTTTCACCGCTTTCAGATGAACTTTCTTTGGTGCTGATTGATATCTCGTGCAAATCCCAACACTAAAAGATATGTCCGGGCGACTAGCCGTGAGATAGAGTAGACTTCCAATCATGCTGCGATAAAGCTTCTCGTCTACACTTTCACTGAGAGATTCACTGTCACGCCCCGGGGGTCGAAACTGCGACCCAGGCTCGCCAACAGATCCGCCGCCTATGCGGAACCACGCATAAGCGAAGCGTCTAACCTGCAAAGTATCATCTAACAACTAAATAGATATCAGAGCTGAAGAAAAACTGCTGTAATAAAAACCTGAATCACTGTACAATGCAAAAATAAAGGTACAATATCCATCTCCCAAAAATAGTAATATAATAATCCGGTCCACCGAAACAGTAAAATAAGTAAAAGCCACCTATACATCATCTACAAATCCAAAAAGGGAGATAAACTGAAATAATAAAATACAACTTAGTACAGTGAAACCCACAATTAGGGCTGGTACATCTATCCCACTGTAGAAATCAACACTGGTAAGGATCTATCTCGCGACTCCCTCGCCTCGAACCTCCAACCGTAAGGTCAGCAACTCCCGCAGCAGACACTGCAAAACAAAGGGAGGAAAGGGGGAAAACAACAATGGGGGTGAGAACCACTAGTAAAACCAGTAGCCTCCCCCTGAGGGTAAGGCCTCAAACCCCGATGTACCCGCTAAGTCTACCAGAGGCAAGAGAAGGAGTAAGAGAGGTGGTAAGCTATAAACAGAAATACTGATAAGAGGAAGCTACCACTAATATGCCTCTAAATGCCGTGCTAAGAAGTATAGCTAAATGTATGCATCAGAATATCAAAGCCTGCCTGAATAAACCTAATCTATACTCCAGTAAACACTGGTACTGCCTGCGGTGCCTGCCAAATCGGGTATGCCAGCCTACGCATAACACCGATAGGGGATAGGAGTCTCAAGGACTCAAGGTCTGTATAACGTGCACACTATACTTGCCAAATCGGGTATGCCTGCCAATGCATAGCACCGATAGGGGACAGGAGTCTTAAGGACTCAAGGTCGTAGTAACAAGTATCATAGTAGAATAAGTCAGCAGGACTGGATCATGACACTGATCAAAGTGGGAAAACCCATCCACTAAAGAGAGCCTGATCCCACCAATCTGATGCACTGTAAATACCCGGTCGGCCGCCCAAAGTCCGCGGTCGCCGCAATATCCCACCAATCTCCCAAATCAAGCCCGACCTGTCATCCCTAATTCGATGCAAAAGTCACCATCCGGTCAACCGCCCAAAGTCCGCGGTAGCCGCAATACCCTGCCCTCAAGCCAGCCTATCCCAGATCCCAAGAGTCTGCCTACACTATCTCAAAACCACCTGCTCGCGCACGAGCTACAAATGCCCTGAGCCTAGTATGAAAGGAGAAAAGAAAGAAACATGGTTTCTCCTAAGTCAAGTCCAACATGATAGTGTAGCAGAAAAAGGTGGCCTATCTAAATGACCATACAAGCATGCAAATGTCCCAAGATGATAAAAAGAAAACAGGTGTCGATGTTCTACATTTATTACAGTATGCTATTCCATAATATCGATGATTGCATAAGAACATTAAGTGCAACATAGCCTATGCCTGCCAATACCACATACACGATGTTCACAAAGTATGAAAATAAGGAAGTGCCACACCTAATCACAAATCTCATAAGATGGTACAACATTGGTCAACCCTCACATTCATAGGAATAAGCCCAAGATCATTTAACATCACTTAAACAGGGACATTCAATCAAGTATCACCAATGAATAGCTTAAGGTTCAACAACCTTCATTGATCTTACATAGGATGAACATAGGATCTACCAACCACGTCCAATCTCACTGTAAGTAATAGGAGTCATGAAATTGCTTTGTCTCATAAGGAATAGGCCTCAACTCAACAATGATATCCATCTTTTTATGAAGGAATTAGGAATCAAAAGCCTAGGTCATTCTCACATCAACTAGACCAACCACCCACATCATCACCCATTTTCATATAAGTTAGATCAATGATCAATCCACTAATTATTCTCACATAGACAGGTTATGAATTAACATCTATGCCCAACATCAAACATTGCAAGTTAAGGATCAGCAAAACCAACTACTCTCATATAAGCCATTCTCAAATAAATCAACCAAGTCCTTCTCACATAAGCAACCGAGCACTTCTCACATAACCCCATCAAGTCCTCACATAAATCAATCAACCAGTCACATATAACAATCACCATCATTCACCATGATTAGGTTTGTCACGCCCAGGGGGTCGAAACTGCGACCCGGGCTCGCTAACAGATCCGCCACCTATGCGAAACCCCGCATAGGCGAAGGGTCCAACCTGCAAAGTATCATCTAATAACTAAACAGATATCAGAGCTGAAGAAAAACTGCTATAATAAAAACCTGAATCACTGTACAACCGAAGAATAAAAGTACAATATCAATCTCCCAAAAATGATGATATAATAATCTGATCCACCGAAACTGTAATACAAGTAAAAGCCACCTATACAACATCTATAAATCCAAAAAGGGAGATAACTAAAATAATAAAATACAACTGAGTACAGTGAAACCCACAATCCGGGTTGGTACACCTATCCCACTGTAGAAATCAACACTGGTAGGGATCTATCTCGCGACTCCCTCGCCTCGAACTGTCAACCGAAGATCCGCAACTCCCGCAGCAGACACTGCAAAACAAAGGGAGGAAAGGGGAAAAACAACAATGGGGGGTGAGAACCACTAGTAAAACCAGTAGCCTCCCCCTGTGGGTAATGCCTCAAACCCCGACGTACCCACAAGGACTACCAGAGGCAAAAGGAAAGGAAGAGAGGTGGTAAGCTATAAACAGAAATACTGATAAAAGAGAGCTACCACTAAAATGCCTCTAAATGCCGAGCTAAAAGAATAGCTAAAAGTATGCCTGAGAAAGTCGAAGCCTGCCTGACCAAACCCAATCAATACACCAGTAAACACTGGTACTGCCTGCTCTGTCATCAATCTCACGAACTCGGTGTCTCCACTGTCCAAATGACCGGAACCCAACACGGTCTGACCGGCACCCAACACGGTCTAAAGCCTACTCCGGAGTGGCACTCGAGGGGAGCGACCCACACGAGTAAAGTATCTCAGTATCCAGTAACATAAGTATCATAAATCAGCAGGACTGGATCAAGACTCTAAGTAAGTGGGACAAACCATCCACTAAGGAAGCCCGATCCCTCACCTCCAATCTGATGTAATAATAATAACCCGGTCAACCGCCCACAGTTCGCGGTTGCCGTAATCCCTGCCATCAGGCCCTGCCTGTCCCAAATTCCCAGAAACCTGACTACACTATCACAAACCCCCTGCTCGCACCCGAGCCACAAATACCCAGAGTCTAAAATGAGAAGGAGAAAAGTATAAAGCATGGTTTCTCCTAAGTCAAGTCCAACATGATAGTGTAGCAGAAAAAGGTGGCCTATCTAGATGACCATACAAGCATGAAGATGTCCCAAGATGATGTAAAGTAAACGGGTGTCGATGTTCTTACATTTATTAGAGCATGCTATCCAAAATACATAATCAATCTCATAAAAGAATTGGATATTAACATATCATACATCAAGTCTACACAAGTATGCACCTTTCACATTTGGAAATAAATAGAGAATAGTATCCAACATGGTTTTCACCTAACATGAATCAGGAGATAAATGACAATCATTACTTTCATAAAGGGTGAGTCTCACATAGATAGATCAAGATTAATGTAGTCAGCTATTCTCACACAAACCACTAACCACCCTCAAAGGAAACATCCATTCACATATAGACTTGCCAAAGATCATTTAACATTATTTGAATATGGTCATTCAATCCACTATCACCAATGAATAGACTAAGGTTCAACAACTTTTATTAATCTCACATAGGATGCACATAGAATCCACCAACAACATTTATTTCCACATAGGCTAAATCGCCGACCATTCACAATATACAATCTCACGCAAAATAGTCTAAGGATCAACCATTATGGTAAATATCACAAGATGTAGAAGGAAAATCTACAAGGTCAATTATTCTCATGTGGATAAGTCAAGAAACATTTAACATATAACCTCTCATGACATAGTTTCAAGAATCATCAATAAGATCACCCTCACTTAACCTGAATAGCCATTCACACTTAGCCCATATGACATTCACATAAAGTCATAACAATTCCTTCCTACATAGCAACCATATCCTTCACATAAATCAACTAAAATCATTTACACATAACTATCACCATCATTCACCATAATTAGGTTAACCATTCATCACAAAGTGTAGGCTAAAGATTAATTTTCCGATTACCCTCACATAACATAGGTTAAAGGAGGATCACTTATAATCAACTTCATATGAGATAATACAACATCAATCAAACTATTCATTCACTCATGTATACACTGAGAATCAATTAACTTAATCTAAACATGGATATCCAAGCATATTATACCGAGGAGAAGAGAACATCAACCACAATGCCATGAGGGAAACCAATAGCCCGAGTGGGTAAATCGTTGTTTTCGGCAAAGCACAACCACCCACCTGAAACTTGACGATCCACTGCCCGCCTTAGCTAAAATTTGCCGTGAGTAATCCTTATCCTCTCAGGAGTCCGATGCCACGAAAATCATCCAAATCCGCCTCACGGATTGGGCGCAATCACTGAAACAATGCACACTACGCACTCAAATTCCAGAATTTCAGCAAGTGCAACAAGGTTAAATAAAAAGTATGTGCAACCTCAAATACCTCAAAATGAAGTATCCAACAGTAAAACAAAGATCTCCTCTTTCATACAAATGTCTTCAAGCCCCCAAAAATCCACCATTAATTTTCCCTAACATTCAAACGAAGCAAAATTCACAATGCTGCCCAAAAACTGTTAACATAAACTTGCTAGCATTTCCAAGCTTAATTAGAGGCTTTTCCAAAGGGATTTATCCACAGATCACAAAAGAGAATTTTCTCACCTTGAAGTTAAGAAGAAGTCCCAACTTGAATTTCTGAAAAAGACCTTGTATCCACGAAGTTATCTGCATTCCAAGGCGCATTGCTCAAATCCAAATTAAAACAGGGACTGCAGTAATCCATATAATAACACTTGAAAAGATCATTAATTTTACCTAACCAAACGTGCTCCAAATCCTGCAAGAGAGGTACCATTGGATTCCTTGTCGAGAGTAGATACAAATTGAGCCAAAGAACTCCAAATTTCATGCTCGGATGAAGGAGAAAACCCATAAACACTTTGAACCATCCACCAAGTTCAATCTGTACATGACTGCAGCAAGGTGCTCCAAAGAACATGCATAAACTCTAATAAAAACTGAGATCTGGGGAAAATGGTACATACCAATGTTGTAGATCTTCGAGTCCTGGAAATTTTCCCGCAAAAATCATCCAAATATTCTCATCCTACTGCCCAGAAAGGCCAAAACACTGAGGACTGTTCAGGATTCCAGACTGAAATGAAGGGTTCCAAAGATGGCCATAAAACTCTGTAAAAACATGAGATCTTGGGGGAGAGTTGAATACAAAGATTGTAGCCTTACCTCTTGTGAAAACGTAGAACCAAAAATGAGCTCAAAACTCCAAGAAATGAGTCCTGGAGAATTTTTGCACTGAAACACGACGGTGGAGCTCCGAAAATCCAGCAATGGTGCTTGTGCTCCATCATGGAGAAGAAGATGACCAAGCTAGCTCCAATGGCTCACCCAAGATGATGATTTTGAAGAAGAAACGTTGGTGATGCTCTGCACAAAACCCTCCAACAATCCATGGTCCATGGAGGAAGAAGGAGGAAGAAAAAGAAGAGGAAGAAGAAGAGGAGGAAGAAGAAGAAAGGAAAAAAATAATTAAAACAATCCTCTCTCTCTCCCTCTCCCACACTCCACCCCACGTGAAGTACGGCTGGCCCATCATGGCTAGCCATGTGGCAGCCTAGCATGCCTGATGGACCACACTCCCAACACCGAACCAATGGGGTGACGCCACGTGGCACCCCCGGTCCACAGCCTATTCATGCACCCGAAAAACCCCCTGAACTTCCGGTTGCCCGTTTTCGCTCATCCGGACTCCGAAAAATACAACCAAACAGCCGATTTCCAACATTTTTCCGTGCTGAATCCAAATACGAAGTCCATTTTGCAAGAATCCATTTCTAAAAATTACGGGGGCATCCGAACACACCAACTCGATCCATTTTTCGCGCTGAGTCCGGTTTTGAAGTCCGATTTGCGCGCAAAGCCTCCACACTCAACAAAAGGCTTCCAGAAGCTGCCGAATCAACAGTAATCCTTACGTGAGAATTTCGGGTCCTCACAAGGTTAACCATTCATCACAAGGTGTAGGTTAAAGATTAATTTCCCAATTAACCAATCTTGATCCATTTCTCGCACTGAGTCCGTTTCCGGGGTCTGATTTGCGCGCAATCAACACTATCCACAGAAATAGGCCCCCGCAAGCTGTCGATCACACTGTAATGACCACGAAGGTCCGGATCTTCACATCCTCCCCCACTAAAAGAAAGTTTCGTCCTCGAAACTAACATAGCCCAAAAGGAGTCTCAAATCAGAAGGGCAAATATCCAACATCCTCGTCACTGGCTCTCAAAGCGTCACCCGCTTCCCGTGATCGATCCACAACAACATTAACCACCTGTACGGCATGGCCTAGTTGCGCCGTTCCTCCATTCTCGAGCCAGAATCCGCAACGGCGCTTCACGTACTCCAAACACTCACAGGTCACAAGTAGAGCGAGTCGAACATCGACGGGGAATCCGAACATATCACCTTTAAGCTGAGGCGTGGAAAACATCAAGGACTCCATCAAGTCGCGGGGAAAAGAAGGATCAACCAGGTAACCACTGATCCAAACACTCCAAAATCTCATCCTCAATACCAACTCATTCAGAAACCTGAAATACACCTACGCAATTATCCATATAAAAGGGAGTCCAACCACTACAACTCTGAGTTGGAGAACCACCGAAAAACAACGAAGAGTTGAAGTTGTCCCTGCTGTGGCTGTTATTCTGTCCTTGTTCTACATCCACTGACGACCCTTAATTCAACACTCATTGATCTCATCCATCAGTGTGGGTTGCTCGACTGAAACCAAAATCTGGAACGGATCACTCTGGGGCACGATCCCTGGTCCAAATCATCCCATCCATTCCAGTAATGGCGCTTGCCACACAAGCATCGCTCAAGCTCTGCACTGTACTCCGGCCCCAAATCATCTACACACATCCAAGACTATCATGGGGGCATCACTACCACTCAATCACTGCTGATAGGACAAAAGATCCATTGTCCCCTCCATCAGGTAAGACACCGGGTCTAACAACCCCTTTATCCATCATAATCAATAACTATACCATCAGCTCTCAGTTGTGCTGGTGCCATCCAATGAGGTGCCTTCAATATCGACGCGGTTCCTAGAACCACGTTAATAACAATCTCAATCCCCTTGCCCGGCGGCATTCTCATCAACTCAGGTGGACTCATATTCGAGAACTCGCGGGCATTAAGGGCACTTTTGAGTCCCGGGGCCGCCGTAGGCACCTTTATCACAGTCACTAACTGGGCAATACATCCTTGGCTCATCATCTGCCTGACTCCTGTTGGCACGCTGTCACTGCAACTAGTGCAATCTACCACTACCTGTAAACCAACTCCTCCTATCCAACTCGCAGAAGTTCACGGTCCTCACCCCACAATTACAAATTGCAAGATGCCACACCGACCAATCCAATACACCGAGTCGAAAATCCTGGGCCGCCACAAGACCAGCTAGTCAACGGGTGTAACCCATAGCCTAACTGCACTGGACATATTCCACAAACCTCCTCCACGTGCACATCCTAATCAAGGATCTATACCTCAAGTGCACGTGGTAGCAACTCTACCTTTAGTCCGTGCATGAATGCACCTCGTTCTAGCTCAGATAGCTGTAAAGGAAATCATACCTGCGACAACACATCCCACTGATGGGGCGCCCTCCAACCAGGTTGCACAGACTCAACTGCCAGTGTTAGTGGTCGTCGCTCAATCGGCCTGAGAGTATCCTGACTATCTCCAAAGAGAGCACCATCTCTGCCTCCACTCATACTGCGGCAGTGACTGCAGCCCATCACGCTTCCGCTGCGCCACTCTGATACTGATGCTGATGCTGCCGTCGGGGTCCACCCAACCTCTGGCACCTCAGAAGTCCACGACTCTGAAAAGGAATCGAGAAGGCCTCTGCCTACTAGTCTGCTCTCCATCAACTGGCACCGAGTGCCTCTGTCTGTCCAAAGGAACTACAACGCTATGCTCCATCGGGGCATCCATGTGACGCCCCACTTCCCAGGGGGTCACCCATCCTAGAACTACTCTAGCTCTAGCACGCTTAACTCTCATGTTCCTCTTGGATCTTGCTACCATCCAAAATGCTATAGCCGGGTTAGAGATTTAGTCCTATTATATCATTTATATAGAGGACTAATCCAAATTCCGGGGGTGTTACATTCTTCCCCCCTTTAAGCCCTGACGTCCACGTCAGGCTCAAGCACACTCACAAGCACCAGGCGATGTGAGACTCGTCTCGCTAGCCTTAGCCGACCTTGTGAGGAGCTGCACTCCACTCACAACGGTCATTAGCCGGGGAGCCTCGCTCTACCCGCTATATAACCCTGGCTCAGCCGAGACTCATCTCACATTTCCGGCTGGTGAATGGCTCTGATACCAACTGTGACGCCCCACTTCCCAGGGGGTCACCCATCCTAGAACTACTCTAGCTCTAGCACGCTTAACTCTCATGTTCCTCTTGGATCTTGCTACCATCCAAAATGCTATAGCCGGGTTAGAGATTTAGTCCTATTATATCATTTATATAGAGGACTAATCCAAATTCCGGGGGTGTTACAATCCAAATCTGAAGTCAGAGGGACCGAATGAGCCAAAAAGATATCCTAGCGCAATCCTAGCCCCACACACATCCCATGCGCCTCGTCCCTCATAACGCGGAGCGTGCAGTTCATCAACTGCATAAACCCTCAGGCATAAAAGGCTCTCAAATAGTCCGTCTAGCACCACCAACCATGACTCTGCCTCCAAAGGCTCCAAACTCAATCCTACGAGTCGGGATAGGTCAAACAGCCAAAGCTGACTCGATCGATCAATGATGTCCCACTGCTCATCTGCTATCCACTGTCCACCCCGCCTCAGTGCCTCAGCACTAAAAGTCGACCCAAAGAGGGCTGCTCGCCCAACCGGCGCCATTGGAATCGTTGCCACCAGGGATCTACAAAGGGGTTGGTCTCAACGCAAAGCACTATCGGAGATGTCCACAGCTCCAGCAACTGTATCATCCTATCAGCTGCTCTCTCCGCCGCCGATATGCCACTGCCAATCCTGTCATATGGGTCCAGAGCTCTCTGACCCCAATCTGGATATCCGACCCAAAACTGCCTATCCTCGCCCAAAAGCTGCAATGGGGTGCACACGGGTCAGAACTCTGCGGCAGGGAGACTCCGCTCACCACGACGAACCGCACACAAAACACACCACAGAAACTCGACCCAATCCAGCGAAAGTCTAGGACATGTCACCTATTCCATGGCAATATGCTGTCTGCAACCAACATAATCACCAAGGAGAGTAAACATGCCAATCACTCATCCCGTCCCTTGGGAGAGGTATAAAACTCAACCAGGACTCTCGCTGTAAGTCACGACTCTCACGTAGTCATCCTAAGGTCCAACCAGAAGCCTAGGGTTTCTAAGTCCATAATGACCTACATCCTAGGCTCTGATACCACTCTAATCTGTCACGCCCCGGGTGTGACGCCCTACTTCCCAGGGGGTCACCCATCCTAGAACTACTCTAGCTCTAGCACGCTTAACTCTCATGTTCCTCTTGGATCTTGCTACCATCCAAAATGCTATAGCCGGGTTAGAGATTTAGTCCTATTATATCATTTATATAGAGGACTAACCCAAATTCCGGGGGTGTCACATTCTTCCCCCCTTTAAGCCCTGACGTCCACGTCAGGCTCAAGCACACTCACAAGCACCAGGCGATGTGAGACTCGTCTCGCTAGCCTTAGTCGACCTTGTGGGGAGCTGCACTCCACCCACAACGGTCATTAGCCAGGGAGCCTCGCTCTACCCGCTATATAACCCTGGCTCAGCCGAGACTCATCTCACATTTCCGGCTGGTGAATGGCTCTGATACCAACTGTGACGCCCCACTTCCCAGGGGGTCACCCATCCTAGAACTACTCTAGCTCTAGCACGCTTAACTCTCATGTTCCTCTTGGATCTTGCTACCATCCAAAATGCTATAGCCGGGTTAGAGATTTAGTCCTATTATATCATTTATATAGAGGACTAACCCAAATTCCGGGGGTGTCACACCGGGGGTCGAAACTGCGACCCGGGCTCGCCAACAGATCCGCCGCCTATGCGGCATAAGCGAAGCGTCTAACCTGCAAAGTATCATCTAACAACTAAATAGATATCAGAGCTGAAGAAAAACTACTGTAATAAAAACCTGAATCACTGTACAATGCAAAAATAAAGGTACAATATCCATCTCCCAAAAATAGTAATACAATAATCCGGTCCACCGAAACAGTAAAACAAGTAAAAGCCACCTATACATCATCTACAAATCCAAAAAGGGAGATAAACTAAAATAATAAAATACAACTGAGTACAGTGAAACCCACAATCAGGGCTGGTACATCTATCCCACTGTAGAAATCAACACTGGTAAGGATCTATCTCGCGACTCCCTCGCCTCGAAACTCCAACCGTAAGGTCAGCAACTCCCGCAGCAGACACTGCAAAACAAAGGGAGGAAAGGGGAAAAACAACAATGGGGGTGAGAACCACTAGTAAAACCAGTAGCCTCCCCCTGAGGGTAAGGCCTCAAACCCCGATGTACCCGCTAAGTCTACCAGAGGCAAGAGAAGGAGTAAGAGAGGTGGTAAGCTATAAACACAAATACTGATAAGAGGAAGCTACCACTAATATGCCTCTAAATGTCGTGCTAAGAAGTATAGCTAAATGTATGCATCAGAATATCAAAGCCTGCCTGAATAAACCCAATCTATACTCCAGTAAACACTGGTACTGCCTGCGGTGCCTACCAAATCGGGTATGCCAGCCTACGCATAACACCGATAGGGGATAGGAGTCTCAAGGACTCAAGGTCTGTATAACGTGCATACTATACTTGCCAAATCAGGTATGCCGGCCAATGCATAGCACCGATAGGGGATAGGAGTCTCAAGGACTCAAGGTCGTAGTAACAAGTATCATAGTAGAATAAGTGTGACACCCCCGGAATTTGGATTAGTCCTCTTTATAAATGATATAATAGGACTAAATCTCTAACCCGGCTATAGCATTTTGGATGGTAGCAAGATCCAAGAGGAACATGAGAGTTAAGCGTGCTAGAGCTAGAGTAGTTCTAGGATGGGTGACCCCCTGGGAAGTGGGGCGTCACAGTTGGTATCAGAGCCATTCACCAGCCGGAAATGTGAGATGAGTCTCGGCTGAGCCAGGGTTATATAGCGGGTAGAGCGAGGCTCCCGGGCTAATGACCGTTGTGAGTGGAGTGCAGCTCCTCACAAGGTCGGCTAAGGCTAGCGAGACGAGTCTCACATCTCACATTGCCTAGTGCTTGTGAGTGTGCTTGAGCCTGACGTGGACGTCAGGGCTTAAAGGGGGGAAGAATGTGACACCCCCGGAATTTGGATTAGTCCTCTATATAAATGATATAATAGGACTAAATCTCTAACCCGGCTATAGCATTTTGGATGGTAGCAAGATCCAAAAGGAACATGAGAGTTAAGCGTGCTAGAGCTAGGGTAGTTCTAGGATGGGTGACCCCCTGGGAAGTGGGGAGTCACAATAAGTCAGCAGGACTGGATCATGACACTGATCAAAGTGGGAAAACCCATCCACTAAAGAGAGCCCGATCCCACTAAAGAGAGCCCGATCCCACTAAAGAGAGCCCGGCTAATGACCGTTGTGAGTGGAGTGCAGCTCCTCACAAGGTCGGCTAAGGCTAGCGAGACGAGTCTCATATCTCACATCGCCTGGTGCTTGTGAGTGTGCTTGAGCCTGACGTGGACGTCAGGGCTTAAAGGGGGGAAGAATGTGACACCCCCAGAATTTGGATTAGTCCTCTATATAAATGATATAATAGGACTAAATCTCTAACCCGGCTATAGCATTTTGGATGGTAGCAAGATCCAAGAGGAACATTAGAGTTAAGCGTGCTAGAGCTAGAGTAGTTCTAGGATGGGTGACCCCCTGGGAAGTGGGGCGTCACAATAAGTCAGCAGGACTGGATCATGACACTAATCAAAGTGGGAAAACCCATCCACTAAAGAGAGCCCGATCCCACCAATCTGATGCACTGTAAATACCCGGTCGACCGCCCAAAGTCCGCGGTCGCCGCAATATCCCACCAATCTCCCAAATCAAGCCCGACCTGTCATCCCTAATCCGATGCACAAGTCACCATCCGGTCAACCGCCCAAAGTCCGCGGTAGCCGCAATACCCTGCCCTCAAGCCAGCCTATCCCAGATCCCAAGAGTCTGCCTACATTATCTCAAAACCACCTGCTCGCGCACGAGCTACAAATGCCCTGAGCCTAGTATGAAAGGAGAAAAGCAAGAAACATGGTTTCTCCTAAGTCAAGTCCAACATGATAGTGTAGTAGAAAAAGGTGGCCTATCTAAATGACCATACAAGCATGCAAATGTCCCAAGATGATAAAAAGAAAACAGGTGTCGATGTTCTACATTTATTAGAGTATGCTATTCCATAATATCGATGATTGCATAAGAACATTAAGTGCAACATAGCCTATGCCTGTCAATACCACATACACGATGTTCACAAAGTATGAAAATAAGGAAGTACCACACCTAATCACAAATCTCATAAGATGGTACAACGCTGGTCAACCCTCACATTCATAGGAAAAAGCCCAAGATCATTTAACATCACTTAAACAGGGACATTCTATCAAGTATCACCAATGAATAGCTTAAGGTTCAACAACCTTCATTGATCTTACATAGGATGAACATAGGATCTACCAACCACTTCCAATCTCACTGTAAGTAATAGGAGTCATGAAATTGCTTTGTCTCATAAGGAATAGGCCTCAACTCAACAATGATATCCATCTTTTTATGAAGGAATTAGGAATCAAAAGCCTAGGTCATTCTCACATCAACTAGATCAACCACCCACATCATCACCCATTTTCATATAAGTTAGATCAATGATCAATCCACTAATTATTCTCATATAGACAGGTTATGAATTAACATCTATGCCCAACATCAAACATTGCAAGTTAAGGATCAGCAAAACCAACTACTCTCATATAAGCCATTCTCAAATAAATCAACCAAGTCCTTCTCACATAAGCAACCGAGAACTTTTCACATAACCCCATCAAGTCCTCACATAAATCAATCAACCAGTCACATATAACAATCACCATCATTCACCATGATTAGGTTAACCATTCATCACAAGGTGTAGGTTAAAGATTAATTTCCCAATTACCCTCACATAGCGTAGGTTTAAGAATGATCACTTATAATGAACTTCATATGAGATAATATAACATCAATCAAGCTATTCATTCACTCATGTATACATTGAGGATCAATTAAATTAATCTAGACATGGATATCCAAGCATATTATACCAAGGAAAAGAGAACATCAACCACAATGCCATGAGGGAAACCAATAGCCCGAGTGGGTAAATCGTTGTTTTCGGCTAAGCACAACCACCCACTTGAAACTTGACGATCCGATGCCCGATCTGGCTGAATTTTGGCGTGAGTAATCCTTATCCTCCCAGGAATACGATGCCGCGAAAATCATCCAAATCCGCCTCACGGATTGGGCGCAATCACTGAAACAATGCACACTGCGCATTCAAATTCCAGAATTTCGGCATGTGCAACAAGGTTAATTAAAATGTATGTGCAACCACAAATACCTCAAAATAAAGTTCTCAGCAGTAAAGAAAAGATATCCTCTTTCATACAAACATCTTTAAGTCCTCAAAATCCACTATTAATTTTCCCTTGACATTCAAATACAACAAAATCACAATGCTGTCCAAAATTGCTAACATAAACTTGCTAGCATTTTCAAGCTTAATTAGAGGCTTTTCCAAAGGGATTCATCCACAGATCACAAAAGAGAATTTTCTCACCTTGAAGTTAAGAAGAAGTCCCAATTTGAATATCTGAAAAAGACCTTATATCCACAAAGTTATCTGCATTCCAAGGTGCCTTGCTCAAATCAAAACTAAAACAGGGACTGCAGTAAACCATATAACAACACTTAAAAAGATCATTAAAGTTACCTAATCAAACGTGCTCCAAATCCTGCAAGAGAGGTACCATTGGATTCCTTGTCGAGAGTAGATACAAATTGAGCTAAAGAACTCCAATTTTCGTGCTCAGATGAAGGAGAAAACCCATAAACACTTAGAACTATCACCAAGTTCCATCTATACAGGACTGCAGCAAGGTGCTCCAAAGATCATGAATAAACCCTAATAAAATCTCAGATCTGGGGAGAATGGTACATACCAATATTGTAGATCTTCGAGTCCTGAAAATGTTCCCACAAAAATCATCCAAATATTCCCATCCTGCTGCCCAAAAAGGCCAACACACTGAGGACAGTTCAGGATTCCAGACTGAAATGAAGGGTTCCAAAGATGGCCTTAAAACTCTATAAAAACATGAGAGCAGGGGGAAGAGTTGAATACAAAGATTGTAGCCTTACCTCTTGTGAAAACATAGAACCAAAAATGAGCTCGAAATTCCAATAAATGAGTCCTGGGGAATTTTTACACTGAAACGCGACGGGAAGGTCCACCAACAGCAACAATGGTGGAGCTTGCTTCATGGAGAAGATGATGGTGATGAAGCCTCTAAAACACATCTGTTTGCTGATGAAAATGGAGGGTTGCATATGATTCCTCTGTAGAAGTCCCCAGGGTTGGAAGCACCAAAAGAGGAAGATGGAGGTGGTATAAGCACTTAAATAGAAGAGGAAAACGAAGAAGAGGAAGAAAACCCTCTTGCAAAACACTGTGCAACGCACAGTACTGGGCCAGCCCAGCTCTCGGCCCAGCCCCCCGCCAAGGCGGGGCACGTGGCACCCATCCGGGCACCCCGCCTTCGGGCGGATGGCCCGGATGGTGCCACGCCAGGCGCGGCGCCCGCCAATGGTGCGGCGCCGCGTGTCCCCTGGCGGGGACGCGCACCGCGCCTGCGGCGCATGTGGGCGCACGCTGCCGAACGCGCGTGCGCCACGTGGCCCGTGCCCGCCCGTCCAGCGTCGACGCGTGGCGTGCCAACCGTCGCCGCGCCTGGTGCACGCGCACCCCCGTGGACCGACCGCCAGAAAAGATCCAAAACTGCTCCAAAAATGCCCATTTTTGCTGTTTTCGCGCGCTGAGTCCAATTCCGACGCCCAAAACTCCAAATAATGCAACCAAATAGCCGTTTTGATCGTTTTTTCGCGCTGAATCCAAATACGGTGTCCATTTTGCGTGAAACCACCTCTATTTTTCGACGAAATTCCCAATTAACCAATCTTGATCCATTTCTCGCACTGAGTCCGTTTCCGGGGTCCGATTTGCGCGCAATCAACACTATCCACAGAAATAGGCCCCCGCAAGCTGTCGATCACACTGTAATGACCACGAAGGTCCGGATCTTCACATTCACTTCCACGCACACCGGCGGTCTGGCCACCGCACAGGGTGTATTTTTTTGGAAAGATGGTACGTTGACCCGTGTACCCCACAATGTGTGATGATGGGGACCCCTCAAGGTAAGGCGACTGCTACTTGGGCAGTGGAGGGGTTAAAAGCACCAAGGCGAGCGGAGTAGCTCTGGGGTAGGTGCCCAGCGTGATTTCAATTGGGGTAGGTGCCCAGGATAATTTCAATTGGGGTAGGTGCCCAGCATGATTTCAATTGGGGTAGGTGCCCAGCATGTTTTTAACAGGGAATATGGTGATTCATGAGGGGAAAGTGGAATGCTCTGGTGTATCGGTTTGTTTACTACAGTTTTTATAGCATTATACATGTTTTCATCTACTTTAATTGTCACTGACTTTCCACACTGTGACAGGTTAGGTCGAGGGTGGGACCCGGGACGACGGTGAGGCCGCGAATAGAAGGTTCTAGCCGTTTGGGGCTAGTGACACTTCCTTCTCTTACCTTGATTATCTTGGTTATTTGGTTAGCAAGTTTTGTGATTGCCTTTATTGTGGAACTGTGTGGATGTTGGATTGAGCTCTTGACTTAGTGTTAAACCTTCTTTAATAGGTTTCTATTAGTATTGCATGCGGCATGTTTTCAAGTGGAAAAACGATTGCGAAAACGGTTTCAAAACTAAGTGTCGTGTGGGCACTGCTTTCTAAACCTGTGGATTTATCCTTTCAAGTTATGTTGCCGCCAAAAAGAGATTTGTGAAAACGTTTTTAAAACCAGGTGTCGTGTGGACACCGATTTGGCAAACTTGTGGCTTTGTCCTAGTTCAATATCGTGTTAATGTTAGTAGATGTGATAAAGTGTAATTTCCCTCTTTGGCTCTCAATTAGACTGTGTGGTTAAAAAATGTATTGTGATTGTGACGCCGTGCATATACAAAGGAGACTCCGTCCGTTCGCGGGGTGAATTTGTATATGTGGCGGGTCTAGCGCGCACCGGTAGGCGGGGTTGTTTTAAAAAAAAAATAAAAAATATATACGCTTTTCCGCTTAATTAGAACCTCCGGGGCGTGACAAAAAGTCTATATGAGAAGGAGAAAGGAAATAATCATGGTTTCTCCTAAGTTAAATCCCATTATGATAGTGTAGCAATAAATAGTGGCCTATCTAGATGTCCATACAGGCATGCAAATGTCCTCATTGTTGGGTCGTATATAATACGGATCTAAATAGGGGAAGAAACACCTAGAGGGGGGTGAATAGGTGTAAACGTATAAACACTCAAAAATCGTTGCGAAAAAAAAAAACAATGCGGAAATGAAAATAACTCGCAAGATTTTTACGTGGAAAACTCCATCACCGGAGTAAAAAACCACGGGACCGATAACACGGCAGAAATCCACTAGAATTAAAACACGTACAAGGTGATTTACCGTACACACTTACGACTCAACCTTTTCCATACGCTCCTAGAGGATCTTCTCCGCTCGCTCCAGACGCTTCTCGAATCCACGATCTGCGCCCAACGCCGAATCCACGGCGTCCAACGTTGAATCCACGACGTCCGACCGAATCCACGGTCTTCACCCAATAGCACCCTTCGAATCCACGAACGTGCCTCGCTCCGAATCCACGAGAGCGAATGAACCTTGAATCCACAAGGACACGCGAATCCACGCGCCGATTTTGGGGTAATCGTTGTTGTTTGGGTGGTGATGATCCGCCGAATACTTAGATCAAAGATAGATCGGAAATACCATCTAAGTATTCATTAGTTTGATTCAACTCAAGATGTGAGTATGAAAACCTAGAATCAAACTAATCAATATAGATGAAGAAACATAGAGTATTCTCTAATGATTTCCTTTCTTCTCTATATGTGGATCTATAGCCGTATAAGATGATATATGAAAATGACGGCTATGTGGATTGACCCTAGAAAGAAAGACATAGGGTCTATTTATAGGTTAGAAACCCTAGGAAGGAGATAAGAATCAAAAACCTGCCATTTCTGGAATTTTACGGACGGCGATCCGGATCGTGATAACTGAGATCCGGATCGTCATAAACGAAACAGCCAATTCCAGAAAAACGAAGGTTCGGGATCCGGATCATGTAACTACGATCCGGATCGTTCATACAGTTCACCAAACATCAACGTTCGGGATCCGGATTGCGAAGCAAGATCCGGATCGTTCAAGCTAGATGGTAAACTCAACGTTCGGGATCCGGATCAAGAGACTACGATCCGGATTGCGACGATGTATGAACGAACCACCTTCGGGATCCGGATCGAACAGCCTGATCCGGATCCTGAACATGTCCCAAGTCCAGTTTTTGATTTTTATGCAATGAAAGATTCTTCCAAGTGTTTCTACACTACAAGAAGTATTCGGATCACACAAATTCTTTAGTTAAACATACTGTCCTTTTGAATTCTTCTTTCTTGAGATTGAGTTAAATGATCCAACTTTCTTCACCTTCAATCTTCAGGACTTGAAACTTCACGAAACTACGCCAAATCAAATTCCGTAACAATCTCCCCCTTTTCGCGGTTTCGTGACAAAACACAGATCCACTAAAGAAAAATTCAAAAAGATATTTTTGTTGCTATCACCATACAACAAAAATTTACAATGGAGATCCAAAATACAATACATGAGTTAAACTCCTAAAACAGACTCTAGACTTAGACATCTGTACTCTCTGCAAAAAGAAATCATTCTTGACAAAAGAAATCGTTAGATACCTCAAGAATTTTGTATTATTCAAAAACCACAAACAGATGAAGTTTAACTCATTTATACTTACCATGACATTATATTCAGATATGTAAACTGATCATAGGTTAAAAAAACCCAACATATCTTCTTTGCACGTAAAAACCAAATGTCAATGAACATGTTTGGTGAACAAAACTAATATATATATAGATATGTAATTGATCAGAGTTAGAACCACATATCTTCTATGCAATCAAAAACCAAGTGTCACAACTTGTTAGTGAACATCAACTTGTTAGTTATATTACATGCCCAAATAGTAGCAAATAGTTAGTCGAGACATGCAACAAATCACAAGATAAAAACCAAAAGTTGAAGTTGAGATCATACTTACCTTGATGTATACACAATCTTCATCATCAAGAATTTTCACAATCATTGTCATGTTCAAAATCATTGTCCTAAACTCTCTCATTGTTCTAAACTCTCTCCCCCCTTTTTTGTCACCAATAAAGTCCAAAATTACAGAAGTGGAGGAGAATGGTTAACAGTTTAAGTTAGAGAACTAAAAACTCAAATTAAAACTTAAAAAACCTGCACAACAGTAGATTTAAACATGTGCATAATAAACAGAAATTAGAAGGATACGGGATCATTCAGACTCGTCTGAACTGATACAGCCGAGGATTTGGAAAATTTCTTTATTCGCTTGTTCATGCTGATTGATTTTATTTACTTTCTTTATTTCTTCCTTTACCTCAATCAGTTCATTTGATATACGTTCTTGCTCGTTGGAGAGCCTTTGCTGTTCTTTATAGATTGAGGTAACAGAAGGCATCATATCAGAAGTTGATTGTGGTGCTCTTGTGCCGGAGGTGCTGGTTGAGTTGGAGAGCTCTGCCGGTGCAGAGGTTGTTGCTTGTTGTCGTTGTTCTCGTTGCCGGTGAAGAGGTATGAAAGGTTCATCTGGCTTCGTCGAAAGAGACTTTACAATTGTCGTGTCATTGATCGTTCCTAGACTGTGCAGATAGGAACTCGCATTTGTGTCAGCTTTAAATTTGCGAAGACACTGCGCATGATGATCATTGGAAAAGTTAGTTCTCTCTGACGGATGAGCTTGCTCCACATATCGTGGCCAATCCTTGACTAGATGATGTAGGATGTTTAAGTTAGCTCCCATTGCTGCTGCGGGGGTTTCCAAGTAGATAAGGAATATCATTCTTTCCCCCGAAAGACCTTTGTGTTCATGTTTGGAATAATATTGTAACAAACAATAAGATTTAAGATGCGGTACTCAGGTCGTAGTTCTTTCGAGAAACGGATGATTCCTGTCGACCGAGTATCTGGAACAAAGATTCCATCAACTACCACTCTCCAGGAGAAGGTGTGAAGTTGATTCTTCAGGTAATGAGTGCCATCGGCTCGGTGCGTCCATCCCTAGTACTGTCACCAATTAGCTGAGGCGGTACTTTGAGTTCGGAAATTCGTGACTAATGTGTTGAAAATCCCGACGCCCCGCTTTCCTGATCAACTAGATAGCAGGCATTCTGATAGAACATCCTCACTGAGGAAGACAATACCCAGTGGTCTCCGGGAAATCGCAATATGGGAGCAAGACCTCTCTGGTCAAACAAAGTCCCGAACGGTCTGAGAACGTTGCGTTAAGGCTTTTACATCAACATGCCTTTCTCCAATGCATTCTCTGTTTTCAAAATCCTTTATTCTAGCCGAGCTGACAAAGTCTTGTGCAGGTGCTTGGTCAGCAGCTGGTTGCTCCAATGGTGATTCCTCGAGCACTTCCTCTCTTGCGAGCAACACTTTTTTCTTCTTGTCATCTACAGAGGAGTTTCTTCATTGGAGCTTCACTTTTCGCAGCAGTAGGCGGAGAACCTTGATGTGTCTGCAGGTGCTGTCCTTTGAGGCCGTCGAACAGTCGTGCTCAACGTGCAGTTAATCCCAATCAATTGATTCCGTTCAGATTCTGTATCGGGAATCATTCTGTAGCTTCTGCGCTTAGTCGCTTCTGACCCTCTTGGGCTGACGGTGTCTATGTAGGAACCATAGCCGCAGTAGAAAAACAATCCAAGCTGTGAGCACCATTGCTAATGGTTCTTGAGAAAAGAATC
>CM055064.1:45039635-45068301 GCA_029204045.2 Tillandsia leiboldiana | reverse complement strand
TGTTTGGGTCGTAGATAATACGGTCTAAATAGGGAAGAAACCACCTAGAGGGGGTGAATAGTGTAACGTATAAAATCAAAATCGTTGCGAAAAAAAAAACATGATGCGGAATGACAATAACTCCGCAAGATTTTTACGTGGAAACTCCATCACCGGAGTAAAAACCACGGACCGATAACCCGGCAGAAATCCACTAGAATTAAAACACGTACAAGTGATTTACCGTACACACTTACGCCTCACCTTTCCATACTACGCTCCTAGAGGATCTTCTCCGCTCGCGCCACCCAGACGCTTCTCGAATCCACGATCTGCTCCCAACGCCGAATCCACACGGCGTCCAACGTGAATCCACGACGTCCGACCGAATCCACGTCTTCACCCAATAGCACCCTTCGAATCCACGACGTGCCTCGCTCCGAATCCACGAGAGCGATGAACGCTTGAATCCACAAGGACACGCGAATACCCGCGCGATTTTGGGGTAATCGTTGTTTTTTGGGTGGGATGATCCGCCGAATACTTAGATCAAAGATAGATCGGAAATACCATCTAGTATTCATTAGTTTGATTCAACTCAAGATGTAGTATGAAAACCTAGACATCAAACTAATCAATATGAGAAGTGAAGAAACATAGAGTTTTCTCTAATGATTTCCTTTCTTCTCTATATGTGGATCTATAGCCGTATAGATAATATATGAAAATGACCTATGTGGATTGACCCTAAAAGAAGACATAGGGTCTATTTATAGGTTAGAACCCTAGGAAGGAGATAAGAATCAAAAACCTGCCATTTCTGGAATTTTACGGACGGCGATCCGGATCGTGATAACTAGATCCGATCGTCATAACGAAACAGCCATTCCAGAAAAACGAAGGTTCGGGATCCGGATCATGTGACTACGTCCGGATCGTTTCATACAGTTCCCAACCATCACTTTCGGGATCCGGATTGCGAAGCAAGATCCCGGATCGTCAAGCTAGATGGTAAACTCAACGTCGGATCCTATCGAGCTACGATCCGATTGCGACGAGTATAGAACGAAACCCCCTTCGGGTCCGATCGAACAGCCTGATCCGGATCTGAACAGGTCCCAAGTCCAGTTTTTGATTTTATGCAATGAACCAGATTCTCCAAGTGTTTCTACACTACAAGAAGTATTCGATCACACAATCTTTAGTTTAAACTACAGCTGATCCTTTGAATTCTTCTTGCTATGAGATTGAGTTAAATGATTCCACCTTTCTTCACCTTCAATCTTCAGAGACTTGAAACTTTCACGAAACTACGCCAACTCTAACATTCCGTAACAATCTCCCCCTTTCGCGGTTTCGTGACAAAACACAGATCCACTAAAGAAAATTCAAAAAGATATTTTTGTTGCTATCACCATACAACAAAAATTACAATGGAGATCCAAAATACAATACATGATTAAACTCCTAAAACAGACTCTAGACTTAGACATCTGTACTCTCTGCAAAAAAATCATTCTTGACAAAAGAAATCGTTAGATACCTCAAGAATTTGGTATTATTCAAAAACCACAAACGAGATGAAGTTTAAACTCATTTATACTTACCATGACATTATATTCAGATATGTAAACTGATCATAGTTAAAAAACACCAACATATCTTCTTTGCACGTAAAACCAAATGTCATGAACATGTTTGTGACAAACTAATATATATATATGTAATGATCAGAGTTAAGAACCACATATCTTCTATGCAATCAAAAACAAGTGTCACAAACTTGTTAGTGACATCAACTTGTTAGTTATATTACATGCCCAAATAGTTAGCAAATAGTTAGGTCGAGACATGCAACAAATCACAAGATAAAACCAAAAGTTGAAGTTGATACATACTTACCTTGATTATACAAATCTTCATCTCAGATTTTCACAATCATTGTTCAATGTTTCAATCATTGTCTAAACTCCTCATTGTTCTAACTCTCTCCCCCTTTTTGTCACAAATAAAGTCAAAAATTACAGAAGTGGAGAGAAGGGTTAACAGTTTAAGTTCGAGAACTAAAAACTCAAATTAAAAAAATTAAAAACCTGCACAACAGAAGGATTAAACATGTGCTAATAAACAGAAATTAGAAGGATACGGATCATTCAACTCGTCTGAACTGATACAGCCGAGGAGTTTGGAAATCTTCTTTATTCGCTTGTTCATTGCTGATGATTTTATTTACTTTCTTTATTTCTTCTTTACCTCAATCAGTTCATTTGATATACGTTTCTTGCTCGTTGAGAGCCTTTGCTGTTCTTTATAGATTGAGGTAACAAAGCATCATCATCAGATTTTATTGTGTGCTTCTTGTTGTGGGGGGGCCGGAGGTGGTTGAGTTTAGGAGCTGCTGCCGTGCAGAGGTTGTTGCTTGTTGTCGTTGTTCTCGTTGCCGGTGAAGAGGTATGAAAAGTTCATCTGGCTTCGTCGAAAGAGACTTTACAATTGTCGTGTCATTGTATCGTTCCTAGACTGTGCAGATAGGAACTCGCATTTGTGTCAGCTTTAAATTTGCGAAGAATGAGCCATGATGATCATTGGAAAAGGTAGTCTCTCTGACGGATGAGCTTGCTCCACATATCGTGCCATCCTTGACTAGATGATGTAGGAATGTTTAAGTTAGCTCCCATTGCTGCTGCGGGTTTCCAAGTAGATAAAGGAATATCATTCGTTCCCACCGAAGAACCTTTGTGTCATGTTTGGATAATATGTAACAAACAATAAGATTTAAGATGCGGTACTCAGGTCGTAGTTCTTTCGGAAAACGGAGGTTTCCGTCGACCGAGTATCGGAACACAGATTCCGATCAACTACACTCTCAGGAGAAGGTGTTGAAGTTTTGATTCTTCAGGTAATGAGTGCCACTCGGCTCGGGCGTCCATCCCTGTACATAGTACTCACCAATTAGCTGAGGCAGTTACTTTGGATTCTGACATCTTGACTAATGTTTGAAAATCCCGACGCTCCGCTTTCCTGATCAACTAGATAGCAGGCATTCTGATTAGAACATCTCACTGAGTGAAGACAATACCCAGTGGTCTCCGGGAAATCGCAAATGGGAGCAGACCTCCTGGTCAAACAAGTCCCGAACGTCTGAGAACGTTGCGTTAAGGCTTTTACATCAACATGCCTTCTCCAATGCATTCTCTGTTTTTCAAAATCCTTTATTCTAGCCGGCTGACAAAGTCTTGTGCAGGTGCTTGGCACAGCAGCTGGTTGCTCAATGGTGATTCCTCGAGCACTTCCTCTCTTGCGAGCAACACTTTTTCTTCTTGTCTTCCCAGAAGTTTCTTCCATTGGAGCTTTCCCTTTTTCAGCAGCAGTAGGCGGAGCCTTCGATGTTTCTGCAGGTGCTTTTCCCTTTAAGCAGTCGGAACAGTCGTTGCTTCAACTTGCAGTTCATCCCAATCAATTGATTCCGTTTCAGATTCTGTATCGGAATCATCTTTAGCCTTCTTCGCTTTCTTAGCCTCTTAGCCCTCTTGGGCTTGACGGTGTCTCTCGTATGAACCATAGCCGCAAGTAGAAAAACAATCCAAGTGATCACCATTGCTAATGGTTTCTTGAGAAAAGGAATCCTGAGTAGACCAACTCAAGAACACAAAATTCTTAGTTTTCAAAAATTGAAAAAATTGTACCCAAACAATCATAATCATGTAGAGAGACTAAGAATCAAATTAGTTTTGCAAAAGGACTTTTAAAAATAGATCAATTGCATGAATTTCGAAAATCCTTATTATATGCCCTAAAACCGAAATTTTAGAAATCGAAGCCTAAAAATCCGTTAATCAGGAGAAAACCTAGCATATAATCAAAACTAAACAACCCAGAGTTCTTATTTCAAAAGAAATTTGATCAAAAACCATCCACAAACAAAATCGATCCAAGAATTTCGTACGTTTGAGGAGGAAAAGAGAAAAACGGTGAAAAACCGAGATTTTGATCAATAAAACTTACTTGGAACTGAAGAACTTGAGTTAGAAAGCTTCCAAGGAGGATGAAATCTAGAGAGAAGCGCTCTGGAAACTTTTGAACAAAAGATTGGAGTAAAAGAAATCAAAACCCTTTTGTTCTTTATAAAAACCTAGCCGCGATCCGGATCCTCCCGAGCTTGCGATCCGGATCGGCTACCCGCAGTGAAAAAAAAACTGCGTTCGGGATCCGGATCGGCAGGTCCAATCCGGATCGTCAGCCCGCAGGAGAAAACCTGCGTTCGGGATCCGGATCACCTTGCCCGATCCGGATCGGCCCCAACTTTTTCTTTAGAAAAATTTCAGAGAAATTCAAGAAAAACCAGAAAAAGATTGTAAGCACAAAGGTGTATCAACTTTAAACAAAAAGCATCGTTTCACACAACAAGAATTAGATTATGCCAAATCTATCAGTAATATCCAAAAATGAAACGAAAATTTACAAGAATTAATCCCTTAAAGTTGAACACCTTCAATTACATCTAACTTGATCTTATGAGTAATGCCTTTATCAAATAATCAATTCGGTAAAGAAAATGAAATACAAAGATCAATAGATGTTTGAAATCCCAAATATGGTAGATAATATTTCTAGACAATCTGTTGAAGAGAGTGGCTCTTTGAGCATCTTTCTTTAAAATCCCACCTTATACCAACCTTGAAATTTGACAGAGTCAAGTATTTCAACATGCATTTTACTTAATCAAAATTTGAACAACCATGCTTGGTATACATGTGGTAGCTGCACACAATACTCGAACGACCGAGGTGGTAGCTCTTTCCTCCATGTGGTGGTAGTTTTCACACTCCTCATTGGGATGTAACTCTTTCCACATCTTTTGAGCATTTTACATTATCTTTGACTCCCCCTCAATTGGCTATCAATTATTTAAGATATAAAGTATTCAACCAAAAATTGATCTCGATTTCATACTCGACTAAACAGTCAAATAAGATAATGACTATACCAAGAGATCATTGAGAGAGAAATTGACTTTGATCACTTTAGAAGATGATTTAATTAACATAAACGATCATTGCAACAAAGAAATATTATGATGGCAAAAGCATAATAAATTTCTAAATGTGTGAACAGATGCAATTAAAGTCAATTAAGATCTATGCTCAATTACTATCCTATGTATAAACATAGATATTGAATAGAACAAAAACAAATACAAACCTATTTTAAGCAAAGGTTTCAAAAAGAAGTTTATTTCAAAGAAAGCATACCAATTGCTTTTCGCAAATGAATAAAACGTTTTTGATCCAAAGGTTTTGTTAAAAAGTCAGCTAATTGATCTTCAGTTGAAACATATGAAAGTTGAAGAGTATTTGATTCAATTAGCTCTCTAAGAAAATGATATCTAAGTTCAATATGTTTTGTTCTAGAGTGCAACACAGGGTTTTTAGAAATGTTAATTGCACTTGTGTTGTCACAAAGAATTGTTACCGAAGATGCTGAAATGCGGAAGTCACTCAATACGCTTTTCATCCAAATGAGTTGAGTTGAGCAACTTCCAGCTGAAATGTATTCCGCTTCGGCAGTCGAGAGTGCTATGCAATTCTGCTTTTTACTGTGCCATGCAACAAGGCAATGGCCAAGATAGAAGCATGCACCACTCGTGCTTTTCCGATCATCCACTGATCCTGCCCAATCGGCATCTGAGTATCCAACAATGTCCAGACTTGTTCCCATAGGATACCAAATTCCGAAATTAATTGATCCTTTGATGTACCGGATGATCCGTTTCACCGCTTTCAGGTGAACCATCTTTGGTGCTGATTGATATCTCGCGCAAATCCCAACACTAAAGGATATATCCGGGCGACTAGCCGTGAGGTAAAGTAGACTTCCAATCATACTTCTATACAGTTTCTCGTCTACATTCTCACTATGTGATTCACTTCCAAGTCCCTTGTGGCTAGTTCCCATTGGAGTTGGAAAATCTTTACAATTTTCTAGATCAAACTTTTTGACCAACTCCAGTGCATACTTGGATTGACTCAAGTGAATACCTTCATCATTTTGTTTAATTTGCAATCCAAGAAAATAAGACAGTTCGCCCATCATGGACATCTCAAATTCGCTTTCCATGGTCTCCGCGAATTTAGAAGCATCATTATCTTTTGTTGCACCAAATACAATGTCATCGACATAGATTTGTGCTACAATGAAATTATTTTGATAATGCTTCACAAAGAGAGTCCTGTCAGCTCCCCCTCGAGTATAGCCCTTCTCCAAAAGGTGCTTTGTTAACCTTTCGTACCATGCTCGCGGTGCTTGTTTCAGACCGTAAAGAGCCTTTTTCAAACGAAAAACATGGTTAGGTTGTTTATGATCTACAAAACCTTTCGGTTGAGCTACATAACTTCCTCATTTAAAAACCCATTTAGAAATGCGCTCTTGACGTCCATTTGAAATAATTTGATTTTAAAATGACAAGCAATAGCAAACAATATACGAATGGACTCGAGTCTAGCTACAGGGGCGAAAGTTTCGTCAAAGTCTATACCTTCTACTTGAGAGTAGCCTTGAGCAACTAGTCGTGCCTTGTTCCTGATGATAGTACCATCTTCATCTTTCTTGTTCTTGAAGATCCATTTGGTACCTATCACATTATGTTGCTTTGGAGGCTTCGTTAATTCCCAGACTTTGTTTCGCTCAAATTGATGGAGCTCTTCCTGCATTGCTTTAATCCAGTAGTCATCCTGAAGAGCTTCATCTATTGTCTTTGGTTCGATTAAAGATACGTAGCAAGCAAATCCGCAAACCAACTGCCTTCGAGTTCTAACTCCTTCTTGTGGATCTCCAATGATGTTCGATTCCGGATGATCCTTGGAGATTCGTAGCGTTTGTTGAAACGGAGTACTCGGAGGTACACGAGATGATTCCTGCACATCAGATAAACTAGAAGAACCATTAGATGCATCATTAATATTGGAAGTATTATTATGAGAAGATGCACTAGCAGGAGAATCATCATCTAGAGAGATATCGAGGGTAGATTTTTTCAGATTCAAAATGAGAAGCTTCATCTACTTTAACATTTATAGATTCTACGATCGTCTTAGATTCAATGTTAAATACTCGATATGCTCTGCTATTCGTAGAATAACCCAAAAAGATCCCTTCTTCACTTCGAGAGTCGAACTTTCCAAGATTTTCACGGTCACGTAAGATGTAACATCGACTTCCGAAGATACGAAAGTACTTGATATCCGGTTTTCTACTAAACCACAGCTCATATGGTGTATTCAAGGTTCCTGGGCGCAAATACACTCTGTTAATGACATAGACAGCGGTGTTCACAGCTTCAGCCCAAAAATGTAGCGGTAATTTCCGGCTATGAAGCATCACACGCGCCATCTCTTGAACAACCCTGTTTTTGCGCTCAACAACACCATTCTGCTGAGGTGTATAGGGTGCCGAGAATTCATGTTTAATGCCATTTGAAGTACAAAAGTCAATGAATTTTGAATTTATGAATTCTCCACCCCTATCACTTCTAACACGAATGATCTTTTCATTCTTTTCAATCATAATACGATGGCAAATCTCATGAAAAGAGTCAAACGTATCAGCTTTCTCTCTCAAAAATGCTACCCAAGAAAACCGAGAGAAATCATCAACCAATAAAAAATTGTACCATTTACCTCCCAAAGATGGTTGACGGGTCGGCCCCATTAAGTCCATGTGCAAAGTTCCAAGGGCCGTTTTGTACCAACGTGGTTCAAGTTCTTGTGTGCAGTCCTAGACTGTTTTCCCTTTTGGCAACCACCACACACAACGTTTTGTTTAAATAAAAGCTTTGGAATCCCCTTGACCACGTCCTTGTTTGAAATTCTAGTAAGTTCCTTAAAATTTAAGTGACCTAGCCTTTCATGCCAAAGAGTTTCATTATTCAAAGCGGCTAAGTTACAATTTTCAGAAAATTTATTAGGAACAACATAACAATTGTTTTCAGATCTAACTCCTTTTAGAAAGAAAGCATGGTCCTTATCAGTTACAACGCATTCAACCGATGAAAAGTTAACTGAAAAACCATTGTCGCAAAGTTGACTTATGCTTATGAGGTTAGTCTTAAGGCCATCAACAAATAAGACGTTTTTCAAAATCGGGCCATCTGGAATAGCTACCGTCCCTTTTCCAACAATTTTGGAAGATCGACCGTCTCCGAAAACAACGTGTCCTCCAGAGATTTTCTCAAGATTTTGAAAACTATTTTTGTCATCGGTCATGTGACGGGAACACCCGCTATCCAGATACCAAGACGAGCTATCATATGCATGCAAGGAAATATTGGAAACAAGACAAGGGAAAATTTCACCTTTGCGCACCCAAACCTTTTTGGAATGCGTCTGTAATGGTCGTGAAGTTTTGTGCCTAGGTGAAAGCGTCTTGTTAAAACGATTGTTGCTCCTTGATGAAGTCGTCTTGCGCGGTGAACTACCAAGTCTCTTTTCATTTGAAAAGTTTTGCTTTGATTTCCGGAAAGGAGCCTTTTTGGTAGTTGATGCAAGAGGTGCTTGAGATGAGCGTTCGACTCCCGTCTTGCAATATCTTCTTATGTGCCCTGAAACACCACAACGAAAACATACCTTAGATCTTGACGATCCCAAAGAGGATGAAGTAGGTTTGTTGTCGTTGTTTGTCTTGAATTCCGGTGTCGGAGGAGGAGATACCGACTGAGGCACAAAAACTGTCTCACTCGAACTTGGACTGTTTCCAGTTTGAGTGTATCCGAGGCCGAACCTATTTGATTGACCAAGACCAAGAAGTCTATCCAACTTACTCCTTCCTGAAGAGAATCGCTGTAAGTCATTCTTGAGTTGGAAAATGGTCTTTGTCATTTCCAGGTTATCCTGTCGAGCCTCGTTGTAGAGCTTTGAAAAGTGATTCGCGTTATCCACCAGATTTGTATGTTCCTTTTCAAGTTGCTCATTGGACTCTTGAAGGGAAGCATTTTCTTTTATCAGGTTTTCCCTTTCCACTTCAAGAGCGTTTGAGAGAGAAGTCGCTCTTTTTGCTTCTTCTTCGAGATCATGCAATCTCCCTCTCAAACTCTTGTTTTGCTTAGCCACTTTCTTTGAGTCCCTCAAAAGTCTGTGGTAGGCTAGAGCAAAATCTTCACCTTCCGAATCATCCGATTCATTGTCCATTGCATTCTTTTCAACAGTGGAGTTGGACAATGATTCAGACGTACTTGCCATAAAGCACATGAATGGTGAAGATGTGGACGCATGGAATGCCGTGGAGCTCTTTTCTTCATCACTCGAAGACGACTCATTTGACGTTGAGTTGTCATCCCAAGTGACGACTTGCATCGCCTTCTTCTTTGCCAGATACTTGTTAGGACACTCCGTTGCAATGTGGCCGTAGCCTCAACATTTGAAGCATTGCAGTTGTCCTTCTGAACTTTTCTTATCCTTTGAGAAGTTCTCCTGCTTTCTTGACTTGTGACTTGGAGTACCCTTGCCTTTGTTCCACTTTCTGAAGGATGGAGATTTGCTTGAATTACCCCTTCGAAAGTTGCGGCGAAAATTCCTTGTCAAGAGAGCGAGCTGCTTCTCAAATTCCTCCATAGAAAGGTTCTCGTCATCGTCCGAGGAGGATGTATCCGCGTCTTCTTCCTTAGTTGTTTTCAACGCATAACCTGAAGACTTAGAAGTGGATGCTTTTCCAGAAGAATTGTTAGTATTAAAAGTCATTTCATAAGTTTGTAATGAACCAACTAATTCTTCTACACGTATTTCGTCCGGGTGTTTAATAGTTTCAATGGCAGTAACCTTTGGGCGAAATCGTTCAGGAAGAGTTCTTAAGATTTTTCTTACAATCTTAAATTCTGGAATCTTCTCTCCCAGATTAGCACATGAGTTTACGATGTCTTGCAATCGTGTATAGTAGTCCGTGAAAGATTCATTTTCTGCCATCAAAATAGAGTCAAACTTGCTCGTAAGCATCTGCAGTTTCTGAATCTTCACGAGGTTAGTTCCCTCATGTGTAACCTGGAGAACATCCCAGATTTCTTTCGCAGTCTCACATGCCGAGACGCGAGAGAATTCAGTTTGAGATAAGGCATTAAAAATAGCATTAATTCCCTTGACATTGTAAGAAGATAACTCAAACTCTTCCTTGGTCCATTTCGACCTAGGTTTTAAGGTGTGAACATCAGAGATAAGTTCAGTTGGATTAGTCCATCCTGATTCAATTGAATGCCACACCCTTTCGTCGATGGAAGATAAAAAGGCTTTCATCCGTACTTTCCAGTACGCATAATTTGTTCCATCAAAGAAAGGGGGTCGATTGATGATTCCACCTTCAACCATTGTTCACAACCCTATTCCCGCTCTGATACCACTTGTTGGGTCGTATATAATACGGATCTAAATAGGGGAAGAAACACCTAGAGGGGGGTGAATAGGTGTAAACGTATAAACACTCAAAAATCGTTGCGATAAAAAAAAACAATGCGGAAATGAAAATAACTCGCAAGATTTTTACGTGGAAAACTCCATCACCGGAGTAAAAAACCACGGGACCGATAACACGGCAGAAATCCACTAGAATTAAAACACGTACAAGGTGATTTACCGTACACACTTACGACTCAACCTTTTCCATACGCTCCTAGAGGATCTTCTCCGCTCGCTCCAGACGCTTCTCGAATCCACGATCTGCGCCCAACGCCGAATCCACGGCGTCCAACGTCGAATCCACGACGTCCGACCGAATCCACGGTCTTCACCCAATAGCACCCTTCGAATCCACGAACGTGCCTCGCTCCGAATCCACGAGAGCGAATGAACCTTGAATCCACAAGGACACGCGAATCCACGCGCCGATTTTGGGGTAATCGTTGTTTTTTGGGTGGTGATGATCCGCCGAATACTTAGATCAAAGATAGATCGGAAATACCATCTAAGTATTCATTAGTTTGATTCAACTCAAGATGTGAGTATGAAAACCTAGAATCAAACTAATCAATATAGATGAAGAAACATAGAGTATTCTCTAATGATTTCCTTTCTTCTCTATATGTGGATCTATAGCCGTATAAGATGATATATGAAAATGACGGCTATGTGGATTGACCCTAGAAAGAAAGACATAGGGTCTATTTATAGGTTAGAAACCCTAGGAAGGAGATAAGAATCAAAAACCTGCCATTTCTGGAATTTTACGGACGGCGATCCGGATCGTGATAACTGAGATCCGGATCGTCATAACGAAACAGCCAATTCCAGAAAAACGAAGGTTCGGGATCCGGATCATGTAACTACGATCCGGATCGTTCATACAGTTCACCAAACATCAACGTTCGGGATCCGGATTGCGAAGCAAGATCCGGAGCGTTCAAGGTAGATGGTAAACTCAACGTTCGGGATCCGGATCAAGAGACTACGATCCGGATTGCGACGATGTATGAACGAACCACCTTCGGGATCCGGATCGAACAGCCTGATCCGGATCCTGAACATGTCCCAAGTCCAGTTTTTGATTTTTATGCAATGAAAGATTCTTCCAAGTGTTTCTACACTACAAGAAGTATTCGGATCACACAAATTCTTTAGTTAAACATACCTGATCCTTTTGAATTCTTCTTTTTTGAGATTGAGTTAAATGATCCAACTTTCTTCACCTTCAATCTTCAGGACTTGAAACTTTCACGAAACTACGCCAACTCAAATTCCGTAACACTCATGAAAGATGAAAGAGAGTGTATCAAATAGTAGTTCCACATGTGTATCAAATAGTAGCTCAGCATAGGTATAATCAACATGCCACAATCACTAACCAACTACACATGTCTATAATCCATGATCCCTAATAAATTGCCAAAGTGGTACCCGCACATAGGGTAGATCATAATGACCCACATAGATAAGCTCATGAATAATATGCTCAAGTATGATTTCCAACAGGGTGTCAAATCAATAATAGTTTAAGGGGTTTCTCTAATAGTCCTAGTGAGTAAATCGCAGTAAGAGGTAAGCAACAACCACCCACTTGGCACGCAAATACAAGTCCACAAAACTCTCCAACTATAACTGGGCTCCTCGCCGTCCAACCACTATCCTCGCAACGCCTAAAATTCGCGAGTTACTGCAAAACAACTAAACTAGGCATAAACGGGCCTTCCCAGAAACAACCTTTGCTGTTTTGAAAAATAGCACAGAAAAAGGGGATTTTCACCTGTGCGCAGCCCTCAAAAAAATCCAGAAAAATTACGCCTGCGATCCTCGCAACGAGTAGATTCAAAACGAGTATTTATACGCTCCGATCCGATGCTCGTAGCCCAAGATAAAAAATAAATAAGCCCATGCTGTCCAGAAAATCCATCACAAAAAATAGGGTCAAAAGATGACTTGGGAACCATGCCAAAAGTTTGAAACAGAGCAAAGTGGTCAACACGAAAATCGAAGCCTTACCTCTTACAAACACGCTGCCGCAAAAATCGTCCAAAAATACCTTCTGGTTTGTGTAGGGGAATTTTCCGACTGAACTGTGACGGAAACGGGCCGAAAATGGAAATCGTCGAAGCGCGCCGCGTCGCAGAGAACTCGCTGACAGCAACTCCAAAAATTCCAAAACTTCCTAGAGAGATAGAGGACAGAGAGAAAGAAGTCTTCTTCAGGCCACACCCACTATATCTCTCTCTAAAACTCGAAAAAAGGCAGAAGAAAAGAGGGGTGGTGGGCTATTTATAGCCCACCAGAATTCGGGCCCATTGCCCGAATTCGGGCGCCCGAAAGCGCCACGGCCCAGCCCGCCCGAAAGCTCCACCGCCCGGCCCACAGTCAGCGCCCGGATTCACCCGGGCGCAACACGTGTCCGCCGAACAGCGGACAGCAGCGCCCGTGAATCGGGCGCTGCCGCGTGGCCCACGCAGGACAGCGCACAAGCGGCGCCGACCAATGGCGGGACGCCACGTGGCGCACGTGGGCGGCGCCCCGCCCGCCACGACAGCGGCGACCGCCATCCGCTGCCCGACACGCCCTTGGGGCCGCGGCGCCGCGCTCTCGCGTCCGCTGCGCACGCATGAGCCGGAGAATCCGGGGCCGCCACGTGGCGCGCCCCGGTCTATGCACCGAGCCGCTCGACTCCGTGGACTGCGTAGTGTAAACCCGCCAATAGAAAGATGCCACGTGTCCTTCCGCCGGTCCACTGCACCAGCGCGCGCCCTCCGTGGACCGTGAAGCATGAGCCGGCCAATAACAGGCCGCCACATGGCATCCCCGCCGGTCCACGGCTCCCCCGTGCACCAAAATACATTATAAACTTCCGGGGGTCCTTTTTTGGGCGTCCGGACTCCGAAGAATACAAGTAAATAGCCGTTTTCAAGCATTTTTCCACGCTAAATCCAAATACGGCCTCCGTTAAGCTTAGATCCATTCCAAAATTTCAGCAAAAGCCGCCGGAAGTCAGGCTTGATCCCAAATCCTCACTGGGTCCGTCCAACGTGTCCATTTGACATGTCACGGGCCCGACACACCAATAATAGGTGTTTCATCATCACGCATCACGGAATAACTACACAGGAACCTGGGCCACTACAAGTGAGAACTACAAAAATAGTTTCTAGTAGGTACGGTCACCCAATTAAGAAGCTCGACCCACCAGATCTAAAGGAGGCAACTAACGTATATAGATAGATAGTTTGCAGGAATGTAAATCTATATAATATGCCACATGATCATATGTTATGCCTCATACAAATGTAATAATAAAATCAATGCAAGTAGGAACTATCATCTATTTCTATTTCACTATCCATTTTTCTACACCATAGCTAGCCTAAGGTTTCTTTACCTTAGCCAAATAACCCGACTCGGTATTGAGTCAATCATCAACGAATTACTGTTGCCATCTCGGCTTCGGGCGGGATCCCCCACACATACCCTAAACATGATATGTTGCCGATAAGAGAGGTATACCACACTCCCTCGGCGACAACGACACACACCCTAAGCTCAGCGGATCACCCACACATCGCCAATTATAGGGTACCGGTAGGCGGGATCTCCCACACACATCCACAAGTCCTGTCGTCCACTGGGATGGGATCGCCCACACATCACCCACGGATAACAGTTGAAGATTCATAAATTACTCCTCTTGTTGGGGCCGAAAATATCGCGCTGACCGTTGACCGGCTTGGCCGTCGATCGGCCCCTGGGGGTGACCCTCTAGATGTGATGCGCCGCGTGCCAATGGATCAAGCGATCGGGCCGAGAAGGGATCCGCTCGGCCGAGTTCTTCTCAATCAAACTGTCACGACCATCCAGCTTAGATCAGCTGAATCGGGATGTGGAGGTAGAGAGAGCTCAGCCTAGAGTAGCCGAACTGAGATGTGGAGACAAAAATTTGACACGGCTAAGGAGCCGATTAGAAATTTATATTGATTGAAGTGGGGGTTACAAGAGTAACTGGTAGCCAATTATAAGTTAATCTACTTCTAGAAAATACGGTAAATGCAGATATGAAAGATATGAAAAAATAGGGGGGTGGTCCTGTCTTACGAGGTTGCAGGACCCATTTTTCATTGATGGTTCAGGTATTTATACACTCCCAAACCATGTGTTTAATCATCGATTTGAATAATCGGCGTGATTTGGGCAGAGTTATCGAGAAATCCTCAACTACTTCCTTTTGAATTGAACTTCCTCAAATAGGATGGTAGCTACTTTCCCGTCCAAGTTCATCCCCTAATCGACGCACCGAAAAGTGATCTTCGGAGCTTTCCAATGTTGGGCGCCTCTTGTCATTCCAGAAGCTATTACGAGATTCACGCCTAAATCTCGCATTCCTTCCTATCAGAGTCTTTCCTTTTGTGGCTTCGAGCAGCCGAGAGTTGACCCTAACTTCACCTCTTTCGTCGCTCGACTGATGTTAAGGATTTTGTTTTGGTGTATTTCGTGAAGTAGTAAAAGTCTTGAAGATTGAAGATGAAGAATTGTGGATCAACTATACCAATATCAAGAAAAATGGATTCGGAATGATCAGGTACGTTTAACTAAATAATTTTGGTGATCCGAATACATTTGTGTAGTTTAGATACACTTGGATAAGTTTTCAGTGCATAAAAATAAAAAACTGGACAAGTTGGATGTTCAGGATCCGGATCAGACCATTCCAGTCCGGACCCCGAACATAGTTTAGTTCATGCGGAATTACAGTCCGGACCTCCCCTGTTTCAGTCCGGACCCCGAACTATGTGTTTGCTGAAATCGCATGAACAATCCGGATCAGGAAATTCCAGTCCGGACCCCGAACTGTTTTTTCAGAAAAATTGCTGAAAAAAAGACGACAGTCCGGATCAGCCAAATCCAGTCCGGAACGCCGTGCGGGAAAAATTCTATTAAGTTAGTTTTTGATGCTTATCTCTTTCCAAAGGTTTCTAACCTATAAATAGACCCTATATTCATCTTTTAGGGTTAATCCAAAACCGAGAATTAATCGAAAAATCGATTAAGAAAAATAATAGAAAAATCCACAAATATAGAGAAGAAAGGAAAACACGATTAAATTCATGTTTCTTCATCTATATTGATCAATTTGATTCTAGGGTTTCCAAACTCATATTTCTTGTAGAATCAAATTGATGAATACTTAGATGGTATTTCCTTATCTATCTTTGATCTAAGTATTCGGAGGATCATCACCAAACAAAAACAACGATTTAACCAAGAATCGGCGCGAGGATTCGCGTTGCCTTGTGGATTCAAGGTGCTACCACTCTCGTGGATTCGGAGCGAGGCGCATTCATGTGATCGAGACGTGTCGCATTGGTGAAGACCGTGGATTCGGCTGGACGTCGTGGATTCGACGTTGAACGTCGTGGATTCGGCGTTGGGACGCAAATCATGGATTTGAGGAGCATTCGGAGCGAGCGGAGAAGATCAACTAGGAGCGTATGGAAAAGGTTGAGTCGTAGGGTTAAGGTAAATCACCTTGTATGTGTTTAATCTTAGTGGATTTCACCGTGTTATCGGTCCCGTGGTTTTTTACTCCTGTGACGGAGTTTTACACGTAAATCTTGTGTACTTTATTTATTTTCCGCATTGGGTTATTTTTTTTACGCAACGATTTGGTGTGTTTATTGTTTTCACCTATTCACCCCCCTCTAGGTGGTTTTTCCCCTATTCAGATCCATATTTTTCATAACCCACAAGTGGTATCAGAGCGGGAATAGAGTTGTAAATAATGGTTGAAGGTGGAAACATCAATAGATCACCGTTCTTCGATGGAACAAATTATGCATATTGGAAAGTACGCATGAGAGCGTTCTTGATTTCCATCGATGAACGGGTTTGGCAATTAATTGAGTTTGGATGGACAAATCCTACTGAGATTATTGTCGATGTTGTCACCATCAAACCTAGGTCGAAATGGACTAACGAATAAATTGATGCATCTTCTTACAACGGCAAAGGAATTAACGCCTTATTTAATGCTTTGTCGCAAACTGAGTTTTCTCGCGTCTCGGCATGTGAGACTGCGAAAGAAATCTGGGATACTCTACAAGTTACACATGAGGGAACAAGTTTAGTGAAGATTCAAAAACTGCAAATGCTTACGAGCAAATTTGACTCTATTTTTATGGCAGAAAATGAATCGTTCACAGAATATTACACACGATTGCAAGATATCGTTAATACATGTGCTAACTTGGGAGAGAAAATTCCAGAATCAAAAGTTGTAAGAAAGATTTTGAGAACTCTTCCTGAAAGATTTCGCCCTAAGGTCGCAGCCATTCAAACAGTAAAACACCCGGACGAAATCAAAGTAGAAGAAATAGTTGGTGCACTTCAAACTTATGTAATGACTTTTCCTACTAACTATTCTTCTGGAAAGCCTTCCTCTTCTTCTAAGTCTTCAGGTTTTGCATTGAAATCAACAAAGGAAGAAGACGCGGATTCATCCTCCTCAGACGCTGATGATAATCTATCCATGGAGGATTTCGAGAAACAACTTGCACTCTTGACGAGGAAATTTCGCCGAAGCTTTCGAAGGAAAAATTCAAGCAAATCCTCATACTTCGTTAAGTCCAAGAAAGGCAAGGAATCTTCAAGCTTTAAGTCAAGAAAGCAAGAGGGTTCTTCAAAGGACAAGAAGAACTCTGAGGGACAAATCCAGTGCTTCAAATGGCGTGGTTATGGCCATATCTCAACGAAGTGTCCCAACATGAATCCATCAAAGAAGAAGGCAATGCAAGCCGTCACATGGGATGACACTTCCACTTCCAATGAGTCATCTTCCAGTGATGAGGATAATAATGCCACAGCATTCCACGCGTCACAACTTCACCTTACATCTGCTTTTCAGCGACTTCCTCTGGTTCATTATCCAACTCCTCCTTAAATGAAAAGAATGCAACGGATGATGAACCGAGTGATTCCAAAGGTGAAGACTTTGCTTTTGCCTACCATAAATTATTGAAGGATTCAAAGAAATTGGCAAAGCAAAACAAAAGTTTGAGAAGAAGATTGCGGGATCTTGAAGAACAATCTAAAGAGACAACTTCTCTCTCAAACGCTCTTGAAGAGGAAAAGGATAACTTGGTCAAAATAAATGTTTCCCTTCGAGAGAAGAACGAGCAATTTGAGAAGGAAAATATCAAATTGGTAGATAATGTAAATCACTTCTCAAGGCTCTACTCCGAGGCTCAACAAGAAAAATTGGAGATGACGAAGACCATACTCTAACTTAAGGAAGATTTGAAGCGATTCACATCTGGAAGGAGCAAGTTGGACAAGTTGCTTGGTCTCGGTCAAACGAACCGTTTAGGTCTTGGATACGTTCGAACCGGCAAGGATCCGAGTTCGAGTGGAACGATTTTTGTGCCCCAGTCGGGTTCTCCTCCTCCGACGAAAATCACTTCTGTCACGCCCCGGCGTCGAAACTGCGACCCGGGCTCGCCAACAGATCCGCCGCCCATACGAGAAGCCCCGTATAGACGAAGCGACTAACCTGCAAAAGATCAACTATACTATACAGATATCAGAGCTGAAAGTAAAACTGCTAGAAATAAAACTATATACAACACAAGTCCACGCCAAAAGTACATAAATCTCTCGAGCAGTAAAAATAAATACAACTCTATACCTCACTACAAAGTTCGCTCAACATAAACTCTCAAAAGTAAGGGGGTACATCTACTCTCTGGACGACAACTGGTAGGGATCTATCTCGTGACTCCCTTACCTCGATCTGAAGAAGCAGCAACAGGAGCAGCAGGAACAGGAGTAGAAGTCCCTGTGGGAAAATACACCACGACGGGTGTGAGAACTACGTCCCAAGTAGTTCTCAGTGGGTGCCGCCAACAAGCCCGACGGTCTGCCCACTAAGTCTACTAGAGGCATAAAGAACAATATAAAACTGAAATGAAAGGGGCTGGAAAAGTAACTCTACAGCTACTATGCCTCTATCTAGATGCTCAAGAAAAATGGAACAGATGGAAACATGATGCATCTACTAACACACACAGTATACTCACCCAATCTAAACTGACTGCCTCAAAGGGTCCAGTCAAACCTGCGCCCACCTACTGCCGCACATCCTCTACAGGACGGGTCTACCGTAGGGTGTCCGTGATTGCCAAAACTGGACCAACCAGAGGGACGGCGTCGACAAGTCGCGATACCACAATGCAGACCACTCCGGACGTGGCACTCGAGAGGAGCGACCCCAACGAGGACAAGGGTATCTGCGCACTCTGTCGAGCTCAATATGGCTCATGCAGGCTATAGTCCAAAACCACGATCAACAGGATCGACAGTAACCAACATCACAACTCACAGGTAACACAGGGAGGACCGTCACCATAAGGGTTCGAAAATTCCGATAGGTTGGTGCCTAGAATCCCAATCAAACAAGAACAGAAATCCAGGCTTCGCCTATCGAAGTTTCCGACCCCCTTACAGTTCGGGAACACACTCCCTCGGTACAACACGCAGAAGACACCAACAGGGCCCGAAAGTCCCGGGAGACTTACACCTACAACCCTATCAAACAAGAACAGGTTCCAGGCTCGGCCCCCGTGGCTTTCGTCCCGACAAAGGAACGGCCCCTAGAACCCAGACCACTCGAATCCTTCGAGTGGGAAGATTTACTGGATAAAGGTGACATTTGTTATTGAAAACCATTTTGATCTGGAAGAAATCCATGTTTAATAATTTTAGTTCTTTTTAGAAAAACAGTTAGAAAACAAGGGTTTTACCCAAACCCCGAAGGGCTGATGCCTTTGTCCAATCAAACAAGAACAGACTCCAGCGGCCCTTCGATGCTTGGAAGAAAATATTGGTAGACTAAAATCATGTGTATGTCGAAAAGGGTTCTGGGTTCTAGGTCCGGCTAACACTAGTAAACCACACCCACTAACACAGTGGCAACAACCCCAACATGGGAAAACAAGACCTCCCGGGACCACCGTTTACCCTAAACGGTTCCCGGTACAGACAAGCGATACACTACATCTACCAGACTCCACTCTGCTCCCAAGCACGAGTGCAAACGCATCACACACTAAAAAGAAGTCCCGACCGCTCGGCCCACTACCCGGGCGAGGATAACACTAAGTCCAGGAATGCAACATAAAGTGTGGATGTCTAAACATAAATAACCCTAGCCCAAGTGAGGGTTTTCTACTGGTCTGGTTACACATGCAACATATGACGGGGGTGCTAGGTCAGGTTCCAACATAACAAATATTTAACATGATAGAAGGAAGCAAGAGATCACAAGATCGACAGATAAAACTAGGAACAACAATTCCTACACTCTAGCATGCTACCAAAGTCCAATCACTATCATGCATGATTCTATATCCATAGTATTAGAGTACAGTCCATAGATCTTGAAAGCAAAGCCACCCACCTGAAGGTGCTAACTGTCCGGGGTCGCACAGCTGAGAAAACCAGGAAAACAGCAACTCTAAGTCCAACAGGTCCAGTACAGTCCACAATCCCTCCTGGGTACAACATAAGGCCACAGTTACACCTAAATCCCAAAATCTGCCAAGAAACACAACACAGAAATTTCAGCCGCAAAGATGCGGTTATTTCACCTACTGAATGTGCTCAAAAAATTCCAAATAAAATATCCCTGCGATCTTCGTGTTGATAGCTTCGAAACAAGTACCTGCACGCCCAATTCCGAGCACCGTAGGCCAAGTTACAAATTCCACAGTATTGGTGCGCAAAATCCCAAAACCATCCAACTGTAACCTCTTGTACAGATAAAAAGGAAAAGTGTATACCTTCGGGAAGGTCTCCAAAAATTCCAAGAAAAATCCACGATGATCCTCGCGTCGAGTAGATGAAAAAAGTCTATAAGCACGTCCTGATCCGAGACTCGTGTGCGGAGATCTCCTCAAGAGAAGGTGCTGCCCTCACCAAAATCTCACAGCAAAAAGGGTCCCAGTGAGCACGAGAAAACTCCTCGAAAAACGCAAAATCTGAAAATGTCCAAGAAACCCAAAATCGTAGCCTCACCTGTTACGAATCCAGCAGCGAAGAAATTGCTCGAAAAGATCGTCGGAGTAGGTCGGGGGAGCTCGCGCACCGAAACGCGACGAAGGGGAACACCAAAGAACGAGCGTCGCGCCGCGCCGTAAAAGTGGAAACCTCGAAGTGCGCGCCACCAAAAATCCTAGGAATCATCCAGAGGATGCAAAACACGAAGGGGAACAATTTTTCTGGGGAGCTTGAGGTGAGGAGAAGGTCGGAAATGCAGAAAAAGGGGAGAAGAAGGAGGCTCGGATCCTTTAAATAGCCTGCTCAAACAAATCAGGAAATGACGGATGTGTCCCAATTTCCGGGCGCTGGGAGATTCGGGCTGCTACAGTGTTGGGCCCGGCCCAACACTGTGCGCGCCCGAATTCCTCACGGGCCTCCACGTAGCCCGCCAAACAGCGCACAGCCAAATCCGCCACCACCCAAGCGCCACGCGGGAAACCAGTCAACGCGCGCCCACGTGCGCCTGCACCGCCGCCTGCACCCTTTGCACGCACGCGCCCCGAGGCCTGGCGCACCCACTCCGTGGACCGAGCGTGCTACACCGCACCTACCACGCGCTGCCACGTGTCACCATCCGGTCCACCGTACACCCGTGCTTCTCCCGTGGACCGCGCCCGCTGCGCCGGCCAACCGGGAGCCGCCACGTGGCCCGTGCCCGGTGCACGCCTCCGCGGTGGATCGCGCACCTGCCCGCGCGACCCCGCGCCTGCCCGCGGCCGCGCCGCCGCGCTCCGCCGCTGCCCGCCGCCGCCGCCGCTGCCCGCCGGTCGCCGGAACAGTACCATTTGCCTCGAAAAACGTGCGCGTCATCCGGGCTCCGAAAAATACAAGTGAATAGTCCATTTTCATCGTTTTCGCGCGCTGAATCCAAATTCGATGTCCGATTCTCCAAATTCTCATCCGAAAATTTGCCGAAGGCCCCCGGAAAGCCCACTTGATCTGATTTTCGCGCCGGGTCCATTCCAAAAATCCGGTTTGCCAAATTTCATCTCTAAAAATTTCCGAAGGCATCCGGAGAGGTGATCTTTTATTCAAACTTCGCCCTGAGTCCAAATTTGACATCCGCATCGCGCGAAATCACTTCTAAACACTCGACGGGTCCTCCATAAACTCCCGTGATCCATAATTAAGCCCGAAGTGCACCACTTGTGTCCAAATTGCGCACAAACACCACCAACACACCACACAAGCCTTCGAAAGCTGCCAAACAACCAGAAAACTCCCCGCGGGGAAACCAGGTCCTCACATCCTCCCCCACTAAAAGGAAGTTTCGTCCCCGAAACTAAAACAACCCACAACAAAACTAAAACAATCAAATCAACCAAAGACGCAAACACTAAACTAGCAAGAAAGGTACGGCTCCACCAGCAGGAAAGTCATCAACCCCAACCCTCGATTGAGAAAACAGCTGAAATTAGCAAAAAGTCCGGAAATTTCGAAAGATCAGTGCCTTCGCCCCAATCAAACAAGAACAGGTTCGGGCACTGTCTCCATTGCTAGAGCAATCTTTCGAAGTTTTCATCCTGTTCGTAAATTTCAGTACAAAGGCGAGAAAAGGGAGGGAAGTGTTGGTGTCGTTCCTGCTGTGGCTACAAATGAATGCTACCATTAACGAGACTTCTAAGGACACAACCTCTAGTCCTAAACCTCACATCTGCTCCCGGGGTGGCGTCTGCCCAAAGCCGCTGAAGCTGATGCCGCTGGAAGGATACGCCGACAATCCGGGAATACGAACTCCTCCAGTCCAACTCGCAGAAGGGTAACTGCTCTCATTCCAATATCAGTCGTAGCACGGCACCGCACCAACCGGTTCAACCTGTGTGCTCACTCAAAGTCCTGGAGCTGTCCTTGAATCGTCACATCAGCCGGTGAAGTCCCAAGTCTCAACTGCACTGATCACACACCGCGATCCTCCTCTACTCGTAGGATACTGGGAAGAATCCAATCGCTAAAACATGTAGCAGAAATTCCTAACCCATACCCATGCAAAGATGCTGATGCAGATACTCAACTAATAATGCAGAAGAATGCAGCGGTATCGAAATGCTCAATTCAGCTAACTGAAATAAAATCATACCTGCCGCGACATGATCTGCTGCCGGGGTGTCCTCCACCAGGGCTGAATAAACCCGTCCGTTGGGTGCTGAAGATCGTCGTCCCGTCTGTCCCGACGTCGTGGCCCACTCTGTCTGACGGTGGGCCGGAGGGGCTTCCGCTGCATGGATAGGCAATGGGGGTGCTGTCGCAAGGGGTCGCACTGATAGAATGGCTCGGGGACAAGCTGCCTGAAGATGTCCCAACGATCCACAGAGGAAACACCGCCCCCGTCTCTGGTAACAATGCGACGGCGAATGAGGGCCGCCACAGATGACACACCGCTCCTGTCGCTGGTGCCGAAACCGCTGCTGTCGGGGGTACTGCTGCTGAGACTGCTGTCGCTGCTGGTGCTGCTGATACCGCGGCTGCTGCGGGGGTCCACCTGATCTCAGGCGCCTCCGAAACCTACGACCCTGAGGATGAGATCGTGAAGGTCTCGGAGGTCCCTGCTGACTCGTCTGTCCCTCAACATCCCGTGCTCGGCGCTTCGCCCCCGGAATCCCTGCGGGGGCTGGAGCCACCTTGGCCGTCACCGCCTCTCCGCGCTCCGTACTCTGCCCCGAAAAACGATGCGGATCAGACTGATGGAATCTCGTCAACATATCAACCACCTCGCGCTGCTCTGTAGGGGTCAACTGTCCTGCTGTCCCAGACGGCTGACCACTGGTACTCGATGCAGTAGGGGCTGCCTGTGCTGCTGGTACAACTGGGGGTGCCACAGCTGGCGAAGCAGGTGCGGGGAAACTCCCTGGGGGTGCTACAACTGGCTGTACCCTCCGCTCCAACAAAAGCATCATACGACCCATGACCTCCTCCTGGCGCTGTGAAGTCTCCTCCTGGCGCCGAACAGCCTCAGACAACTGGGCCATCTGCGCCCGAAGCTCCAGCACCTCACTCTGCTGACACTGTGCTGACTCCTCCTGCCCAGGCTCATCGGAGGGGAAAGGCTGAGAACGCGTCTGTACCCTGCGTCGGGGAGGCATCGTGCCCACCTGCAACCCACATGCAAACATCAGGACAGTACCAAACAACACTCGACCCAATCCAGCGAAAGTCTAAGACATGTCATCCATTCCCTAGCATTATGTTGTCTGCAGCCAACATAATCGCTTAGGAGAATAAACATGCCAGTCACTCATCCATCCCTTGGGAGAGGTATAAAACTCAATCAGGACTCTCGCTAATAGTCACGACTCTCACGTAGTCATCCTAATGTCTAACCACAAGCCTAGGGTTTCTAAGTCCACAATGACCTACAACCTAGGCTCTGATACCACCTAATCTGTCACGCCCCGGCGTCGAAACTGCGACCCGGGCTCGCCAACAGATCCGCCGCCCATACGGGAAGCCCCGTATAGACGAAGCGACTAACCAGCAAAAGATCAACTATACTATACAGATATCAGAGCTGAAAGTAAAACTGCTAGAAATAAAACTATATACAACACAAGTCCTCGCCAAAAGTACATAAATCTCTCGAGCAGTAAAAATAAATACAACTCTATACCTCACTACAAAGTTCGCTCAACATAAACTCTCAAAAGTAAGGGGGTACATCTACTCTCTGGACGACGACTGGTAGGGATCTATCTCGCGACTCCCTTACCTCGATCTGAAGAAGCAGCAACAGGAGCAGCAGGAACAGGAGTAGAAGTCCCTGTGGGAAAATACACCACGACGGGTGTGAGAACTACGTCCCAAGTAGTTCTCAGTGGGTGCCGCCAACAAGCCCGACGGTCTGCCCACTAAGTCTACTAGAGGCATAAAGAACAATATAAAACTGAAATGAAAGGGGCTGGAAAAGTAACTCTACAGCTACTATGCCTCTATCTAGATGCTCAAGAAAAATGGAACAGATGGAAACATGATGCATCTACTAACACACACAGTATACTACCCAATCTAAACTGACTGCCTCAAAGGGTCCAGTCAAACCTGCGCCCACCTACTGCCGCACATCCTCTACAGGACGGGTCTACCGTAGGGTGTCCGTGATTGCCAAAACTGGACCAACCAGAGGGACGGCGTCGACAAGTCGCGATACCACAGTGCAGACCACTCCGGACGTGGCACTCGAGGGGAGCGACCCCAACGAGGACAAGGGTATCCGCGCACTCTGTCGAGCTCAATATGGCTCATGCAGGCTATAGTCCAAAACCACGATCAACAGGATCGACAGTAACCAACATCACAACTCACAGGTAATACAGGGAGGACCGTCACCATAAGGGTTCGAAAATTCCGATAGGTTGGTGCCTAGAATCCCAATCAAACAAGAACAGAAATCCAGGCTTCGCCTATCGAAGTTTCCGACCCCCTTACAGTTCGGGAACACACTCCCTCGGTACAACACGCAGAAGACACCAACAGGGCCCGAAAGTCCCGGGAGACTTACACCTACAACCCTATCAAACAAGAACAGGTTCCAGGCTCGGCCCCCGTGGCTTTCGTCCCGACAAAGGAACGGCCCCTAGAACCCAGACCACTCGAATCCTTCGAGTGGGAAGATTTACTGGAAAAAGGTGACATTTGTTATTGAAAACCATTTTGATCTGGAAGAAATCCATGTTTAATAATTTTAGTTCTTTTTAGAAAAACAGTTAGAAAACAAGGGTTTTACCCAAACCCCGAAGGGCTGATGCCTTTGTCCAATCAAACAAGAACAGACTCCAGCGGCCCTTCGATGCTTGGAAGAAAATATTGGTAGACTAAAATCATGTGTATGTCGAAAAGGGTTCTGGGTTCTAGGTCCGGCTAACACTAGTAAACCACACCCACTAACACAGTGGCAACAACCCCAACAGGGGAAAACAAGATCTCCCGGGACCACCGTTTACCCTAAACGGTTCCCGGTACAGACAAGCGATACACTACATCTACCAGACTCCACTCTGCTCCCAAGCATGAGTGCAAACCCATCCCACACTAAAAAGAAGTCCCGACCGCTCGGCCCACTACCCGGGCGAGGATAACACTAAGTCCAGGAATGCAACATAAAGTGTGGATGTCTAAACATAAATAACCCTAGCCCAAGTGAGGGTTTTCTACTGGTCTGGTTACACATGCAACATATGACGGGGGTGCTAGGTCAGGTTCCAACATAACAAATATTTAACATGATAGAAGGAAGCAAGAGATCACAAGATCGACAGATAAAACTAGGAACAACAATTCCTACACTCTAGCATGCTACCAAAGTCCAATCACTATCATGCATGATTCTATATCCATAGAATTAGAGTACAGTCCATAGATCTTGAAAGCAAAGCCACCCACCTGAAGGTGCTAACTGTCCGGGGTCGCACAGCTGAGAAAACCAGGAAAACAGCAACTCTAAGTCCAACAGGTCCAGTACAGTCCACAATCCCTCCTGGGTACAACATAAGGCCACAGTTACACCTAAATCCCAAAATCTGCCAAGAAACACAACACAGAAATTTCAGCCGCAAAGATGCGGTTATTTCACCTGCTGAATGTGCTCAAAAAATTCCAAATAAAATATCCCTGCGATCTTCGTGTTGATAGCTTCGAAACAAGTACCTGCACGCCCAATTCCGAGCACCGTAGGCCAAGTTACAAATTCCACAGTATTGGTGCGCAAAATCCCAAAACCATCCAACTGTAACCTCTTGTACAGATAAAAAGGAAAAGTGTATACCTTCGGGAAGGTCTCCAAAAATTCCAAGAAAAATCCACGATGACCCTCGCGTCGAGTAGATGAAAAAAGTCTATAAGCACGTCCTGATCCAAGACTCGTGCGCGGAGATCTCCTCAAGAGAAGGTGCTGCCCTCACCAAAATCTCACAGCAAAAAGGGTCCCAGTGAGCACGAGAAAACTCCTCGAAAAACGCAAAATCTGAAAATGTCCGAGAAACCCAAAATCGTAGCTTCACCTGCTACGAATCCAGCAGCAAAGAAATCGCTCGAAAAGATCGTCGGAGTAGGTCGGGGGAGCTCGCGCACCGAAATGCGACGAAGCGGAACACCAAAGAACGAGCGTCGCGCCGCGCCGTAAAAATGGAAACCTCGAAGTGCGCGCCACCAAAAATGTGAGGACCCGAAATTCCCACGTAAGGATTACTGTTGGTTCGGCAGCTTCTGGAAGCCTTTTGTTGAGTGTGGAGGCTTTGCGCGCAAATCGGACTTCAAAACCGGACTCAGCGCTAAAAATGGATCGAGTTGGTGTGTTCGGATGCCCCCGTAATTTTTAGAAATGGATTCTTGCAAAATGGACTTCGTATTTGGATTCAGCATGGAAAAACGTTGGAAATCGGCTGTTTGGTTGTATTTTTCAGAGTCCGGATGAGCGAAAACGGGCAACCGGAAGTTCGGGGGGTTTATTTGGGCGCAGGGGAAGGCCTTGGACCGGGGGTGCCACGTGTCGGCACCCCATTGGCCCGGTGTTCAAGTGCGGTCCAGGGGGTTTGCGGGTGGACGCGTGGCGGGCCGTGGTTGGGCCCGCCGCCGCGCGCACGTGGGCGCACTGTGCGCTCCCCGCGCATGGGGACACGCGGCGCACACCCGTTGGTGGCGCCGCGGCCACCCGGATCAAGCCGCGTGGCTTGATCCGGGCGGTTTGTCCCGGGCGACGTGGCGGCCCGGATGGCCGCCACGTGTCCGGCCCGCCAGGCCGGGCGGGCCGGGCCCGCACTGTAGCATCCGGGAGAGGGGGGGGAGGGGATTTAATGTGTTTTCTCCTCCTTCTTCTTCTTCTTCTTCTTCTTCTCCCTCCTCCTTCTTCCTCCTTGGACCAGGGTTTTTTGGGGGACTCCAGGCAGAGCTGCACCAGCAACCCTACTTCATCTTCATCACCATGGATGGGCGATTGGAGCTCCATGATCATCATTTTCCCCATGAGGGAGCTTTAGCACCATTGCTGGATTTTCGGAGCTCCACCGTCGCAGTTTAGTACGAAAATTCCCCAGGACTCATTTCTTGGACTTCTGAGCTCATTTTTGGTTCTATGTTTTCACGAGAGGTAAGGCTACAATCTTGGTATTCAACTCTCCCCTCAGATCTCATGTTTTTATAGAGTTTTAGGGCCATCTTTGGGACCCTTTGTTTCAGTCTGGATTTTTGGGCAGCCTTTAGTATTTTGGCTCTTCTGAATTGTAGGAGTGGAATTTTTGGATGAATTTTGCGGGAAAATTTCCAGGACTCGAAGATATACAATATTGATATGTATCATTGTCCCCAGATCTGAGTTTTTATTAGGGTTTATGCATGATCTTTGGAACACCTTGCTGCATTCGTGCACAGATGGAACTTGGTGGATAGTTCAAAGTGTTTATGGGTTTTCTCCTTCATACGGGCATGAAATTTGGAGTTCTTTGGCTCAATTTGTATCTACTCTCGACAAGGAATCCAATGGTACCTCTCTTGCAGGATTTGGAGCACGTTTGGTTAGGTAAAATTAATGATCTTTTCAAGTGCTATTATATGGATTACTACAGTCCCTGTTTTAATTTGGATTTGAGCAATGCGCCTTGGAATGCAGATAACTTCGTGGATACAAGGTCTTTTTCAGAAATTCAAGTTGGGACTTCTTCTTAACTTCAAGGTGAGAAAATTCTCTTTTGTGATCTGTGGATAAATCCCTTTGGAAAAGCCTCTAATTAAGCTTGGAAATGCTAGCAAGTTTATGTTAACAGTTTTTGGGCAGCATTGTGAATTTTGCTTCGTTTGAATGTTAAGGGAAATTAATGGTGGATTTTTGGGGACTTGAAGACATTTGTATGGAAGAGGAGATCTTTGTTTTACTGTTGGATACTTCATTTTGAGGTATTTGAGGCTGCACATACTTTTTATTTAACCTTGTTGCACTTGCTGAAATTCTGGAATTTGAGTGCGTAGTGTGCATTGTTTCAGTGATTGCGCACAATCCGTGAGGCGGATTTGGATGATTTTCGTGGCATCGGACTCGTGAGAGGATAAGGATTACTCACGGCAAATTTTAGCTAAGGTGGGCAGCGGATCGTCAAGTTTCAGGTGGGTGGTTGTGCTTTGCCGAAAACATCGATTTACCCACTCGGGCTATTGGTTTCCCTCAT
>CM055064.1:44979929-45039535 GCA_029204045.2 Tillandsia leiboldiana | reverse complement strand
GGCATTGTGGTTGATGTTCTCTTCTCCTCGGTATAATATGCTTAGATATCCATGTTTAGATTAAGTTAATTGATTCTCATTGTATACATGAGTGAATGAATAGTTTGATTGATGTTGTATTCTCTCATATGAAGTTGATTATAAGTGATCCTCCTTTAACCTATGTTATGTGAGGGTAATTGGGAAATTAATCTTTAGCCTACACTTTGTGATGAATGGTTAACCTAATTATGGTGAATGATGGTGATAGTTATGTGTAAATGATTTTAGTTGATTTATGTGAAGGATATGGTTGCTATGTAGGAAGGGATTGTTATGACTTTATGTGAATGTCATATGGGCTAAGTGTGAATGGCTATTCAGGGTAAGTGAGGGTGATCTTATTGATGATTCTTGAACCAATGTCATGAGAGGTTATATGTTAAATGTTTCTTGACTTATCCACATGAGAATAATTGACCTTGTAGATTTTCCTTCTACATCTTGTGATATTTACCATAATGGTTGATCCTTAGACTATTTTGCGTGAGATTGTATATTGTGAATGGTCGGCGATTTAGCCTATGTGGAAATAAATATTGTTGGTGGATTCTATGTGCATCCTATATGAGATCAATAAAAGTTGTTGAACCTTAGTCTATTCATTGGTGATAGTGGATTGAATGACCATATTCAAGTAATGTTAAATGATCTTTGGCAAGTCTATATGTGAATGGATGTTTCATTTGAGGGTGGTTAGTGGTTTGTGTGAGAATAACTGACTACATTAATCTTGATCTATCTATGTGAGATTCACCCTTTATGAAAGTAATGATTGTTATTTATCTCCTGATTCATGTTTGGTGAAAACCATGTTGGATACTATTCTCACTTTATTTCCAAATGTGAAAGGTGCATACTTGTGTAGACTTGATGTATGCTATGTTAACATCCAATCCTTTTATGAGATTGATTATGTAATTTGGATAGCATGCTCTAATAAATGTAAGAACATCGACACCTGTTTACTTTACATCATCTTGGGACATCTTCATGCTTGTATGGTCATCTAGATAGGCCACCTTTTTCTGCTACACTATCATGTTGGACTTGACTTAGGAGAAACCATGCTTTATACTTTTCTCCTTTTCATTTTAGACTCTGGGTATTTGTGGCTCGAGTGCGAGCAGGGAGTTTGGGATAGTGTAGTCAGGTTTCTGGGGATTTGGGACAGGCAGGGCCTGATGGCAGGGATTGCGGCAACCGCGAACTGTGGGCGGTTGACCGGGTTATTATTATTACATCAGATTGGAGGTGAGGGATCGGGCTTCCTTAGTGGATGGTTTGTCCCACTTACTTAGAGTCTTGATCCAGTCCTGCTGATTTATGATACTTATGTTACTGGATACTGAGATACTTTACTCGTGTGGGTCGCTCCCTGTTACGGAATTTGAGTTGGCGTAGTTTCGTGAAAGTCTCAAGTCTTGAAGATTGAAGGTGAAGAAAGTTGGATCATTTAACTCAATCTCAAGAAAGAAGAATTCAAAAGGATCAGGTATGTTTAACTAAAGATTTTGTGTGATCCGAATACTTCTTGTAGTGTAGAAACACTTGGAAGAATCTTTCATTGCATAAAAATCAAAAACTGGACTTGGGACATGTTCAGGATCCGGATCAGGTTGTTCGATTCGGATCCCGAAGGTGGTTCGTTCATACACCAGTTCAATCCGGATCGTAGTCTCTTGATCCGGATCCCGAACAGTGAGTTTACCATTTTCCTTGAACGATCCGGATCATGCTTCGCAATCCGGATCCCGAACGTTGATGTTTGGTAAACTGTATGAACGATCCGGATCATGCACTTCGATCCGGATCCCGAACCTTCGTTTTTCTGGAACTGGCTGACTCGTTACGACGATCCGGATCACAGCTAGTCCGATCCGGATCGCCGTCCGTAAAATTTCCAGAAATGTTAGGTTTTTGATTCTTATCTCCTTCCTAGGGTTTCTAACCTATAAATAGACCCTATGACTCTTTTTCTAGGGTTAATCCACATAGTCAATAGCCGTCATTTTCATATATCATTTTATACGGCTATAGATCCACATATAGAGAAGAAAGGAAATCATTAGAGAATACTCTATGTTTCTTCATCTATATTGATTAGTTTGATTCTAGGTTTTCATACTCACATCTCGAGTTGAATCAAACTAATGAATACTTAGATGGTATTTCCGATCTATCTTTGATCTAAGTATTCGGCGGATCATCACCACCCAAAACAACGATTTACCCCAAAAATCGGCACGTGGATTCGCGTGTCCTTGTGGATTCAAGGTTCAACCGCTCTCGTGGATTCGGAGCGAGGCACGTTCGTGGATTCGAAGGGTGCTATTGGGTGAAGACCGTTGATTCGGTCGGACGTCGTGGATTCGACGTTGGACGCCGTGGATTCGGCGTTGGGCGCAGATCGTGGATTCGAGAAGCGTCGCGGAGCGAGCGGAGAAGATCCTCTAGGAGCGTATGGAAAAGGTTGAGTCATAAGTGTGTACGGTAAATCACCTTGTACGTGTTTTAATTCTAGTGGATTTCTGCCGTGTTATCGGTCCCGTGGTTTTTTACTCCGGTGATGGAGTTTTCCACGTAAAAATCTTGCGTATTATTTTTATTTCCGCATTGGGTTTTTATCGCAACGATTTTTGAGTGTTTATGCGTTTACACCTATTCACCCCCCTCTAGGTGTTTTTTCCCCTATTTAGATCCGTATTACATATAACCCAACAAGTGGTATCAGAGCGGGAATAGGGTTGTAAACAATGGTTGAAGGTGGAAACATCAACCGACCCCCGTTCTTCGATGGAACAAATTATGCGTACTGGAAAGTACGGATGAAAGCCTTTTTAATTTCCATCGACGAACGGGTGTGGCAATCAATTGAATTAGGATGGTCTAATCCAACTGAACTTATTGGTGATGTTCGCACCTTAAAACCTAGGTCGAAATGGACCAAGGAAGAGTTAGATTCATCTTCTTACAATGGCAAGGGAATTAATGCTATCTTTAATGCCTTATCTCAAACTGAATTCTCTCGCGTCTCGACATGTGAGACTGCGAAAGAAATCTGGGATGTTCTTCAGGTTACACATGAGGGAACTAACCTCGTGAAGATTCAGAAACTGCAAATGCTTACGAGCAAGTTTGACTCTATCTTAATGGCAGAAAATGAATCTTTCACGGACTACTATACACGATTGTAAGACATCGTAAACTCATGTGCTAATCTGGGAGAGAAGATTCCAGAATTTAAGATTGTAAGAAAAATCTTAAGAACTCTTCCTGAACGATTTCGCCCAAAGGTTACTGCCATTGAAACTATTAAACACCCGGACGAAATACGTGTAGAAGAATTAGTTGGTTCATTGCAAACTTATGAAATGACATTTACTACTAACAATTCTTCTGGAAAGGCATCCACTTCTAAGTCTTCAGGTTATGCGTTGAAAACAACTAAGGAAGAAGACGCGGATACGTCCTCCTCAGACGATGACGAGAACCTTTCTATGGAGGAATTTGAGAAGCAGCTCGCTCTCTTGACAAGGAAGTTTCGCCGCAACTTTCGAAGGGGTAATTCAAGCAAATCTCCATCCTTCGGAAAGTCGAACAAAGGCAAGGGTACTTCAGGTTACAAGTCAAGAAAGCAAGAGAACTTCTCAAAGGATAAGAAAAGTTCAGAAGGACAACTACAATGCTTCAAATGTCGAGGCTACGGCCACATTGCAACGGAGTGTCCTAACAAGTATCCGGCAAAGAAGAAGGCGATGCAAGTCGTCACTTGGGATGACAACTCAACGTCAAATGAGTCGTCTTCGAGTGTTTAAGAAAAGAGCTCCACCGCTTTCCACGCGTCCGTATCTTCACCCTTCATGTGCTTTATGGCAAGTACATCTGAGTCGTTGTCCAACTCCACTGTTGAAAAGAACGCAACGGACAACGAATCGGATGATTCGGAAGGTGAAGATTTTGCTCTAGCCTACCACAGACTTTTGAGGGACTCAAAGAAAGTGGCTAAGCAAAACAAGAGTTTGAGAGGGAGAGTGCATGATCTCGAAGAAGAAGCAAAAAGAGCGACTTCTCTCTCAAACGCTCTTGAAGTGGAAAGGGAAAACCTGATAAAGGCAAATGCTTCCCTTCAAGAGTCCAATGAGCAACTTGAGAAGGAACATACAAATCTGGTGGATAACGCGAATCACTTCTCAAAGCTCTACAACGAGGCTCGACAGGATAACCTGGAAATGACAAAGACCATTTTCCAACTCAAGAATGACTTACAGCGATTCTCTTCAGGAAGGAGTAAGTTGGATAGACTTCTTGGTCTTGGTCAATCAAATAGGTTCGGCCTCGGATACACTCAAACTGGAAACAGTCCAAGTTCGAGTGAGACAGTTTTTGTGCCTCAGTCGGCATCTCCTCCTCCGACACCGGAATTCAAGACAAACAACGACAACAAACCTACTTCATCCTCTTTGGGATCGTCAAGATCTAAGGTATGTTTTCGTTGTGGTGTTTCAGGGCACATAAGAAGATATTGCAAGACGGGAGTCGAACGCTCATCTCAAGGACCTCTTGCAACAACTACCAAAATGGCTCCTCCCCGAAAATCAAAGCAAAACTTTTCAAATGAAAAGAGATTTGGTAGTTCATCGCGCAAGACGATTACATCAAGGAACAACAATCGCTATAACAAGACGCCTTCACCTAGGCATATAACTTCTCGACCATTACCGACGCACTCCAAAAAGGGTTTGGGTGCGCAAAGGTGAAATTTTCCCTTGTCTTGTTTCCAATGTTTCCTTGCATGCATATGATAGTTCGTCTTGGTATCTGGATAGCGGGTGTTCCCGTCATATGACCGGTGACAAAAATAGTTTTCAAAATCTTGAGAAAATCTCCGGAGGACACGTTGTTTTCGGAGACGGTCGATCTTCCAAAATTGTTGGAAAAGGGACGGTAGCTATTCCAGATGGCCCGATTTTGAAAAACGTCTTATTTGTTGATGGCCTTAAGACTAACCTCATAAGCATAAGTCAACTTTGCGACAATGGTTTTTCAGTTAACTTTTCATCTGTTGAATGCGTTGTAACTGATAAGGACCATGTCTTCTTTCTAAAAGGGGTTAGATCTGAAAACAATTGTTATGTTGTTCCTAATAAATTTTCTGAAAATTGTAACTTAGCCGCTTTGAATAATGAAACTCTTTGGCATGAAAGGCTAGGTCACTTAAATTTTAAGGAACTTACTAGAATTTCAAGCAAGGACGTGGTCAAGGGGGTTCCAAAGCTTTTATTTAAACAAAACATTGTGTGTGGTGGTTGCCAAAAGGGAAAACAGTCTAGGACTGCACACAAGAACTTGAACCACGTTGGTACAAAACGGCCCTTGGAACTTTTGCACATGGACTTAATGGGGCCGACCCGTCAACCATCTTTGGGAGGTAAATGGTACATTTTTTTATTGGTTGATGATTTCTCTCGGTTTTCTTGGGTAGCATTTTTAAAAGAGAAAGCTGATACGTTTGACTCTTTTCATGAGATTTGCCATCGTATTATGATTGAAAAGAATGAAAAGATCATTCGTGTTAGAAGTGATAGAGGTGGAGAATTCATAAATTCAAAATTCATTGATTTTTGCACTTCAAATGGAATCAAACATGAATTCTCGGCACCCTATACACCTCAGCAGAATGGTGTTGTTGAGCGTAAGAACAGGGTTGTTCAAGAGATGGCGCGTGTGATGCTTCATAGCCGGAATTTACCGCTACATTTTTGGGCTGAAGCTGTGAACACCGCTGTCTATGTCATTAATAGAGTTTACTTGCGCCCAGGAACCTTGAATACACCATATGAGCTGTGGTTTAGTAGAAAACCCAATATCAAATATTTTCGTGTCTTCGGGAGTCGATGTTACATTTTACGTGACCGTGAAAATCTTGGAAAGTTCGACTCTCGAAGTGATGAAGGGATCTTTTTGGGTTATTCTACGAATAGCAGAGCATATCGAGTATTTAACATTGAATCTAAGACGATCGTAGAATCTATAAATGTTAAAGTAGATGAAGCTTTTCACTTTAAAACTGGAAAATCTACCCTCGATATCTCTCTAGATGATGATTCTCCTGCTAGTGCATCTTCTCATAATAATACTTCCAATATTAATGATGCATCTAATGGTTCTTCTAGTTTATCTGATGTGCAGGAATCGTCTCATATATCTCCGAGTACTCCATTTCAACAAACGTTACGAATCTCCAAGGATCATCCGGAATCGAATATTATTGGAGATCCACAAGAAGGAGTCAGAACTCGGAGGCAGTTGGTTTGTGGATTCGCTTGCTACGTATCTTTAATCGAACCAAAGAACATAGATGAAGCTCTTCAGGATGACTACTGGATTAAAGCAATGCAGGAAGAGCTCCATCAATTTGAGCGAAACAAAGTCTGGGAATTAACGAAGCCTCCAAAGCAACACAATGTGATAGGTACCAAATGGATCTTCAAAAATAAGAAAAATGAGGATGGTACTATCATCAGGAACAAGGCACGATTAGTTGCTCAAGGCTACTCTCAAGTAGAAGGTATAGACTTTGATGAAACCTTCGCCCCTGTAGCTAGACTCGAGTCCATTCGTATACTATTCGCTATTGCTTGTCATTTTAAAATTAAATTATTTCAAATGGACGTTAAGAGCGCATTTCTAAATGGGTTTTTAAATGAGGAAGTTTATGTGGCTCAACCGAAAGGTTTTGTAGATCATAAACAACCTAACCATGTTTTTCGTTTGAAAAAGGCTCTTTACGGTCTGAAACAAGCACCGCGAGCATGGTACGAAAGGTTAACAAAGCACCTTTTGGAGAAGGGCTATACTCGAGGGGGAGCTGATAGGACTCTCTTTGTGAAGCATTTTCAAAGCAATTTCATTGTAGCACAAATCTATGTCGATGACATTGTATTTGGCGCAACAAGAGATAACGATGCTTCTAAATTCGCGGAGACCATGGAAAGCGAATTTGAGATGTCCATGATGGACGAATTGACTTATTTTCTTGGATTGCAAATTAAACAAAATGATGAAGGTATTCACTTGAGTCAATCCAAGTATGCAATGGAGTTGGTCAAAAAGTTTGATCTAGAAAATTGTAAAGATTTTCCGACTCCAATGGGAACTAGCCACAAGGGACTTGGAAGTGAATCACATAGTGAGAATGTAGACGAGAAACTGTATCGAAGTATGATTGGAAGTCTACTTTACCTCACGGCTAGTCGCCCGGATATATCTTTTGGTGTTGGGATTTGCGCGAGATATCAATCAGCACCAAAGGAGGTTCACCTGAAAGCGGTGAAAAGGATCATCCGGTATATCAAAGGATCAATTAATTTCGGAATTTGGTATCCTATGGGAACAAGTTTGGATATTGTTGGATACTCAGATGCCGATTGGGCAGGATCAGTGGATGATCGGAAAAGCACGAGTGGTGCATGCTTCTATCTTGGCCATTGCCTTGTTGCATGGCACAGTAAAAAGCAGAACTGCATAGCACTCTCGACTGCCGAAGCGGAATACATTTCAGCTGGAAGTTGCTCAACTCAACTCATTTGGATGAAAAGCGTATTGAGCGACTTCCGCATTTCAGCATCTTCGGTAACAATACTTTGTGACAACACTAGTGCTATTAACATTTCTAAAAACCCTGTGTTGCACTCTAGAACAAAACATATTGAACTTAGATATCATTTTCTTAGAGAGCTAGTTGAATCAAATACTCTTCAACTCTCATATATTTCAACTGAGGATCAATTAGCTGACATTCTAACAAAACCTTTGGATCAAAAACGTTTTATTCATTTACGAAAAGCAATTGGGATGCTTTCCTTGAAATAATCTTCTTTTGAAATCTTTGTTTAGGATAGGTTTTGTATTTGTTTTTGTTTTGTTCATTATCTATGTTTGTACATAGGACATTAAGTGAGCATAGATCATAATTGACTTTAATTGCATCTTTTCGCACATTTAGAAATTTATTATGCTTTTGCCATCATAATATTCCACTGTTGCAATGATCATTTATGTTAATTAAATCATCTTCAAAGTGATCAAAGTCAATTTCTCTCTCTCTATGATCTCTTGGTATAGTCATTATCTTATTTGACTGCTTAGTCGAGTATGAAATCGAGATCAATATTTGGTTGAATACTTTATATCTTAAATAATTGATAGCCAATTGAGGGGGGAGTCATAGAAAAGGTAAAATGCTCAAAAGATGTGGAAAGAGTTACATCCCAATGAGGAGTGTGAAAACTACCACCACATGGAGGAAAGAGCTACCACCTCGGTCGTCCGAGTATTGTGTGCAGCTACCACATGTATACCAAGCATGGTTGTTCAAATTTTTGATTAAGTAAAATGCATGTTGAAATACTTGACTCCGTCAAATTTCAAGGTTGGTATAAGGTGGGTTTTTAAAGAAAGATGCTCAAAGAGCCACTCTCTTCAACAGATTGTCTAGATACATTATCTATTATATTTGGGATTTCAAACATCTATTGATCTTTGTATTTCATTTTCTTTACTGAATTGATGATTTGATAAAGGCATTACTCATAAGATCAAGTTAGATGTGATTGAAGGTGTTCAACTTTAAGGGATTTAATTCTTGTAAATCCTCGTTTCATTTTTGGATATTATTGATAGATTTGGCATAATCTAATTCTTGTTGTATGAAACGATGATTTTTGTTTAAAGTTGATACACATTTGTGCTTACAATCTTTTTCTGGTTTTTCTTGAATTTCTCTGAAATTTTCTAAAGAAAAGGTTGGGGCCGATCCGGATCGGGCTAGATGATCCGGATCCCGAACGCAGGAATTCTTCTGCAGGCTGACGATCCGGATTGTATCTGCCGATCCGGATCCCGAACGCAGTTTCTTACTGCGGGTAGCCGATCCGGATCGCAGTTATGAACTGATCCGGATCGCGGCTAGGTTTTATAAGGAACGAAAGGGGTTTTTGATTTCTTTACTCCAATCTTTTGTTCCAAAATTTCCAGAGTCTCTCTCTCTAGATTTCATCCTTCCTGGAAGCTTTCAAACTCAAGTTCTTCAGTTCCAAGTAAGTTTTATTGATCAAAATCTCGGTTTTTCACCGTTTTTCTCTTTTTCTCCTCAAACGTGATGAATTTCTTGGATCAACTTTGTTTGTGGATGGTTTTTGATCAAATTTCTTTTGAAATAAGAACTCTGGGTAGATTAGTTTTGATTATATGCTAGGTACTCTCCTGATTAACGGATTTTTAGGCTTCGATTTCTAAAATTTCGGTTTTAGGGCATATAATAAGGATTTTCAAAAATCATGCAATTGATCTATTTTTAAAAGTCCTTTTGCAAAACTAATTTGATTCTTAGTCTCTCTACATGATTATGATTGTTTGGGTATAATTTTTTCAATCTTTGAAAATTAACAATTTTTCATGTGATTCTTGAGTTGGTTTTCACAGGACACCTTCTTAACTAAAGCACTAGAATCAATGGCACTCTCTTGGTTAATCCTGTTGCTGGTCACAATGGTGCACAAGAGTACATCTGTAAAAGAGAAACCGGATGTTTCAACAGGAGATAAGACAACCGAAGGCAGGGAGGACAGCTCGGAATACGATACGGAAGAATGGGATGAATTCTTCAAAGATGTTCAACAGAAGATTGATGAGGAAAACAGGAAATCTGTCAAAGGCAAAAGGCTTATGAAATCTGCATCAACAACTAAGCAATATACAAGACGAAAGAATGTCCTAAGAAGTGAAAGTTATCATAGTGGGCGTCTTACTAGAGCTCGCTCACTCTCTGGGGTTCTACAAACTGAATCTCCATGGGTTAAGGGATTGGATGCACCATCTGCTTCTGGACAGCATCCATCACACTCGAAAAGACAGGGTACAAACGCTGCTGTATTGGAATCGCTTCGCCAGGAACAACAAAGACTCTCTGCTGCACAAGAGAGGATATCGAAAGAACTTCAGCAAATTTCCTCTGAACACAAGAAGATCAAGAAGAAGTGTTCAACTATTTCGACAATGCTTAAAGGGATTTTGAGCAAGCTGAGTTGTACCAGCTCAGACTCCTCCGACTGAACTGCACCTTCCTTTTCTCTTTGTGCAGGATTTTGACTTTAGGATTTAGTTTTATACTTACTTTAGCGTAGTTCTCAGGTTTTACGTTTTATTGGAACTTTTCACTCTCCTAACATTTCGTAGTCTTAACTACATTTTGGCTTTGTTTTGTGACAAAAAGGGGGAGAGAGTTAGAGAGAACTTTGAACAATGAATGATGAAATATCAAGGTAAGTATGATCTCTACAATGAATGATGATGTGAATGAACATCAAGGTAATGAATGATGATGTGAATGAACATCAAGGTAAGGGAACTTGAACAATGATTGTGTAAATCTTGCTGATGAAGATTTTGGTAAGTATCTCTTCAACTTCAACTTTGGTTTTCATCTTGTGATTGTTTGCATGTCTCGACTAACTATTCGACTAACTATTTGGGCATGTAATATAACTAACAAGTTGATGTTGGACTAATATTTTGTGACATTTGGTTTTTAGTTGCATAGAAGATATGTTGGTTTTTGACTATGATTCTCTTACATATCTGAATTCTCAAATGTCATGGTGATTAGATAAACTCTATCTCTGTACTAGGTTTTGTATGCTAAATATTCTTGAGGTATCTAACGATCTCTTTTTGTCAAGAATGATTTCTTTGTGCAGAGAGTACAGAGGTCTAAGTCTAGAGTCTGTTTTAGGAGTTTATCTCATGTTTTTAAATTTTTTGGATCTCCATTGTAAATTTTTGTTGTATGGTGATAGCAACAAAAATATCTTTTTGAATTTTCTTTAGTGGATCTGTGTTTTGTCACGAAACCGCCAAAGGGGGAGATTGTTACGGAATTTGAGTTGGCGTAGTTTCGTGAAAGTCTCAAGTCTTGAAGATTGAAGGTGAAGAAAGTTGGATCATTTAACTCAATCTCAAGAAAGAAGAATTCAAAAGGATCAGGTATGTTTAACTAAAGATTTTGTGTGATCCGAATACTTCTTGTAGTGTAGAAACACTTGGAAGAATCTTTCATTGCATAAAAATCAAAAACTGGACTTGGGACATGTTCAGGATCCGGATCAGGTTGTTCGATCCGGATCCCGAAGGTGGTTCGTTCATACACCAGTTCAATCCGGATCGTAGTCTCTTGATCCGGATCCCGAACAGTGAGTTTACCATTTTCCTTGAACGATCCGGATCATGCTTCGCAATCCGGATCCCGAACGTTGATGTTTGGTAAACTGTATGAACGATCCGGATCATGCACTTCGATCCGGATCCCGAACCTTCGTTTTTCTGGAACTGGCTGACTCGTTACGACGATCCGGATCACAGCTAGTCCGATCCGGATCGCCGTCCGTAAAATTTCCAGAAATGTTAGGTTTTTGATTCTTATCTCCTTCCTAGGGTTTCTAACCTATAAATAGACCCTATGACTCTTTTTCTAGGGTTAATCCACATAGTCAATAGCCGTCATTTTCATATATCATTTTATACGGCTATAGATCCACATATAGAGAAGAAAGGAAATCATTAGAGAATACTCTATGTTTCTTCATCTATATTGATTAGTTTGATTCTAGGTTTTCATACTCACATCTCGAGTTGAATCAAACTAATGAATACTTAGATGGTATTTCCGATCTATCTTTGATCTAAGTATTCGGCGGATCATCACCACCCAAAACAACGATTTACCCCAAAAATCGGCGCGTGGATTCGCGTGTCCTTGTGGATTCAAGGTTCAACCGCTCTCGTGGATTCGGAGCGAGGCACGTTCGTGGATTCGAAGGGTGCTATTGGGTGAAGACCGTGGATTCGGTCGGACGTCGTGGATTCGACGTTGGACGCCGTGGATTCGGCGTTGGGCGCAGATCGTGGATTTGAGAAGCGTCGCGGAGCGAGCGGAGAAGATCCTCTAGGAGCGTATGGAAAAGGTTGAGTCGTAAGCGTGTACGGTAAATAACCTTGTACGTGTTTTAATTCTATTGGATTTCTGCCGTGTTATCGGTCCCGTGGTTTTTTACTCCGGTGATGGAGTTTTCCACGTAAAAATCTTGCGTATTATTTTTATTTCCGCATTGGGTTTTTATCGCAACGATTTTTGAGTGTTTATGCGTTTACACCTATTCACCCCCCTCTAGGTGTTTTTTCCCCCATTTAGATCTGTATTACATATAACCCAACACTCCCCTCGAGTGCCACTCCGGAGTAGGCTTTAGACCGTGTCGGGTGCCGGTCAGACCGTGTTGGGTTCCGGTCATTTGGACAGTGTGTAGGTTTTTATAGGATCCACAAGGATCTAAATAGGTACTATCAAACAACTAGAGGGGGGGTGAATAGGTGTAATACTTAAAAACTCAATCTCAGTGCAAAATAAAAACCAATGCGGAAAATAAAAACAGCACACCGAGATATACGTGGAAACTCCAATCCAGGAGAAAAACCACGGGACCAACACGCAATAACAATCCACTAAGAATAGAAGAATAACAAGGTGATTACCGACTCCACGGACTCAACCCCTCCTTCAGCTTCTTCGGACCTCGCGCTGACCGGTTGGATATCCACGCAATAACAATCCCTAAGAAAAGAAGAATAACAAGGTGATTACCGTCTCCACGGATTTAACCCCTCCTTCAATTTCTTGGACCTCGCGCTCCACCGTTTTGCCCGTCCACTGCTCACGTTCGAATCCACGAACGCACGCTTCGAATCCACGAAACACCTTTAGCACACCGAATCCACGATGCCACGTCGAATCCACGACGCAAACTTAGTCGATAAGAATATTGACTTCGATGGTGATCCTTTGCTTAGATTATCAATGAAGAACCGTAGAAGAAATCTCTAAGCAAAGATTAGATCAATTCGACCAAAGATATGTTCTTGAAGGAACCATCGAATTGACCTAAAAGAGGCTATAAAGAAGAACGATAAAAACCTAGCCTCTAGGGTTGCTCTCAAGTGTTTTATAAATTAATCGGTAGAGAACACACGTTCTTGAGAAACCCTAAATGTCTATTTATAGTTTAGAAACCTTTGGAAAGAGATAAGCATCAAAAACTGCCTTAACAGAAATTTTCCCGCACGACGATCCGGATCAGATTTATGGCGATCCTGATCGTCGTCTTTTTTCCAGCAATTCCTGAAAAAACAAGGTTCGGGATCCGGATCGGAATTCTGATCCGGATCGGAATTCTGATCCTGATCGGAATTCTGATCCTGATCGGAATTCTGATCCTGATCGGAATTCTGATCCTGATCAGAATTCTGAACATCCAATTTGTCCAGTTTTTGATTTTTAAGCAATGAAAACTTATCCAAGTGTTTCTAAACTACTCAAATGTATTCGGATCACCAAAATTATTTAGTTAAACGTACCTAAGCAATCCGAATCCATTTTCCTTGAGATTGATCTATAAGATCCACAATTCTTCACCTTCAATCTTCAAGACTCAAAACACTAAGTGTCAACTTGAGCTCTTGTTGAATCTTCTCTAAGTCTTCGATTGCTGATTGACAATTTGATCACTTCAAGACTCCGACTCAACCCACTGACTTGACTCACGAAATATGCCAACACCAAAAATGCCGTAACAATCTCCCCCTTTGGCAATTTCGTGACAAAACCCAAAAATACATAAAAGCTCAAAATACTCATCTTAAACCAAAAAATCGAAACTCAATGTCATCACCAAAACATTGATTTTCTTTGCGTGAAAGATCCAATAAATACAAAATTACATTTGAACCAAACAGTCCTAGAACATACTCTATGACTTAGGACTTGGAGTCTTAAAGTGATGTAATTCCTGCAAAACCAAAACTCCAAACAAAATCAAACGTTAGTCGTTAGAAATTAGAATCCTACATTTGATCCGTCTTCCTTTTGGTTCTTTTGTTTTTTCTTTGTCTCCCCCTATCTTGAGCATCTCTAACATGTTCTCCATGTTCTCCCCCTTTGTGATACGATCATCATTTTCCGTTCTCCCCCTATCTCGATGATCTCATCTCTGTCTCCCCCTATTTCTCTTCTCCCCCTTTTTGTCACAAATTGTCAAACAGTGAACATACTAGACAAAAGGAAATCACTAACAGCATTAGTTCATAGAGAAAGAGAGATAAAAGCTCAGTTCCGGTATATAACAAAAATGCAGATTGCGTACCTGTACCAGAAAGCAAAAATCAAATAATTTCTTGAAACAAATCCAGAGTTTGGAATCTTTTCAAATACCGATTTGTATTCCATCAAGAAATCCATTTAAGTGCTTTGAAAAACAATGAATTCACATAGATGCCATTCAATCTAATTAATTTCACGAAATTAAAAAGATTTACTCCAAAATCATGAAAAATAAAGGTAAAACATTATAAACCGTTTTTCATGTTATATTCATCAAACACAAGTCATCAAAAATAATCTTGAGATCCAAACTCTATCAAGATGTAACGGATTTACAAAGATGACTTACGGAGATTTCCAAATGACATCAATTCTGAATTTTTACCCTTTCAAATTTGAGATAAGCACTAAAATACCTAAGGGTGGCTCTTTGAGCATCTTTCAACTATTCCACCTTATACCAACCAGGAGATTATTCAAAATATAAGAGTTTTGCATATAAATCTCCAAATGCTTCAACTAAAGATTTTCTCATAAAATACTATCAAGCATCCATAACATGTGGTAGCTTCACACACAAACCGGACGACCGGGGTGGCAGCTCTTTCCAGCATGTGGTGGTAGTTTTCACACTCCTTTCGGATGTAACTCTTTCCACATCTTTCATAATTCAATTATTTACCCTTGTAAGAAGGCAATCTCTTACGTGAAAGAATTAAATCCCAAATTTTAGTCAATCGGTTGTCTCATGTTTATCACAAAGAACTCACACAACCGAGATAGATTAAGCATCTGAAGATCACACATGATTTCTAAAATTTGATGCTTATAATATCAAAAACTCCTATAATGAAGTATCTTCAAGATTATGATTATGAAGTAAAGTTGATAATCCATATAAAATTAATTTGGAGTGAATGAAAGTGAAAACCCTTTTTTTTTTTTTTTTTTTTTTTTATTCAATGCACTTGTTCGTTAAAAACCTTTTGTTTAAAAACAAAACATAAAAACGAAGAGCATTGAAAACATGTAATGCAAAGATCAAGAACAATATGAAAGAAAAATCGATCAAAGCATTACATACAGTCATAAGCTAATTAGAACTTAAGACAAGGAAAGATATCACCTTTCCGAATCCAAAATCGCTGGATTTTGGGTTGTCTTGATTCGTTGTGGCCGGGGGTTGTCCGCTTTGACTGTTGGTCCACCTTAGGTCTTTGCCTCGCAGTGATCCACTTGAATGATTGATGTTGTGGCTCGGACCTTTGGTGGGTTGAGTGAACTCCTTTGACTTGATGTGTCTTTTGATTCCGTTGAGTTCGCTCCGTAGATGAAGTTGCCGAAGAATTTTTCTTTCTCTTTTTCGGGCAATCCTTCACCAAATGTCCTTCAAGTCCACATAAGTGACAAGTTCTTCCTTTCAATTTCATTGTGGAACTTGAAGCATTCACAGTTTGGTTCTTTTTGAATCCCAAACCAACCTTGCTTGTTTGACCTAATCCGGACATACATTCAAGTTTCTTGGAACCGGTTGAAATCCTTTGTATGTCGGATTTAAGTTGATGAACTTGCTTGGTCAATGCTTGGTTGGTGACATGAATTTCCTCAAACTGCTTTTCAAGAAAATCAATCTTGTTAATATGGGAATTAACGACCGTTTCCGATTGATTTATCTTTTCTTGGAGGATTTTATTATTATTCAATAAAAGCTCTCGTTCCTCCTCGAGATCATGAAGTTTGATCTTTAAAGCATGATTCTCGTCTTGATTCTCAAGTCGTTGCTTCCTCAACTTCTTGATATGTTTGGCCATCTTCTTAGATTCCGCAAGAAGTTGTTGATATGCCTCAACGAGTTCTTCCTCGTCCGACTCCCCCTCACTTGATGACTCTCCGCCGATTGTTGATGTTTCATACAAAATCAAAGGAGTAGAGTCAGTGACTAAAGATGATAAACAATTATTAGAAGAGGGAAAATGAGAGGCATGAGAAGCAACGATTTTTCCTTTTTCCTCTTTACTTGAGGTTGATTCATGAGAAGTAGAATCGTCCCAAGTATTCGCTTGCAAAGCCTTCTTTTTATATGATTTCTTAGAAGGACAATCCATTGAAAAATGGTCGTAGCCTTTGCATCGATAGCATTGGATTTCCCCTTCGAAATCATCTTTTTCTTTTTCTTTAGAAGGTTTTGCAAAGCTTTTGAGTTTAGAGGATTTAGAACCCGATGATCCTTTAGAAGATTTCGTGGATGAAGATCCATCGGTTCGATTCTTCCAAAACTTCCGACGAAATTTCTTTACGATCCGCGCCAATTGTTCTTCAAAATCGGCAAAAGAGATTTCATCGTCGGAACTTGATTCGCTATCTTCTTCCTTTGTTGATTTGAATGCAATACCTGTAAGCTTAGAAGAAGACTTGGAAGAAACTTGATTAGTAGGAAAAGTCATTTCATAAGTTTGCAAAGCACCTACTAATTCCTCTATACTCATCTCATCCGGATGACTAACGGTTTCAATGGCGGTAACCTTTGCCCTAAACCGTTCCGGAAGAGTCCGAAGTATCTTTCTTACAATTTTCGACTCCGGGATCTTTTCTCCTAAATTAGCACATGTATTTATCACATCCTGAAGTCTGGTGTAATAATCTGTAAACAATTCATGCTCTTCCATATGAATAGAGTCAAATTGACTTGTAAGCATCTTGAGCTTTTGAATTTTTACAAGATTAGTACCCTCATGTGTAATTTTGAGAATATCCCAAATTTCCTTCGCGGTTTCACACGCGGAAATTCTTGTGAACTCAGTCGAGGAAAGAGAGTTAAAAAGAGCGTTCATACCTTTCCCATTGTAAGAAGATCTTTCAAATTCCTCTTTGGACCATCTAGAGCGAGGTTTTGGGGTAGTAGAATTTCCTACTTCCTCAACAGGATGCACCCAACCGTGTTCCACGGTTTGCCATACCCGCTCATCAATTGCGATGAGAAAAGCTCTCATCCGCACTTTCCAATAAGCATAATTAGTCCCATCAAAAAGAGGAGGTCTATAAATATTACCACTTTCACCCATCATGATAGATAAACCTAAAACCCGCTCTGATACCACTTGTAGGTTTTTATAGGATCCACAAGGATCTAAATAGGTACTATCAAACAACTAGAGGGGGGGTGAATAGGTGTAATACTTAAAAACTCAATCTCAGTGCAAAATAAAAACCAATGCGGAAAATAAAAACAGCACACCGAGATATACGTGGAAACTCCAATCCAGGAGAAAAACCACGGGACCAACACGCAATAACAATCCACTAAGAATAGAAGAATAACAAGGTGATTACCGACTCCACGGACTCAACCCCTCCTTCAGCTTCTTCGGACCTCGCGCTGACCGGTTGGATATCCACGCAATAACAATCCCTAAGAAAAGAAGAATAACAAGGTGATTACCGTCTCCACGGATTTAACCCCTCCTTCAATTTCTTGGACCTCGTGCTCCACCGTTTTGCCCGTCCACTGCTCACGTTCGAATCCACGAACGCACGCTTCGAATCCACGAAACACCTTTAGCACACCGAATCCACGATGCCACGTTGAATCCACGACGCAAACTCAGTCGATAAGAATATTGACTTCGATGGTGATCCTTTGCTTAGATTATCAATGAAGAACCGTAGAAGAAATCTCTAAGCAAAGATTAGATCAATTCGACCAAAGATATGTTCTTGAAGGAACCATCGAATTGACCTAAAAGAGGCTATAAAGAAGAACGATAAAAACCTAGCCTCTAGGGTTGCTCTCAAGTGTTTTATAAATTAATCGGTAGAGAACACACGTTCTTGAGAAACCCTAAATGTCTATTTATAGTTTAGAAACCTTTGGAAAGAGATAAGCATCAAAAACTGCCTTAACAGAAATTTTCCCGCACGACGATCCGGATCAGATTTATGGCGATCCTGATCGTCGTCTTTTTTCCAGCAATTCCTGAAAAAACAAGGTTCGGGATCCGGATCGGAATTCTGATCCGGATCGGAATTCTGATCCTGATCGGAATTCTGATCCTGATCGGAATTCTGATCCTGATCGGAATTCTGATCCTGATCAGAATTCTGAACATCCAATTTGTCCAGTTTTTGATTTTTAAGCAATGAAAACTTATCCAAGTGTTTCTAAACTACTCAAATGTATTCGGATCACCAAAATTATTTAGTTAAACGTACCTAAGCAATCCGAATCCATTTTCCTTGAGATTGATCTATAAGATCCACAATTCTTCACCTTCAATCTTCAAGACTCAAAACACTAAGTGTCAACTTGAGCTCTTGTTGAATCTTCTCTAAGTCTTCGATTGCTGATTGACAATTTGATCACTTCAAGACTCCGACTCAACCCACTGACTTGACTCACGAAATATGCCAACACCAAAAATGCCGTAACACAGTGGAGACACTGAGTTCGTGAGATTGATGACAGAGCAGGCAGTACCAGTGTTTACTGGTGTATTGATTGGGTTTGGTCAGGCAGGCTTCGACTTTCTCAGGCATACTTTTAGCTATTCTTTTAGCTCGGCATTTAGAGGCATTTTAGTGGTAGCTCTCTTTTATCAGTATTTCTGTTTATAGCTTACCACCTCTCTTCCTTTCCTTTTGCCTCTGGTAGTCCTTGTGGGTACGTCGGGGTTTGAGGCTTTACCCACAGGGGGAGGCTACTGGTTTTACTAGTGGTTCTCACCCCCATTGTTGTTTTTCCCCTTTCCTCCTTTTGTTTTGCAGTGTCTGCTGCGGGAGTTGCGGATCTTCGGTTGACAGTTCGAGGCGAGGGAGTCGCGAGATAGATCCCTACCAGTGTTGATTTCTACAGTGGGATAGGTGTACCAACCCGGATTGTGGGTTTCACTGTACTCAGTTGTATTTTATTATTTTAGTTATCTCCCTTTTTGGATTTATAGATGTTGTATAGGTGGCTTTTACTTGTATTACAGTTTCGGTGGATCAGATTATTGTATTATTATTTTTGGGAGATTGATATTGTACTTTTATTCTTCGGTTGTACAGTGATTCAGGTTTTTATTACTGCAGTTTTTCTTCAGCTCTGATATCTGTTTAGTCGTTAGATGGTACTTTGCAGGTTGGACGCTTCGCTTATGCGGGGTTCCGCATAGGTGGCGTATCTGTTGGCGAGCCCGGGTCGCAGTTTTGACCCCCGGGGCGTGACAGATTAGAGTGGTATCAGAGCCTAGGATGTAGGTCATTATGGACATAGAAACCCTAGGCTTGTGGTTGGACCTTAGGATGACTACGTGAGAGTCATGACTTATAGCGAGAGTCCTGATTGAGTTTCATACCTCTCCCAAGGGACGGGACGAGCGATTGGCATGTTTATTCTCCTAAACGATTATGTTGGCTGCAGACAACATAATGTTATGGAATGGGTGACATGTCTTAGACTTTCGCTGGAATGGGTCGAGTGCTTGTTGTGTGTTCTGTTGTGTGGTTTGTCGCAGTGAGCGGTGTCTCCCTGGCGCAGAGTTCTGACCCGTGTGCACCCTATTGCAGCTTGTGGGCCAGGATAGGGAGTTTCGGGCCGGATACCTAGATCGGGGTCAGAGAGCTCCGGACCCAGATGACAGGATTGGCAGTGGCATATCGGCGGCAGAGTGAGCAGCGGATAGGATGATACAGTTGTCGGAGCAGCGGGCAGCTCGACAGTGCTTCCTTCTGAGACCACCCGGTTGCAGTATCCTCAGTGGTAGGGATTTCTGTGGCACCGATGGAGCGAGTAGCCCCCTCTATGTCAATGTTTAGTGTCGAGGTACCGAGGCAGGGTGGATAGTTGACAGCTGGTGAGCTGAGGGGACATGATCGATCTATTCAGCCAGATTTGGCAGATGAACCACCCCGACTCGTAAGATTGAGTAGGAGCCTTTGGAGGACAGATTGGCTAGCAGAGACATTTCTGATTTCTTTTCCCAGGATAACGAGTTCCCGAGACGCCAGAGATCGGGTGGACCCCGATGGCAGTATCAGCATCTATATCAGAGTAGCGCAGCGGTAGCGTGGGTTTGCTACCTGTGGAGGACCGTATCAGTCGCCTCAGTGTGAGCAAAGACAGAGGTTGTGATCCTTTGTGATTAGTCATGATTTTTCTAGCAGACTGAGCGACGACCATTTGCGTCGAGCGGATGAATCTGTGCCGCCCGGTTGGAGGGCGCCACGGTAGTGGATTGAGTTGTCGCAGGTGTGATTTCATCACAGCAGTCGGGGTTAGAGCATGTTGCATTCCTGCATGGGCTAGAGGCAGATTTGTTACCACGTGCACTTGAGGTACAGGTTCCTGTTAGTGTTGTGCATGTGGAGGAGGCTTGTGGGTCATGTCCAGTGCAGCTGAGACTATGAGTTACCGACAGGTTTATTGGTAATTGTGGTAGTTCGGTATTTTGACCCTGTGCTTGAGATTGTTTGGTACAATGCCACAGGATATTTGGACTGAGGAGAAAGAGGACGTTGACTTTATGCGAGGCAGACGAGAGGAGGCTTGGTTGTTGAGATTGTTAGAGCACACAGGTTTTAGTGACAGTGTGAGAGGTGCTTACGGTGGCACCGGGACTCAAGGATATCTTTGTTGCCCCTGAGACCCCGGGTGTGATTTCACCTGAGCTGTTGATAATACCGTCGGTTAGGGAGATAGAGATTGCGTTTGACGTGGTTCGGGGAACCGCGCCACCCTTGACAGCACCTCATTGGATATCGCCAGTAGAGCTGAGAGAGCTGATGGCGCAGTTGCAGGATCTGATGGTTCGAGGGTTCTGCTTGATCTAGTGCCACGCCGTTGGTACGCGGTGGTGATGCCACGTCATTGATACACGACTGTGAGGATCCTTTTATGGTTCGAGTGTAGACAGGTCCGGGTGGTATCTAGAGCCTTGTGTTGGAGTCATACTCTGACAGTTATTGTATGATGCGAGTACCTACTTGGAATCAGACTGCCAAGGACTTTGCCTAGATGGCATTCAGGATCTGGTAGAGGCATTATGAGCGACAATGGGCCAAATGGAATAATTAATGCCCTGTTGTCTTCAAGATATGAGGAATTGTGTGTTCCAGATATACTGGGACAGCTTGGGAGTGATGTTCCCCGAGGATATTTGATTTACTCCCAGAGCGACTTGGAGCACGAGGGGCACTTGGAGATGTGCTACCGTGCCTGTGTGGATGAAGCTGTATGCCAAGTTATTGAGATATAAGTTTTAGCTTCTGAAGCTTACCTTCGTGGGTCACATTGTGTTAGCCGTAGGGGCGGCGGTGGAAATCCGGCCAATATGGATATCATTTGGGAATTGGCCGATGTCGACGATTATGGTCAAGGTGAGGAGCTTCTTGGATTTGGCAGTGCCAGGAGAGCATAACTAATGGATAATTACACTGATATCAGCGTCGCCTTTTGCATTGTTAGTGCGGGGTGATGGACTTGCGAGTTATAGCGATGCCTCCCATGATGGCGGTGGAGTTACCGTTCGTTTACTTTTGAGCATTCTGGATCACCCCTACAGGGCCACTGTGTTGGCGGATACCTGGAGCAGGAAAGCTGTCTGGGGTCGAGTTGGACGATTCCACAGCTGGTGCTGTGTGGACTGTTGAGGCGAACATGGCTTGTGGTTGTGCCCCTGAGGGTTCCTTTGGATAATAGATCGCAGCTGAGTAGTGCACTCGGATGGTCAAGATTCGGGAGTGACCGAGTGAGGACCCCAGCTTGTTGGATTCTCTCCCTCTTGGTTGATCGTGTGGGGGTGTTTTGGGTCGCCTGGTTGAGTTGACACCCGGGGTGTGGTGTTGGTGCGTGTGGCACTGGTTGTTCTTCCCTTTCCCCAGCCTTTGTGGAGTCCCTGAGGTTTTCCGCATCTCAGCTCAGGAGTGCTTTACTGTTTGATTCCCCGCCCGTGATTGACTTGCTCTGTTTGAGATCTGTGTGTGTTCGGAGTACGAGGGACGCCCGTTGCGAATTCTGGCTCGTGAGGTAAGAGGATTGTGCAATTTGGGCCATGCCGTACTGGTTGTGGTTGTTGTTGTTGTTGTAGAGGAGTAATCACGGGGAGTTAGTGGCGACTTGGGAGTCGGAGACGGTGTCGTTGGGTACCTACCCTTGGTTTTTGAGACTCCTTTTGAGTTGTGTTAGTTTCGAGGACAAAACTTTCTTTTAGTGGGGGAGAATGTGAGGACCCGAAATTCCCACGTAAGGATTACTGTTGGTTCGGCAGCTTCTGGAAGCCTTTTGTTGAGTGTGGAGGCTTTGCGCGCAAATCGGACTTCAAAACCGGACTCAGCGCGAAAAATGGATCGAGTTGGTGTGTTCGGATGCCCCCGTAATTTTTAGAAATGGATTCTTGCAAAATGGACTTCGTATTTGGATTCAGCACGGAAAAACGTTGGAAATCGGCTGTTTGGTTGTATTTTTCAGAGTCCGGATGAGCGAAAACGGGCAACCGGAAGTTCGGGGGGTTTATTTGGGCGCAGGGGAAGGCCTTGGACCGGGGGTGCCACATGTCGGCACCCCATTGGCCCGGTGTTCAAGTGCGGTCCAGGGGGTTTGCGGGTGGACGCGTGGCGGGCCGTGGTTGGGCCCGCCGCCGCGCGCACGTGGGCGCACTGTGCGCTCCCCGCGCATGGGGACACGCGGCGCACACCCGTTGGTGGCGCCGCGGCCACCCGGATCAAGCCGCGTGGCTTGATCCGGGCGGTTTGTCCCGGGCGACGTGGCGGCCCGGATGGCCGCCACGTGTCCGGCCCGCCAGGCCGGGCGGGCCGGGCCCGCACTGTAGCATCCGGGAGAGGGGGGGGAGGGGATTTAATGTGTTTTCTCCTTCTTCTTCTTCTTCTTCTTCTTCTTCTTCTCCCTCCTCCTTCTTCCTCCTTGGACCAGGGTTTTTTGGGGGACTCCAGGCAGAGCTGCACCAGCAACCCTACTTCATCTTCATCACCATGGATGGGCCATTGGAGCTCCATGATCATCATTTTCCCCATGAGGGAGCTTTAGCACCATTGCTGGATTTTCGGAGCTCCACCGTCGCAGTTTAGTACGAAAATTCCCCAGGACTCATTTCTTGGACTTCTGAGCTCATTTTTGGTTCTATGTTTTCACGAGAGGTAAGGCTACAATCTTGGTATTCAACTCTCCCCTCAGATCTCATGTTTTTATAGAGTTTTAGGGCCATCTTTGGGACCCTTTGTTTCAGTCTGGATTTTTGGGCAGCCTTTAGTATTTTGGCTCTTCTGAATTGTAGGAGTGGAATTTATTGATGAATTTTGCGGGTAAATTTCCAGGACTCGAAGATCTACAATATTGGTATGTATCATTGTCCCCAGATCTGAGTTTTTATTAGGGTTTATGCATGATCTTTGGAACACCTTGCTGCATTCGTGCACAGATGGAACTTGGTGGATAGTTCAAAGTGTTTATGGGTTTTCTCCTTCATACGGGCATGAAATTTGGAGTTCTTTGGCTCAATTTGTATCTACTCTCGAAAAGGAATCCAATGGTACCTCTCTTGCAGGATTTGGAGCACGTTTGGTTAGGTAAAATTAATGATCTTTTCAAGTGCTATTATATGGATTACTGCAGTCCCTGTTTTAATTTGGATTTGAGCAATGCGCCTTGGAATGCAGATAACTTCGTGGATACAAGGTCTTTTTCAGAAATTCAAGTTGGTACTTCTTCTTAACTTCAAGGTGAGAAAATTCTCTTTTGTGATATGTGGATAAATCCCTTTGGAAAAGCCTCTAATTAAGCTTGGAAATTCTAGCAAGTTTATGTTAACAGTTTTTGGGCAGCATTGTGAATTTTGCTTCGTTTGAATGTTAAGGGAAATTAATGGTGGACTTTTGGGGACTTGAAGACATTTGTATGAAAGAGGAGATCTTTGTTTTACTGTTGGATACTTCATTTTGAGGTATTTGAGGTTGCACATACTTTTTATTTAACCTTGTTGCACTTGCTGAAATTCTGGAATTTGAGTGCGTAGTGTGCATTGTTTCAGTGATTGCGCCCAATCCGTGAGGCGGATTTGGATGATATTCGTGGCATCGGACTCCTGAGAGGATAAGGATTACTCATGGCAAATTTTAGCTAAGGCGGGCAGCGGATCGTCAAGTTTCAGGTGGGTGGTTGTGCTTTGCCGAAAACATCGATTTACCCACTCGGGCTGTTGGTTTCCCTCATGGCATTGTGGTTGATGTTCTCTTCTCGGTATAATATGCTTGGATATCCATGTTTAGATTAAGTTAATTGATTCTCAGTGTATACATGAGTGAATGAATAGTTTGATTGATGTTGTATTATCTCATATGAAGTTGATTATAAGTGATCCTCCTTTAACCTATGTTATGTGAGGGTAATTGGGAAATTAATCTTTAGCCTACACTTTGTGATGAATGGTTAACCTAATTATGGTGAATGATGGTGATAGTTATGTGTAAATGATTTTAGTTGATTTATGTGAAGGATATGGTTGCTATGTAGGAAGGGATTGTTATGACTTTATGTGAATGTCATATGGGCTAAGTGTTAATGGCTATTCAGGGTAAGTGAGGGTGATCTTATTGATGATTCTTGAACCTATGTCATGAGAGGTTATATGTTAAATGTTTCTTGACTTATCCACATGAGAATAATTGACCTTGTAGATTTTCCTTCTACATCTTGTGATATTTACCATAATGGTTGATCCTTAGACTATTTTGCGTGAGATTGTATATTGTGAATGGTCGGCGATTTAGCCTATGTGGAAATAAATGTTGTTGGTGGATTCTATGTGCATCCTATGTGAGATCAATAAAAGTTGTTGAACCTTAGTCTATTCATTGGTGATAGTGGATTGAATGACCATATTCAAGTAATGTTAAATGATCTTTGGCAAGTCTATATGTGAATGGATGTTTCATTTGAGGGTGGTTAGTGGTTTGTGTGAGAATAACTGACTACATTAATCTTGATCTATCTAGGTGAGATTCACCCTTTATGAAAGTAATGATTGTTATTTATCTCCTGATTCATGTTTGGTGAAAACCATGTTGGATACTATTCTCACTTTATTTCCAAATGTGAAAGGTGCATACTTGTGTAGACTTGATGTATGCTATGTTAACATCCAATCCTTTTATGAGATTGATTATGTAATTTGGATAGCATGCTCTAATAAATGTAAGAACATCGACACCTGTTTACTTTACATCATCTTGGGACATCTTCATGCTTGTATGGTCATCTAGATAGGCCACCTTTTTCTGCTACACTATCATGTTGGACTTGACTTAGGAGAAACCATGCTTTATACTTTTCTCCTTTTCATTTTAGACTCTGGGTATTTGTGGCTCGGGTGCGAGCAGGGAGTTTGGGATAGTATAGTCAGGTTTCTGGGAATTTGGGACAGGCAGGGCCTGATGGCAGGGATTGCGGCAACCGCGAACTGTGGGCGGTTGACCGGGTTATTATTATTACATCAGATTGGAGGTGAGGGATCGGGCTTCCTTAGTGGATGGTTTGTCCCACTTACTTAGAGTCTTGATCCAGTCCTGCTGATTTATGATACTTATGTTACTGGATACTGAGATACTTTACTCGTGTGGGTCGCTCCCCTCGAGTGCCACTCCGGAGTAGGCTTTAGACCGTGTTGGGTGCCGGTCAGACCGTGTTGGGTTCCGGTCATTTGGACAGTGGAGACACTGAGTTCGTGAGATTGATGACAGAGCAGGCAACACCAGTGTTTACTGGTGTATTGATTGGGTTTGGTCAGGCAGGCTTCGACTTTCTCAGGCATACTTTTAGCTATTCTTTTAGCTCGGCATTTAGAGGCATTTTAGTGGTAGCTCTCTTTTATCAGTATTTCTGTTTATAGCTTACCACCTCTCTTCCTTTCCTTTTGCCTCTGGTAGTCCTTGTGGGTACGTCGGGGTTTGAGGCTTTACCCACAGGGGGAGGCTACTGGTTTTACTAGTGGTTCTCACCCCCATTATTGTTTTTCCCCTTTCCTCCCTTTGTTTTGCAGTGTCTGCTGCGGGAGTTGCGGATCTTCGGCTGACAGTTCGAGGCGAGGGAGTCGCGAGATAGATCCCTACCAGTGTTGATTTCTACAGTGGGATAGGTATACCAACCCGGATTGTGGGTTTCACTGTACTCAGTTGTATTTTATTATTTTAGTTATCTCCCTTTTTGGATTTATAGATGTTGTATAGGTGGCTTTTACTTGTATTACAGTTTCGGTGGATCAGATTATTGTATTATTATTTTTGGGAGATTGATATTGTACTTTTATTCTTCGGTTGTACAGTGATTCAGGTTTTTATTACTGCGGTTTTTCTTCAGCTCTGATATCTGTTTAGTCGTTAGATGGTACTTTGCAGGTTGGACGCTTCGCTTATGCGGGGTTCCGCATAGGTGGCGGATCTGTTGGCGAGCCCGGGTCGCAGTTTTGACCCCCGGGGCGTGACAAAAAATCCTAGGAATCCTCCAGAGGATGCAAAACACGAAGGGGAACAATTTTGCTGAAGAGCTTGAGGTGAGGAGAAGCTCGGAAATGCAGAAAAAGGGGAGAAGAAGGAGGCTCGGATCCTTTAAATAGCCTGCTCAAACAAATCAGGAAATGACGGATGTGTCCCAATTTCTGGGCGCTGGGAGATTCGGGCTGCTACAGTGTTGGGCCCGGCCCAACACTGTGCGCGCCCGAATTCCTCACGGGCCTCCACGTAGCCCGCCAAACAGCGCACAGCCAAATCCGCCACCACCCAAGCGCCACGTGGCCCACCGCACACGCCGACGCGTGGCGCACCCGAGCGCGGGAAACCAGTCAACGCGTGCCCACGTGCGCCTGCACCGCCGCCTCCACCCTCTGCACGCACGCGCCCCGAGGCCTGGCGCACCCACTCCGTGGACCGAGCGTGCTACACCGCACCTACCACGCGCTGCCACGTGTCACCATCCGGTCCACCGTACACCCGTGCTTCTCCCGTGGACCGCGCCCGCTGCACTGGCCAACCGGGAGCCGCCACGTGGCCCGTGCCCGGTGCACGCCTCCGCGGTGGACCGCGCACCTGCCCGCGCGCCCCCGCGCCTGCCCGCGGCCGCGCCGCCGCGCTCCGCTGCTGCCCGCCGCCGCCGCCGCTGCCCGCCGGTCGCCGGAACAGTACCATTTGCCTCGAAAAATGTGCGCGTCATCCGGGCTCCGAAAAATACAAGTGAATAGTCCATTTTCATCGTTTTCGCGCGCTGAATCCAAATCCGATGTCCGATTCTCCAAATTCTCATCCGAAAATTTGCCGAAGGCCCCCGGAAAGCCCACTTGATCCGATTTTCGCGCCGGGTCCATTCCAAAAATCCGGTTTGCCAAATTTCATCTCTAAAAATTCCCGAAGGCATCCGGAGAGGTGATCTTTTATCCAAACTTCGCCCTGAGTCCAAATTTGACATCCGCATCGCGCGAAATCACTTCTAAACACTCGACGGGTCCTCCATAAACTCCCGTGATCCATAATTAAGCCCGAAGTCCACCACTTGTGTCCAAATTGCGCACAAACACCACCAACACACCACACAAGCCTTCGAAAGCTGCCAAACAACCAGAAAACTCCCCGCGGGGAAACCAGGTCCTCACAACTTCATCCAATGTTAACAAGCCTACCTCATCTACTTCGGGTTCAACATGCATAAAGGTATGTTTTCGTTGTGGTTTTGCAGGGCACATTAGACGAAATTGCAAGAATGGAGCGAAACGATCAAATCAAGCGCTTCTTGCAACAACTACCATCAAGAACAAAGACCGGAATTCAAGAAGAAATCAACCAAAGGTCAAGAACAATGGTATTACACCACACAAGATGACGTCATCATGGATTCCAAAGAAAAGTGATCAACCGAACAAGACGCGTTCACCAAGGAGATCAATGTCACGATCATTGCCGACGTATTCCAAAACTCGTAAGGTTTGGGTGCGCAAAGGTGAACTCTTCCCTTGTCTTTAACTTTTCTGCGATTGAATGTGTTGTAACATATGAAAGGGGTTAGGTCACAGAACAATTACTATATAGTTCCTGGTAAAACAAGTCGAAATTGTAACCTAGTGTCACTTGATAATGAGACTCTTTGGCATGAAAGACTAGGTCACATTAACTTTAAGAAACTATCTAGAATATCTAACAAAGACATAGTTAGAGGTGTTCCTAAATTGAATTTCAAAGAAAATCTTGTGTGTGGTGGTTGTCAAAAGGGAAAACAAACTAGATCCATTCACAAGAATTTGAACCTTGTAGGAACTAAACGCCCATTAGAATTATTGCATATGGACTTAATGGGGCCAACTCGTCAACCTAGTTTGGGTGGAAAATGGTATATTTTTCTTATGATTGATGATTTCTCTAAATATTCTTGGGTAGCATTTTTAAAAGAGAAAGCAGATACTTTTGACTCTTTTCATGATATATGTTATCGTATTATGATTGAGAAAAATGAAAAGATTGTCCGTGTTCGCAGTGATAGAGGTGGAGAATTAATTAATTCAAAATTCATTGATTTTTGCACTTCAAATGGCATAAAACATGAATTCTCTGCACCTTATACACCGCAGCAAAACGGTGTAGTCGAGCGCAAAAATAGAGTTGTTCAAGAGATGGCACGTGTTATGCTTCATAGCCGGAAACTCCCTTTATATTTTTGGGCTGAAGCAATCAACACCGCGGTCTATGTAATCAATCGCATCTATTTGCGCCCGGGTACTTTGAATACCCCATATGAGCTATGGTTTAGTAGAAAACCTAATATCAAGTATTTTCGTATCTTCGGGAGTCGCTGTTACATTTTACGCAATCGACAAAATCTTGGAAAATTCGACTCTCGAAGTGATGAAGAATTTTTTATGGGTTATTCTACAAACAGTAGAGCATATCGAGTATACAATCTTGAATCGAAGATGATGATAGAATCAATTAATGTTAAAGTAGATGAAGCTTCTCATTTGTCTTCTGATAAATCTACTCTTGATATGTCTCCTGATGATGAATCTCCTGCTAATGATATTGCATCTTTGCATGATAAGTCTTCTGAAAATGTTGATGCATCTCATGGTTCTTCTAGTTCATCTAATGTGCAGGAATCAACGCAATTACCCCCGAGTACTCCGTTACCTCAAACGCTACGTATCTCCAAGGACCATCCTGAATCGAACATCATTGGATATCCTCAAGAAGGAGTAAGAACTCGGAGACAATTGGAATGTGGAGTCACATGCTAGTCTCCATGGTAGAACCAAGGAATATTGATGAAGCTCTTCTGGACGACTACTGGATAGAAGCTATGCAAGAAGAGCTCAATCAATTCTAAAGGAACAAAGTCTGGGAATTAACGAAGCCCCCGAAGCAACAACATATAATCGGTACAAAATGTATTTTCAAGAATAAGAAAAATGAAGAAGGTACCGTTATTCGGAACAAAGCACGGTTAGTTGCTCAGGGCTATTCACAAGTTGAAGGTATAAACTTTGATGAAACTTTCACCCCGGTAGCCCGTCTCGAGTCAATTCGTATCCTATTTGCTATCGCTTGCCATTTTAAAATAAAACTTTTTCAAATGGACGTTAAGAGCGCGTTTTTAAATAGTTTTCTAAATGAAGAAGTTTATGTTTCTCAACCAAAAGGTTTCATTGATCATAAACTTCCAAACCATATTTTTCGATTGAAAAAAGGCTCTTTACGGTCTAAAACAAGCACCGCGAGCATGGTACGAAAGACAGACAAATCACCTTTTAGAAAATGGCTATACTCGAGGGAAGCCGATTGGACATTATTTGTGAAGCATTTTCAAGACAACTTCATTGTAGCACAAATCTATGTGGACGACATTGTGTTTTGTGCTACAAGGAATAATGATGTTTCAAAATTCTCCGAAATAATGGAAAGCGAATTTGAGATGTCCATGATGGGCGAGTTGACATACTTTCTTTGATTGCAAGTTAAGCAAACTGAAGAGGGCATTCATTTGTGTCAGTCCAAGTATGCGAAGGAGTTGGTCAAGAAATTCAGATTAGAGAACTCTAAAGACTTTCCGACTCCCATGGGAACTAGCAATAAGGGACTTGGATGTGAATCTCACGGAGAAAAAGTAGACGAGAAGCTCTACCGAAGCATGATTGGAAATCTACTTTACCTTACGACTAGTCGCCCGGACATTGCCTTCAGTGTTGGGATTTGTGCGAGATATCAATCAGCACCGAAGGAAATTCACCTGAAAGCGGTGAAACGAATCATCCGGTACATCAAAGGTACGTTAAATTTCAGAATTTGGTATCCTATGGGCACATCTCTCGACATAATAGGATATTCGGATGCCGATTGGGCTGGATCAGTGGATGATCGAAAGAGCACGAGTGGTGCATGCTTTTACCTTGGCCATTGTCTTGTTGCATGGCATAGTAAGAAGCAAAACTGCATTGCTCTCTCTACTGCCGAAGCGGAATACATTTCAGCGGGAAGTTGTGCAACTCAATTGATCTGGATGAAGAGTGTATTGAGTGACTTCCGCATCCCGGCGACTTCGGTAACAATACTTTGTGACAACACTAGTGCCATTAACATTTCAAAAAATCCTGTGTTGCACTCAAGGACAAAACACATAGAACTTAGATATCATTTTCTTAGAGAGCTAGTTGAATCAAGTACTTTACAAATCTCTTATGTTTCAACTGGAGATCAATTAGCTGATATTTTGACAAAACCTTTGGATCAAAAACGTTTTATTCATTTGCGAAAATCAATAGGAATGCTTTCTTTGAAATAACAATTTTTGAACCATTGCTTAGGTTAGGTTTTGTTTAGTGTTTTGTGTTCTTTTTGTTGGTATATAGAACATTAACTGAGCATTTGTTAGATTGACTTTAATTGCATCTTTTCATGTTTTGAGAAATTTATTATGATTTGAATATCATTATAATTCATTTGATGCAATGATCATTTATATCAATTATTTCATCTTTAATTGATCAAAGTAAATTCCTCTCTCAATGATCTCTTGGTTTAGTTTTTATCTTATTTGATAATTGAGTTAAGTATGAACATGAGATCAATGGTTGATTGAATACTTAATATTTTATATAATTGATAGCCAATTGAGGGGGAGTATTATTTAAAGTTTCATGCTCAAAAGATGTGGAAAGAGTTACATCCCTAGTGGAGTGTGAAAACTACCACCACATGAAGGAAAGAGCTACCACCTCGGTCGTCCGAGTACTGTGTGCAGCTACCACATGTTTACCAAGCATGGTGATTTCTTGTTTATTAGATAAAATGCTTTTTGGAATACTTGACTTTGTCGAATTCTGTCACGCCCCGGGAGGTCTTAGTACAAGTGGAAAAACGTGTATTATATTTTTTTTTCTTCACACGTGAAGATCAACCTCGCCCCCGGTGTATGACAGACCGCCACATATACAAATTCTCTCTGCAATCGGACAGAGTCTCCTTTGTATATGCGCGGCGTCCCATTTACAATACCAACCATCAACCATACAGTCGTCATCATACATAGAGCAGGAGAAGTAATTACCTACGGTTTTGCAAACGGTGTCCACCCGACACCCAATTTTTAAAACAATTATAAATCCAAACCAGAGAGCGGCGACATTGTTTGGAAAGGATAAATCCAGAGGTTTACAAATCTGTGCCCACATAGCACTCCTCTTTTGAAAACATTTTCGCAATCATTTCTATGATTAAAAACATGCCGCGCCCGAAATCACGAAAGTATGTCTAAACCGTAAAAGTACATCCAATCCACAGTGCTAACTATAACTAATCTGATCCACAGATGCAAATTAAAACTAACAGTAGTTAAGGAAAAACTGAGATAAATCCAAGGAGCAACGAGTAGAAAGCCTCCTACGACTACGGTCCTCTCGACGCAGTCTCACCACCATCCCGACTAATGTCCCTAGTCAAACCTGTCACGGAGTGGGTAAAGTCAGTGACAAATAAAGTAGATGTCTTAACAATTAACGTTGAATTAAGAACAAACCGATTATACCGGAACCTTTCGCTAAAACCCTGTTACAAAAATAAGCTGGGCCCCATCCCCAGAGTACCTGTCGGAGAGACGGAAGTCTCCCCTCGTGCACAGTCACATTATCCCATGATTCTTTTACCCTTCACGGAGCTAGTGCGGCTCCTTAGCTGTCGTGAAGAGGTCCCCACCCCATACACGTGGGGCACACGGGTCACTCGGACCACTTCTCCGGAAAAGTACATCCATGCGGAGGCCAATCCGCCTGTGTACGTGCAGCATCCAAAACCGAAATTGCCGATGTCGGCGTGTAATAAGCCCTGCGACCGCAGCCGCCACAATTATTGAATAAAAGTATTCATGCGAAGGTATAATAGTCCATCTACTTTATTAGACAAGTTAACGAGCCTTTTACGATGATATGGTGCACTTACTGCACTCGTTGCACTTATAGCAAGGGTACCCACCTGGTTGCGAGGGGATCGGAGCACCCGGATCTTTCGCACACTCCCGTTGCGTATCTGGACCTAAGAAGAGTCCATAAGGGTAACCAAAATCAGAACCACGCATTAACTCTACAAAACGAAAGCCCGACAGTACCCATCCGACGGAAACCCAAGGAAACCGTCAAACCCGTCGATCAACGGATCCCCCCCCCCCGCGCGCAGCCGTCGCCGCCTGCCGAAGCCCCACGCTGCCCGAACCCATGCAGCGGCCCTGCGCGGCAGCGCCCGCGCGGGTGTGGTCCGCGCGGCGCCCGCGTGGCGCCCACACGGGTGCGGCCCGCGCGGTGCCCGTGCGGCGCCCCGCGCGGGTGCAAATCCCGCGCGGCGGCCGCGCGGTGCCCGTGCGGCGCCCGCACGGGTGCGGGCCCGCGCGGCGCCCGCTCGGTGCCCCGCGCGGCGGCCGTGTGGTGCCCGTGCGGCGCCCCGCGCGGGTACAGATCCCGCGCGGCGGCCGCGCGGTGCCCGCGCGGGTGCGACCCGCGTGGCGCCAGCGCGGTGCCCCGCGTGGCGCCAGCGCGGTGCCCCGCGTGGGTGCGACCCGCGCGGCGGCCGCACGGTGCCCGCGCGGCGCCCGCGCGGTGCCCGCTCGGTACGATCCGCGCGGCTCCCGCGGTTGCCGCCCGCGCGATGCCCTAGCGGTATCGCGCGTCTCCGCCGCCCGTGTCGTGCCCTAACTTGCGCAACGACGGCGGCGGCGGCGGAGATGACGGAGACGACCGAAACCCTAAACAAAAACGTAAAAGAAGATCCCGAAAAACCACAACGAGGATTCACTCACCGGATTAATCCACGGGGAAGTCGTCCGATCGCGCTCTTGTCTCCGGTTCGTTGTTTGGGGTGATCGGACTCCTTCGTTTCCTTCCTTTTCTCCTTTCTTTCCTTCGGCTAGGGTTCCGTCTTTTTTTCTTTTCTTTCTCTTTCGCGTTCTTTCTTTCCGGCTAGGGTTTTCTTTTTTTTTGTATGTATTAATTTAACCCCTCTTAAATCCTAGTCGCCGATTAATTAATTTTCCAAATTAATTAATCATAGGAAATAAAAACCCCAAATTTAATTTCACGTAACCGATTAATTAATTCCTTAATTAATTAATCACACGGAATATCCAACTTTCCCAAAAAGCATGCCAGATATTTTATGCGGATTTCGCCGCCTTAAGTCATCGCGATCTTAAAAACCCCATTCCGGGAGATCCGTACATCGGATTCCCGATCCGATTGCACCATCGGTCTTCGTTTTCCGAGCCCTTTGACGAAAAAATACCCGCACCGCACACCGACCGAGTTTCAAACGTTAAATAATTTTATTCACTTAAGGGCATAAATAAATAGCATGTGAGTCACAATTTGCCGTAAAAGCCGAATCACTACAAATTCCAAGGTTGGTATAAGGTTGGATTTCAAATTGAAAGATGCTCAAAAGCCACTTCCCTAGATATATTGACTAGATACATTATCTAATCTATTTTGGATGTCAAACATCTATCGATCTTTGTGTCTTCATTTTCTTTATTCAATTGATGATTTGATAAACACGTTACTCATTAGATCGTGATTGATGTCTTGAACTTGCTCAACTTTAGAGGATATAACTCGTATAAATTTTCGTTTCATAATTTGATTATTAATGATAGATTTAACATAATCTATTTCTTTTTATGTGAAACGATACTTTTTGTTTAAAGTTGATATTCAAGAATGCTTACATACTTTTTCTGGATTTTCTGAAATTTTTACAAATTTTTCTGGAGAAAAAGTTGCAGGCAGACCGGACTGGATGGACTCAGTCCGGATCCCGAACGATAGGATTTCCTGCGCGAAGCCGATCCGGACTGAACTCCAACCCCCAACAATTCAACAAAACGAAATCTACTTACCGGAAATTCCGACGGGGAAGACGACCGATCACACTCCTAATTTCGGTACGTTGCTTGGGGGATCGAACTTCTCCGTCTTCTTCATCTTTCTTCCTTTCTCCTTCCTCCGGTTAGGGTGGTCTTTTTCTTTTCTTTTCTTTTCTTTTCTTTCCTCACTTGTTCTCTCCGGCTAGGGTTTCTCTTTTTGCGAAAAGTGGGATTTTTCCTTTTCGTACGTACAACTAAATCCCACCTTTTAATATCTGTCACCAAATAATTAATTCTTTAATTAATTAATCATGCGGGATAAACCCACATTTCCTTGGAAAGCGTGCAGGATATTCCGCACCGATTACGATGCACGCTAAGTCACCGCGACTCCAAAAACCCTGTTCCGGGAGATCCTTAGGTCGGATTTCAGATCCGATTGCACCGTCGGTCATCATTTTTCGAGCCCTTTTACAGAAAAATACCCGTGACACACATCGACCGACTCACAAAAACTCGGTAATTCAAAATCACTAAGAGAAGCACTTTATTAACAGGAGGGTAAAAATCACTAAAAAAGTCGTGTCATTACAGTTTTAAAAATCGGCGGACCGGTTTTAATGAAAACTGAGATTTAAGAAAAGTTTGGAATTATTGTGAGCTTCCAGAGAGATTGAGTAGGTTCAGGATGCATATGTTCTCGTGCCGGGGTGCTGAGTGGATTTTTAGAGTTATGTGGGATGAGTTTCTAGTGTCATGTGAGTTGAGATCCCTTGTGGGATTATTCTAGATCATGGGTTTGTATCTCTGATTTGGTAGTGGAGATGGTTCTCCGACTTGGCTTAGAGAGTTTGGGCTCTAGCAGATTGAGTCGTGGAGGTTTCCCGACTTAGCCATGGGATGTGCATTATCAGATTGAGTCGTGGAGGGTTCTCCGACATAGCTGTGAGAGTGTTTGGGCATTCCCTGATCGAGTCGTGGAGGGTTCCCGACTGAGTTGTGTTATCTGGGTATTGTGTATCCGATCTGTTTGATCGTGGATCATAGCGTGTATGTGCCGCTTATGAGACAGTTGAGACTGATGAGATACTTGAGCTCGGTGGGGTCGCTCCCCTCGAGTTACGCTCCGGATGCGTGATGATGATTGAGATAGACAGACTAGCACGTCCCACGGGGGTGGGCAGGTGTGTTCCTAGTAGTCTTTTTAGGACGCCCCACGTTGAGTGGGCAGGTGCGTCCATAGTAGTCAGTAGGACGCCCCACGTGGTAGTGGGCAGGTGCGTTCCTAGACGAAAGGCGCAGGCTTGACTGAGCCAGTTTTGGCAGTCATGTCACGCCCCGGAGGTTCTAAAAGTGCGGAAAACGTACCCATTTTTTTTCTTTTTGTATTTAAATGAACCTCGCCTCCGGCGCGCATCAGACCCGCCGCATATACAAATTCACTCCCCAACCGGGCGGAGTCTCCTTTGTATATGCACGGCGTTACCAACAAGACAAATACTTTAACCATTCCAACCATGACAGACAAAGAGGAGAGAATACAATGAATCATACCGTCACCACTATCACATACAGACTATAGCATAAACCCATGAGTTTGCAAATCGGTGCCCCCTCGACACCCAGTTTTTCCAAAATGTTTTCACAAACTCTTTGAGCGGCCATTAACTTGAAAGGATAAATCCACGGGTTTTAAAATCGGTGCCCACACGGCACCTGCTTTGAAAACACTTTTGAAACCAGGTTTGCATTTGAAAACAAGCCGCAATTACACATCCTAACATTAACCAATTATAGACAAGAAAATCCTCATTCCAACATCCATCAGAAACCACACAGGTGAATCACAGTTTAACTAACCACAGTATAAAGAAATAACCAAAGGAAAGATAAGAACGTATCGTTTACTAGCCCTCAAAGCTAGGGTCCTCTAATTGATGCCTCACCGTCGTCCCGAATTCCACCCCTACTCGGACCTGTCACAGTGTGGGTTGTCAGTGACTGATAAAATAGAAAACATGTAAGTAAACGCAATGACAGAAAGAACACACCGAATCACTGGAGCATTTACTTTTCCCCTCCCCTCTTGTATCGCTAAATCCCTGTCGAAAGTCACACTGGGCACCTATGTACGCCCCACTTCCCAGGGGGTCACCCATCCTAGAACTACTCTAGCTCTAGCACGGCTTAACTCTAATGTTCCTCTTGGATCTTGCTACCATCCAAAATGCTATAGCCGGGTTAAGAGATTTAGTCCTATTATATCATTTATATATAGGACTAATACACATTCCGGGGGTGTCACATTCTTCCCCCCTTTAAGCCCTGACGTCCACGTCAGGCTCAAGCACACTCACAAGCACCAGGCGATGTGAGACTCGTCTCGCTAGCCTTAGCCGACCTTGTGAGGAGCTGCACTCCACTCACAACGGTCATTAGCCGGGGAACCTCGCTCTACCCGCTATATAACCCTGGCTCAGCTGAGACTCATCTCACATTTCCGGCTGGTGAATGGCTCTGATACCAACTGTGACGCCCCACTTCCCAGGGGGTCACCCATCCTAGAACTACTCTAGCTCTAGCACGCTTAACTCTCATGTTCCTCTTGGATCTTGCTACCATCCAAAATGCTATAGCCGGGTTAAGAGATTTAGTCCTATTATATCATTTATATATAGGACTAATACACATTCCGGGGGTGTCACAACCTACCCGAGCTTCCAGAATATTATGGGCCCCAACCCCAATACCGTACTCATCTTCTTGGTGCCTCCAACCCCTCCACTGCCCAAGTAGCAGTCGCCTCTCCTTGAGGGGTCCCCACTAACCTCTCCTTGTGGGGTACACGGGTAAAAACAACTTACCATCTTTCCGGAAAAATACACACTATGCAGTGGCCAAACTACCGGTGTGCGTGTAAGCAATATGAGTGTAAGAATAGCGTTGTGACCTCCGTCGCTTTAGTCAGAATAGTATAACGATCTTGCGACCGCAGCCGCTTTGATTAACATAATAAACGGGATTCACATGCTATGGGGTTAGTCGAATTACCAAACAGATCTACTTTATCAAAACGAATATTCGGGAACGACTCTACGCCGGTAACAACCAAAGGTACCCCCCTCGATTATGCGAAATCTGCACTCCGGAGACCGAACCTTGCTCCCTGTCGACACCCGGACCTAAAAATAGTCCCCAAAAGAGTCGCGGTCAGATCAGAAATATAATAGCAAATAAACCGGACCCAGACACTCAATAACACTAACGACAACTTGACACGGCGGCGGCGCCCGTGCGCGACGGGCGACACGGCCACCCTTGCGGCGTTACAGGTCATACGGCCGCGCGGCACTTGCCGTGACCGCGCGGGCCCTAGCGCCGCGCGGAGCAAGCCGCGGCCGCGCAGGCACCGTCCCCGTGCGGCACCCACCACGACCGTGCGGGCCTTAGCCCCGCACGACGTGAGACGCGGCCGCGCGGGCGTCGACCCCGCGCGGCGCTTGCCGCGGCCGCGCGGGCACCGGCCCCGCGGGCGCACGCCGTAGCCGCGCGGGCACCTGCCCGCGCGGCACCATCCGCGGCCGTGCGGGCATAGACCCCGCGCGGCGCGCATGCGCAGCCGCGCGGGCGCCTGCCCGCGCGGCACCAGCCGCGGCCGCGCGGGCATGGCCCAGCGCGGCACCAGCCGCGGCCGCGCGGGCATGGCCCCGCGCGGCACGCGTGCGCAGCCGCGCGGGCGCCTTCCCGCGCGGCACCAGCCACGGCCGCGCCGGTATGGGCCCCGCGCGGCGCGCGCGCACAGCCGCGCGGCGCGCGCGCACAGCCGCGCGGCGCCCGCCCGCGCGGCACTGGTTGCGGCCTTGCGGGCAAGGGGCCCGCGCGGCACGGGGACTTTGTTCCCGCGCGGCGCACGGGGACTTTGTTCCCGCGCGGCGCACGGGGACTTTGTTCCCGCGCGGCGCTAGCCGCGGCCAAGCGGCATCGTCCCCGCACGGCGCGTATTGCGGCCGCGGCGGCGCTGCCCTAGGAAAGCGACACGAACCGAGCGAAGCGACACGAACGTAAAACTCTCTTACCTCTAATCGTCGGAGACGGAGATCGTTTACGCTTCCGGCTTCAGCACGTTCGTCGGGAGGGTCGGGTCCTTCCGTCTACACCTTGTTTCCTCCCGTTTCCTTCCGATTAGGGTTCCGCCTTTTTTCTTTTCGCTCGTCCTTTTCTCTCGTTTCTTCCGGCTAGGGTTTCTCCTTCTTCTTTTCGCTCGTTCGTTTCTCTCGTTTCTTCCGGTTAGGGTTTCTCCTTTTTCTTTCGGGAGAAGTCAAAATTTAAATCTTTTTATTGTACGATACGAAACCCGCCGGATATATTAGAATTCTAATTAATTAATTCCCCAATTAATTAATTCCTCAATTCATTAATTCCTCAGAGATAATCCTTCGGGATAATTCTTTAAAGATAATTCTTTTAAAGATAATTCGCTCTTTTTCTCGGAAAGCGTGCAAAGTAACTTATGCGGATTTCGATGCACCCCCTGGCCATTGCGATCCTTTCCACCCCTTTCTGGGGGTTCCGTAAGTTGGAATCCGGATCCGATCGCAGCGCTGTTCTCCGTTTTCCGAGCTCTACCGCAGAAAAATACCCGCACCTCCAAATTATCCACTTAAGTAAACCCGTTACATTAATTACTTTAAACGGAACTTTATTAGCAAGAGGTATAAAGTGTTACAAAAATCTGTGACATTACAAGTCATTTGAGATTTGAGTTTTATGAGCACCTCGTGTGCGAGTGGTGCATAGCATGTTCTTAGATGAGTTTCCTTTGAGCATGATACTTGAGGCATTTTAGTTGTGGTGAGTGTATGCATAGCAGGTTTATAGTAGAGATTTCCTTGAGCATGATGTTGAGACATATTAGCTGTAGCTCATTTCCTGCTTTCATATATTTATTTAGTGGGCATACCGTGGATATTGGTGACGGTACCCACTGAGATCTACCTTCTGCAGTAGATCTCAGACCCGCTATGGTGACAGGTTCCTGAGGTAGCTGTTCCGGCTTGGTTCGCGCAGAGACAGCTGATCGAGGTGAGGACGTGGCCGAGTAGTTCCTTACCAGTTTTGAGAGTCAGAGGTAGATGTACCCTGTATTTTATGTTTACACTTTTGTGCTAGACAGTCTGAGAGATTGTATGTATTTGGATAGTGAGGGTGAGAGACTTTGTATTGAGGATTATTATTTATTTATTCAGATGTTCAGTTGATTTCTGTAGCTAGTGATTTTGATTTCAGCTCTGATACATGTTTAGCTATAGATCTCTTGCAGGGTAGACGCTTCGTCTGTGCGGCAGTTTCCGTACAGATGGCGGATCTGTTGGCGAGCTCGGGTCGCAGTTTCGACTCCGGGGCGTGACAGATTAGGGTGGTATCAGAGCTTAGGAATATAGGTCGTTGAGGACTTAGTGACCCTAGGCTATTGGTTGGACAGTGGGATGACTGTCGTGAGAGACGTGACCTTAGCGAGAGTCCTGATTGAGTTTGTACCTCCCCCGAGGGATTGGGGCAAGTGACCTTACATGTTTATTCTCTAAAGTGATTATGTTGGTTACAGACAACATAATGCTTTAGAATGGTTGACATGTTTTAGACTTTTGCTTGATTGGGTCGAGAGTATTTGTGGTCTTGAGGTTTGTTTGGTTCGCAGCAGTTGTCCTTGTTGCCTCCGAGACACCGTGCAGCGGCGAGGGCGTGTTTGACCTTGGATGAGGAGCCCGATCAGCGGGAGGCTGAATGGACAGAGCAGAGTGAGGTATGAGAGTTTCGGGCCAGGTAGCCCAGATGTTTGAGGCGATGCGGCGCCAAGAAGAGAACATGGAGCGCGTGATGCGCATGGTTGAGCAGAGAGCATCTCCCGGGGTATCGCCAGTAATACCTCCGGCCGCGACTTCGTCGACTTCGACCCAGTTCGCACTGTGAGTAGTGCAGGAGCAGCGAGAGTTTGCCGATTGGATATTGTACATCCGCCAGTTTTATCCCCTGCAGATTTTGGGGTAGAGTTTGGAGCCTTGGGAGGCCAAGAACTGGAGTGCGGCTATGGAAAGGTTGTTTGAGGATTTGTTCATCCAGGAGAAGCATCAAGTGCACTTGGTTGCGCACCTTTGGATAAGGACGCCGAGAGTTGGCGGCGTCAAGTTCGTCCTGATGGACCACCGGGAGCGTAGTCGAGGACTTGGAGCGAGTTTCTACGATTGTTGAGTAGAGTACCCCATGTTGCCCAGTATGAGGCCCAGAAGATTGATCATGTTTGAGAGGGGACTGCATCGAGATATCTATCACCTTGTGCATTCTCGGCGAGCGCCGACTTTAGATGCAGCGATTATGCATGCTCGATGGATTGACCGAGGATTCAGCGATCATGTCCGAGAGGGACAGAGAGCGAGGGACCACCTCCAGAGTGAGACGTCCAGTATCGTCTAATTTTTGGGACAATAGAGTGGATCGAGGTTGCCATGATTCCAGTCCTAGGACCATGAGTCTCAGAGGAGACAGAGACTTGGAGGTTCTCGACAGTCGAGGCACCAGCAGCAGTGTCTGGATGAGTATGTCATTGCGGTGGGCCGCATTCATCGCCATAGTGTGACCTCAGAAAGGGGCGATGTTCTTCATGTGGATAGTTAGGACATCTTCAGGCAGAGTGTCCCAGAGTAGTGCTCTTGGTTTTGCCGCTTGTGATGGCACCCCCACTACCCCTTCAGGATGTAGAGGTTCATCCAACTTACCGGTAGGCTGATAGAGCCGTGACGCCGAGGCAGATAGATCGATGGCCGCCAGCATATAGTGGATGAGTTTGTGCAGCCGGCTACAGGACGCCAGGATACTGGATCGCATTTTTCCAGGTGTGGATTACTTACGGTCGTCGAAGTTAGAGCATGGTTGATGCCGACACCGCTTGAGTGTGTTTTGTGGAGCAGGGGTAGCTTCGCGTGGGCCAGAGATGGGATTGTTGGCTGGTGCACGTGAGGATCAGATTCCAGATCACGTTTAGCACGTGGTTGAGTGTTGCCAGTCCTGCCCAGTGCAGATAGGACCTTGGATTTGATCCATTGAGCTTTTAGTCCTACATCAGCTTCGGGATGTCGATATGAGGTTGGATAGGGATTGGTTATCCCAATGTTATGCTACTATGGATTGTCGAGAGAGGACAATGACCCTCCGTGGACCTGGCCAGGAGGAGTGTGTTTATAGAGGATGCTAGAGCACGACAGAGGTTGAGTCGTGGTCGTACCGCTTTGTTAGCGATTGTTGAGGAGGTGCCTACGGCGGCACCGGGACAAAGGAATATCCTTATCGCTCATGTGATCCCGAGTGATAGTCTACCAGATCTGATTTTGAAGCCGCCGCTTAGTGAGTTTAAGATCGAGACAGTGATTGACGTGGTTTTGGAAACCGCGCCGACTTCGGTAGCACCTCTTGGAGTATCACCCGTGAGACAAAGAGAGAGAGCTGTTAGCGCAGTTGCGGGATTTGATGGATCGAGGGGTCTGTGTGACCCAGTACCACGTCGTGGGGATACGACAGTGAGGATCCGAGAGATTGATATTTTGGATACGATGCCACACCGTTGATACACGGTAGTGATGCCATGCCGTTGGTACACGGCGGTGATGCCACGTTGTGAATGCACAACGGTGAGGGTTCTATGATGGTTAGAGAACAGACATATTGGATTGTATTTCGGCAGATGCCCTTTTCTGAGATTGGTAGCGCTATGGAGCCTTTTTCCCGAGCGCTGTGCCTAGACAGTGTTCTGAACCCGATAGGGACATTATGAGCTTACAGCAAGGTCAAGTGGATTGACTAAGGTCCTGCGGCCTTTTGGATTTGAGGAATTATGTGTTCCAGCTGTGTTTGGACGGGTTGGTAGTCGTACCGTCGTGGATATTTGGATTGGTTTCCAAGGTGACTTAGAGCATGAGGAGCACTTGAGGATAGTGCTGCAACTTCTATGAGAGGAGAAGTTGTTACCAAGTTGAGAGAGTTTGCACTTGGACTTCTGAAGGTTCTATGGTTCGGCCATGTGATTTCAGCTGCCAGAGTGACAGTGGACCCAACAAAGAGTGTTGCCATTTGGGTTAGGCCTAGACCTATGATAGCGACACAGGTCAGAAGCTTTGGATTAAGCAGAGCCAGTATAGCTTCAAGGAGATAAAGCTGAGAAGGATACCAGCATTGATGTTGAGGGTTGTCAGTACTAGAGGGAGAATTGAGTTATTCGTAGACCCTTGAATCTGAAGTACTTGGTTACTCAGAAGGATTTTGGTTGAGGCAACGCCAATGGACAGAGTTACTGGAGCTGCATGATTGATTTAGTATATCATTATCCCGGCATGGACATTATGGACAGTACGCCTTGGCTAGGCGAGCAGTGCAACCTTGGAATGAGGTGATCGAATCAGTGGTCGCCACTTTTGGAACTTGGAATTGAGAGCTAGGAGTTGAGCATTGTTTCCAATGTTGAATTTCTTCCCTTGTGGATGGATGTGAGTGATGTATTTGTGGTACTTGAGCATTTTAGTTGCTAAGGAGCAACGGAGGTTATATGCCAATTGGAAGCTTGAAGCTTGGATTGGAGACCATGATCTGTGAGACCACTATCCGCAGGGATATGTAGATTCGAGTTATGCAGGGAGCTTGATCCGCGAGTATTTATCTGGCTGGAAGAAGTATATTTGATCACCCGCTGGTTTTGGACTTCACTCCTTTGAAGTTGGACGAGGATTTGAGCTTTTAGGAGCGACCGATGCAAATTCTTGCTGGTGAGGCAGAAGAATTATGCAGTCGGATTATACCTTGGGTGAAGGTTCAGTGGAGCCGTTATGATGAGTGAGAACGACCACCTGAGAGCCTGAGGATGTATTGAGGATCTCCTATCCCCATTTGATTGAGACACCCTCCTGAGTTATGGATTCATTCGGGTTTCGAGGACGAAACCCCTTTTAAGGAGGGGAGAGTGTAGAGTACCGGGACTTTGTAGAGCGCACCGACCTTGCAAGATGGCGTGGTGCGGAGAAATCGCCTTGGGCATGTTCTAAATATGTTTACAGATGAGTTCGGGTTGAGTCGGATCGACGCGGAAGCCCCAGCTTGAATCGGAGTTTTTCGGGCATTGTGCGCCGTTAGAGGACTGGTTTTGTTAGAGCCTCGACTCCACAGTGGTGTGCAGAAAAATTGGAAAAGGTTTGGAACATGTGTATTTTCAGATTACAGCGGAGTTCGGGAGGTTTCAGACTGGTGCGGAGGCCACGAAGGCAAAAAGTGAGTTGGAGTTGGCATTTGAGGGATTAAATAATTAATTTAATTTAATTAATTAGTGTTATCTGCTTGGAGTTAGGAGAGAGAGAATTAGTGAAAGAGAAAGAAAATGGGATGTGGATTGAGATGTTGTGTTGAGGGGTATTATGGTCATTTGCTTGCCTTGCCTTGTCCAAGCCACTAATTAATTAAGAGTGCCACGTCATCCTTCTTTTTCTTCTTCACAAACAGAGGATTTAAACACAAACAGAGGAAAGAGAAGAAGAATAAGAAGAAGAAGAAGAAGAAGAAGAAGAAGAAGAAATGAGGGGAAGTAAAAGAGGATTTTGATTGTGTTGATGGTGCGGATCTTCTGCTAGTAGCCGCGTGGAGCCGAGCGGAGCGCGCGCGAAGAACTTGAATGAGGAGTAGCGGTTCTTTTTTTTGAAGCTTGGGTTTTTAGGATTTTGTTGATGGATTTGAAGTTGATTTGGGTTTTGGAGGAGGTTGGTGTTGTTGTGTGTGTGTGCGTAGGCCGCTGTCCAATTTTTTTGAGGTGCCGCGCGGCTGGGCTTGGGCGGTTCTTACGGTTGGCTTGGAGTTCCGGAACCGAGAGGGGATTCCGGAACAGGCTCTTGGGTACCGGTACTACATGAAGAGTACCGGTACCCTATAGTGCAGGATGCGATTTTTGGTGAATTTAGCAAGGGTAGTTCGGTAATTTCCCTCCCCAACCACCCTGTTGACTGGTTGACCCTCTATTCTCTATATATATGGACTCCTCCTCCTCTCTTCTTCCCTGGATACATAGAGAGGAAAAGAAAGAAAAAAAAAGAGAAGAAGTGGGAAAATAAAGGAATTAGGCAAATGAAGGTGATGTTGCAAGTTGGTGATCCTGCTGCTTGGTCTTGAGCGGGGTCGCGCACGCGTCGAGCCGAACGTGAGGTAAGTTGGCAGATTTTTGTAGTTTGGTTTGGATTTCATTAGATGGACTTGATGATGGATTTTTGATGAAGCTTTGAGCTTAATTGGATTATTCCTTCCATCTTTTGCATTGATGCTGTGAGCTTTGGATTTACACTGTGCGGAGCCGAGGGCGCACGCACGCATGCACACGTGCTGTGGGTTGACAGAGAGTGAGCCGAAGCGCACCGGGATTTTATTAGAGGAATCGAGGGATTTGTTCGAGCTTCCGGAGATTTTTCTAAGGTCCGCGATAGTGTGCGCGCGCGTGGGGCGCGGATTTGATATTTCGGCAGATTTGGCCGGGAGCGGTTCGGCGCTACACCGACTTCAGCGTTGCCTGCGGAATACTTTTGAGGTGGGTTGGAATTTCTTCAAGATGTATGGAATGCCTTCTAAATCTATTGTATGCATGTTGATCATGTTTAGCTTATTATTTGCAAAGCTGGTAAATCTGATAGTTGCCTAGAAAACCATAGAAAGACATTTATGAGCCCCAGATATTTTTAGCATGATCTAGGGATGATTTGACACTAGACTGCATGATTAGTTGGTATTAAATTTGCATCTGAACCGTTTTAAAAATCGGCAGACCGGTTTTAATGAAAACTGAGATTTAAGAAAAGTTTGGAATTATTGTGAGCTTCCAGAGAGATTGAGTACGTTAAGGAAGCATATGTTCTCGTGCCGGGGGGCCGAGTGGATTTTTAGAGCTCTGTGGGATGAGTTTCTAGTGTCATGTGAGTTGAGATCCCTTGTGGGATTATTCTAGATCATGGGTTTGTATATCTGATTTGGTAGTGGAGATGGTACTCCGACTTGGCTTAGAGAGTTTGGGCTCTGGCAGATTGAGTCGTGGAGGTTTCCCGACTTAGCCATGGGATGTGCATTATCAGATTGAGTCGTGGAGGGTTCTCCGACATAGCTATGAGAGTGTTTGGGCATTCCCTGATCGAGTCGTGGAGGGTTCCCGACTGAGTTGTGTTACCTGGGTATTGTGTATCCAATCTGTTTGATCGTGGATTATAGCCTGCATGTGCCGCTTATGAGACAGTTGAGACTGATGAGATACTTGAGCTCGGTGGGGTCGCTCCCCTCGAGTTACGCTCCGGATGCGTGATGATGATTGAGATAGACAGACTAGGACGTCCCACGGGGGTGGGCAGGTGCGTTCCTAGTAGTCAGTTTAGGACGCCCCACGTGGAGTGGGCAGGTGTGTCCATAGTAGTCAGTAGGATGCTCCACGTGGTAGTGGGCAGGTGCGTTCCTAGACGACAGGCGCAGGCTTGACTGAGCTAGTTTTGGCAGTCATTTGAGATTTGAGTTTTATGAGCACCTCGTGTGCGAGTGGTGCATAGCATGTTCTTAGTTGAGTTTTCTTTGAGCATGATACTTGAGGCATTTTAGTAGTGGTGAGTGTATGCATAGCAGGTTTATAGTAGAGATTTCCTTAAGTATGATGTTGAGACATATTAGCTGTAGCTCATTTCTTGCTTTCATATATTTATCTATCTGCATACCTATCTGTTGTACCTCCAGTAGACTTAGTGGGCATACCGTGGATATTGGTGACGGTACCCACTGAGATCTACCTTCTGTAGTAGATCTCACACCCGCTGCAATGGCAGGTTCCTGAGGTAGCTGTTCCGGCTTGGTTCGCGCGGAGACAGCTGATTGAGGTGAGGAAGTGGCCGAGTAGTTCCTTACCAGTTTTGAGAGTCAGAGGTAGATGTACCCTGTATTTTATGTTTACACTTTTGTACTGGACAGTCTGAGAGATTGTATGTATTTGGATAGTGAGGGTGAGAGACTTTGTATTGAGGATTATTATTTATTTATTCAGACGTTCAGTTGATTTCTATAGCTAGTGATTTTGGTTTCAGCTCTAATACATGTTTAGCTATAGATCTCTTGCAGGGTAGACGCTTCGTCTGTGCGGCAGTTTCCGTACAGATGGCGGATCTGTTGGCGAGCCCGGGTCGCAGTTTCGACCCTGGGGCGTGACAGATTAAGAGAGTATAAACGTCTAAGTCTAGAGTCTGTTTTAGGAGTTTATCTCTTGTATTTATTTTTATTTGGATCATACTTGTAAATTTTTGTTGTATGGTGATAGCAACAAAAATATCCAAAGGGGGAGATTGTTAAGGATTTTGTTTTGGCGTATTTCGTGAAGTGGTAAAAGTCTTGAAGATTGAAGATGAAGAATTGCAGATCAACTATACCAATCTCAAGAAAAATGGATTCGGAATGATCAGGTACGTTTAACTAAATAATTTTTGTGATCCGAATACATTTGTGTAGTTTAGAAACACTTGGATAAGTTTTCAATGCATAAAAATAAAAAACTGGACAAGTTGGATGTTCAGGATCCGGATCAGACCATTCCAGTACGGACCCCGAACATAGTTTAGTTCATGCGGAATTCCAGTCCGGACCTCCCCTGTTTCAGTCCGGACCCCGAACTATGTGTTTGCTGAAATCGCATGAACAGTCCGGATCAGGAAATTCCAGTCCGGACCCCAAACTGTTTTTTCAGAAAAATTGCTGAAAAAAGACGACAGTCCGGATCAGCCAAATCCAGTCCGGACCGTCATGCGGGAAAAATTCTGTTAAGTCAGTTTTTGATGCTTATCTCTTTCCAAAGGTTTCTAACCTATAAATAGACCCTACATTCATCTTTTAGGGTTAATCCAAAACCGAGAATTAATCGAAAAATCGATTAAGAAAAATAATAGAAAAATCCACAAATATAGAGAAGAAAGGAAAATACGATTAAATTCATGTTTCTTCATCTACATTGATCAATTTGATTCTAGGGTTTCCAAACTCCTATTTCTTGTAGAATCAAATTGATGAATACTTAGTTGGTATTTCCATATCTATCTTTGATCTAAGTATTCGGAGGATTATTACCAAACAAAAACAACGCTTTAACCAAGAATCGGCGCGAGGATTTGCGTGGCCTTGTGGATTCAAGGTGCTACCGCTCTCGTGGATTCGGAGCGAGGCGCGTTCGTGTGATCGAGACGCGTCGCATTGGTGAAGACCGTGGATTCGGTTGGACGTCGTGGATTCGACGTTGAACGTTGTGGATTCGGCGTTGGGACGCAAATCGTGGATTCGAGGAGCGTTCGGAGCGAGCGGAGAAGATCAACTAGGAGCGTATGGAAAAGGTTGAGTCGTAGGATTACGGTAAATCACCTTGTACGTGTTTAATCTTAGTGGATTTCGCCGTGTTATCGGTCCCGTGGTTTTTTACTCATGTGACGGAGTTTTCCACGTAAATCTTGCGTACGTTATTTATTTTCCGCATTGGGTTATTTTTTTTACTCAACGATTTGGTATGTTTATTGTTTTCACCTATTCACCCCCCCTCTAGGTGGTTTTTCCCCTATTCAGATCCATATTATTCATAACCCACAACTGAGACGGTCTGATGCTTGACTTCGACCGAGGACAGTCCTGGATGAGATGATAGTCCTTTGTTGACCTCTTCTCCTATCGGCTGAAGCCTTTAGCTGATGGCGTAAGTCGCATGCCGCTCTCTCACGTGACCGAGGCCGGTCTTAGTCAAGACGCAGGTCCCTCTTCGTTGACTCATTCTTCTGCCGGCTGATATCTTTAGCCGGTGTATACGCCACGTGTCGCTTCCTCTAGTGGCAAAAATTTTGATCTCAACACCTCCAAAGGTCATTAGGGTCCACTGTTAACCCTATTCATACCAACCTTTGTTGGTTCACCTTTATCTTTGTTTCAAGACCTATGTTCAAGGACTCTAGGTCTACTATCTTTACCCACCTAGGTTCACACGAATTTAAGTTCACTTGTTTTCCAACAATGTTTATTAACACTAGATTCAAATTCAACTTGTCCAAGTGGCCTACCTATTACTACATTTTCAACCTATGTTCACATGGTACTATATTTACTAGTTCAATGTTGAGTTTTCTAAACCCCTAGAGAATGCCAACCTAAATTAACTATCCCATAACATAGGTCTATGTACTTGTCTCCACCTAGGCATACATATATATACCCTATATGTTCTCCTATGTTTATGTTCCATGTCCTTTGGTAGGTAATTTATTCTAAGTAGCATAAAATCTATGCCTACTTATTTTACCCATTAAGCCTACCATTATGTATCAAATAAAATAATATTAAATTACTCTCTAAATATGAGAGGTGATCTTATCTCTTTGGTAGAGCACAACCTACCTTATTACGTTCCCGTTGTTTGTACAAAGTTACAATTAGGATCCCACAGCGAAACGGCTCACCCGCGAAACACGTACAGTAAAAAACAGTTGTATTTGGTCGTTACACGAAATTGCTCGTTGACGCTCATCGCTTTCCAAATCAAAGTTGCCTAGGGCTCTTCTCTAACCTTCAGTTAGAAAGTAATCCAATCAATTTGGGTCTAAAGTCCCAAAACCCAAAAACCCTAAACGTGCCCTAGTACCATTTTTATTCAAAATTACTCTGATATTTTCGAAGAATTTTCGAGCAAATAGGCGTAAAAGCCTCTAAGGAATACTAGGATATCAATTTTAAAGGATTTAACAAGAATCCTTACTGTCACGCCCCAAGACCGCCAATTTGGTCGATTCGGGCATGCTAACAAGCCTGTCAATCGGGCATGACCTCTCTATACCCGAAAGGAACGACCATCATCTCAAACAGTTAGTGCGCAATGAGAATACATATATATCATAATAAAACTATTACTAAACTGAATATTCAAATTTAGACATAGTGTAGTGGCCCAGATCCCCGTGCAGCTTTTTCTCGTGATCCGTGGTGAGAAACACCTATTATTAGTGTATCGGGCCCGCAACGCGTTAAATGGACGTGTTAGATGGACTCAGTGATGTTTCTGGATCAAGCTTGCCTTTCGGCTGCTCTCGCCGAATTTTAGAAGTAGTTTCAGGCTAATCGGAGGCCGGATTTGGATTTAGCGCGGAACAACGTTGAAAAACGGCTATTTGCTTGTATTTTTCTGAGTCCGAATGCCCAAAAATGGGCAACCGGAAGTTTACCGCGCGTTTTGGTGCAAAGGGGAGCCGTAGACCGGTGGGGGATACGTGGCGGCTCCTGGTTGGCCGGCTCACGCGCGCGCGGTCCAGGGGAAGAGCGCGGGTAGCCGTGGACCAGGGCTGGGCAACGTGGCGGCCCCGGGTTGGCCGGTTCACGTGCGCGTGATCCACGCAGAGGAGCGGGGCAGGCGGGCAGGTGCAGGGCAGGTGGCAGTACCGCGCTGGGCAGGCGGGCGCGTCGTGCGCGTGCCACGCGTCGCGCGGTGGCTGGCTGGTGCCAACCACCCACGCGCGTGGGTGTGCCGCGTGGCGCGGCCCGGTTGGCCGCGCCTCGCTGGTGCGTGGGGCAGGCCACGTGGCGAGCCCGGGTGAATCCGGGCACTGCCGTGGCTGGTGCCTGTTCGGCGCCCGAAGGATTCCTGGTTGGCCGCGCCTCGCTGGCGCGTGGGGCAGGCCACGTGGCGCGCCCGGGTGAATCCGGGCGCTACCGTGGCTGGTGCCTGTTCGGCGCCCGAAGGATTCGGTGCCAGAAAATGTACCCAGAAGTACCTTTTCTCCCCCCCCCCCCCCTCCCTCCTTGGGCTATAAATAGACTTCCTCTCCCTCTCCCATTCATTTTTTTGGAGGTTTTTTCGACTGGGCTTTTGGCAGAGGCTTTGCTCACCTGTGTTCCACCTCTTCCAAGGATTTGGAGATTTTTGGAAGCCGCAGCCTCGACATTTTCTGCGATTTGGCGCACTACGACGTTGTCTTTCAGTGGCATTTTCTGTCGCATTTCAGTCTGCGAGCTCCCCTGTCACGCCCCGGGTGTAAACCAGAACCCGGGCCCGTCTACAGATCCGCTGTGCATGCGGTATTTCCCACATACACGAAGCGTCGGTAACCTGCTCAGATAAGAAATAATAAAAAAAGAGCATAATAATCAGAGCTAAACTAAAACTACTGTATCTCAGACAGAAGCTGGAAGTAAAAGAGTACAACAGTGGAATAAAATACAGATGTCTCTCCCAGCTCACCACTAAATACAAACAGCTGGCAAAAGCCAGACCCAAAAAGAAATAAACAAAAGCTGTCTGAGAAGACCAGGTACCCAAAAGCTCCAGCTACAACCCTCGGGAGGCTCTCTATCTAGTCCGCGATGCGCTTGCCCCGATCAGTTGCTGACGGCCCAGCAACTCCCACAGAGGACTCTGCAAAACAAAGGGGAAGAAAGAAACAAGAAAAGACAATGGGGGGGGTAAGTACTACTATAAACAGTAGCCTCCCCTAGTGGGTAAAGCCTCAGCTCAAATATGCCCACCAGGTAATCAGAGGCAAAAGGGGAAGAAGAGAAAGGGGGGGGGGGTGAAGCTATGAATGACAACTGATGAAGTGCTACCCCTAATATGCCTCTTCATGGTAAACCAATAAGTATGGAAAAGTATGCATCAGTATCAAGAAGCCTGTCAAAATGACCCAATCTAACGCCAGTGGACACTGGCACTGCCTGCTAATCTCATCTGTGGGGATACTGACCGACTACTGCCTGATACGGTCATGTCCCCAACGTAAGTAACAGATCGGCCTCGGCCCGTCCGATCAAGCTCTAAAGTAATAACAGACCGGCCTCGATCCGTCCGGTCGCACACTCCGGAGTGGCACTCGAGGGGAGCGACCCACACGAGTAAGGAAATCACTGTAACAAGCATCTCTGTAACCACTGTCTCATAATAGCAGGACTGGATCATGACTATGATCAAAGTGGAAAACTCCATCCACTAAAGAAAGCCCGATCCCCAAAACCCCCAATCTGATGCAACAGTAACAACCCGGTCAACCACCCAAGATCCGTGGTCGCCGCAACACCCTGCCAAAAGCCCAACCTGTCCCAAATCCCCAATACCTGGCTACACTGTCCAACACACGCTCGAACCTGAGCGACTATGCCGCAAGTCTATCGATAATAGGAGAAGAAAAGAATAAATGCATGGTTTCTCCTAAGTCAAGTCCCAAAAGATAGTGTAGCAATAAAAGATGTCAATATTTAAGTGACCCGTTTAATCATGCATTGTCTCAATATGTTGTCCATTTTCCAAGAGTAATCAGTTCAGAGTGACATAAGCTAAAGTGACAGTCTCATAGAATATTTAGCAATTTTAATATCCTCAACTATTATTTTAACCCTAAACATGCAGTCCAACAATTTCCACATGGATCAAATAACAATTTAACAAAGATCAATCAACCAATAATTAATTCCCTAGAGCATGCAAGGTTACTAATAATACTTTGGGCCTCAAAAATGAGGGAACACTCTGATGTTCCTAGTGGGCATACCAAAGGAGAGGAGTACAACAACCACCCACCTGAAGTGCTAACTGTCCGGATCCGTACAGCAAGAAAATACCAAAACTCCAAATCCTTGCTCCCACAATTTTAGCACACCCGTAATATTCCTGGTACAATACAAAGCTCACTAATTACACTTAGGCTCCCAATTATTGCTCTTATAACCATCTACAACCTCGGATTCACAACTGTTAAATTATCACCTGCAGAAAGTGCCCAGAAAATTCCAAGAAAAATACCAAAGCGATCCTCGCGTCGATAGCTTCGCAACGGTACCTTGCACGCCCAAATCCGAGTTCGGTAAGTCAAGATAAAAATTCGGCAAGGGGGTACACTCATACAAAAATCTGTGCTAAAAACTGTGCACTGTTCACTGAGAAAACAGTAATTTCACCTCGAAATAAATCTCACAAAAATCCAATAAAAATATGAGCGTGTTCCTTGCGATCCGTAGATGAAAAGTTGTATAAGCTCGTTTCCGTCTGATGCTCGTGCGCGAAGATATGGTCAAAATACCCCGCTGCTGTCAAGGAAGTCCACACAGAAAAAGGGGTCACTGTTTGCCTCGGGATCCGTGCCAAAACCTCGGAACGAGAAAGCGCGACCAAAACAAAAGATGAAGTCCTACCTCTTAGGAGTCTGCCGGCGCAAGAATCACAGAAAAGTGAGCTCGGGGTAGTCCAGGGGAGCCAAAACACTGTCGCTGCGCCGAAGAAGAACACTAGAAAGCAACGTCGCGCCGCGCCGTAAAATGGGGAACCTCGGGATTCGTGCCTCCTAAAATCCTAGAACTTGGCAGCAAGATCAAGGATTAAGAGGGGAAAATTTCACCAAGAGGAAGCTCGGGGAGATCTTGCACAGACAGAGAGAAAAAAGGCAGCAAAGAGGGCTCGGGCTGGCTATTTATAGGCTGAAGAAATCTTTTGGGAAAATACCCATCAGGTCCCAACTTTCGGGCGCCCGAAAGTTTTCGGGCGCACACAGTGCGGCCCGGCCCAGAACTTTCGGGCGCGCACAGTGCGGCCCAGCCCAAAATGCTCCGTCGGACGGGATCCTGGCTTCGTCCGACCCGCCCCGGCGCCCGCCACGTGTCGCCCGAACAGGCGGCAGCCATGCAAGCTGCCGCGGAGTGCGCCACGTGTCCCCCGCCCGCGTCAACGCGGTAGGTGGCGCCCGCGAATCAGCGGGCGCCACGTGGCGCTGCCCACGTCGCCGTACCTGCCCCGCGTACGGCCACCTGCCCGCGACCTGCCCCGCGCGCTGCGTGGACCGCGCGCACATGCGCCCGCCAACCGGGTGCTGCCACGTGGCGCGCCCCCGGTCCACGCCTCCCCGCGCTCGCCCGTGGACCAAGCGCGCGTGGGCCGCCCAATCCGGCGCTGCCACGTGGACACCCGCCGGTCCACGCGCCCCGCGGTGCACCCCGGTCACAGCCCAGACCTTCCGTGGACCCAGCCGCGTGCGCCGGCCAATCCGAGCCTGCCACGTGGCATCCCCGCCGGTCCACGGCTCCCCCATGCACCAAAAATCCAGTAAAACTTCCGGGAGTCCGTTTTTGGGCATCCGGACTCAGAATTTAGCAAACAAAAAGTCGTTTTCAAGCGTTTTTCCGCACTGAATCCAAATCCACCCTCCATTTGGCCAAATTCCTCTTCTAAAATTCGGCAAAAGCAGCCGAAGGCCAAAACAGCCAACCAAAGCTCACAGGGTCCATCTGTGGCATCCCTTTGATGCACCATGGGCCAGATACACCATCAACAGGTGTTTGCACAGTGGATTCATGGGAAAAAGCTGTAAGGAGTTTAGGGGCCCTACATCCTCCCCCACTAAAAAAAGTTTCGTCCCCGAAACAAAGAAAACAGAACAGACGTACCTCAAATAGAAGCCTCGAATAAGAAAGGGTAGGCATCCCTCATCACTGTCTCCAGCTCCCAAGTAGCCTCTCGCTCCTCATGATTGCTCCACAAGATCTTCACATAAGGAATGGCCCGGTTGCGCAATTCCCTCACCTCACGAGCAAGAATCCGCAACGGGCGCTCCTCGTAGACCAAGTCCTCGCCGATCTCCAACGAAGTGAAGTCAATCACGTGCGACGGGTCAAAAACATATCTCCTCAGAGCTGAGACATGAAAGACATCATGAACTCCGGCCAGGCGCGGGGGTAAGGCAACTCTGTATGCCACAGGACCAACTCTGTCTAGTACCTCAAAGGGTCCAATAAAGCGGGGACTGAGCTTTCCCCGTACTCCAAATCTCCGGACCCCTTTCGAGGGCGAGACCTTCAAGAAGACATGATCACCAACCTGAAACTCCAGGTCTCGCCGTCGAGTATCGGCGTAGCTCTTCTGACGACTCTGGGCTGTTTCAAGATGCCGGCGAATAATCCTGACTTTTTCCTCTGCCTCCAGAAGTAAATCCGGTCCCAAAGTCCTTCTCTCACCCACGTCACTCCAATATAAGGGAGACCGACACTTGCGTCCATACAACGCTTCAAACGGAGCCATCTGGATGCTCGCCTGATAGCTGTTGTTGTACGCGAACTCAACCAACGACCAGTGCCGGTACCACCCTCCTCCAAAATCCATAACGCACGCTCTCAACATATCCTCGAGGGTCTGTATGGTGCGTTCTGACTGCCCATCGGTCTGTGGGTGGAAAGCGGTGCTAAACCTGAGCTGAGTCCCCAATGCTGAATGCAAACTCCCCCAAAAGCGTGATACGAACCTCGGGTCACGATCTGACACAATCGAAGCAGGGATACCGTGAAGCCTCACTATCTCATCCAGATATAACTGTGCCAAATGCTCCAGTGACCAAGTCATCTGAACCGGTAAGAAGTGCGCCGACTTGGTGAGTCTGTCCACAATAACCCAGATCGCATCAGCCCCGCTCTGCGCCCTCGGCAATCCAGTGACGAAATCCATAGTGACGTGGTCCCATTTCCACTCGGGAATTGGAAGACTCTGCAACTTACCAGCAGGAACGCGATGCTCTGCTTTCACTTGCTGGCAAGTTAAACAATGAGCTACGAATCTCCCAATGTCCCGCTTCATCCCGGGCCACCAAAACTGTGCCTTGAGGTCCTTATACATCTTAGTACCTCCAGGATGGATGGTATAAGGTGTAAAATGGGCCTCTCTCAAAATCTGATCTCTAATCTCCTGATCCATAGGCACACACACTCGGTCCCTGTACCGCAGTACTCCCGAGCTATCCACAGAAAAATCCCCTGTCTGATCCGCCTGAAGCTGCGTCCTGATCCTCATCAAGTGGGGGTCCTCACTCTGAGCGTCCCTGATCCTCTCCAACAGAGTGGGCTGCAAGACCATAGACATGAGTCTAGCAGAGACCCCAGGGGATACTACCTCCAACTGTAACTGCCTCATCTGCTCGACCAACGGCGCCTGCTGCGAGATCAATAAGCTCAGACTCGTCCTCCTACTCAAAGCATCTGCCACGACATTGGCCTTGCCGGGATGGTAAAGGATACTCAGATCGTAATCCTTTAACAACTCCAACCACCGGCGTTGCCTCAAATTCAGCTCCTTTTGGGTGAACAGATACTTCAAGCTCTTGTGATCAGTATATATCTCGCAATGCTCTCCATACAAATAATGCCGCCACAGCTTCAGAGCAAACACCACCGCTGCCAACTCCAGATCATGAGTAGGGTAATTTTTCTCATAGTCCTTCAATTGCCGCGAAGCATAGGCAATTACCCTACCATGCTGCATCAACACACACCCCAGACCACTATGTGAGGCATCACTGTAGATCACAAATCCTTCCCCCATAACTGGGAGGGCAAGGATTGGAGCGGTCATCAACCTCTGCTTCAGCTCCTCAAAACAGCTCTGGCAAATCTCGCTCCAAACAAACTTAACCCCTTTTCTGGTCAGACGAGTGAGGGGAGAGGAAAGCTTCGCAAAGCCTTCCACAAAGCGCCGATAGTAGCCCGCCAATCCAAGAAAGCTCCGCACCTCGGTGATAGTTGTCGGCCTCGGCCAATCTCTAATAGCATCCACCTTGGTCGGATCCACCGCCACTCCAGCAGCTGAAACCACATGACCCAGAAAGGCAACCTCCCGGAGCCAAAACTCGCACTTTTTGAACTTAGCATACAACTTTTTCTCTCGCAGAAGCTGTAGCACGGTCCTCAAGTGCTCCTCGTGCTCCAGATCACTCCGGGAGTAGATCAGAATATCATCTATGAACACCACCACAAACCGATCCAAAAACGGCTGAAAAATCCTGTTCATCAAGTCCATGAATGCGGCAGGGGCATTAGTCAACCCAAAAGGCATCACAGTAAACTCATAATGCCCGTACCGCGATCTGAAAGCCGTCTTGGAGATGTCCTCGGCCCTCACCCTAAGCTGGTGGTAACCGGACTGTAGATCAATCTTCGAGAACACGGATGCTCCCTGTAACTGATCAAACAAATCATCTATCCGGGGGAGGGGATACTTGTTCCGGATGGTCACTTTGTTCAATTCCCTATAATCCACGCACAATCGCAGTGATCCATCCTTCTTCTTAACAAACAACACAGGCGCTCCCCACGGAGAAAACACTGGGTCTAATGAAGCCCCTATCCAAAAGATCCTGAAGCTGGGCTTTCAAACTCCCTCAACTCAGCTGGCGCCATCCTATAGGGTGCCTTTGAGATTGGTGCAGTCCCAGGGACTACATCAATCACAAACTCAATCTCCCTCTCCGGCGGCATCGTCGTCAACTCAGGTGGAAACACATCGGGGACTCTCGGACGATAGGGATATCCTCGAGTCCCAGTGCCGCCGTAGGCACCTCCACCACGGTGGCCAAAAAGGCAGTGCAACCTCTACTCATCATCCTCCTAGCTCTCGCCGAGGAAATGGTCGCTGCGAACAGCGTGCTCTGGCAGCCTCTGAAGATGAACTCCTCCTGTCCTGGCTCGCGAAGAGGTCACCGTCCTCTCTCTGCAGTCGATAGTGGCGGAGTACCGAGATAGCCAATCCATCCCCACACCAAGTCAAAATCATGGAGCTGCTGCAAGACAAGTAAGTTTGCAGGCAAAATCCAAGGCCCCAACTGCACCGGGCATGCCAAACAACGCTCCTCGACATGCAAAACGTGATCAGGAACCCGCACCTCTAATGCACAAGACAATGACTCTACCTCTAGACCATGCAGGGATGCAAATGCTCGACTAATGAAAGAATGAGATGCTCCAGTGTCGAATAAAGAGCGAGCCCGAATACCAAAAAGTAGAGTAATACCTGCCACCACCTGGTCTGCCGCTGCGGAATCTGCTAATTGGGCGGCATACACCCGCCCGCTCGGTGCTGGAGGTCGAGAATCTGAAAGATGGGAGGTGGACGGCCTGCTCGCTGGAGCATAAGGCCGCTGAGCTGATGGCTGCTGCTGCTGAGGGGGATATGGAGCCGACGCCGAAGAAGGTGCCGAAGAAGTAGCAAGGGGGCAAGTAGCTCGCACATGCCCCGGCTGTCCACAACGAAAGCATCGACCCCATCTCTGATCACATGTATCTGACGGGTGCTGCCCCTGCAGAAAACACACCTATCAGATGGCCGGATATGCCTCGACTGCTGCTGCCTCGAGGACTGCTGCTGAGATCTCTGCTGCCTCTGCTGCGATTTCTGCTGCTGGTGCTGCTGCTGATGCTGCTGCGGTCTCTGGGGTCCACCAGGACCTCTCCTATCAGATCGCCCACGGCCGTAAGACTGGGACTGCGGCGGCCGTGGCGGTCTCCAAGAGCTGGCCTGTCCCCCGTCCTCTGGGGCTGGTCGCTTCCTGTCGGAAACCCTGCGCGACCGCGGCCCTCCGTCTGGCCACCTGCTGATCGCCTCTCTCCACCCACTGTGCGTGCTCTGCGGCTGCCTCTAGAGGTCTGAAATCTCTGTGCATGCACAAGCGTGAAAATCTCTGGACGGAGGCCTCCCTCGAACAAACTCAACCTGGTGTGGACCGTCACGAGCGACGAAGGGCACACAGTTCAGCAACTCCATGAACTCCTGGAAATAGACAGGGCCGGTCGATCGCCCTGCTGCAGATTCTTCAAGTCGTCCTCCAACTTCTTCCTTCACACTGGTAGAAAAATAGGTGTCCAATACCATCCGTTTGAACTCCTCCCAAGGCAACTGCCGAGTGATCCGGAACTCCAGTGGCTCAACTCGCTGCCACCAAAAATCAGCATCTCCATCCAAACAGTGCACCGCCATGAGCACTCGATACCTCGGGTCGATGAAGAAGTCCCGAAAAAAGCTTCTCCATCGCAGAAAGCCATCTCCCAACAGCCCGGGGCTGAGCATCCCGCCCCGAGAATCTAGGTGGTCCCCCGCTTAACAAACGCAGCGAGTTTGTCAGCAAAATCCCGCTCCTCCTCCGCAGTCAAAGGCTGAATAGCTCCAGGAGCCCCGCTACTAGAAGATGGTGCCGTCGGCACAAAAGGTACAACAAGAGGCACAGGGGCCTCAGGAACAGCTGGGGGTGGTGCCTCCCTCTGAGCAAGCAGCTGCTCAATCCTCTGCTCCTGGCGGCGCTGACCCTCCGCCAACTGGGCCACCAAGGCCCGCAACTCAGTAAGCTCGGGGGGGGTAGGCTGCTCTGGCTCAATAGGGGGTGAAGGGACACCCCGAGTGGGAATCCGACGTCGAGGAGGCATCCTGCCACAAGAAACCAATCATCAGCAACAAAACCCCTCACGACCCAATCTGGCGAAAGTCAAAAGACATCCTCCTATTTCTGTCACCTTATGTTGTCTGCAGCCAACATAATGGTCCAACAGAGATAGGCTATGTCGATCTCTCTTTCACTCACAGGAAGAGTCAACTATAAAATCACCGACTTTCGCAAAAATGTTACTCCACTCACGCCCTATCATCCTAGGGTCTGTCCAAAAGCCTAGGGTTTCCTAAGTCCCAACTGACCTATCCCTAAGCTCTGATACCAACTTAATCTGTCACGCCCCGGGTGTAAACCAGAACCCGGGCCCGTCTACAGATCCGCCGTGCATGCGGTATTTCCCACATACACGAAGCGTCGGTAACCTGCTCAGATAAGAAATAATAAAAAAGAGCATAATAATCAGAGCTAAACTAAAACTACTGTATCTCAGACAGAAGCTGGAAGTAAAAGAGTACAACAGTGGAATAAAATACAGATGTCTCTCCCAGCTCACACTAAATACAAACAGCTGGCAAAAGCCAGACCAAAAAGAAATAAACAAAAGCTGTCTGAGAAGACCAGGTAACCCAAAAGCTCCAGCTACACCCTCGGGAGCTCTCTCTCATGTCCGCGATGCGCTTGCCCGATCAGTTGCTGACGGCCAGCAAACTCCCACAGAGGACCTTTTGCCAAACAAAGGGAAGAAAGAAAC
>CM055064.1:44949824-44979829 GCA_029204045.2 Tillandsia leiboldiana | reverse complement strand
CCTCTAATGCACAAGACAATGACTCTACCTCTAGACCATGCAGGGATGCAAATGCTCGACTAATGAAAGAATGAGATGCTCCAGTGTCGAATAAAGAGCGAGCCCGAATACCAAAAGTAGAGTATACCTGCCACCACCTGGTCTGCCGCTGCGGAATCTGCTAATTGGGCGGCATACACCCGCCCGCTCGGTGCTGGAGGTCGAGAATCTGAAAGATGGGAGGTGGACGCCTGCTCGCTGGAGCATAAGGCCGCTGAGCTGATGGCTGCTGCTGCTGAGGGGGATATGGAGCCGACGCCGAAGAAGGTGCCGAAGAAGTAGCAAGGGGCAAGTAGCTCGCACATGCCCCGGCTGTCCACAACGAAGCATCGACCCCATCTCTGATCACATGTATCTGACGGGTGCTGCCCCCTGCAGAAAACACACCTATCAGATGGCCGGATATGCCTCGACTGCTGCTGCCTCGAGGACTGCTGCTGAGATCTCTGCTGCCTCTGCTGCGATTTCTGCTGCTGGTGCTGCTGCTGATGCTGCTGCGGTCTCTGGGGGTCCACCAGGACCTCTCCTATCAGATCGCCCACGGCCGTAAGACTGGGACTGCGGCGGCCGTGGCGGTCTCCAAGAGCTGCCTGTCCCCCGTCCTCTGGGGCTGGTCGCTTCCTGTCGGAACCCTGCGCGACCGCGGCCCTCCGTCTGGCCACCTGCTGATCGCCTCTCTCCACCCACTGTGCGTGCTCTGCGGCTGCCTCTAGAGTCTGAAATCTCTGTGCATGCACAAGCGTGAAAATCTCTGGACGGAGGCCTCCCTCGAACAACTCAACCTGGTGTGGACCGTCACGAGCGACGAAGGGCACACAGTTCAGCAACTCCATGAACTCCTGGAAATAGACATGGGCCGGTCGATCGCCCTGCTGCAGATTCTTCAAGTCGTCCTCCAACTTCTTCTTCACACTGGTAGAAAAATAGGTGTCCAATACCATCCGTTTGAACTCCTCCCAAGGCAACTGCCGAGTGATCCGGAACTCCAGTGGCTCAACTCGCTGCCACCAAAAATCAGCATCTCCATCCAAACAGTGCACCGCCATGAGCACTCGATACCTCGGGTCGATGAAGAAGTCCCGAAAAAGCTTCTCCATCGCAGAAAGCCATCTCCCAACAGCCCGGGGCTGAGCATCCCGCCCCGAGAATCTAGGTGGTCCCCGCTTAACAAACGCAGCGAGTTTGTCAGCAAAATCCCGCTCCTCCTCCGCAGTCAAAGGCTGAATAGCTCCAGGAGCCCCGCTACTAGAAGATGGTGCCGTCGGCACAAAAGGTACAACAGAGGCACAGGGGCCTCAGGAACAGCTGGGGGGTGGTGCCTCCCTCTGAGCAAGCAGCTGCTCAATCCTCTGCTCCTGGCGGCGCTGACCCTCCGCCAACTGGGCCACCAAGGCCCGCAACTCAGTAAGCTCGTGGGGGGGTAGGCTGCTCTGGCTCAATAGGGGGTGAAGGGACACCCCGAGTGGGAATCCGACGTCGAGGAGGCATCCTGCCACAAGAAACCAATCATCAGCAACAAAACCCCTCACGACCCAATCTGGCGAAAGTCAAAAGACATCCTCCTATTTCTGTCACCTTATGTTGTCTGCAGCCAACATAATGGTCCAACAGAGATAGGCTATGTCGATCTCTCTTCACTCACAGGAAGAGTCAACTATAAAATCACCGACTTTCGCAAAAATGTTACGCCACTCACGCCCTATCATCCTAGGGTCTGTCCAAAAGCCTAGGGTTCCTAAGTCCCAACTGACCTATCCCTAAGCTCTGATACCAACTTAATCTGTCACGCCCCGGGTGTAAACCAGAACCCGGGCCCGTCTACAGATCCGCCGTGCATGCGGTATTTCCCACATACACGAAGCGTCGGTAACCTGCTCAGATAAGAAATAATAAAAAAAGAGCATAATAATCAGAGCTAAACTAAAACTACTGTATCTCAGACAGAAGCTGGAAGTAAAAGAGTACAACAGTGGAATAAAATACAGATGTCTCTCCCAGCTCACCACTAAATACAAACAGCTGGCAAAAGCCAGACCCAAAAAGAAATAAACAAAAGCTGTCTGAGAAGACCAGGTACCCAAAAGCTCCAGCTACAACCCTCGGGAGGCTCTCTATCTAGTCCGCGATGCGCTTGCCCCGATCAGTTGCTGACGGCCCAGCAACTCCCACAGAGGACTCTGCAAAACAAAGGGGAAGAAAGAAACAAGAAAAGACAATGGGGGGGGTAAGTACTACTATAAACAGTAGCCTCCCCTAGTGGGTAAAGCCTCAGCTCAAATATGCCCACCAGGTAATCAGAGGCAAAAGGGGAAGAAGAGAAAGGGGGGGGGGGTGAAGCTATGAATGACAACTGATGAAGTGCTACCCCTAATATGCCTCTTCATGGTAAACCAATAAGTATGGAAAAGTATGCATCAGTATCAAGAAGCCTGTCAAAATGACCCAATCTAACGCCAGTGGACACTGGCACTGCCTGCTAATCTCATCTGTGGGGATACTGACCGACTACTGCCTGATACGGTCATGTCCCCAACGTAAGTAACAGATCGGCCTCGGCCCGTCCGATCAAGCTCTAAAGTAATAACAGACCGGCCTCGATCCGTCCGGTCGCACACTCCGGAGTGGCACTCGAGGGGAGCGACCCACACGAGTAAGGAAATCACTGTAACAAGCATCTCTGTAACCACTGTCTCATAATAGCAGGACTGGATCATGACTATGATCAAAGTGGAAAACTCCATCCACTAAAGAAAGCCCGATCCCCAAAACCCCCAATCTGATGCAACAGTAACAACCCGGTCAACCACCCAAGATCCGTGGTCGCCGCAACACCCTGCCAAAAGCCCAACCTGTCCCAAATCCCCAATACCTGGCTACACTGTCCAACACACGCTCGAACCTGAGCGACTATGCCGCAAGTCTATCGATAATAGGAGAAGAAAAGAATAAATGCATGGTTTCTCCTAAGTCAAGTCCCAAAAGATAGTGTAGCAATAAAAGATGTCAATATTTAAGTGACCCGTTTAATCATGCATTGTCTCAATATGTTGTCCATTTTCCAAGAGTAATCAGTTCAGAGTGACATAAGCTAAAGTGACAGTCTCATAGAATATTTAGCAATTTTAATATCCTCAACTATTATTTTAACCCTAAACATGCAGTCCAACAATTTCCACATGGATCAAATAACAATTTAACAAAGATCAATCAACCAATAATTAATTCCCTAGAGCATGCAAGGTTACTAATAATACTTTGGGCCTCAAAAATGAGGGAACACTCTGATGTTCCTAGTGGGCATACCAAAGGAGAGGAGTACAACAACCACCCACCTGAAGTGCTAACTGTCCGGATCCGTACAGCAAGAAAATACCAAAACTCCAAATCCTTGCTCCCACAATTTTAGCACACCCGTAATATTCCTGGTACAATACAAAGCTCACTAATTACACTTAGGCTCCCAATTATTGCTCTTATAACCATCTACAACCTCGGATTCACAACTGTTAAATTATCACCTGCAGAAAGTGCCCAGAAAATTCCAAGAAAAATACCACAGCGATCCTCGCGTCGATAGCTTCGCAACGGTACCTTGCACGTCCAAATCCGAGTTCGGTAAGTCAAGATAAAAATTCGGCAAGGGGGTACACTCATACAAAAATCTGTGCTAAAAACTGTGCACTGTTCACTGAGAAAACAGTAATTTCACCTCGAAATAAATCTCACAAAAATCCAATAAAAATATGAGCGTGTTCCTTGCGATCCGTAGATGAAAAAGTTGTATAAGCTCGTTTCCGTCTGATGCTCGTGCGCGAAGATATGGTCAAAATACCCCGCTGCTGTCAAGGAAGTCCACACAGAAAAAGGGGTCACTGTTTGCCTCGGGATCCGTGCCAAAACCTCGGAACGAGAAAGCGCGACCAAAACAAAAGATGAAGTCCTACCTCTTAGGAGTCTGCCGGCGCAAGAATCACAGAAAAGTGAGCTCGGGGTAGTCCAGGGGAGCCAAAACACTGTCGCTGCGCCGAAGAAGAACACTAGAAAGCAACGTCGCGCCGCGCCGTAAAATGGGGAACCTCGGGATTCGTGCCTCCTAAAATCCTAGAACTTGGCAGGAAGATCAAGGATTAAGAGGGGAAAATTTCACCAAGAGGAAGCTCGGGGAGATCTTGCACAGACAGAGAGAAAAAATGCAGCAAAGAGGGCTCGGGCTGGCTATTTATAGGCTGAAGAAATCTTTTGGGAAAATACCCATCAGGTCCCAACTTTCGGGCGCCCGAAAGTTTTCGGGCGCACACAGTGCGGCCCGGCCCAGAACTTTCGGGCGCGCACAGTGCGGCCCAGCCCAAAATGCTCCGTCAGACGGGATCCTGGCTTCGTCCGACCCGCCCCGGCGCCCGCCACGTGTCGCCCGAACAGGCGGCAGCCATGCAAGCTGCCGCGGAGTGCGCCACGTGTCCCCCGCCCGCGTCAACGCGGTAGGTGGCGCCCGCGAATCAGCGGGCGCCACGTGGCGCTGCCCACGTCGCCGTACCTGCCCCGCGTACGGCCACCTGCCCGCGACCTGCCCCGCGCGCTGCGTGGACCGCGCGCACATGCGCCCGCCAACCGGGTGCTGCCACGTGGCGCGCCCCCGGTCCACGCCTCCCCACGCTCGCCCGTGGACCAAGCGCGCGTGGGCCGCCCAATCCGGCGCTGCCACGTGGACACCCGCCGGTCCACGCGCCCCGCGGTGCACCCCGGTCACAGCCCAGACCTTCCGTGGACCCAGCCGCGTGCGCCGGCCAATCCGAGCCTGCCACGTGGCATCCCCGCCGGTCCACGGCTCCCCCATGCACCAAAAATCCAGTAAAACTTCCGGGAGTCCGTTTTTGGGCATCCGGACTCAGAATTTAGCAAACAAAAAGTCGTTTTCAAGCGTTTTTCCGCACTGAATCCAAATCCACCCTCCATTTGGCCAAATTCCTCTTCTAAAATTCGGCAAAAGCAGCCGAAGGCCAAAACAGCCAACCAAAGCTCACAGGGTCCATCTGTGGCATCCCTTTGATGCACCATGGGCCAGATACACCATCAACAGGTGTTTGCACAGTGGATTCATGGGAAAAAGCTGTAAGGAGTTTAGGGGCCCTACATCCCCTGTGCTACCCCAAAGGAATTTTTGGACGATTCTTGCTGCATCGTTTTCTCGACAGGTAGGCCTACGTTTTTTGTATCTACCACCTCCCTCCATTTCGAGTTTTTACTGGGTTTCTCAGAGTATCTTTAAACCCCCTTTTTCTGCTGCAATTTTTGGACAGTGGAGGAGAGATTATGGTTTTCTCAGCCTACGGGTGTCGGAACGGAGAGTTTAATTACTCGATTTGCATCTACTCTTTGTGAGGATCGCAGCAATGATTTTTCTGGAATTTTTGGAGGACTTTTTATAGGTAAAAATTAGCCATCTTTGGGACTGTTTGCGCAGATAGCTTAATATAGTGTTCTGTGGACTAAGTTTTACACTGTATTCGACTTTGTTGCAGTTTTCGCTGGGATTTAGGTGTTGCGCGAGGAAAGGAAAAGTTGATAATTTTCATCACGATCAAGGTGAGCATTTTTCTTATTGGCCTCGGACAGAAATTGGGCTTGTTTTCGCATTTGCGCCTTTGTCGCGCGCCCGCTGATATTTTGCACCGCATTGTTGGACAACACTTCACTGTTCTTCTCGCCACCGTTGCCCCGGGAGGAGTTGTTGGGAGATCCTTGTTTCGTTGGGACCGTAGATGCTGTGGGGACGCGCACGCCGTATTTTCAGCCGAGGGACATCGGATTTGCGCAATCCAGGTGGGTGGTTGTTGTATACCTCTTTTAACGACTTGCTCACTAGGACTGTTAGAGGGACCCCTAAATTATTATTTATTGGTTTGTCACCCTATTGGAAGTCATGCATGATTACCTTAACTATGAGCCTATCTATTGTCACGCCCCGGAGGTTTTAAATAAGCGGAAAACGTATATCTTTTTTTTTTTTTTGAAGCAACTCAACTCTCCTGTGCGAGCCAGACCCGCCACATATACAAATTCACCCCACGGACGGAGTCTCCTTTGTATATGCACGGCGTCACCATCGCGATACATACTTTAACCACACAGTCAAGATGAGAAGCAAGGGGAAGGGTTACAATCTAACACAACTACTAATACCATCACAAGGTTGCCAAAACGGTGTCCACACGACACCCGATTTTTAAAACATTTTCACAATCTCATTCCTGGCGGCTACATAACTTTGAAAGGATAAATCTACGGGTTTGTAAAACAGTGCCCACACGACACTCAGTTTTGAAAACGTTTTCGCAATCACTTTTCATTTAAAAACATGCCGAATGCACGTTTAGTAGAAACATAGTAGAGGACGGTCCAACATTAAGTCACAAGTTCAATCCAACATCCACAACAATCCACACATAAAGCAACCACAAAACACACTAACCAAAACAACCAAGATAACTAAAAGGAAGTAAAAACACGTCACCAGCCCCAAAAGGGCTAAGGTACTCTATGTCGTAGCCTCACCGTCGTCCCGGATCCCACCCCTGTATGGACCTGTCACAGTGTGGGAAGTCAGTGACAAAAAGAGTATATGTAAACAAGTACGATGCGGTAAATACTGAAATGCAAACAAACCGATAACCAGAGCATCCAACTTTCCCCTCATGAGTCACCGTATCCCCTGTTTAGTCAGAAACAAAACACCTGCCAGAAGGTCTAAAGACCCCCAGCGAAAAGAACACCTTGCTCGCAACTTGGTGCCATTAACCCCTCCATGGTACTCGTGCAGCACCTTGAGCTGCCGTGAGGGGTCCCCACTACGTCACCTTGTGGGGTACACGGGTCAACGTACCACCCTTCCGAAAAAGTACACCGATGCGGTGGCCAAACCGCTGGTGTGCGTGTAAGCAACCATGAGCACAAATGCCGAAACCGGCGTGTAGTAAAGCACCGCGACATTCAGTCGCCACAGTTAGAAATAAAGAGGGATTCTCATGCAATAGGGGTTAGCTAATAACAAACGACACATCTACTTTACTCTTACATGTCACAATTGAAACCGTACTTAGAATACCACAACAGTACCCACCTCGAAGTGTGTTGCCTGGAACACCTGAAACTGACCCGCGCTCGCAACCGGCTTTTGGACCTCAATCGATCGGAGAAGACGATCCGTTCACCCTCCCGGCTTCCGGCACCTTAATCGAAGAAGATCGGGATCTCCACTTTCCTTTTTCCTCTTTTCTCTCCGGCTAGGGTTTTCTTTTCTTGAAGGGAAATAATTTCTTTCTTTGTGCGTACGGTTAAAACCCCACATCCGGATATTTAGATGCTAAAAGAGAAATCCTAATCTCCTCGAAAAGCGTGCCAAACACTTAGCACGAATTCCGGCGCACACTACGGATACGGCGACCTTCAAAACTCCATTCCGGGAGATCCGTAAGTCGGATTTCAGATCCGATCGCACTGCCGTTCATCATTTTTCGGGCTCTAACATAGAAAAATACCCGCAATTCCCGACGATCAACACAAAAAGACTCGATTATTCAACACCCCATGGCGAAGACTTTATTAACAAGGAAGTAAAAGAGTACAGAAAAGTCACGACATTACATCACACACCCCTTAAAAGAAGTTTCGTCCTCGAAACTTGCCTTCAATCCTCGTTAAACAAGTCGGGGAAGCACTCTCTCATTTTCGATTCTAATTCCCAAGTCGCCTCACCCTCCTCGTGGTTACTCCATTGCACCTTCACGTAGGGGATCGTCCGGTTGCGTAGCTTCTTATCTTCACGTGCCAAGATTCGTACTGGCATTTCCTCAAAGCTCAAGTCCTCATGCAACTCGATAGCAGAAACATCGAGGACGTGCCACGGATCGGGGAGGTATTTTCGGAGCATCGAGACATGAAACACGTTGTATACCCGTTCGAGGTTTGGCGGTAAGGCCAACCGGTATGCCACCGGGCCCACGCGCTCCAAGACCTCGAACGGTCCCACATACCGCAGGCTCAGCTTCCCTCTCAAGCCGAAACGTCTGGTTCCTTTAGATGGTGATACCCGGAGTAACACGTGCTCCCCTACCATAAACTCCAAATCGCGTCGCCTCTGGCCCGCATAGCTCTTCTGCCGGCTCTGGGCGGCCAACAACCGCTGCCTGATAAGGCGCACCTTCGCCTCAGTCTCCTCCACTAGATCTGGTCCCAAAAACTTTTGCTATCCCCAAGTCGTCCCAACATATAGGAGATCGACATCAGCGTCCATACAGGGCTTCATACGACGCCATTTGGATGCTTGCTTGGTAACTATTGTTGTAGGCGAACTCCACGAGGGGCAGATAGTGCGACCACCCCTCACCCAAGTCGAGCACGCAAGCTCGGAGGATGTCTTCGAGAATCTGGATCACCCGCTCTGATTGCCCATCAGTTTGAGGGTGAAAAGCCGTGCTAAACTGTAGTTTAGTTCCCAATGCCCGTTGCAGACTCTGTCAAAAGTTCGACACAAACCGTGTATCCCTATCAGAGGTAATCGACGCCGGCACATCGTCCAACCTCACCACCTCGTTGATGTAAGCTTGCGCCAGGCGGTCTCGGGTCCACGTCGTATGGATGGGTAGGAAATGAGCAGACTTCGTCAAACGGTCAACTATGACCCAGATCGCGTCGTGACCCTGTTGCGATCGGGGGAAACCGGTCACGAAGTCCATAGTGACCCACTCCCATTTCCATTCCGGCACAGGTAAGGGTTGCAGTTTTCCTGCCGGGCGCTGATGTTCAGCTTTCACTTGTTGGCAAACCAGACAGTGCGCCACAAAGAGCGTCACGTCTTCCTTCAATTTAGGCCACCAAAAGGTCTGCTTAAGGTCTTTATACATCTTCGTACCACCAGGGTGCGCCGTGTAGGGGGCACTATGTGCTTCCCTAAGTATTTCTTCCTTCAGTTCTGGCAGATCAGGCACACAAATCCGTCCCCGAAACCGCATTGCGTTATCCGTGCCAATCGCAAAGTCGCCCCCTTGGTCCGATGATATTCTGTCCCGCACGAGTCGTAGTTGTGTGTCCGTTGACTGACCCTCCAAAATTTTCTCAAACAACGTGGGCTTGACCACCAAGGACAGAAGCTGCATAACCGTACCTGCCGGAACCACCTCCAGCCTCATTTGCGAGAACTCCGCGATTAAACAATCCTGTTGAGCAATGGCGTTCACCGTCGACTCTCCAGTCTGTTCCTTCCTGCTCAGGGCGTCAGCCACTACGTTTGCCTTTTCGGGATGGTAGTGGATGGACAAATCGTAGTCTTTCAGCAACTCCAGCCATCGTCTTTGCCGTAAATTCAATTCCTTTTGCGTGAACAAGTACTTAAGGCTCTGGTGGTCGGAAAACACATTACAACGCGCCCCGTAAAGGTAATGCCTCCAAAGTTTTTAAGTCATGTGTAGGGTAGTTCTGCTCGTAATCTTTGAGTTATCTCGATGCGTAGGCTATGACCTTCCCTTGTTGCATTAGTATGCTTCCAAGGCCGCTCCGTGATGCATCACAATAGATCTCAAAATCCTCCCCGGGTTTCGGTAGAGTGAGCACGGGTGCTCGTGTCAGCCTGTCCTTGAGTTCCTCGAATCTCCGTCCAGATGAATCTCTCCCCTTTTCTGGTCAAACGCGTTAAGGAATTTGTTTTGGCGTATTTCTTGAAGTGGTTAAGTCTTGAAGATTGAAGATGAAGATGTTTGGATCATATACCTCAATCTCAAGAAAGAAGAATTCAAAAGGATCAGGTACGTTTAACTAAATAAGTTTGGTGATCCGAATACTTCTTATTGTGTAGAAACACTTGGATGGATTTTTAATCGCATAAAAATTAAGAAACTGGACTGTTATATGTTCAGGATCCGGATCAGGGTACTACAGTCCGGACCCCGAACATAGGTAGGTTCATGCGCAAATCCAGTCTGGAACACCCTTGGTTCAGTCCGGACCCCGAACGTGGATTTTCCTCAAATCGCATGAACAGTCCGGACGTAGGTATTTCAGTCCGGACCCCGAACATTGTTTTTTCAGGAATTCTCTGAAAAACAACGACAGTCCGGATCAAGCCAAATCCAGTCCGGAGTGTCGTGCGGGTAAAAATCTGTTACAGTCAGTTTTTGATTCTTATCCTATTCCAATGGTTTCTAACCTATAAGTAAACCCTAATTCTATCTTTTAGGGTAATCCACAATAAGTTTTTTATCCCGTAAATGAATGAGGAAAATTAACGGAGAAAAACTTATAAATCCACATATAGAGAAGAAAGGAAATAACTAGATTTAATTCTATGTTTCTTATGACGCCCCACTTCCCAGGGGGTCACCCATCCTAGAACTACTCTAGCTCTAGCACGCTTAACTCTCATGTTCCTCTTGGATCTTGCTACCATCCAAAATGCTATAGCCGGGTTAGAGATTTAGTCCTGTTATATCATTTATATATTGGACTAATCCAAATTCCGGGGGTGTCACATTCTTCCCCCCTTTAAGCCCTGACGTCCACGTCAGGCTCAAGCACACTCACAAGCACCAGGCGATGTGAGACTGGTCTCGCTAGCCTTAGCCGACCTTGTAGGGAGCTGCACTCCACCTACAACGGTCATTAGCCGGGGAGCCACACTCTACTCGCTATATAACCCTGGCTCAGCCGAGACTCATCTCACATTTCCGACTGGTGAATGGCTCTGATACCAACTGTGACGCCCCACTTCCCAGGGGGTCACCCATCCTAGAACTACTCTAGCTCTAGCACCCTTAACTCTCATGTTCCTCTTGGATCTTGCTACCATCCAAAATGCTATAGCCGAGTTAGAGATTTAGTCCTATTATATCATTTATATATAGGACTAATCCAAATTCCGGGGGTGTCACATTTCTTCATCTATATTAATTAATTTGATTCTAGGTTTTCATACTCAGATTTTGAGTAGAATCAAATTAATGAATACTTAGAGGGCATTTCCGATCTATCTTTGATCTACGTATTCGGCGGATTTTCACCACCAACAAAACAATGATTTTCCCCAAAGTCGGCGCGTGGATTCGCGTGGCCTTGTGGATTCAAGGTGCTACCGCTCTCGTGGATTCGGAGCGAGGTACGTTCATGTGATCGAGAGGTACTACCTGGTGGAGACCGTGGATTCGGTCAGACGTCGTGGACTCGACGTTGGACGCCGTGGATTCGGCGTTGGAGGCAAATCGTGGATTCGAGGCGCGATGCGGAGCGAGCGGAGAAGATCAACTCGGAGCGTATGGAAAAAAGTTGAGTCGTGTGTGAGTACGGCATATCACCTTTGTACGTGTTTAATCTTAGTTGATTTCACCGTGTTATCGGTCCCGTGGTTTTTTACTCCTGGTTTTGGAGTTTTCCACGTAAAATCTCTGTGTGTTATTTACTTTTCCGCATTGGGTTTTATTATGCAAAGTTTTTTGAGTGTTTGTTGTTTACACCTATTCACCCCCTCTAGGTATTTTTTCCCCTATTTAGATCATATTTATCATAACCCAACAAGTGGTATCGGAGCGGGAATAGGGTTGTAAACAATGGTTGAAGGTGGTAACATCAACAGACCACCGTTCTTCGATGGAACAAATTATGCCTACTGGAAAGTACGGATGAGAGCATTTTTAATTTCCATCGATGAACGGGTGTGGCAATCAATCGAGTTAGGATGCTCAAATCCGACTGAAATTATTGTTGATGTTCACACCATCAAACCTAGGTCGAAATGGACCAAGGAAGAGATTGATTCATCTTCTTACAACGGCAAAGGAATTAACGCCTTATTTAATGCTTTGTCACAAACTGAAGTCTCTCGCGTCTCGGCATGTGAGACTGCGAAAGAAATCTGGGATGTTCTACAAGTTACACATGAGGGAACAAACCTTGTGAAGATTCAAAAACTATAAATTCTTACGAGCAAATTTTACTCTATTTTCATGTCAGAAAATGAATCTTTCACAGATTACTTTACACGATTGCAAGATATCGTAAATACATGTGCTAACTTGGGAGAGAAAATTCCAGAATCTAAAGTTGTAAGAAAGATTTTAAGGACTCTTCCTGAAAGATTTCGTTCCAAGGTTACGGCCATTGTAACAGTTAAACACCCGGACGAAATCCGTGTAGAAGAATTAGTTGGTGCACTTCAAACATATGAAATGACATTTTCTACCAACTATTCTTCTGGAAAGCCATCTTCTTCTAAGTCTTCAGGTTTTGCGTTGAAAACAACAAAAGAAGAAGACGCGGATTCATCCTCCTCAGACGATGATGAGAACTTATCAATGGAGGATTTCGAGACGCAACTTGCTCTCTTGACGAGGAAATTTGGCCGAAACTTTCGAAGGGGTAATTCAAGTAAAACTTCATCCTTCCTAAAGTCGAATAAAGGCAAAGGTTCTTCAAGCTTCAAGTCAAGAAAGCAAGAGAGTTTTTCAAAGAACAAGAAAGAACTCAGAGGGACAAATCCAATGCTTCAAGTGCCGAGGATACGGTCACATCTCAACGGAGTGTCCCAACAAGAATCCGTCGAAGAAGAAGGCGATGCAAGCCGTCACTTGGGATGACACCTCATCGTCAAATGAGTCATCTTCCAGTGATGAAGAAAACAACGCAATGGCATTCCACGCGTCCACAACTTCACCTTTCGTGTGCTTTATGGCAAGTACATCCGATTCATTGTCCAACTCCTCCCAAGTTGAAAAGAATGCAACGGACGACGAATCGAGTAATTCCGAAGGTGAAGACTTTGCTTTTGCCTACCATAAACTTTTAAAGGATTCAAAGAAACTGGCAAAGCAAAACAAGGGTTTGAGAGGGAGTGTCACGCCCCGGGGTTGAAACTGCGACCCGGGCTCGCCAACAGATCCGCCGCCCATACGGGAAGCCCCGTATAGACGTAGCGACTAACCTGCAAAAGATCATCTACACTAACAGATATCAGAGCTGAAAAATAAATGCTGAAATAAAAATAAATACAACTTCAACATAATACAAACCAAGTCCTCACCAAAAATACATAAGTCTCTCAGCAACAAAAGAAAGGTACAACTCAATACCTCACTACAAGGTCGCTCAACATAAAACTCACAAAAACTAGTCAGGGGTACATCTACTCTCTCTCAGGAGACGACTGGTAGGGATCTATCTCGCGACTCCCTTACCTCGATCTGAAGAAGTAGGAACAGCAACTGGAGCAGCAGGAACAGGAGCAGAAGTCCCTGGGGAAAAAATACACCACGGCGGGTGTGAGAACTACATCCCACAGTAGTTCTCAGTGGGTACCGCCAACAAGCCCGACGGTCTGCCCACTAAGTCTACTAGAGGCATAAAGTAACAAATGCAGTGCTGAAAGGAAAAGCTGGAAAAGTAACTCTACAGCTACTATGCCTCTATCTAGATGCTCAAGGAGTGGAACAGAAGGAAACATGGTGCATCTACTAACTCTCAACTCAGATCACCCAATCCACACTGACTGCCTCCTCGGGTCCAGTCAAACCTGCGCCTACCTACTGCCGTTACATCCACGGAGGACCGGACATACGTAGGCCGTCCGTGACTGCCAAAACTGGCCCAGCGAGAGGGACTGAATTCGTGACTGCCAAAACTGGCCCAGCCAGAGGGATAGCATCGACAAGTCGCGATACCAAAGTAATAGATCCATCCCGGACGTGGCACTTGAGGGGAGCGACCCCAACGAGGACAAAGGTATCCGCGGACTCTGTCGAGCTCAATGTGGCACTGCAGGCTATAGTCCAAAATCCACGCTCACTCTCAGAACGGAAGGACTCAGGATCCTCAAACATCTCGCACAACGGTCGGAGCACTCTCGACGACTCAGCTGATCAGCTCTCTCGAAACTCAAGACACTAGCAAACTCCACCAACTCATGGTACTAAACTCACCCCTCACGCCAAACTGCCTCAACAGGCCTAACAGGCCAAACGTCGCATCCACTGCGAACAACTGCCTCATCCAACTCGTGGCCCAAACACACTGGCTGGAGATACTCCACAGCCGGGACCCACTGTCACTCAGACGACTCCCCAAAAGAAACACTGATCTACAGACTGCTATCAGACTCCACTCGGTCCCCAGACACGAGGAAAACTCTAAGTCCAGGGTGAAACAATAAATAGTGGTGTGGGAATGTCTAGAGCAATAAAAACCTAGCCCAAGTTGGAGTTTTCTACAAGTCTGGCTGAACAAGCTGCATATGGCGGGGGTGCTAGGTCAAGTTCCAAGATAACAGTAATTTAACAGGTTGTAGGAAACAATAAATCACATGATCATCTGACAACATCAGGAACATCAATTTCTACAAACTAGCATGCTATCAATATACTATGCCAATCATGCAAGTTCCTACACAAATAGAATTAATGTGCAATCCGTAGATCTTGAAGACGAGGCAACCCACCTGAAGAGCTGAACTGTCCAAAGTCCCACAACTAAAAAATACCAGAAAATCAATAACTCCAGATCCAACGGGTCCAACAACACTCGCAAACCCTCCTGGGTACAACACAAGGCTTACAATTACACTTTATTCCAAAATTTAACCAAGTACTCACAATCTGAAATTCAGCCTCAAAGATGCTAATTTTTCACCTGCAAAAAGGGCTCCGAAAAATCCTATAAAAATACTACTGCGATCGTCGCGTTGAGACCTTCGAAACGGGTACCTGCAAGTCCAATTCCGAGCCTTGTAGGCCGAGTTACAAATTCCACAGTACAGGTGCGCAAAATCTCAAAACCACACAACTGTAAACTCATGTACATATAAAGGGGAAAAAGTATACCTCCGGGAAGGTCTCAGAAAAATCCAAGAAAAATACGGTGATAATCCTCGCGACGAGTAGATGAAAAAAGTGTACAGGCTCGTCTCGATCCGACGCTCGAGTACGATGATAAAATTCCGGCAAGGTGCTGCGGTCAAGATGAAAACCCAGCGGCAAAGAGGGTTAAAAACGTACCAGGAACCCCTATAAAAGCTCAGATGCGAGGAAGGTGATCAATACGAAAAACATAGGTCTACCTCTCGTGGATCCAACGCCATGAAAATCGTCCAAAAATACAGTCGGGGTAGCTCTGTGGACTTCACAGACTGAAGTACGACGATAACGGGGCTCCAATGAAATAACGTCGCTCTGCGCTACGATGCCGAAGTCGTCGACGCTGTGGCCTCCAAAAAATCCAAGCTTCCTCCGCAAGATGCAGCACAGGGAGATGAAGAAATTTGCAATAGGGCTCAAGAGGTTTAGAGCTCGGGAAAAGAGTGTAAAAGCCCGAGCAAATGGGCTATTTATAGGCCTCAACCCGGAAAAAGTAAAAAAAACACGAAATTAGGCTTTTGGGCCCAATTTTCGGGTGCCCGGTCGATTCGGGCGGCTACAGTGTTGGGCCCGGCCCAACACTGTGCGCGCCCGAATCGCTCAGGTGCCGCCACGTGGCCCGGCGAACAGTGTACAGCTGCGCGGGCCACTCAGGGACAGCCACGTGGCCTCCACCCGGTCAACGTGGTGGTTGGAGCCCGCAAATGCGCGGGCGCCACGTGTCCAGCCGGGGAACCCGCCGACGGATCGCCGCCTCGCCGGTCGCGCGGCATGGCCCCCCACGCGCGCACGCGCCCCGAGGCACCGGCGCACCCTTCCGTGCACCGCGCCTGATGCGCCCGTGAATCAAATGGTGACACGTGTCCCCTACACCCGGTCCATGCACCCTACTTCGGAATTCCGTGGACCGCGCCGCGTGCACCGACCAACCGTAGGCTGCCACGCGTCCCTCGCCTTGGTCCATGCACCGCCGCGCCCGCTCAGTAGACCGCGCACCTTGCGCCCGCCAATCAGGCGGCGCCACGTGTCCCTGCGCCGGGTCTGTGCACCCAGACGCGATGCTCTGTGGACCGAGCGCTGAAAACCGGCCAATGACAGGCCGCCACGTGGCATGCCGGCGGTCCACGGCCCCTCCCATGCACCAAAAGCCAATAAAAACTTCTGGGAGTCCGTTTTTGGGCATCCGGACTCAGAATCAAACAAGCAAATAGCCGTTTTCAAGCGTTTTTCCGCGCTGAATCCATTTCCAACCTCTGTTTGGCCAAAAACCTTTTCAAAATTTCGGCAAATGTAGCCGAAGGCGAAAACAGCTAAAGATATCTCACAGGGTCCATCTGTGGCATCCCTTTGATGCACTATGGGCCAGATACACCAACACTAGGTGTTCTAACAGTGGATTCATCGGAAAAAGGTTGCATGGGAACCTGGGCCACTACATCCTCCCCCACTAAAAGGAAGTTTCGTCCCCGAAACAAAGAAAACAAAAAGACGTACCTCAACCGGAAGTCTCGAACAGAAAGGGGTAGGTATCTCTCATCACTGCCTCTAGCTCCCAAGTAGCCTCCCGCTCCTCGTGATTGCTCCACCAGATCTTCACATACGGAATGGCCCGGTTGCGCAATTCCCTCACCTCACGAGCAAGAATTCGCAACGGCCGCTCCTCAAATACCAGGTCCTCACCGATCTCCAAAGAAGTGAAGTCAATCACATGCGAAGTGTCGAAAACATATCTCCTCAGAGCTGAGACGTGGAAGACATCGTGAACTCCGGCCAGGCATGGAGGAAGGGCAACTCTGTAAGCCACAGGGCCAACTCTGTCAAGTACCTCAAAGGGTCCAATAAAACAGGGACTGAGCTTCCCTCGAACTCCAAATCTCTGGACCCCTTTCGAAGGCGAGACCATCAAAAAGACATTATCACCAATCTGAAACTCTAGGTCTCGCCGTCGAGTATCAGCGTAGCTCCTCTGACGACTCTGGGCTGTCTCAAGATGTCGGCGAACTAATCTGACTTTCTCTTCAGCCTCCAATAGTAAATCCGGTCCCAAAGTCCTTCTCTCACCCACGTCACTCCAATACAAGGGCGACCGACACTTGCGTCCATACAACGCCTCAAACGGAGCCATCTGAATGCTCGCCTGATAGCTATTGTTGTACGCAAACTCAACCAATGGTAAGTGTCGGTACCACCCCCCTCCAAAATCAATAACGCACGCTCTCAACATATCCTCGAGGGTCTGAATGGTGCGCTCGGACTGGCCATCAATCTGTGGGTGGAATGCAGTGCTAAACCTGAGCTGGGTCCCCAAGGCTAACTGTAGACTCCGCCAAAAGTGTGACACAAACCTCGGGTCCCTATCTGATACAATCGAGGCGGGTACACCGTGTAGCTTCACCACCTCATCCAAATATAACTGCGCAAGTCGCTCCAACGGCCAAGTCATCTGTACAGGCAAGAAATGTGCAGACTTGGTGAGTCTATCCACAATAACCCAAACCGCGTCGGCTCCACTCTGTGCCCTAGGCAGTCCAGTGACGAAATCCATAGTGATGTGGTCCCACTTCTACTCGGGAATTGGAAGACTCTGCAACTTGCCAGCAGGAACCCGGTGCTCTGCCTTCACTTGCTGACAAGTTAAACAGTTAGCCACAAATCCTCCAATGTCCCGCTTCATTCCGGACCACCAAAAATGTGCCTTGAGGTCCTTATACATCTTAGTACCACCGGGATGAATGGTATAAGGTGTATAATGGGCCTCCCTCAAAATCTGGTCTCTGATCTCAGGATCCGTAGGCATACACACTCGGTCCCTGTACCGCAGTACTCCCGAGCTATCGACTGTAAAATCCTCTATCTGATCTGCCTGAATCTGTGATCTGATCCTTACCAAATGGGGGTCCTCGTTCTGTGTCTCCCTGATCCTGTCCAACAGAGTGGGCTGCAAGACCATAGACATAAGTCTAGCAGAGACCCCAGGGGATACCACCTCAATCTGTAGCCGCCTCATCTGCTCAACAAGCGGTGCCTGCTGTGTGATCAGCATGCTCAAACTCTGCACAGACCTCCGACTCAAAGCATCTGCTACAACATTGGCCTTGCCGGGATGACAAAGGATGCTCACATCATAGTCCTTTAATAACTCCAACCACCGGCGTTGCCTCAGATTCAGCTCCTTTAAGTAAACAAGTACTTCAAACTCTTATGATCAGTATAAATCTCGCAGTGCCCACCGTAGAGGTAATGCCGCCACAACTTCAATGCGAACACCACAGCTGCAAGCTCCAAATCATGAGTAGGGTAATTCTTCTCATAATCCTTTAATTGCCGTGAAGCATAAGCAATTACCCTACCATGCTGCCTCAAAACATATCCCAAATCGCTGTGAGAGGCGTCACTATAAATCACAAATCCATCTCCCATCACTAGCAATGCGAGAACAGGTGCTGAAATCAATCTTCGAGAATACTGACGTTCCCTGCAACTGATCGAACAAATCATCTATCCGTGGTAGGGAATGCTTGTTCCGGATGGTCACTTCGTTCAGCTCCCTGTAATCCACACACAATCGAAGGGACCCATCCTTCTTCTTCACAAATAACACTAGCGCTCCCTACGGAGAAACACTGGGCCTAACAAAACCCCTGTCCATCAGATCCTGAAGCTGGGCCTTCAACTCCCTCAACTCGGCAGGTGCCATCCTATAAGCTGCCTTTGAGATTGGTGCGATTCCTGGAACCACATCAATCACAAACTCTATCTCCCTCTCCGGCGGCGTAGTCGTCAACTCTGGGGGAAACACATCTGGGAACTCGCGGACAACAGGAATATCCTCGAGTCCCAGTGCCGCCGTAGGCACCTCCACAATCGTCGCCAAGAAAGCGGTGCAACCTCTGCTCATCATCCGCTTAGCCCTCGCCGAAGAAATAGTCACAGCAAACAAGGACCTCTGGCAGCCTCTGAAAATAAACTCCTCCTGTCCCGGCTCGCGGAGGGTCACAGTCCTCTCTCTGCAGTCTATGGTGGCAAAATACCGCGACAGCCAATCCATGCCAAGTACAACATCGAAATCCTGGAGCTGCCGCAAGACAAGCAAGTCTGCCGGCAAAATCCAGGGTCCCAATTGTACAGGGCAATCCCTACAATACTCCTCGACATGCAAGACATGATCTGGAATCTGAACCTCTAATGCATGCGATAAAGAAACTAGCTCTATACCATTTAGGGATGCAAATGCTCTACTGATGAATGAATGCGATGCACCGGTATCAAAAAGAGCACGTGTACGAACTTCAGAAATCAAAATAATACCTGCGACGACAAGATCAGCTGCTGTCGTATCCTCAACCGGAGTGGCATAGACTCGCCCACTCGGCGCTGGGGGTCGTCGCTCTGGCTGTCGCGAGGAAGATGAAGCATGATTAGGCCTACCGTAGGCCGCAGAAGGTCCTGCCGTCTGATGAGGAAAAGAGAGTGCTGAAGCTGAGCAAGGAACTGGAAGGCCCGCTCGGGGGCACGAACTCTGAAAGTGGCCTGTCCGCCCGCAACGGAAACAACGACCCTGCCTCTGAGGACACTGAATCGGTAGGTGCAGCCCTCCACAAATAACACATCGGTCAGGGCGTGGCTGCCGCGAGGTCTGCTGCTACTGCCGAGGCGGCCGACGCTGCTGCTTGTTACGGCTTTTTGTGTTGGCATATTTCGTGAGTTGAGTCGGAGTCTTTATGTGATCAAATTGTCAATCAACAATCGAAGACTCAGACAAAATTCAACAAGATCTCAAGTCGACACTCAGTGTTTTGAGTCTTGAAGATTGAAGATGAAGAATTGTGGATCAATTACATCAATCTCAAGAAGAAAGAATTCAAAAGGATCAGGTATGTTTAACTAAATAATTTTGGTGATCCGAATACTTTCTTATAGTGTAGAAACACTTGGATGGATTTTTAATCGCATAAAAATAAAAAACTGGACATGGTATATGTTCAGGATCCGGAACAGGAGACTACAGTCCGGACCCCGAACGTTGGTTGGTTCATGCACAAATCCAGTCCTGAACATCCCTGTTTCGTTTCGGACCCCGAACGGGAAGTTTGCTAAAATCGCATGAACAGTCTGGACCGTAGGATTTCGTTCCGGACCCTGAACCTTAGTTTTTCAGGAATTCTCTGAAAAACAACGACAGTCCGGAACGAGCCAATCTAGTCCGGACCGTCGTGCGGGAAAAATTCTGTTAAGTCAGTTTTTGATGCTTATCTCTTTCCAAAGGTTTCTAACCTATAAATAGACACTTAGGGTTTCTCGATACTTACCGATAAATTTCAGAAACACTCGAGAGCAACCCTAGAGGCTAGGTTTTTATCGTTCTTCTCTTTAGCCTCTTTTAGGTCAATTCGACGGTTCTTCCAAGATCTATCTTTTGTCGAATTGATCTAGTCTTTGCTTAGAGATTCCTTCTACGGTTCCTTAATGATAATCTAAGCAAAGGATCACCATCGAAGCCAATATTCTTACCGGCTGAGTTTGCGTCGTGGATTCGACGTAGCATCGTGGATTCGGTGTGTTGAAGGTGTTTCGTGGATTCGAAACGTGTGCTCGTGGATTCGAGTGGCGTTCGTGGATTCGAACGTGTGCAGTGGACGTGCAATCGGTGGAGCGCAAGATCCGAAGAAGTTGAAGGAGGGGTTTGAGTCCGTGGAGTCGGTAATCACCTTGTTATTCTTCTATTCTTAGTCGATTGTTATTGCGTGTTGGTCCCGTGGTTTTTCTCCTGGATTGGAGTTTCCACGTAAATCTCGGTGTGCTATTTTTATTTTCTGCATTGGTTTTTATTTTGCACTGAGATTTGTTTTTAAGTATTACACCTATTCACCCCCCCTCTAGTTGTTTGATAGTACCTATTTAGATCCTTGTGGATCCTTAATATATAAAAACCTACAAGTGGTATCAGAGCGGGTTTTAGGTTTATCTATCATGTCGGGTGAAAGTGGTAATATTTATGACCTCCTGTAGCACTCGAGAAATTCAAGTGTGGTTGCGGGCGAGGAAGCAGATCTAAACCTTAGTGATTTGCATACCGGTGCGCGTATTGCACAGTTTACGGAGCACTATGTCTGCCTTTCAGATTCCGAGTCTGATCTCGAAAATCTGAAATCACTAGTGCGACCGTCGCGTCGAACCGATTGAAAATGATATAAACTGATTTCCGATCCGACGGTCAGATCGTTCAGAAATCAGTGAAGAAGCTAGTGGGGCCCACAACTTAAGTTGTGAATAGTAACCCCTAATTCAAATGCCCTTTTGATCATCGACGGTCGTTTCGCCGTTTGGACCCCAGACATAGGGGTATGAGTAGTCAATTCTAGCTATTTTCGACGTTCTGAGCACAATGGCACTGACGGAATTCGCGTCTGGCGATCCGGGTGCATCGAAGTGCGTGCGTTATACTGCAACTTTCAGAACTTTATGGCCCGAGATTTTATTCGAGCACCGAATGAAGCAAGCAAATACGCTACTTGATAGGTCTCGACGAGCCGGACGTCGTGGCGGTATCTGTTTTTCAGTTTGATGGCCCGATCACCTCGAAAAGCGTGAAATACGTAAAAATTTACTGTATTTTGCAAAAAGTCCTATTATTATATGTGTCAAATGCAATGAGGTTATTTGGAGAAGGACTTCTATGCATAAATGACCTACAGCTATGGACTGAATTGTAATGATCAAGGTTTAGAGGGACTAAGTTGCAAAGAAAGGGAAAATTCGCTATTAACACTATGCGTTAGTGCTAAGGGTTTGGAATCAGTTATAGAAGCAGTTACAACTGCTCATCCATGTTTCCCACTCCCCTCTGCCACGACCTCCATGCCCAGGAACCGCTCTCTCCATTGGGTGTTGCTCGGAGAAGGTGGGAAACACCAATTGCTGGCATTAATGGTGTGGGTGGAGGAAGATCATCACGTGGCTACAGAAGTCACTTGGTTTCATTGTTCCTTCACTGGAGAACAGAGCTGAGGAGCGCCGTCACCTTCCAGAGCTCCGGCCGCCGGGGAAACCCGAACCAAGCAAAAATTCTTGATCTCGGGGTGTGGTGGAGTGAGGCTTCACCAAGTTGGTTGGGACTGCTTCTAGAGCATCCAGAGGTCTTCTGCAACTAAGCTAAGGTGATCCGGCTGCCTGCCGTGGCCGCGCGACGCTGGGAGGAGCAAGGCCGGCTTCGTCCATCTTCTCCAACTCCGGCGAAGGTGAGGGTCTTCTTTCCTTTGGTTCTTGGCCCAAGATCCATGACAGAGGATTGATGAAGTCTTGTGGACTTCCTCTGCCTAACTCCGAAGTTGGGAAACCGGCGGTGAAGTTGCACCGCCGGAAAACCGATAATTGCTCCGCCGCGGCCAAGCTTCGCAACCCGTGGTCCAAAAACAAAAATAAAATGATGGGTTTGGACTGTAGGACCAATAGGTCATCTCTGCAAAGTTTGAGGGATTTTGGTTGAGTAACTACGCCGCAGTTCAAAACCCTAGTTTTCGGGTTTTTCCACCTTCGGCCGAGCTATGTGCTCCGGCGCCGGCGGGCCTCCCCACCTCCGGCCAAGTGGTCGAGGAGCTCCCTGGGGGTGAGAGGATTGCATCCATGCCTTTGCATGGCTTCCATGCAGCCTGGACAAAGCGCAGCCATGGATGACCCAAAATAGGGTCTTGTTGGGGTGGTCGGCTTTCCGGCCGTCGCCGGCATGCGGGGAGTGGTCGGGAAGCTTTCTGGGATCAAGTAGATCCCATCCATGCTATTGTATGGGCTCCATGCAGCCTTGTTGGAAATCCACCATTAGAGGTGGAAGCTCCCAAACCGAGCTTTGCTCCACCGCCGCCGCCGCCGTGCTTTGTCGCCGGGCATGGGTTCAGGTGAGTTGGTAATGGGTTTTAGCACCTGTTGGTGCAAGAGGTTGAGTCCCAGAACCCCTGGATGGGTGGTCACGAATTTGGAAGCTTTAGCTTCATCTTCTCCACCATGCCCGCGGCCAACCTGGGGTGCAAAGATGGCCCGACTTGTTGGGATTGATCTTTATGCTATATAGAGAGTTTCCTTCCAAGTTAGAAAGCCCCGTGTGCCTTCCTTGCGGAGAACTAGCTTGGGTTTGGTGGAAGCTTGTGTATTATGAAGCTTGCATACCAACTGTTTGATGAAATGCCTCAATGAAGTTTTGTTTGGAATTTGGCTTCGAATATTATATGAAAATTACTCCATTATATCCCCTGAGCTTGATGCTCACTTTTGATCAAATGTGGTATGTGTGGATTGGTGTGTGGGGGCATTATCAAATTGTTAGTAAGCAAGGGACTTGGATCTGTGGATCCAGCAGTTTCTGGGCTGCACTAGGGCAAGCCCTTGAGTCCCTCTGGTGCCCTGAGCTTGATGCTCACTTCTGTTCAAAAGGTGACTGTTGGGATTGGTTGATTTTGCAACTTGAACTTTATATATACGTAATAATGGACGACCTTGTTTAATTACTCTTCCTGCAGCCTTGGGTCTGCCCAGTGGTGAGCCCTTGGACCCTCTCGACTCCCTGAGCTTGGTGCTCACCCCATATTTGGATTTGGTTGAGTTTGGGTGCATGATTAGCAAGTTAGAACCTTCAAGCATAGTGTTTATGGACCCATTTATGTTCTCGGGTTCCGCACTGCTCCCAAATGGTGAGCACGGCATTCAGCATGTCGAGGCCCACCTTCAGGTGCCCTCAGTTCAGTTTGGAAGTGTGTGGTTGTGAAGTAATTTCAAAAACTTGAGTTTTTGGAAGGTTTTTATGCAATTTTGGGAAACCCTAGGGGTTTAATTGCAATTGTAGCCTTATGGGCTGTTTTGGGCTGTACGCCCATGATCTCTAAACCCTTTGTTGGAGATCCAATGGCTTTCGTTGAGCGGGAATCGGATTTCCGGAAATTCCGGAAGATTCTGAAACTTCAGCGAAGTTTCCCATTTAGTTTGTCTGCACTAAGTGAGTCAGTCGGTTGGGTATGAGTGAGTATTTTCCGACCTGTGATTATGTTTCAGGTTCCAGCAGTCAGCCGCCAGCTTGTGAGCCATCCTGCGGTCACCGCTAGCGAGAGCTCGGGATCGGCCTGCATTCTGGTGGTTCGCTCAACGGACTTCAAGGTGGGTTTACGGTCGAGGCTGAGTATTGTGTTGGTAATCTGAAAGGGACTTTTTATTGTTAATCGGTACTAACACTGACGGTTTCTATGATGTACTACATTACCCCGTGTCTTGGTTACTTATGCTCGAGTTGCGACACGCGCACCCGCGGTCTGGCCACCGCAAAGGGTGCTCTTTTCCGGAAAGGCGGTCTTCGACCCGTGTTACCCCACGAGGTGACGTAGTGGGGGCCCCCGTAGGTGTGGGGTTGAGGCAGCGAGGTGCGAGCGGTGCGACCTGTCGGGATTGGATCCCGATGAGGTCAGGTGTGCGACCTGTCGGGATTGGATCCCGATGAGGTCAGGTGTGCGACCGCCGGGATTGGATCCCGATGTGGTCAGGTGTGCGACCGCCGGGATTGGATCCCGATGCGGTCAGGTGTTACAGGTGATACCGGGGTTGCAGGTGTTACAGGTGGTACAGGTGGTTGCGAGTTACCGTTACGAGTAGAGCGGTTGTTCCGGCTAGTCTTACTTTTGTGGCTTGGTATTACTTTACTGCTTTAGTACTATTTTTATGATAGTGTCGCTGACTACCCACTCTGTGACAGGTACCTCCAGGGGGTAGATGTAGGCGACGGTGAGGCCGAGGTGGTAGCAGCCGGGCTGAGGGAGTCCTAGTATGCTGTTTCCCTTACTTTCTCTGCATTTCATTCGGAATTGTAGGTTACTGTGTGGTTCTCGATACCCTCGTGGGGTCGGTGTGGGTGTCGGAATTTTACTCTTTGGATATGTGGATGTTTGAATTATTATCTCTGTTCGGCCGTTTTTCAAAAAGAAAGAAAGAAAAAGAAAAAAAAAGAATTGCGAAAACCACTTTCAAAACTTGGATGTCGTGTGGGCACTGTTTTAAAAACTTTGTGGATTTATGGTTTACGAACAGTTTTAGCAATCTGGGTGCCGGGTGGGCACCGCTTTTAAAACTGTGGATTTATCCTTTCAAATTGGCCGGCCTACAGAGTAGTTCAGTGGTATAAATGTTGAGAACTGTTGTGATTGAATAAACTACTATAGTTGCATGTTGTACTAGCCGCGACGCCGTGCATATACAGAGGAGACTCTGTCCGTTTGCAGGGTAATTCTGTGTATGCGGCGGGTCTGGGCACGCACCGGGGAAGAAGGAATTTCAAAAAAAAAAAAATGACACGTAAAACAAATCCTTTTTCGTTGATTGTTTCCGCTGATTGAAACCCCCGGGGCGTGACAGATTAAGATAGTATCAGAGACTTTGCTTTAATCACAACAGTTACAGCCCAACATCCACTGAGATATCACACTTAACTACGAATAAATGAAATGTGCAGGGTTTAAGGTTTAAGACGTGAGAGATCGGGGAGGGGATTTGTAGATAATGTTTCTTTTCTCTCTCGATTTTACGATGGTGCATCTAGCAGAGATGAGTGCTAAGCTTTGGTTGGTATGTCTGTACAGACAATGGTACTTTCTAGGTCTACTGGTTTCAAGTTACAGCAGCTAGTCAACCGATTCTTTTGCATCTTGGACAAGGTACGGGTGGGAATGAGGATTCTTCCCTTACGGTTGTCACCCATAGTTCGGCTTTTTGCTGTAGACACTGCGATGGTGGTAGAAATCGTCGAGATGGGGCCTTGGGGTTCTCCTATGAAGTGAGAAAGTGAGACCCCCGGGGCTAGCAAATTTTGTTCGTATGGGCTCGATTTTGGGTAAGCTGACCTAGAGCTTAGATTCTCCTAGTTGGGAGTGTGACTGTTTGGTCTGGGGGTACGCAGCTCGGGTCAGTGCATAGTGCTTGGAGGGGCAACGGATTGGGACCGAACGGTAGGGGTTAATCAGAGTGTCGCACCTCCTTTGGTGCAAAGACGGAAGTAGGACCGTATTTCGTGGTTTTGTCGCCAGCTTCCCATGACCAAGGCAGGGACTTGAGGAATTTGGGTTGCGAGTCTAGTGATTGTGAAGCAATACAGGTCAACGGGTAGTGGTTGACTACTTAGCGCTCTGGCATTGGTCACTCTCGGCTGGGATGCCCTATATGCAGTTTTCTTTTCTATGGGGTAGGCCTTGTGACGGGTCTTAGAGCTGAAATCTAGCTTTAGTTTTGACCGTCGCCTCGGTAGAACGGACTGTCGGAACGGACAATCCGGGATGGTGGTTATGCCCCGAGCTAGTGGCCCGTGTTAGTGACGGGTGGAGGTGGTCCGTGTTGGTGACGGACGGGTTCGTTGTTTTCAAAGGAGGATTTCTTGTAGGCGGTGACCCGGTCGGTTTGTTTGGTACGACCTGGAGTTGTGTGAGGGTATTAGCGTGGTTTTCCCCCCCTTGTTGTCGGGTTATTTTGGGTATTTGAACGCCCCAGCGGGGTTCATGGGTTTGAAGAACAGAATTTTTTTTAGACCCTCTTGGATCAACTCGCGGACGGACGAGGGGTGTTTACGAGTGACCTAGCAGACTCACGGGGACCAGAGAGTGTAGGCCAAACTCAAAAGGTGTGAGTTTGGGCATCACGAGGGGGGGGGGGGGGGGGGGGGGGGGGGGCGAAGCCATTGGGAGCGCAGTTCGGGCATGCTTGGGCCCTTTCCCCACTTATTGGATTCATGGTGTATTTAGTTTCGGGGACGAAACTTCTTTTTAAGGTGTGAGTGATGTAGCACTCGAGAAATTCAAGTGTGGTTGTGGGCGAGGGAAGCAGATCTAAACCTTAGTGATTTGCAAACCGGTGCGCGTATTGCACAGTTACGGGAGCACTATGTCTGCCTTTCAGATTCCGAGTCTGATCTCGAAAATCTGAAATCTCTAGTGCGACCATCGCGTCGAACCGATTGAAAATGATATAAACTGATTTCCGATCCGACGGTCAGATCGTTCAGAAATCAGTGAAGAAGCTAGTGGGGCCCACAACTTAAGTTGTGAATAGTAACCCCTAATTCAAATGCCCTTTTGATCATCGACGGTCCTTTCGCCGTTTGGACCCCCAACATAGGGGTATGAGTAGTCAATTCCTAGCTATTTTCGACGTTCTGAGCACAATGGCACTGACGAATTCGCGTCTGGCGATCCGGGTGCATCGAAGTGCGTGCGTCATACTGCAACTTTCAGAACTTTATGGCCCGAGATTTTATTCGAGCGCCGAATGAAGCAAGCAAATACGCTACTTGATAGGTCTCGACGAGCCGGACGTCGTGGCGGTATCTGTTTTTCAGTTTGATGGCCCGATCACCTCGAAAAGCGTGAAATACGTAAAATTTGCTGTATTTTGCAAAAAGTCCTATTATTTTATGTGTCAAATGCAATGAGGTTATTTGGAGAAGGACTTCTATGCATAAATGACCTACAGCTATGGACTGAATTGTAATGATCAAGTTTAGAGGGACTAAGTTGCAAAGAAAGGGAAAATTCGCTATTAACACTATGCGTTAGTGCTAAGGGTTTGGAATCAGTTATAGAAGCAGTTACAACTGCTCATCCATGTTTCCCACTCCCCTCTGCCACGACCTCCATGCCCAGGAACCGCTCTCTCCATTGGGTGTTGCTCGGAGAAGGGGGGAAACACCAATTGCTGGCATTAATGGTGTGGTGGAGGAAGATCATCACGTGGCTACAGAAGTCACTTGGTTTCATTGTTCCTTCACTGGAGAACAGAGCTGAGGAGCGCCGTCACCTTCCAGAGCTCGGCCGCCGGGGGAAACCCGAACCAAGCAAAAATTCTTGATCTCGGGGTGTGGTGGAGTGAGGCTTCACCAAGTTGGTTGGGACTGCTTCTAGAGCATCCAGAGGTCTTCTGCAACTAAGCTAAGGTGATCCGGCTGCCTGCCGTGGCCGCGCGACGCTGGGAGGAGCAAGGCCGGCTTCGTCCATCTTCTCCAACTCCGGCGAAGGTGAGGGTCTTCTTTCCTTTGGTTCTTGGCCCAAGACCCATGACAGAGGATTGATGAAGTCTTGTGGACTTCCTCTGCCTAACTCCGAAGTTGGGAAACCGGCGGTGAAGTTGCACCGCCGGAAAACCGATAATTGCTCCGCCGCGGCCAAGCTTCGCAACCCGTGGTCCAAAAACAAAAATAAAATGATGGGTTTGGACTGTAGGACCAATAGGTCATCTCTGCAAAGTTTGAGGGATTTTGGTTGAGTAACTACGCCGCAGTTCAAAACCCTAGTTTTCGGGTTTTTCCACCTTCGGCGAGCTATGTGCTCCGGCGCCGGCGGGCCTCCCCACCTCCGGCCAAGTGGTCGAGGAGCTCCCTGGGGGTGAGAGGATTGCATCCATGCCTTTGCATGGCTTCCATGCAGCCTGGACAAAGCGCAGCCATGGATGACCCAAAATAGGGTCTTGTTGCGGTGGTCGGCTTTCCGGCCGTCGCCGGCATGCGGGGAGTGGTCGGGAAGCTTTCTGGGATCAAGTAGATCCCATCCATGCTATTGTATGGGCTCCATGCAGCCTTGTTGGAAATCCACCATTAGAGGTGGAAGCTCCAAACCGAGCTTGCTCCACCGCCGCCGCCGCCGTGCTTGTCGCCGGGCATGGGTTCAGGTGAGTTGGTAATGGGTTTTAGCACCTGTTGGTGCAAGAGGTTGAGTCCCAGAACCCTGGATGGGTGGTCACGAATTTGGAAGCTTTAGCTTCATCTTCTCCACCATGCCCGCGGCCAACCTGGGGTGCAAAGATGGCCCGACTTGTTGGGATTGATCTTTATGCTATATAGAGAGTTTCCTTCCAAGTTAGAAAGCCCCATGTGCCTTCCTTGCGGAGAACTAGCTTGGGTTTGGTGGAAGCTTGTGTATTATGAAGCTTGCATACCAATGTTTGATGAAATGCCTCAATGAAGTTTTGTTTGGAATTTGGCTTCGAATATTATATGAAAGTTACTCCATTATATCCCCTGAGCTTGATGCTCACTTTAGATCAAATGTGGTATGTGTGGATTGGTGTGTGGGGGCATTATCAAATTGTTAGTAAGCGAGGGACTTGGATCTGTGGATCCAGCAGTTTCTGGGCTGCACTAGGGCAAGCCTTGAGTCCTGTGGTGCCCTGAGCTTGATGCTCACTTCTGTTCAAAAGGTGACTGTGGGATTGGTTGATTTTGCAACTTGAACTTTATATATACGAATAATGGACGACCTTGTTTAATTACTCTTCCTGCAGCCTTGGGTCTGCCCAGTGGTGAGCCCTTGGACCCTCTCGACTCCCTGAGCTTGGTGCTCACCCCATATTTGGATTTGGTTGAGTTTGGGTGCATGATTAGCAAGTTAGAACCTTCAAGCATAGTGTTTATGGACCCATTTATGTTCTCGGGTTCCGCACTGCTCCCAAATGGTGAGCACGGCATTCAGCAGTCGAGGCCCACCTTCAGGTGCCCTCAGTTCAGTTTGGAAGTGTGTGGTTGTGAAGTAATTTCAAAAAACTTGAGTTTTGGAAGGTTTTTATGCAATTTTGGGAAACCCTAGGGGTTTAATTGCAATTGTAGCCTTATGGGCTGTTTTGGGCTGTACGCCCATGATCTCTAAACCCTTTGTTGGAGATCCAATGGCTTTCGTTGAGCGGGAATCGGATTTCCGGAAATTCCGGAAGATTCTGAAACTTCAGCGAAGTTTCCCCATTTAGTTTGTCTGCACTAAGTGAGTCAGTCGGTTGGGTATGAGTGAGTATTTTCCGACCTGTGATTATGTTTCAGGTTCCAGCAGTCAGCCGCCAGCTTGTGAGCCATCCTGCGGTCACCGCTAGCGAGAGCTCGGGATCGGCCTACATTCTGGTGGTTCGCTCAACGGACTTCAAGGGGGTTTTACGGTCGAGGCTGAGTTTGTGTTGGTAATCCGAAAGGGAATTTTTATTGTTAATCGGTACTAACACTGACGGTTTCTAGTGATGTACTACCATTACCCCGTGTCTTGGTACTTAGGCTCGAGTTGCGACACGCGCACCCGCGGTCTGGCC
>CM055064.1:44817875-44949724 GCA_029204045.2 Tillandsia leiboldiana | reverse complement strand
CGAACTTCAGAAATCAAAATAAACCTGCGACGACAAGATCAGCTGCTGTCGTATCCTTCAACCGGAGTCGGACATAGACTCGCCCACTCGGCGCTGGGGGTCGGTCGCTCTGGCTGCGCGAGGAAGATAAGCTGATGAGCCTACCGTTAGGCCGCAAAGGTCCTGCAGTCTGATGGGGAAAAGAGAGTGCTGAGCTGAGCAAGGAACTGGAAGGGCCCGCTAGGGGGCTAAGAACTCGAAAGCTGGCCTGTCCGCCCGCAACGGGAAACAACGACCCTGCCTCTGAGGACACTGAATCGGTAGGTGCAGCCCCTCCACAAATATACCAACATCGGTCAGGGCGTGGCTGCCGCGAGTGTCTGCTGATACTGCCGAGGCGGCCGACGCTGCTGCTTGTTACGGCTTTTTGTGTTGCATATTCGTGAGTGAGTCGGAGTCTTATGTGATCAAATTGTCAATCAACAATCGAAGACTCAGACAAAATTCAACAAGATCTCAAGTCGACACTCAGTGTTTTGAGTCTTGGAAGATTGATGAGATGAAGAATTGTGGATCAATTACATCAATCTCAAGAAGAAAGAATTCCAAAGGATCAGGTAGTTTAACTAAATAATTTTGGTGATCCGAATACTTTCTTATAGTGTAGAAACACTTGGAGGATTTTTAATCGCATAAAAATAAAAAACTGGACCTGGTATATGTCAGGATCCGGAACAGGAGACTACAGTCCGGACCCGAACGTTGGTTGGTTCATGCACAAATCCAGTCCTGAACATCCCTGTTTCGTTTCGGACCCCGAACGGGAAGTTTGCTAAAATCGCATGAACAGTCTGGACCGACTTTTAGGATTTCGTTCCGGACCCTGAACCTTAGTTTTTCAGGAAATCTCTGAAAACAACGACAGTCCGGAACGAGCCAATCTAGTCCGGACCGTCGTGCGGGAAAATTTCTGTAAGTCAGTTTTTGATGCTTATCTCTTTCCAAAGGTTCTAACCTATAATAGACACTTAGGGTTTCTCGATACTTACCGATAAAATTTCAGAAACACTCGAGAGCAACCCTAGAGGCTAGGTTTTATCGTTCTTCTCTTTAGCCTCTTTTAGGTCAATTCGAGGTTCTTCCAAGATCTATCTTTTGTCGAATTGATCTAGTCTTTGCTTAGAGATTCCTTCTACGGTTCCTTAATGATAATCTAAGCAAAGGATCACCATCGAAGCCAATATTCTACCGGCTGAGTTTGCGTCGTGGATTCGACGTAGCATCGTGGATTCGGTGTGTTGAAGGTGTTTCGTGGATTCGAAACGGTGCTCGTGGATTCGAGTGGCGTTCGTGGATTCGAACGTGTGCAGTGGACGTGCAATCGGTGGAGCGCAAGATCCGAAGAAGTTGAAGGAGGGTTTGAGTCGTGGAGTCGGTAATCACCTTGTATTCTTCTATTCTTAGTCGATTGTTATTGCGTGTTGGTCCCGTGGTTTTTCTCCTGGATTGGAGTTTCCACGTAAATTCTCGGTGTGCTATTTTTATTTCTGCATTGGTTTTTATTTTGCACTGAGATTTGTTTTAAGTATACACTATTCACCCCCCTCTAGTTGTTTGATAGTACCTATTTAGATCCTTGTGGATCCTATATATAAAAACCTAAGTGGTATCAGAGCGGGGTTTTAGGTTTATCTATCATGTCGGTGAAAGTGGTTAAATTATCCCTCCTGTAGCACTCGAGAAATTCAAGTGTGGTTGCGGGCGAGGAAGCAGATCTAAACCTTAGTGATTTGCATACCGGTGCGCGTATTGCACAGTTTACGGAGCACTATGTCTGCCTTTCAGATTCCGAGTCTGATCTCGAAAATCTGAAATCACTAGTGCGACCGTCGCGTCGAACCGATGAAAATGATATAAACTGATTTCGATCCGACGGTCAGATCGTTCAGAAATCAGTGAAGAAGCTAGTGGGGCCCACAACTTAAGTTGTGAATAGTAACCCCTAATTCAAATGCCCTTTTGATCATCGACGGTCGTTTCGCCGTTTGGACCCCAGACATAGGGGTATGAGTAGTCAATTCTAGCTATTTTCGACGTTCTGAGCACAATGGCACTGACGGAATTCGCGTCTGGCGATCCGGGTGCATCGAAGTGCGTGCGTATACTGCAACTTTCAGAACTTTATGGCCCGAGATTTATTCGAGCGCCGAATGAAGCAAGCAAATACGCTACTTGATAGGTCTCGACGAGCCGGACGTCGTGGCGGTATCTGTTTTCAGTTTGATGGCCCGATCACCTCGAAAAGCGTGAAATACGTAAAAATTTGCTGTATTTTGCAAAAAGTCCTATTATTTTATGTGTCAACTGCAATGAGGTTATTTGGAGAAGGACTTCTATGCATAAATGACCTACAGCTATGGACTGAATTGTAATGATCAAGGTTTAGAGGGACTAAGTTGCAAAGAAAGGGAAAATTCGCTATTAACACTATGCGTTAGTGCTAAGGGTTTTGGAATCAGTTATAGAAGCAGTTACAACTGCTCATCCATGTTTCCCACTCCCCTCTGCCACGACCTCCATGCCCAGGAACCGCTCTCTCCATTGGGTGTTGCTCGGAGAAGGTGGGAAACACCAATTGCTGGCATTAATGGTGTGGGTGGAGGAAGATCATCACGTGGCTACAGAAGTCACTTGGTTTCATTGTTCCTTCACTGGAGAACAGAGCTGAGGAGCGCCGTCACCTTCCAGAGCTCCGGCCGCCGGGGAAACCCGAACCAAGCAAAAATTCTTGATCTCGGGGTTGTGGTGGAGTGAGGCTTCACCAAGTTGGTTGGGACTGCTTCTAGAGCATCCAGAGGTCTTCTGCAACTAAGCTAAGGTGATCCGGCTGCCTGCCGTGGCCGCGCGACGCTGGGAGGAGCAAGGCCGGCTTCGTCCATCTTCTCCAACTCCGGCGAAGGTGAGGGTCTTCTTTCCTTGGTTCTTGGCCCAAGATCCATGACAGAGGATTGATGAAGTCTTGTGGACTTCCTCTGCCTAACTCCGAAGTTGGAAACCGGCGGTGAAGTTGCACCGCCGGAAAACCGATAATTGCTCCGCCGTCGGCCAAGCTTCGCAACCCGTGGTCCAAAAACAAAAATAAATGATGGGTTTGGACTGTAGGACCAATAGGTCATCTCTGCAAAGTTGAGGGATTTTGGTTGAGTAACTACGCCGCAGTTCAAAACCCTAGTTTTCGGGTTTTTCCACCTTCGGCCGAGCTATGTGCTCCGGCGCCGGCGGGCCTCCCCACCTCCGGCCAAGTGGTCGAGGAGCTCCCTGGGGGTGAGAGGATTGCATCCATGCCTTTGCATGGCTTCCATGCAGCCTGGACAAAGCGCAAGCCATGGATGACCCAAAATAGGGTCTTGTTGGGTGGTCGGCTTTCCGGCCGTCGCCCGGCATGCGGGGAGTGGTCGGGAAGCTTTCTGGGATCAAGTAGATCCCATCCATGCTATGTATGGGCTCCATGCAGCCTTGTTGGAAATCCACCATTAGAGGTGGAAGCTCCCAAACCGAGCTTTGCTCCAACGCCGCCGCCGCCGTGCTTTGTCGCCGGGCATGGGTTCAGGTGAGTTGGTAATGGGTTTTAGCACCTGTTGGTGCAAGAGGTTGAGTCCCAGAACCCCTGGATGGGTGGTCACGAATTTGGAAGCTTTAGCTTCATCTTCTCCACCATGCCCGCGGCCAACCTGGGGTGCAAGATGTGCCCGACTTGTTGGGATTGATCTTTATGCTATATAGAGAGTTTCCTTCCAAGTTAGAAAGCCCCGTGTGCCTTCCTTGCGGAGAACTAGCTTGGGTTTGGTGGAAGCTTGTGTATTATGAAGCTTGCATACCAACTGTTGATGAAATGCCTCAATGAAGTTTTGTTTGGAATTTGGCTTCGAATATTATATGAAAATTACTCCATTATATCCCCTGAGCTTGATGCTCACTTTTGATCAAATGTGGTATGTGTGGATTGGTGTGTGGGGGCATTATCAAATTGTTAGTAAGCAAGGGACTTGGATCTGTGGATCCAGCAGTTTCTGGGCTGCACTAGGGCAAGCCCTTGAGTCCCTCTGGTGCCCTGAGCTTGATGCTCACTTCTGTTCAAAAGGTGACTGTTGGGATTGGTTGATTTTGCAACTTGAACTTTATATAAGTAATAATGGACGACCTTGTTTAATTACTCTTCCTGCAGCCTTGGGTCTGCCCAGTGGTGAGCCCTTGGACCCTCTCGACTCCCTGAGCTTGGTGCTCACCCCATATGTGGATTTGGTTGAGTTTGGGTGCATGATTAGCAAGTTAGAACCTTCAAGCATAGTGTTATGGACCCATTTATGTTCTCGGGTTCCGCACTGCTCCCAAATGGTGAGCCACGGCATTCAGCATGTCGAGGCCCCACCTTCAGGTGCCCTCAGTTCAGTTTGGAAGTGTGTGGTTGTGAAGTAATTTCAAAAACTTGAGTTTTTGGAAGGTTTTTATGCAATTTTGGGAAACCCTAGGGGTTTAATTGCAAATTGTAGCCTTATGGGCTGTTTTGGGCTGTACGCCCATGATCTCTAAACCCTTTGTTGGAGATCCAATGGCTTTCGTTGAGCGGGAATCGGATTTCCGGAAATTCCGGAAGATTCTGAAAACTTCAGCGAAGTTTCCCATTTTAGTTTGTCTGCACTAAGTGAGTCAGTCGGTTGGGTATGAGTGAGTATTTTCCGACCTGTGATTATGTTTCAGGTTCCAGCAGTCAGCCGCCAGCTTGTGAGCCATCCCTGCGGTCACCGCTAGCGAGAGCTCGGGATCGGCCTGCATTCTGGTGGTTCGCTCAACGGACTTCAAGGTGGGTTTACGGTCGAGGCTGAGTATTGTGTGGTAATCTGAAAGGGACTTTTTATTGTTAATCGGTACTAACACTGACGGTTCTATGATGTACTACATTACCCCGTGTCTTGGTTACTTATGCTCGAGTTGCGACACGCGCACCCGCGGTCCTGGCCACCGCAAAGGGTGCTCTTTTCCGGAAAGGCAGGTCTTCGACCCGTGTTACCCCACGAGGGGTGACGTAGTGGGGGCCCCCGTAGGTGTGGGGTTTGAGGCAGCGAGGTGCGAGCGGTGCGACCTGTCGGGATTGGATCCCGATGAGGTCAGGTGTGCGACCTGTCGGGATTGGATCCCGATGAGGTCAGGTGTGCGACCGCCGGGATTGGATCCCGATGTGGTCAGGTGTGCGACCGCCGGGATTGGATCCCGATGCGTCAGGTGTTACAGGTGATACCGGGGTTGCAGGTGTTACAGGTGGTACAGGTGGTTGCGAGTTACCGTTACGAGTAGAGCGGTTGTTCCGGCTAGTTTACTTTTGTGGCTTGGTATTACTTTACTGCTTTAGTACTATTTTTATGATAGTGTCGCTGACTACCCACTCTGTGACAGGTACCTCCAGGGGGTAGATGTAGGCGACGGTGAGGCCGAGGTGGTAGCAGCCGGGCTGAGGGAGTCCTAGTATGCTGTTTCCCTTACTTTTCTCTGCATTTCATTCGGAATTGTAGGTTACTGTGTGGTTCTCGATACCCTCGTGGGTCGGTGTGGGTGTCGGAATTTTACTCTTTGGATATGTGGATGTTTGAATTATTATCTCTGTTCGGCCGTTTTTCAAAAAGAAAGAAAGAAAAAGAAAAAAAAAAGAATTGCGAAAACCACTTTCAAAACTTGGATGTCGTGTGGGCACTGTTTTAAAAAACTTTGTGGATTTATGGTTTACCGAACAGTTTTTAGCAATCTGGGTGCCGGGTGGGCACCGCTTTAAAACTGTGGATTATCCTTTCAAATTGGCCGGCCTACAGAGTAGTTCAGTGTATAAATGTTGAGAACTGTTGTGATTGAATAAACTACTATAGTTGCATGTTGTACTAGCCGCGACGCCGTGCATATACAGAGGAGACTCTGTCCCGTTTGCAGGGTAAATTCTGTGTATGCGGCGGGTCTGGGCACGCACCGGGGAAGAAGGAATTTCAAAAAAAAAAAAAATGACACGTAAAACAAATCCTTTTTTCGTTGATTGTTTCCGCTGATTGAAACCCCCGGGGGCGTGACAGATTAAGATAGTATCAGAGACTTTGCTTTAATCACAACAGTTACAGCCCAACATCCACTGAGATATCACACTTAACTACGAATAAATGAAATGTGCAGGGTTGAAGGTTTAAGACGTGAGAGATCGGGGAGGGGATTTGTAGATAATGTTTCTTTTCTCTCTCGATTTTACGATGGTGCATCTAGCAGAGATGAGTGCTAGCTTTGGTTGGATGTCTGTACAGACAATGGTACTTTCTAGGTCTACTGGTTTCAGTTACAGCAGCTAGTCAACCGATTCTTTTGCATCTTGGACAAGGTACGGGTGGGAATGAGGATTCTTCCCTTACGGTTGTCACCCATAGTTCGGCTTTTTGCTGTAGACACTGCGATGGTGGTAGAAATCGTCGAGATGGGGCCTTGGGGTTCTCCTATGAAGTGAGAAAGGAGACCCCCGGGGCTAGCAAATTTTGTTCGTATGGGCTCGATTTTGGGTAAGCTGACCTAGAGCTTAGATTCTCCTAGTTGGGAGTGTGACTGTTTGGTCTGGGGGTACGCAGCTCGGGTCAGTGCATAGTGCTTGGAGGGGCAACGGATTGGGACCGAACGGTAGGGGTTAATCAGAGTGTCGCACCTCCTTTGGTGCAAAGACGGAAGTAGGACCGTATTTCTTGGTTTTGTCGCCAGCTTCCCATGACCAAGGCAGGGACTTGAGGAATTTGGGTTGCGAGTCTAGTGATTGTGAAGCAATACAGGTCAACGGGTAGTGGTTGACTACTTAGCGCTCTGGCATTGGTCACTCTCGGCTGGGATGCCCTATATGCAGTTTTCTTTTCTATGGGGTAGGCCTTGTGACGGGTCTTAGAGCTGAAATCTAGCTTTAGTTTTGACCGTCGCCTCGGTAGAACGGACTGTCGGAACGGACAATCCGGGATGGTGGTTATGCCCCGAGCTAGTGGCCCGTGTTAGTGACGGGTGGAGGTGGTCCGTGTTGGTGACGGACGGGTTCGTTGTTTTCAAAGGAGGATTTCTTGTAGGCGGTGACCCGGTCGGTTTGTTTGGTACGACCTGGAGTTGTGTGAGGGTATTAGCGTGGTTTTCCCCCCCTTGTTGTCGGGTTATTTTGGGTATTTGAACGCCCCAGCGGGGTTCATGGTTTGAAGAACAGAATTTTTTTTAGACCCCTCTTGGATCAACTCGCGGACGGACGAGGGGTGTTTACGAGTGACCTAGCAGACTCACGGGGACCAGAGAGTGTAGGCCAAACTCAAAAGGTGTGAGTTTGGGCATCACGAGGGGGGGGGGGGGGGGGGGGGGGGGGCGAAGCCATTGGGAGCGCAGTTCGGGCATGCTTGGGCCCTTTCCCCACTTATTGGATTCATGGTGTATTTAAGTTTCGGGGACGAAACTTCTTTTAAGGTGTGAGTGATGTAGCACTCGAGAAATTCAAGTGTGGTTGTGGGCGAGGAAGCAGATCTAAACCTTAGTGATTTGCAAACCGGTGCGCGTATTGCACAGTTTACGGAGCACTATGTCTGCCTTTCAGATTCCGAGTCTGATCTCGAAAATCTGAAATCTCTAGTGCGACCATCGCGTCGAACCGATTGAAAATGATATAAACTGATTTCCGATCCGACGGTCAGATCGTTCAGAAATCAGTGAAGAAGCTAGTGGGGCCCACAACTTAAGTTGTGAATAGTAACCCCTAATTCAAATGCCCTTTTGATCATCGACGGTCGTTTCGCCGTTTGGACCCCAGACATAGGGGTATGAGTAGTCAATTCTAGCTATTTTCGACGTTCTGAGCACAATGGCACTGACGGAATTCGCGTCTGGCGATCCGGGTGCATCGAAGTGCGTGCGTCATACTGCAACTTTCAGAACTTTATGGCCCGAGATTTTATTCGAGCGCCGAATGAAGCAAGCAAATACGCTACTTGATAGGTCTCGACGAGCCGGAAGTCGTGGCGGTATCTGTTTTTCAGTTTGATGGCCCAATCACCTCGAAAAGCGTGAAATACGTAAAAATTTGCTGTATTTTGCAAAAAGTCCTATTATTTTATGTGTCAAATGCAATGAGGTTATTTGGAGAAGGACTTCTATGCATAAATGACCTACAGCTATGGACTGAATTGTAATGATCAAGGTTTAGAGGGACTAAGTTGCAAAGAAAGGGAAAATTCGCTATTAACACTATGCGTTAGTGCTAAGGGTTTGGAATCAGTTATAGAAGCAGTTACAACTGCTCATCCATGTTTCCCACTCCCCTCTGCCACGACCTCCATGCCCAGGAACCGCTCTCTCCATTGGGTGTTGCTCGGAGAAGGTGGGAAACACCAATTGCTGCCATTAATGGTGTGGGTGGAGGAAGATCATCACGTGGCTACAGAAGTCACTTGGTTTCATTGTTCCTTCACTGGAGAACAGAGCTGAGGAGCGCCGTCACCTTCCAGAGCTCCGGCCGCCGGGGAAACCCAAACCAAGCAAAAATTCTTGATCTCGGGGTGTGGTGGAGTGAGGCTTCACCAAGTTGGTTGGGACTGCTTCTAGAGCATCCAGAGGTCTTCTGCAACTAAGCTAAGGTGATCCGGCTGCCTGCCGTGGCCGCGCGACGCTGGGAGGAGCAAGGCCGGCTTCGTCCATCTTCTCCAACTCCGGCGAAGGTGAGGGTCTTCTTTCCTTTGGTTCTTGGCCCAAGACCCCATGACAGAGGATTGATGAAGTCTTGTGGACTTCCTCTGCCTAACTCCGAAGTTGGGAAACCGGCGGTGAAGTTGCACCGCCGGAAAACCGATAATTGCTCCGTCGCGGCCAAGCTTCGCAACCCGTGGTCCAAAAACAAAAATAAAATGATGGGTTTGGACTGTAGGACCAATAGGTCATCTCTGCAAAGTTTGAGGGATTTTGGTTGAGTAACTACGCCGCAGTTCAAAACCCTAGTTTTCGGGTTTTTTCCACCTTCGGCCGAGCTATGTGCTCCGGCGCCGGCGGGCCTCCCCACCTCCGGCCAAGTGGTCGAGGAGCTCCCTGGGGGTGAGAGGATTGCATCCATGCCTTTGCATGGCTTCCATGCAGCCTGGACAAAGCGCAGCCATGGATGACCCAAAATAGGGTCTTGTTGCGGTGGTCGGCTTTCCGGCCGTCGCCGGCATGCGGGGAGTGGTCGGGAAGCTTTCTGGGATCAAGTAGATCCCATCCATGCTATTGTATGGGCTCCATGCAGCCTTGTTGGAAATCCACCATTAGAGGTGGAAGCTCCCAAACCGAGCTTTGCTCCACCGCCGCCGCCGCCGTGCTTTGTCGCCGGGCATGGGTTCAGGTGAGTTGGTAATGGGTTTTAGCACCTGTTGGTGCAAGAGGTTGAGTCCCAGAACCCCTGGATGGGTGGTCACGAATTTGGAAGCTTTAGCTTCATCTTCTCCACCATGCCCGCGGCCAACCTGGGGTGCAAAGATGGCCCGACTTGTTGGGATTGATCTTTATGCTATATAGAGAGTTTCCTTCCAAGTTAGAAAGCCCCATGTGCCTTCCTTGCGGAGAACTAGCTTGGGTTTGGTGGAAGCTTGTGTATTATGAAGCTTGCATACCAACTGTTTGATGAAATGCCTCAATGAAGTTTTGTTTGGAATTTGGCTTCGAATATTATATGAAAGTTACTCCATTATATCCCCTGAGCTTGATGCTCACTTTAGATCAAATGTGGTTATGTGTGGATTGGTGTGTGGGGGCATTATCAAATTGTTAGTAAGCGAGGGACTTGGATCTGTGGATCCAGCAGTTTCTGGGCTGCACTAGGGCAAGCCCTTGAGTCCCTGTGGTGCCCTGAGCTTGATGCTCACTTCTGTTCAAAAGGTGACTGTTGGGATTGGTTGATTTTGCAACTTGAACTTTATATATACGTAATAATGGACGACCTTGTTTAATTACTCTTCCTGCAGCCTTGGGTCTGCCCAGTGGTGAGCCCTTGGACCCTCTCGACTCCCTGAGCTTGGTGCTCACCCCATATTTGGATTTGGTTGAGTTTGGGTGCATGATTAGCAAGTTAGAACCTTCAAGCATAGTGTTTATGGACCCATTTATGTTCTCGGGTTCCGCACTGCTCCCAAATGGTGAGCACGGCATTCAGCATGTCGAGGCCCACCTTCAGGTGCCCTCAGTTCAGTTTGGAAGTGTGTGGTTGTGAAGTAATTTCAAAAACTTGAGTTTTTGGAAGGTTTGTATGCAATTTTGGGAAACCCTAGGGGTTTAATTGCAATTGTAGCCTTATGGGCTGTTTTGGGCTGTACGCCCATGATCTCTAAACCCTTGTTGGAGATCCAATGGCTTTCGTTGAGCGGGAATCGGATTTCCGGAAATTCCGGAAGATTCTGAAACTTCAGCGAAGTTTCCCATTTAGTTTGTCTGCACTAAGTGAGTCAGTCGGTTGGGTATGAGTGAGTATTTTCCGACCTGTGATTATGTTTCAGGTTCCAGCAGTCAGCCGCCAGCTTGTGAGCCATCCTGCGGTCACCGCTAGCGAGAGCTCGGGATCGGCCTACATTCTGGTGGTTCGCTCAACGGACTTCAAGGTGGGTTTACGGTCGAGGCTGAGTATTGTGTTGGTAATCCGAAAGGGACTTTTTATTGTTAATCGGTACTAACACTGACGGTTTCTATGATGTACTACATTACCCCGTGTCTTGGTTACTTATGCTCGAGTTGCGACACGCGCACCCGCGGTCTGGCCACCGCAAAGGGTGCTCTTTTCCGGAAAGGCGGTCTTCGACCCGTGTTACCCCACGAGGTGACGTAGTGGGGGCCTCCGTAGGTGTGGGGTTTGAGGCAGCGAGGTGCGAGCGGTGCGACCTGTCGGGATTGGATCCCGATGAGGTCAGGTGTGCGACCTGTCGGGATTGGATCCCGATGAGGTCAGGTGTGCGACCGCCGGGATTGGATCCCGATGTGGTCAGGTGTGCGACCGCCGGGATTGGATCCCGATGCGGTCAGGTGTTACAGGTGATACCGGGGTTGCAGGTGTTACAGGTGGTACAGGTGGTTGCGAGTTACCGTTACGAGTAGAGCGGTTGTTCCGGCTAGTCTTACTTTTGTGGCTTGGTATTACTTTACTGCTTTAGTACTATTTTTATGATAGTGTCGCTGACTACCCACTCTGTGACAGGTACCTCCAGGGGGTAGATGTAGGCGACGGTGAGGCCGAGGTGGTAGCAGCCGGGCTGAGGGAGCCCTAGTATGCTGTTTCCCTTAATTTCTCTGCATTTCATTCGGAATTGTAGGTTACTGTGTGGTTCTCGATACCCTCATGGGGTCGGTGTGGGTGTCGTAATTTTACTCTTTGGATATGTGGATGTTTGAATTATTATCTCTGTTCGGCCGTTTTTCAAAAAGAAAGAAAGAAAAAGAAAAAAAAAAAGAATTGCGAAAACTACTTTCAAAACTTGGATGTCGTGTGGGCACTGTTTTAAAAACTTTGTGGATTTATGGTTTACGAACAGTTTTAGCAATCTGGGTGCCGGGTGGGCACCGCTTTTAAAACTGTGGATTTATCCTTTCAAATTGGCCGGCCTACAGAGTAGTTCAGTGGTATAAATGTTGAGAACTGTTGTGATTGAATAAACTACTATAGTTGCATGTTGTACTAGCCGCGACGTCGTGCATATACAGAGGAGACTCTGTCCGTTTGCAGGGTGATTCTGTGTATGCGGCGGGTCTGGGCACGCACCGGGGAAGAAGGAATTTCAAAAAAAAAAAATTGACACGTAAAACAAATCCTTTTTCGTTGATTGTTTCCGCTGATTGAAACCCCCGGGGCGTGACACCTCCTCTTTTTGATGGGACTAATTATGCTTATTGGAAAGTGCGGATGAGAGCTTTTCTCATCGCAATTGATGAGCGGGTATGACAATCCGTGGAATACGGTTGGGTGCATCCTGTGAGGACCTGGATCCCCATGTCGAGATTACTGGTTGATCAGCAGCTCCTGGAGGCCTATGTGGCATGTCGGTGGCGTTTGTGCACCAATTGGTCACTAGTGTTGGGTTTTACTCAGTGTGATTAATGGATCACGAGGGTAGTCTGATGACTCCGTCGAATGCTTAGAAGTGGTTTTGCGCGCAATGGATATTAAAATGGGGCTCAGCGCGAAGTTTGGACCAAGAACATCTTTCCGGATGGCTTCGGCAATTTTTAGAGTTGGAATTTGAGCAATCGGGCAAGAAACGGATGAGAACGGGCGAAACGGGCGAAACTGGGCATGGGCCGAAGTTTCGGGCGCCCGAAAGTGGGTTCCGGGCGCCCGGAAAGTACTGTAGCAAGTGGGTTTTTGGGCTGCAGCGAACCGGGCTGCACTGTAGCGAACCCGGTTCACTGTAGCAGCCCGGTCCAGGTGAGGGTGCGCCCGAAAGTTACTGTAGCAGCGCCCGAATCCCGAGGCAGTAGCACGGATCCCGAGGCAGTGGCACGAATCCCGAGGAACGGCAGCGCGCGCGGCGCGCTGTGGCGCGCGTGGTAGGTGGGGAACGCCACGTGGCGTCTCCCCATTGGTCGCGGCGGCCGAGGCGGCAGGCGTGCGCGGGGAAGGCGCGGCGGGCCTGGCGCGGTGTCAGCGGGGGTGGCCACGTGTCGGCCCCCCATTGGTCGGTCAGCGCGACGTGACGCGCTGACGCGACGCGACGCAGCTACCACGGCGGTAGTGCGGTCCACGTGGCGGCCCCTGATTGGCCGCCACTGTTCGGTGGTCGCGATGCACGGGTCCAGGGACACGTGTCACCTCACCATTGGCCGAGCGATGGTGAGGTGGCGCCTCACTGGCGCGTGGACCGCAGCTGGACCGGGTACTATAGCCGCCCGAAAGTTGCGCCCGAAAGTCGTTTTTTGGCCTTTAAGGGCCCGAAAGGCCCATTTTTCCTCCTTTTTCCCTTTTTGGCTTCGCCCGAGCACACCAGGAGAGGGAGAGGGCGATTCGTAGCGGGGTTTTCGAGGGCCCACGAGCGTGCCGTGGACTCCGTGGAGCACGCAAGGTGCTCCAAAGAGGCTAATGGGCGCGATGGACGTCACGGCGTTGTCGAGGTAGGCCCCGTTTGTTGTTTTGCGGTATTTGTGGCCCAGTTTTGAGTTTTCCTTTTTGGATTTTGGATTTGACCCCACACCCTCATGCGTGTTAGGGACCGTGTTTTACTATGCCGTTTTACTGCGCGGACTGTTGCTGGCGTTTTGGACGCGCCTCGTTTTGCGTGCAACCTTAGGAGAAGCATGCTCCGTTTTGCGTGCAGATTCGAGGTACGTGCACCGTTTCGCGTGCGGGTCATGTTAGCGCGCACCATTTTGCGTGCGCGTTTTAATGGCATGCTCCGTTTTGCGTGCAGGTTTGGTGACTGCGCATCGTTTTGCGCGCGGACTCTTAAAGTGTGCACCATTTGGCGTGCAACTTATTGTACGAGCGTCGGATCGAGGCGAGCCTATACACTTTTTTCATCTGCTCGACGCGAGGATTGTCACCGTATTTTTATTGGATTTTTCTGAGGCTGCCCGGAGGTATATTTTTCTACCTTTATCTGTACAAGAGTTTACAGTTGTGTGGTTGTGAGATTTTGCGCACCGGTACTGTGGAATTTGTAACTTGGCCTACGGTGCTCGGATTTTGACGTGCAGGTACTCGTTTCGAAGGTCTCGACGCGACGATCGCGACAGTATTTTTGATGGATTTTTCAGAGTCCGTTATGCTAGTGAAAATTGCACATCTTCGGGACTGGTTTCAGCAAATGGTGTATACTTGGATATTTTATCATAAAGAGTAACTTTGGACCTTTTGTTGTACCCAGGAGGGTTCGCGAGTGTTTTTGGAACACTGCTGAGAGCCGAGGTTTGCGCAACTTGTACCGTGGATACGGGTTCAGCGGATTGTGCATGTAGATGGCCACGTTCTTCACCAACCCCAGGTTTGCCTTGGATTGAGCACTTCAGGTGGGTGTTCTGTTCCCAGAACCGATGGACGGTTCTTTAATTCTTTTATTAGAATGCACGCATGTTTAAGGTACAATAATTGTATATTATTGGGAGGTAAGCTAGGAAGGATGATTGTATAAAAGGAATTGCAAGACTAATATTCATATTAAATATTATCGAGAACTTGCAGCATTTATATATTCATGATGATGAATTGTAAATGCATACCTAAGGGACTTACCCTATGTGAAGGACTTTTGCATGCTTGAATGGTCACCTAGTTAGGCCACATTTTTCTGCTGCACTATCATACTGGAATTGACTTAGGAGAAACCATGATTTTATTTTCTCCGATTACCTAGGCATAGGGGATATCATGCTCAGGTTAGAGCAGGGGCTGGGATAGTGTAGTCAGATACTTGGGATTCGGGACGGGAAGGCTGTGATGGCAGGGTATAGCGGCAACCGCGGATTTTGGGCGGTTGACCGGACAGTTGTTATTGCATCAGATCGGGGAGAGGATTTGGGCTTCTTTTAGTGGATAGATCTTTTCCCACTTTGATCAGAGTCGTGATCCAATCCTGCTGACTTATACTACTAGGATACTTATTACTCAGGCACTTTACTCGTGTGGGTCGCTCCCCTCGAGTGCCACTCCGGAGTGTGCGATATACAGGCACCTTTGAGTCCTTGAGACTCCTATTCCCTATCGGTGTTATGCGTAGGCTGGCATACCCGATTTGGCAGGCACCTTTGAGTCCTTGAGACTCCTATCCCCTATCGGTGTTATGCGTTGGCCCGCATACCCGATTTGGCAGGCACAGCAGGCAGTATCAGTTTTACTAGTGGCACTAGGTTGAGGTCATGACAGGCATAGTAGGCATAGCAGGCAGGCAGGCAAAGTAGGCATAGCAGGCAAGCAGGCATAGCAGGCAGGCAGGCATAGTGGGCATGGCAAGCATAGTAGGCATAGCAGGCAGGTCGACAAAGCAGGCATGGCAGGCAAGGCAGGCATAGCAGGCAGGCATAGCAGGCATGGCAGGCATAGCAGGCATGGCAGGTATAGTAGGCATAGCAGGCAGGCAGGCATGGCAGGCATAGTAGGCATAGCAGGCAGGCAGGCATAGCAGGCAGGGAGGCATAGCGGGCATGGCAGGCATAGTAGGCATAGCAGGCAGGTAGGCATAGCGGGCATGGCAGGCATAGTAGGCATAGCAGGCATGGCAGGCATAGCAGGTAGTGCCAGTGATTACTGGTCTATCGATTGGGTCGATTGTGCACTTCATGTGCTAGTGGTTGCATACCATTCTTTGGTTCCCCCCATCTTGGGCTTTTAGATAGAGGCATGATAGCTGTTGAGAGTCTCCAGCTTCCTTATTTCAGTCTTTACGACTTAGGTTAGTTTTTGTCTCTTGAGGACTTAGTGGGCAGACCGTCAGGTCTAGCGGTGTTACCCACTGAGAACTTCCTTTTTGGTGTAGTTCTCACACCCTTTGGGGTTTTCCCCCTCCTTTTTCCTTCCTCTCCTTTGTTTTACAGAGCCATAGTGGATGTTGCTGATTCTGCGGTTGTTGTTCGAGGCGAGGGAGTCACGAGCTAGATCCCTACCCGTCGTTGGAGAGTAGCGGTACCCCCTTCAGAGGAGATCTTCAGTAGCTTAGTTGTTTTATTTTTCTCTTTTGAGTGACAGATGTAGTGAGGATATATTATGTATCGAGAGACTGTACACTGATGTATATATTGGAAATATCTTCCGGTTGAGTTATGAGTTTTGTACCCGAGGATATTGTATGGTTATTATTTTTGGGAGACGGACATTATTGTATTATTTCCAGTTGTACAGTGATTGATTTAGTTATACAGCAGGTTTTTACTTATAGCTCTGATATTATGTTTAGCTGTAGTACTTTTCTTGCAGGTAGGACGCTTCGCCTATGCAGGTTGGCATAGGTGGCGTGTGATGACCTGGATCTCCGCAGAGCTGTTGCAGTGCGTTGGGTGGCTTCTGGAGGCGTACGTGGTGTGTCGGCGGTGATTGTGCACAATTTGGACATAAGTGTTGGACTTTGGGCTTAAATGGACCACGTGGGGGATCGGTTGACTCCGTCGGATCTTTAGGAGTAGTTTCACGCGAAACGGATATTAAAATTGGGCTCAGCGCGAAGTTTGGACAAAGAAACACCTTTCCGGATGCATTCGGCAAATTTTAGGAATGGAATTTGGCAAATCGGACACCGGATTTGGACTCAGCGCGCGAAAACGATCAAAATGGGCTATTTACATGTATTTTTCGGAGCTTGCTACAGTAATTTTACTGTTCACCGCCGGAACAGTGTTCCCGGCGATCGCCGGCGTCGGCGGCGGCGGCGGGCAGCGGCGGAGAGCGGCGGCGCGGCCTCGGGCAGGCGGCACAGCGGCAGCGGGCAGGTGCGCGGGCGCGCGGGCAGGAGCGCGGTCCACGCGGTAGGCGTGCACCGTGAGGGGGACACGTGGCGGTTTCCTAATGGTTGGCTCACTGGTCGCGGTCTACGGAGCGGCGCGGGTGTATGGTGCACCGGGCTTGGACACGTGGCATATTACCATTGGTTTGGTCCACAGGATTTCGTGCACCGGATGCAGTAGGCAGAGTGATGAGACGTGGCGCCTCCCCATTGGTCTGGTTACTGTGCACGCAGTGGGGGGCAGCTGGCACGACTGGCGCGGGGCAGGCGCGGTCGGGGCCACGTGTCGCAACCGCATTGGCTGGAGTTGCTGTTTGCTGTTCGGCTGCCACGTGGCGGGCAGTGATTGGGTGTTTTTGGTGTTTCCTTTTCTGTGGGACACAGAGGTAATTTCCCGAAAAGATTTTCTGGTTTTCGCTCTTTGTTTGCATCCGTGAGGGCTTCAATGGTGGATTTCGACCCCTTGGAGCCCTCAGCTCGAAGGGGGGCTGAGAAGATGAAATCTTCTCCAAGAAGAGAGGAACACTCCTGTCAAGTTTGAGAATTTTTGGTGGCATGCACTTCGAGGTTTCGGATTTTACGGCGCGGCGCGACGCTCGTTCCTTTGTGATCCCCTTCGTCGCATTTCGGTGCGTGGACTCTCCCGAGCTACCCCGACAGTATTTTCTGGGGATTCTTGCGCCATCGTCTTCACGACAGGTAGGGCTACGTTTCCCATGTTTACTGGTTTTTCCCATTCCGAGCTTTTCATGGGTTTTTTGGATCATCTTGTGACCTCATTTTCTGGGGCGGAGTTTTGGACAGCGGTGTGGTATTTTGGCGATATCTTCATGCACAGGCATCGGATTGGGGTGATTCAAAAGGTATTTTGCATCTACACATCACGAGGAATGCCCCCAAATTTCCTTGGAATTTTCTAAGTTTTTCCCCGAAGGTGAAAGTCTCTGTTTACAGAACCTTGTGATTCAGATTTTGTGATTGGTCTATTTTGGGGTGGTTCCTTTGCCGAATTTGTATCTCAGTGTAGAAAACTCGGATTTGATCATGCAGGTACTCATTTCGACCGGTTCGTCGCGAGGATCGTGACGGTATTTTTCTTGGAATTTTCCGAGCCTTTTCCGCAGGTAAAAATAGGGCAAAACTGTGGACTGTTATGTTTGGGGCAGATTTTGTGTGAGCATTGTATGTTAATTGTGTATATCCTTTTGGGGTGCTTTGTGCAGTGTTGTGGTGGTTGCTTAGACCGGGCGTGGACTTCACTGTTGGGACCAGGATTTAGCGCTCGAGGTGGGTGGTTGTTGTTTACCTCTATTTTGACATGCTCACTAGGAATATTAGAGTGATCCCCTTTATTTGGACATCTTGATTAATCATGATCGGGGTTGGATTTATGCATGCCTGTGTGGGGATAGGGTTGCTATGATAGCGTTTAACCTTGCATGTGGTATGGAATATTTATTCTGGACTTTATGATTACCCTGTTAATGGTGCTACTTGAGGGTAGGTGACATGCATAGGTGGATACTGTTAATGATCAATGACTTAATTATATTTCCTTGAGAACACTTGCATGCGTGTATGGACATCTAGGTAGGCCATCTTTTATTGCTACACTTTCATGTTGGAACTTGACTTAGGAGAAACCTTGTTTGCTTCTTTTCTCCTTTTCGTTAGTCAGGTGGTTCATGTTGCTCGGGTTTGAGCAGGGGTTTGGGATAGTGTAGCCGGGGCCTGGATTGTGGATTATGGGTTTTGGCGGTGACCGCGGATATTGGGCGGTTAACCGAATGTCGGTTATAGGACATCGGTAATAGGGCATGATTATGGACTAGAGGGTTTTGTGACGACCGCGGATAGTAGGCGGTTGACCAGATACATATTATTTTACCCGATTTTGGATTGGGGGATTATAGCGGCTACCGCGGATAGTAGGCGGTTGACCGGATGTCGGATGTGGGACATGATTGTGATTGTGGGTTATTCCGGCGACCGCGGATATTGGGCGGTTGACCGGAGGTCGGTTGTGAGACCTTGTTGTGGATTGTGAGGTATTGCGGCGATCGCGGATTTTGGGCGATTGACCGGATGTTCATTTGTGCATCAGATTGGGGATCAGTTTCTTTTAGTGGAGGGGTGTGTTCCACTGGGGCTTTATAGTTGTGATCCAGTCCTGCTTTTGATACTTATCACACCGGCGCGGTTATTGCCCGGTGATGCTTTCCTCGTGTGGGTCGCTCCCCTCGAGATCCCCTCCGGAGGCCGGGGCTAGACAGTTATGGACAGTTTTGCTATCACATCGGCGCGGCTTATTTGCCCGATGATGAGGGCGGCAGCAGGAATTTTGCTATCACATCGGCGCGGCTTACTTGCCCGATGATGAGGGCGGTACAGATTGGGTTCATCTGGGACGGTTGGTTATTGTTGCATACGGTTATTCCAGTCTAGGACTGTATTTTAGAGGCATAGTAGTGGTAGATTTCCCTTTTTCAGCAGTTTCATTTCTTACCACTCTTCTTTCCTTTTTGCCTCCGGTAGACCTAGTGGGTGTGTCAGAGTTTGAGGTTTTACCCACTAGGGGAGGCTACGGGTTTACTAGTAGTTCTCACCCCCATTCTTCTTTTCTCTTTTTCTTCTCCCTTGTTTTTGCAGTGTCTTCTGCGGGTGCTGCTGGGCTTTCAGCGGCGGGTCGAGGAGAGAGGACGGCTGAGTAGATAGATCTCGAGGCAGGAAGAGCGAGTTAGCTGGACTGTTGGTGCACCCAGGTTTCCTCAGACGGTTGTACTTTTACATTTGGGACTGGCTTTTGCCAGCAGGTTGTATTTATTTTGGTGAGCTGGGAGAGACTGATGTATCATTTATACAGATGTATTGTATTTTATTTCCAGCTTCAGTCTGAGATGTATTAGTTTTTAGTTCAGCTCTGTTTTTATTGCTCTTTTATTATTATCTCTTATATCTGAGCAGGTTTGGCGCTTCGTGTACGCGGGAAATACCGTGTGCACGGCGGATCTGTAGACGGGCCCGTGTTCTGGTTTACACCCGGGGCGTGACATGGCGGATCTGTTGGCGAGCCCGGATCGTAGTTTCGACCCCGGGGCGTGACATATCCTGTTGAGGAAGTAGGAAATTCTACTACCCCAAAACCTCGCTCTAGATGGTCCAAAGAGGAATTCGAAAGATCTTCTTACAATGGGAAAGGTATGAACGCTTTATTTAATTCTCTTTCCTCGACTGAGTTCACACGAATTTCCGCGTGTGAAACCGCGAAAAAAATTTGGGATATTCTCAAAATTACACATGAGGGTACTAATCTAGTAAAAATTCAAAAGCTCCAGATGCTTACAAGTCAATTTGACTCTATTAATATGGATGAGCATGAATTATTTACTGATTATTACACAAGACTCCAAGATATAATCAACACTTGTGCTAATTTAGGAGAAAAGATCCCAGAGTCGAAAGTTGTAAGAAAGATACTTCGGACTCTTCCGGAACGGTTTAGGGCAAAGGTTACCGCCATTGAAACCGTTAGTCATCCGGATGAGATAAGAGTAGAGGAATTAGTAGGTGCTTTACAAACTTATGAGATGACTTTTCCTACTAATCAAGTTTCTTCCAAGTCTTCTTCTAAGCTTACAGGTGTTGCATTTAAATCTACAAAGGAAGAAGATGGCGAATCAAGTTCCGAGGATGAAATCTCTTTTGCCGATTTTGAAGAACAATTGGCGCGGATCGTAAAGAAATTTCGTCGGAAGTTTTGGAAGAATCGAACCGATGGATCTTCATCCTCGAAACCATCTAAAGGATCATCGGGATATAAATCCTCTAACCTCAAAAGCTCTGCAAAACCTTCTAAGGAAAAAGATGAATTCGAAGGGGAAATCCAATGTTATAGATGCAAAGGCTACGGCCATATTTCAACGGATTGTCCTTCTCCGAAATCATATAAAAAGAAGGCTTTGCAAGCGAAAACTTGGGACGATTCTACTTCTAATGAATCGACATCAAGTATTTCGGAAAAAGTCGTTGCCTTACATGCTTCTCAAATTCCCTCTTCTAATATTTGCTTATCATCTTTAATCACTGACTCTATTCCTTTGATTTTGCATGAAACATCAACATCCGGCGGAGAGTCATCAAGTGAGGGGGAGTCGGACGAAGAAGAACTCGTTGAGGCATATCAACAACTTCTTACGGAATCAAAGAAGATGGCCAAGCATATTAAGAAGTTGAGGAAGCAACGACTTGAGATTCAAGACGAGAATCATGCTTTAAAGATCAAAGTTCATGATCTCGAGGAGGAACGAGAGCTTTTATTGGATAATAATAAAATCCTCCAAGAAAAGATAAATCAATCGGAAACGATCGTTAATTCCCATATTAACAAGATTGATTTTCTTGAAAAGCAGTTTGAGGAAATTCATGTCACCAACCAAGCTTTGACCAAGCAAGTTCATCAACTTAAATCCGACATACAAAGGCTTTCAACCGGTTCCAAGAAACTTGATTGTATGTCCGGATTAGGTCAAACAAGCAAGGTTGGTTTGGGATTTAAAAAGAATCAAACTGTGAAGGCTTCAAGTTCCACAACTAAATTGAGAGGAAGAACTTGTCACCAATGTGGACTTGAAGGACACTTGATGAAGATGTGCCCGAAAAAGAGAAAGAGGAATTCTTCGGCAACTTCATCTACGGAGCGAACTCAACGGAATCAAAAAACACATCAATTCAATGGAGTTCACTCAATCCACCAAAGGTCCGAGCCACAACATCAATCATACAAGTGGATCATTGCGAGGCAAAGACCTAAGGTGGACCAACGGTCAAAGCTATCAACTCCCGACCACAATGAATCAAGACAACCCAAAATTCGACGATTTTGGATACGGAAAGGTGATATCTTTCCTTGTCTTAAGTTCTAAATAGCTTTTGACTGTATGTAATACTTTGATTGGTTTTCCTTTCATATTTTTCTGAATCTCTGCATTACATGTTTTTAATGCTCTTCGTTTTTATGTTTTGTTTTTGAACAAAAGGGTTTTAACGAACAAGTGCATTAAATAATAAAAAGGGTTTCATTTTCAATCACTCTAATTTAATTTTATATGAATTATCAACTTTACTCCATAATCATAATTCTTGAAGATACTTCATTATAAGAGTTTTTGATAATTATATTCATCAAATTTTAGTAATCATGTGTGATCTTTAGATGATTATTCTATCTCGGTTGTGTGAGTTCTTTGTGAAAAACATGAGACAACCGATAGACAAAAATTTGGGATTTAATTCTTTCACATAAGAGATTGCATTTTTTTTTACAAGGGTAATAAATGAATTGCAAAAGATGTGGAAAGAGTTACATCCGAAAGGAGTGTGAAAACTACCACCACATGTTGGAAAGAGCTGCCACTCCGGTCGTCCGGTTAGTGTGTGAAGCTACCACATGTTATGGATGCTTGATAGTATTCTATGAGAAAATCTTTAGTTGAAGCATTTGGAGATTTATATTCAAAGTTCTTATATTTTGAACAATCTCCTGGTTGGTATAATGTGGGATAGTTAAAAGATGCTCAAAGAGCCACCCTTAGGTATTTTAGTGCTTATCTCAAATTTGAAAGGGTAGAAATCAAATTGATGTCATTTGGAAATCTCTGTAAGTCATCTTTGTAAATCCGTTACATCTTGATAGAGTTTGGATCTCTAGATTATTTTTGATGACTTGTGTTTAACGTATATAATATGAAAAACGGTTTATAATGTTTTATCTTTGTTTTTCATGATTTCAGAGTAAATCTTTTTAATTTTTGTAAAATTAATTGGATTGAATGACATCTATGTTATCTCACAATTTTCAAGCACTTAAATTGATTTTCTTGATTGCACGCAAATCGGTAATTCAAATATTTCAAAATCTGGATTTGTTTCAAGAAATTATTTGATTTCTGCTTTCGAGTACCGGTATGCAATCTGTGTTTTTGTTATATGCCGGAACTGAGCTTTTATCTCTCTTTCTCTATGAACTAATGCTGTTAGTGATTTCCTTTTGTCTAGTATGTTAACTGTTTGACAATTTGTGACAAAAAGGGGGAGAAGAGAAATGACGGAGATAAGATCATCGAGATAGGGGGAGATGATTCGAGATAGGGGGAGATGATGAAAAAGGAGCCGAAGGAGCCGAAAAACAAAAAGAACCAAAAGTACGAATCAAATGTAGGATTTACATTTAATTTCTAACGACTAACGTTTGATTTTGTTTGGAGTTTTGTTTTGCAGGATTTACATCACTTTAAGACTCCAAGTCCTAAGTCATAGAGTTTGTTCTAAGACTGGTTCAAATGTAATTTTTATTGGATCTTTCATGCAAAGAAAGTCAATGTTTTGGTGATGACATTGAGTTTTGATTTTTTTGGTTTAAGATGAGTGTCTTGAGCGTTTTATGTATTTTTGGGTTTTGTCACGAAATTGCCAAAGGGGGAGATTGTTACAGCTTTTTGTGTTGGCATATTTCGTGAGTTGAGTCGGAGTCTTGAAGTGATCAAATTGTCAATCAGCAATCGAAGACTCAGAGAAAATTCAACAAGATCTCAAGTTGACACTCAGTGTTTTGAGTCTTGAAGATTGAAGATGAAGAATTGTTGATCAATTACATCAATCTCAAGAAGAAAGAATTCAAAAGGATCAGGTATGTTTAACTAAATAATTTTGGTGATCCGAATACTTTCTTATAGTGTAGAAACACTTGGATGGATTTTTAATCGCATAAAAATAAAAAACTGGACATGGTATATGTTCAGGATCTGGAACAGGGGACTACAGTCCGGACCCCGAACGTTGGTTGGTTCATGCACAAATCCAATCCTGAACATCCCTGTTTCGTTCTGGACCCCGAACGTGTAGTTTGCTGAAATCGCATGAACAGTCCGGACCGTAGGATTTCGTTCCGGACCCCGAACCTTGTTTTTCAGGAATTCTCTGAAAAACAACGACAGTCCGGAACGAGCCAATCCAGTCCGGACCGTCGTGCGGGAAAAATTCTGTTAAGTCAGTTTTTGATGCTTATCTCTTTCCAAAGGTTTCTAACCTATAAATAGACACTTAGGGTTTCTCGATACTTACCGATAAATTTCAGAAACACTCGAGAGCAACCCTAGAGGCTAGGTTTTTATCGTTCTTCTCTTTAGCCTCTTTTAGGTCAATTCGACGGTTCTTCCAAGATCTATCTTTTGTCGAATTGATCTAGTCTTTGCTTAGAGATTCCTTCTACGGTTCCTCAATGATAATCTAAGCAAAGGATCACCATCGAAGCCAATATTCTTACCGGCTGAGTTTGCGTCGTGGATTCGACGTAGCATCATGGATTCGGTGTGTTGAAGGCGTTTCGTGGATTCGAAACGTGTGCTCGTGGATTCGGGTGGCGTTCGTGGATTCGAACGTGTGCAGTGGACGTGCAATCGGTGGAGCGCAAGATCCGAAGAAGTTGAAGGAGGGTTTTGAGTCCGTGGAGTCGGTAATCACCTTGTTATTCTTCTATTCTTAGTGGATTGTTATTGCGTGTTGGTCCCGTGGTTTTTCTCCTGGATTGGAGTTTTCATGTAAATCTCAGTGTGCTATTTTTATTTTCCGCATTGGTTTTTATTTTGCACGGAGATTTGTTTTTAAGTATTACACCTATTCACCCCCCCTCTAGTTGTTTGATAGTACCTATTTAGATCCTTGTGGATCCTTAATATATAAAAACCTACACTGCTGAGACTGACGAGATGCTCCAGATCTCTGGCGCCCCTAAAATCCACGACCCTGAGGATGGAATCGCGGAGGTCTCGGGGGTCCCTGCCGACTCGACTGCCCCTCCTCTATCGGTGCTGGGCGCTTCGCCCCTGGAATCACTGCGGGGGCTGGAGCCACCTCCTCCATCACCGCCTCTCCTCGCTCAACATAGAGTTCCTGCTCCATAGAGGCCTCCAGAGTCTACAATCGAAGTGAGCGAACAAACTGATAAATGTCCCGGCGCAACCCTCGCTCAAATATGTATATCCGGTGAGCCTCATCCCTGGCCACGTGAGGTACACAAGCCAACAGCTGGTTGAAATCAGCAATGTACTCATGCACGGGCCGATCTCCCTGGCGGAGATTATTCAGCTGCTCCTCCAACCTCTGACGGACACTCTCCGAAAAGAAAGCCCCAAGAAGAAGACCGCGGAACTCTGACCAGCAGGTCGCACACGCCGCCACCAAGCCTCGGCATTGCGCTCCAAGAAGTTTATCGCCAAGAGGACCCGAAACCACTCCTCAATGAACCAGCTCTCAAAATGTCACTCCATAGCCGTGATCCACGACTCAGCCTCCCACGGCTCCGCACTCAGTCCCGAAAACGAGGCGGATCGAACTGACCAAACCTCATCAACAAATCAACCACCTCTCGCTGCTCTGCTGGGGTCAAAGGTCCCGTCGACCCAGACGGTGGTCTGCTGGAAACCGGCTCAACAGGGACTGCCGGTGCTGTCTGAACAATAGGGGGTGCCACAACTGGCGAAGAAGGTACAGGTGAACTCTCTGGGGGTGCTACAACTGGCTGCGCCCTCTGCTCCAACATGAGCACCATGCGGCCCAAGGCCTCCTCTTGGCGCCGCGAAACCTCCTCCTGGCGCCGTGAAGCCTCCTCCACCTCACTCTGCTGTCCCTGTCCCGAGTCCTCCTGCTCGGGCTCAGAGGAAGAAGGCTACAAACGCGTCGTCATCCTGCGTCGCGGAGGCATCACTCACCAGAGGAACAAGAAGAACAGTCAGAACCCAAAACAACACTCGACCCAATCCAGCGAAAGTCAAAGGCATGTCCCCCTTCCTGTAGTATTATGTTGTCTGCAGCCAACATAGTTGCCATCGAAGGAAGACATGTCAATCACTCATCCCATCCCTTGGGAGAGTTTGGAACCCAATCGGGACTCTCGCTAAAAATTACGGCTCTCACGTGAGTCATCCTAGGGTCCAACCACAAACCTAGGGTTTCTAAGTCCTCAATGACCTACATCCTAGGCTCTGATACTACTCTAATCTGTCACGCCCCGGGGTCGAAACTGCGACCTGGGCTTGCCCACAGATCCGCCGTGTTACGGATTTTGAGTTGGCGTATTTCGTGAATTCGGTTAAGTCTTGAAGATTGAAGATAAAGAAGGTTGGATCATATAACTCAATTTCAAGAAAGAAGAATTCAAAAGGATCAGGTATGTTTAACTAATTATTTTTGGTGATCCGAATACTTCTTATGTCACGCCCCGGGGTCGAAGCTGCGACCCGGGCTCACTAACAGATCCGCCATCTGTACGGAAACTGCCGTACAGACGAAGCGTCTGACCTGCAGGAAGAATCAACTACAGTATACAGATATCAGAGAGCTGAAAGTAGACTACTAAAACTGAAGTCCAAACACTGTACAACTGAAAATAATACAATATCCATCTCCCCAAATACTATCATATACAAAGTCCTCTGATACAAAACTCAAAAGGGAGGTATCTCCAATGAATACATCAGTGTACAGACTCTCGATACAAGAATATCCTCACTACAACAGTCTCTCAAACTGTAAAATAAAGTACAACTCTATACCTCACAACAAAGGTCTCTCAACAGAGGAAAAAGAAGTAAACTAATCTACTGAAGCTCTCCTCTGAAGGGGTACCGCTACACTCCACGACGGGTAGGGAACTAGCTCGCGACTCCCTCGCCTCGGTCAGAAGGATCAGCAACTGGAGCAACAGGAACAGGAGAAGAAGTTCCTGGGGAAAAAAGACACCACGACGGGTGTGAGAACTACTTCCCACAGTAGTTCTCAGTGGGTGCCGTCAACAAGCCCAACGGTCTGCCCACCAAGTCTACTAGAGGCCAAAGATAACAATGCAATGGAATCTGAACAAGAAAAGCTGGAGCTACTCTACAGCTACCATGCCTCTATCTAGATACTCCAAAAAGTGGAACAGATGAAAGTAAAAGAGACCACTCGCACCCAAGGTGCTCAATAGACCCAATCGAACTGACTGCCTCATAGGGTCCAGTCAAGCCTGCGCCTGTCGACTAGGAACGCTCCTGCCCACTGCCACACATCCACATGAGGACGGGATTTACGTGGGGCGTCCTGTCCTACTAACTCATCCCTCGCGCAAAACTGCCTCAACAGGCCCATCGTTGCCTCAACTACGGAAAACTGCCTCAACAGGCCAACCATCGTATCCACAGCGGCATCACAGGACGCGACTCCAACTGAGTAGAACGGCGCGGCATAGAGTATCAAACATTGGCATATGCAGGCTAGTCAAAATCCACGCTCACTCTCAGAACGGTAGGACTCAAGATCCCCAAATACCTCGCACAACAGTCGGAGCACTCTCGACGACTCAGCTGCTCGGCTAACACGAAACACGAGACACTAGCCTCTCCAACGGCTCGCAGCACAAGGCTCACTGGCTGGAGATACTCCACAGCCAGGAACGACCCACAACTCAGGGTAACAAAACAGGTCGGACAACACTCAACGACCTGGGACCACCGTCAACCCCAACGGTTCCCAACAAGACGGACCGGAAGATACTCGACGGCCCGGGACTGCCGTCTGCGCAACGGCTCCCACCCCGACGGCACAACAGGGAAACAAGACCTCCCGGGACTACCGTTTACCCAAACGACTCCCGGCACAGATAAGCAACCCAGTACAACTACCAGACTCCACTCTGCTCCCAGGCAAGAGTGTAAAAGCATCCCACACTAAAAGCAAGTCCCGACCTCTCGGCCCACTACCCGGGCGAGAAAACACTATGTCCAGGGATGAAGGAACTGTGTGGATGTCTAAGCATAAATAACCCTAGCCCAAGTGAGGGTTTTCTACTAGTCTGGTTACACATACATCATATGACGGGGGTGCTAGGTCAAGTTCCAAGATAACTACTTTAACAGATAATAAAGGGATAGCCATTCCAACAATCTAGCATGCTACACAAGGAAATAAACTATCATGCATAGTCCTACATCAGTAGAAATACTGTACAGTCCATAAAACTTGGAGATAAGGCCACCCACCTCGATTTGCCACCAATTGCTCGTAGACACTTGCAATTGGCCTCCACGCGATCCGCACGCAAAACGATGTCCGCTGCCGGAGTCCGCACGCAAAACGGAGCACGGTGCCGGAATCCGCACGCCAAACGGAGTCCGCACGCAAAACGATGTCCGCTGCCGGAGTCCGCACGCAAAACGGAGCACGGTGCCGAAATCCGCACGCCAAACGGAGTCCGCACGCAAAACGATGCACGGTGCCAGGATCCGCACGCAAAACGGAGTCCGTACGCAGAACGGCGCACGGTGCCGGAGTCCACACGCAAAACGGTGGACGGTGCCAGGATCCGCACGCAAAACGGAGTCCGCACGCAAAACGGAGCACGGTGCCGGAGTCCGCACGCAAAACGGTGCACGGTGCCAGGATCCGCACGCAAAACGGAGTCCGCACGCAAAACGGAGCACGGTGCCGGAGTCCGCACGCAAAACGGTGCACGGTGCCAGGATCCGCACGCAAAACGGAGTCCGCACGCAAAACGGTGCACGGTGCCGGAGTCCGCACGCAAAACGGTGCACGGTGCCAAACACAGAAAGGAGCAAGAGGGTCAGTTACAGTCTAAAAGATCGCCCCAAAACTGTACAAAAATACAGTAAAACCAACACACGGGACCTACCCGACTGCGCCGCCGTCGCCGCAACACCCCCATCGGAAGCCTCACGCGCTCCACGAGGCCCGCGATGCGAAACGCCAACTCCCACAACCTCCTCCCTCATTCTCTCTCGCTCTCGGGTGCAGAAGAAGGAAAAGAAAGGGAGAACGACGCTTGCGGGGGAGGAAGAAGAAGAAGAAAAGAAGGGAGAGAGGGAAGGTGGTCCACGGCCACGGTGCGCGGTGCACCCGCCGGTCCACCGCACCCATGCGGGTGCACCCGGCCCAGGCAGCAAAAGGCGGGGCCACGTGGCCGCGCCTCTGCGCGCCCCGCGGCCGCGCAGTCCGCGCGCCACACGGGCGCGTGACACCGCGCTGCCCACAGGCGCGGGACACGCGCCCGTGACACGGGCGCACTCCCTCTCACCCGCGCGGGCGCCAACGGGGGGCCGCCACGTGGCGGCCCCTGCGCTGACCCGCGCAGGCGCGCGTTCCCAACGCGCGCCAGCTAGCGCGCACTGCGCAGCGCGCCGCCGCCCACCTCGGGATCCGTGCCGCGCGACGCCTCGATAAACGTGCCATTTTGCCTCGAAAAACGCGCACTTCATCCGGGCTCCAAAACCAACAAATAAATAGTCCATTCTTAGCGATTTCGCGCGCTGAATCCAAAGACGATGTCCATTTCTCCAAATTCTCACCCGAAAATTTGCCGAATGCCCACTCGATCCGATTTTCGCGCCGGGTCCATTTTTAAAGTCTGATTTGCCCAATTCCAACTCTAAAAATTCCCGAAGGCGACCGGAGAGGTGAACTTTTATCCGGACTTTACCCGGAGTCTAATTTTGACATCTGAATCGCGCGAAATCACTTCTAAACACCCGACGGGTCCTCCAACTTCCCACGGGGTCTCAATTTAAGCCCGAAGTCCACCACTTGTGTCCAAATTGCGCGCAACCCACGCAGGCCTCCAGTGATGCAAGCAAATCCCAATTTGCATCACAAATCTATTTCTGGGCCCCCAACACGCGCACCAACACCCCCAACGGCGACCGAAAGCTGCCCAACAACCAGCAACCCTACGCGGGGGATTCCGGGACCTCACATCTTATAGTGTAGAAACACTTGGATGAATTTTTAATTGCATAAAAATAAAAAACTGGACATGGGACATGTTCAGGATCCGGATCAGACTTTCCAATCCGGATCCCGAATGGTGTTTGTTCATACGCAAATTCAATCCGGATCGTAGCCTCCTTTGATCCGGATCCCGAACACTGGTTTTACCATATTATTTGAACAATCCGGATCAGGCATTTCAATCCGGATCCCGAACGTTGGTGTTTGGTGAATTGTATGAACGATCCGGATCAGGCACTTCGATCCGGATCCCGAACCTTTGTTTTTCTGGAAACTGTCTGTCTCGCTACTGCAATCCGGATCGCCGAAATCCGATCCGGATCGCCGTCCTGAAAAATTCCAGAAAAGGTTAGTTTTTGATTCTTATCCTCTTCCAATGGTTTCTAACCTATATATAGACCCTTTAATTCATCTTTTAGGGTAACCACGAAAAAGGGAAAAATACGACCGAAATAGATAGATCCACACAAATAGAGAAGAAAGGAAATACTAGATTTAATTCTATATTTCTTCATCTATTTTATTAATTTGATTCTAGGTTTTCCAAACTCAGATTTTGAGTAGAATGAAATTAATGAATACTTAGATGGTATTTCCGATCTATTTCTAATCTAAGTATTCGGTGGATCATCACCACCCAAACACAACGATTTCCCCAAAATCGGCGCGTGGACTCGCGTGGCCTTGTGGATTCAAGGTGCTACCGCTCTTGTGGATTCAGAGCGAGGTACGTTCGTGGATTCGAAGCGTGCTACTAGGTGAAGACCGTGGATTCGGTCAGACGTCGTGGATTCGGCGTTGGACGCAGATCGTGGATTCGAGAAGCGTTGCGGAGCGAGCGGAGAAGATCAACTAGGAGCGTATGGAAAAAGGTTGAGTCGTCTGTGAGTACGGTATATCACCTTTGTACGTGTTATAATTCTAGTGGATTTCACCGTGTTATCGGTCCCGTGGTTTTTTACCCCGGTTTGGAGTTTTCCACGTAAAAATCTCTGCGTGTTATTTATTTTTCCGCATTGGGTTTTATATCGCAAAGATTTTTGAGTGTTTATTGTTTACTATTCACCCCCCTCTAGGTATTTTTTTCCCTATTTAGATCCAATTATACATAACCCAACAAGTGGTATCAGAGCGGGAATAGGGTTGTAAACATTGGTTGAAGGTGGAAACATCAACAGACCTCCGTTCTTCGATGGAACAAATTATGCGTACTGGAAAGTACGGAGGAAAGCCTTTTTAATTTCCATCGACGAACGGGTGTGGCAATCAATTGAATTAGGATGGTCTAATCCAACTGAAATTATTGCTGATGTTCGCACCATCAAACCTATGTCGAAATGGACCAAGGAAGAGATAGATTTTTCTTCTTACAATGGCAAAGGGATTAATGCTCTATTTAATGCTTTGTCTCAAACTGAGTTCTCTCGCGTCTCGGCATGTGGGACTGCGAAAGAAATCTGGGATGTTCTTCAAGTTACTCATGAGGGAACTAACCTTGTGAAGATTCAGAAACTGCAAATGCTTACGAGGAAGTTTGACTCTATTTTCATGGCAGAAAATGAATCGTTCACAGACTATTACACACGATTGCAAGACATCGTAAACTCATGTGCTAACTTGGGAGAGAAGATTCCAGAATTTAAAGTTGTAAGAAAAATATTAAGAACTCTTCCCGAAAGATTTCGATCCAAGGTTACGGCCATTGAAACTATTAAACACCCGGACGAAATCCGTGTAGAAGAATTAGTTGGTTCATTACAAACTTATGAAATGACATTTCCTACTAACTATTCTTCTGGAAAGGCATCCTCTTCTAAGTCTTCAGGTTTAGCATTGAAAACAACAAAAGAAGAAGACGCGGATTCATCCTCCTCAGACGATGATGTAAACCTATCTATGGAGGACTTTGAGAAGCAGCTTGCTCTCTTGACAAGAAGATTTCGCCGAAACTTTCGAAGGGGTAACTCAAGCAAAACTCCATCCTTCGTAAAGTCGAAGAAAGGCAAAGGTTCTTCAAGTTTCAAACCAAGAAAGCAAGAGGGTTTTTCTAAGGATAAGAAAAGCTCAGAAGGACAAGTCCAATGCTTCAAGTGCCGAGGGTACGGCCATATCTCAACGGAGTGTCCCAATAAGAATCCGTCAAAGAAGAAAGCGATGCAAGCCGTCACTTGGGATGACACCTCATCGTCAAACGAGTCATCGTCAAGTGATGAAGAAGATAACGCAACGGCGTTCCACGCGTCCACATCTTCACCCTTCATGTGCTTAATGGCTAGTACATCCGAGTCATTGTCCACCTCCCAAGTTGGAAAGAATGCAACGGACGATGAATCGGATAATTCGGAAGGTGAAGATTTTGCTCTAGCCTATCACAGACTTTTGAGGGATTCAAAGAAACTGGCTAAGCAAAACAAGGGGTTAAGAGGGAGATTGCAGGATCTCGAAGAAAAAGTAAAAAGGGTAACTTCTCTCTCGACCGATCTTGAAGTGGAAAGGGATAATCTGATAAAAGCAAATGCTTCACTTCAAGAGTCCAATGAGCAATTCGAGAAGAATTATGTAGATATGGTGAACAAAGCGAATTACTTCTTGAAGCTCAACGGCGAGGCTCGACAGGAAAAATTGGAAATGACAAAGACCATTCTCCAACTCAAGGATGACTTACAGCGATTTTCATCAGGAAGGAGTAAGTTGGATAAGCTTCTTGGTCTTGGTCAATCAAACAAGTTCGGCCTCGGATACAATCGAACTAAAGACAATTTTAGTTCGGTTGGGACAGTCTTTGTGCCCCAGTCGGTATCTCCTCCTCCGACACCGGAATTGACGACAAATAACGACAACAAACCTACTTCCCCCTTTTCGGAATCGTCAAGCATCAAGGTATGTTTTCGTTGTGGTATTGCAGGGCACATAAGAAGAAATTGCAAGATGGGAGCCAAACGCTCAACTCAAGTACTTCTTGCAACGACTACCAAAAGGGTGATTCCTCGGAAATCAAATGCAAATTATTCGAAGGAAAAGAGCCTCGGTAGTTCATCAAACAAGACGACAACGTCAAGGAAAAGCGATGGATCAAACAAGACGCTTTCACCAAAGGTATCAACCTCACAATCATTTCCGACGTACACCAAAACTCGAAAGGTTTGGGTACGCAAAGGTGAAATTTTCCCTTGTCTTGTTACAAATATTTCCTTGCATGCTTATAATAATTCGTCTTGGTATCTGGATAGCGGTTGTTCCCGTCACATGACCGGTGACAAAAACTGCTTTCAAAATTTTGAGAAAATCTCCGGAGGACTTGTAGTTTTCGGAGACGGTCAGTCTTCCAAAATTGTTGGAAAAGGAACAGTAGCTATTCCAGATGGCCCGATTCTAAATAATGTGTTATTTGTTGATGGCCTTAAGACTAACCTCATAAGTATCAGTCAACTTTGTGACAATGGTTTTTCAGTTAATTTTTCATCTGTTGAATGCATTGTAACTGATAAGGACCATGTTTTCTTTTTAAAGGGGGTTAGATCTGAAAACAATTGTTATGTTGTTCCCAATAAAATTTCTGAAAATTGTAACTTAGCCTCTTTGAATAATGAAACACTTTGGCATGAAAGGCTAGGTCACATAAATTTTAAGGAACTTGCTAGAATTTCAAACAAAGACGTGGTCAAGGGGGTTCCTAAACTTTCACTTAAACAAAACATTGTGTGTGGTGGTTGTCAAAAGGGAAAACAATCTAGGACTGCACACAAGAACTTGAACCATGTTGGTACTAATCGGCCCTTAGAATTATTGCATATGGATCTTATGGGGCCGACACGTCAACCATCCTTGGGAGGTAAATGGTATATTTTCTTATTGGTTGATGATTTCTCTAGATACTCATGGGTAGCATTTTTAAAAGAGAAAGCTGATACTTTTGATTCTTTTCACGAGATTTGCCTTCGTATTATGATTGAAAAGAATGAAAAGATCATTCGTGTTAGAAGTGATAGAGGTGGAGAATTCATAAATTCTAAATTCATTGATTTTTGCACTTCCAATGGCATTAAACATGAATTCTCAGCACCCTATACACCTCAACAGAATGGTGTAGTCGAGCGCAAAAACAGGGTTGTACAAGAGATGGCACGTGTTATGCTTCATAGCCGGAATTTACCGTTATATTTTTGGGCTGAAGCTGTGAACACTGCAATCTATGTTATTAATCGAGTTTATTTGCGCCCTGGAACTTTAAATATACCATATGAACTATGGTTTTGTAGAAAGCCAAACATCAAATATTTTCGTATCTTTGGGAGTCGGTGTTACATTTTACGTGACCGCGAAAATCTTAGAAAATTTGACTCTCGAAGTGACGAAGGGATTTTCATGGGTTATTCTACAAATAGTAGAGCATATCGGGTATTTAACTTGGAATCTAAAACGATCGTAGAATCCATAAATGTTAAAGTAGACGAAGCTTTCCACTTTGCATCTGATAAATCTACCCCTGATATCTCTCTTGATGATGATACTCCTGTAAATGCATCATCTCATGATAATACTTCCAATATTAATGATGCATCTAATGATTCTTCAAGTTTATCTGATGTGCAGGAATCATCTCATGTACCTCCGAGTACTCCATTACCTCAAACGTTACGCATCTCCAAGGATCATCCTGAATCAAACATCATTGGAGACCCACAAAAAGGAGTCAAAACTCGGAGACAGTTGGTTTGTGGATTCGCGTGTTACGTTTCCATGATCGAACCAAAGAACGTCGACGAAGCTCTTCAGGATGACTACTGGATTGAAGCAATGCAGGAAGAGCTCCATCAGTTTGAACGAAACAAAGTCTGGGAATTAACGACGCCTCCGAAGCAACACAATGTGATCGGTACTAAATGGATTTTCAAGAACAAGAAAAATGAGGATGGTACCATCATCAGGAACAAAGCACATTTAGTTGCTCAAGGCTACTCTCAAATAGAAGGTATAGACTTTGATGAAACGTTCGCCCCTGTAGCTAGACTCGAGTCCATTCATATCTTATTCGCTATTGCTTGTCCCTTTAAAATAAAACTCTTTCAAATGGACGTTAAGAGCGCGTTTTTAAATGGGTTTTTAAATGAGGAAGTTTATGTGGCTCAACCGAAAGGTTTTGTAGACTGTAAACTACCTAACCATGCTTTTTGTTTGAAAAAGGCTCTTTACGGTTTAAAACAAGCACCGCGAGCGTGGTACGAAAGGTTGACAAAGCACCTTTTGGAGAAGGGCTATACTCGAGGGGGAGCAGATCGGACTCTCTTTGTGAAGCATTATCAGGATAACTTCATTGTTGCACAAATCTATGTCGATGACATTGTATTTGGAGCAACAAAGGATAATGATGCTTCTAAATTCGCAGAAACCATGGAAAGCGAATTTGAGATGTCTATGATGGGCGAACTGACATACTTTCTTGGATTGCAAGTGAAACAAAATGGTGAAGGCATCTATCTGTGTCAATCCAAGTATGCAAAGGAGTTGGTAAAGAAATTCGGATTAGAAGATTCTAAAGATTTTCCTACTCCTATGGGAACTAGCAATAAGGGGTTAGGAAGTTAATCCCTTAGTGATAGTGTAGACGAGAAACTCTATCGAAGTATGATTGAAAATCTACTCTACCTCACAGCCAGTCGCCCGGACATATCCTTTAGTGTTGGGATCTGCGCGAGATATCAGTCAGCACCAAAGGAGTATCACCTGAAAGCGGTGAAACGGATCATCCGGTACGTCAAAGGAACTGTAAACTTCGGAATTTGGTATCCTATGGGAACAAGTCTTGACATTATAGGATATTCAGATGCCGATTGGGCAGGATCAGTGGATGATCGGAAAAGTACGAGTGGTGCATGTTTTTATCTTGGCCATTGCCTTGTTGCATGGCATAGTAAAAAGCAAAACTGCATTGCACTCTCGACTGCCGAAGCGGAATATATCTCAGCGGGTAGTTGTTCAACTCAACTCATTTGGATGAAAAGCGTGTTGAGCGACTTCCGGATTTCAGCAACTTCGGTAACTGTTTTATGTGACAACACTAGTGCTATAAACATTTCAAAAAACCCTGTGTTGCACTCAAGAACAAAACACATTGAACTTAGATATCATTTTCTTAGAGAGCTAGTTGAATCAAATATTCTTCAAATTTCCTACATTTCAACTGAAGATCAATTAGCTGACTTTTTAACAAAACCTTTGGATCAAAAACGTTTTATTCATTTGCGTAAAGCAATTGGAATGCTTTCCTTGAAATAACCTCTTTTTGAAACTCTTGTTTAGGTTAGGTTTTGTTTTTGTGTTTTTGTTCATTATCTATGCTTAGACATAGAACATTAATTGAGCATTAGTTTTATTGACTTTAACTGCATCCTTTTATATGCTTAGAAATTTATTATGCCTTGGATATCATAATAATTCATTTGATGCAATGATCATTTATGTAAATTAAATCATCTTTGTTTTGATCAAAGTCAATTTCTCTCTCGATGATCTCTTGGTATAGTTTTTATCTTATTTGACTGTTTAGTCGAGTATGAAATTGAGATCAATATTTGGCTGAATACTTTATATCTTAAATAATTGATAGCCAATTGAGGGGGAGTCAAAGAGAAAGTGTTATGCTCAAAAGATGTGGAAAGAGTTACATCCCAATGAGGAGTGTGAAAACTACCACCACATGGAGGAAAGAGCTACCACCTCGGTCGTCCGAGTACTGTGTGCAGCTACCACATGTATACCGAGCAAGGTTTTTCGAGTTTGATTCAATAAAATGCATGTTGAAATACTTGACTCTGTCAAAATTTCAAGGTTGGTATAAGGTGGGAATTTTAATGAAAGATGCTCAAAGAGCCACTCTCTTCAATAAATTGACTAGATATATTATCTAACTTATCTGGGATTTCAGACATCTATTGATCTTGGTATTTCATTTTCTTTACCGAATTGATGATTTGATAAAGTCATTACTCATAAGATCAAGTTAGATGTAATTGAAGTTGTTCAACTTTAAGGGATTTAATTTTTATAAATCTTCATTTCATTATTTGGCTATTATTGATAGATTTAGTATAATCTATTTCTTTTGATATGAAACGATGGTTTTCATTTAAAGTTGATACACAAAAGTGCTTACAATCTTTTTCTGGATTTTCTAGAATTTTTTTGAATTTTTCTGAAGAAAAAGTTGGAGCCGATCCGGATTGGACAAGCCGATCCGGATCCCGAACGCAGGTATTCTCTGCGGGTAGCCGATCCGGATCGAAATCACGAACTGATTCGGATCGCGGCTAGGGTTTTATATAGAACAAAAGGGTTTTGATTTCTTTTTACTTCAATCTTTTGTTCCAAAGTCTCCAGAGCTTCTCTCTCTAGAATTCATCCATCTTGGAAGCCTTCAAACTCAAGTTCTTCGATTCTAAGTAAGTTTTATTGATCAAAATCTCGGTTTTTTACAGTTTTTCATATTCTTCCTCAAAACGTGATGAAATTCCCGTATCCTTTTCGTTTGTGGATGGTTTTTGATCAAATTTTTTTGAAATAAGAACTCTGGGTATATTAGTTTTGATTATATGGTAGGTATTCTCATGATAAACGGATTTTTGGCCTTCGATTTCAAAAATTTCGGTTTTAGGGCATATAATGGGAATTTTCGAAAATCATGCGATTGATCTATTTTTATAATTCTTTTTGCAAAACTAATTTGATTCTTAGTCTCTCTACACGATAATGATTGTTTGGGTACAATTTTTCAAATTTTTGAAAATTAACAATTTTTCGTGTTCCTGAGCTGTTTCCCACAGGACCTTATTTCTCACAAGAAACTAGTAGCAATGGTGATCACCTGGATCATTTTTTTTCTGGCTGCTATGGTTCATACAAGAGATACTATCAAGCCCAAGAAGGCTAAGAAGGCGAAGAAAACAAAGGATGATTCCGATACTGACTCTGAGACAGAATCGATCGATTGGGATGAGCTGCAAGTTGAAGCAACTACACCCACTGCTTCGAAAGGAAAAGCGCCTGCAGAAACATCAAAGGCTCCACCTACTGCTGCTGAAAAGGGAAAAGCTCCAATGGAAGAAACTTCTGTGAAAACAAAAAGAAAAAGTGTTGCCCGCAAGAGTGGGAGTGCTCGAGGAATTTCCATTGAGCAACCAGTTGCTAGCCAGCCTCCTCCACAAGACTTTATCAGCTCTGCTAGGATAAAGGATTTTGAGAACAGGGAATGCATTGGCGAAAGACATGTTAATGTCAAAGCCTTGAAGGAACGATCTCCGCTTTTTGGGACTCTGTATGACCAGACAGGTCTTGCTCCCATTTGCAATTTCCCCGAGACCACTGGGTATTGTCTTCACTCAGTAAGGATGTTTTATCAAAATGCTTGCTATCTAGTTGATCAGGAGAGCGGACGTCGAGAATTTCAAACATTGGTTAAGAATGTTAAGATTAAAGTAACCCCTCAACTGATTGGAGAGGCGTTAGGAATGAAGGCCAGAGCTGATGGCCCTCATTATCTGAAGAGTCAAACCTTCACCACCAACTCCTGGAGAGTGGTAGTTGATGGAATCTGTCTTCCAGATACTCTGTCGGCAGGAAACTCCGTCTTTTCAAAAGAGCTTCGACCAGAGTATCGCTACTTGAACTTCATTGTCTGTTATAACGTCCTTCCAAATATGAATACAAAGGTTCTTCGGTGGGATAGGATGTTGTTCCTCTATCTTCTTGGAAACCCCACAGCAGCAATGGGAGCAAACTTAAATATTCCTTACGTCATCTGGTCAAGGATGGCACGTTATGTGGAACATGCTCACCCCTCAGAGAGACTTCCCTATCCAATGATCATTATGCGCAATTTTCGAAAGTTTAAAGTTGACACAAGTGCGAGTTCCTACATGCACAGTCTAGGAACGATCAATGAAACAACTATTGTAAAGTCTCTCTCAACAAAACAAGATGAGCCCCCATCACCTCCTCACCGACGAAGAGCACAACAACAAGCAACAACCTCTGCACCAGCAGCACCACCTCCAGTCCAACCAGCACATGCATCACAACAAGCACCTCCATCAACATCCGATGAGGATGCATCGGTTACCTCCATTTATAAAGAACAGCAACGGCTCTCCAACGAGCAAGAACGCATATCGAATGAACTTATTGAAGTAAAGGAAGAAATAAAAAAGGTCAACAAGAAGCAGTCATCCATGAACAAACGATTAAAGAAAATCTTCCAAATACTCGGCTGCATCAGTTCGGATGAGTCTGAGTAATCCTTATCCTTCTAATTTCTTCTTTTGTGCAGGTATTAATTTTTGCTTTTCGTTCTCAAACTTTTGGTTCTCGAACTTTTTAACTCTCCTTTTTATTCTTGTAATCTTGGCTAACTTTGTGACAAAAAGGGGGAGAGAATATTAGAACAGTTTGAACAATGAAACTATGATCGATTGTCTCGATTGTCCAGTTGTGAACCATGAAGGTAAGTATAACTTCAACTTTTGGTTTTCCTTATTGTCTCGATTGTCCAGTTGTGAACCATGAAGGTAAGTATAACTTAAACTTTTGGTTTTCTTTTGTGATTGCATGCATGCCTCGACTAACTATTCGATTAACTATTTGGGCATGTAATATAACTAACAAGTTGATGTTCACTAACAAGTTTGTGACATTTGGATTTTGATTGCATAGAAGATATGTTGGTTTTTAACTATGATCCAGTTACATATCTGAATGTATAAATGTCATGGTAAGTATAAATGAGTATAAACTTCATCTCTGTGTGTGGTTTTTGAATGACATAAAATTCTTGAGGTATCTAACGATTTCTTTTGTCAAGAATGATTTCTTTTGCAGAGAGTACAGATGTCTAAGTCTAGAGTCTGTTTTAGGAGTTTAACTCATGTATCTATTTTATTTTGGATCTCCATTGTAAATTTTTGTTGTATGGTGATAGCAACAAAAATATCTTTTTGAATTTTCTTGAGTGGACTTGTGTTTTGTCACGAAACCGCCAAAGGGGGAGATTGTTACGGATTTTGAGTTGGCGTATTTCGTGAATTCGGTTAAGTCTTGAAGATTGAAGATAAAGAAGGTTGGATCATATAACTCAATTTCAAAAAAGAAGAATTCAAAAGGATCAGGTATGTTTAACTAATTATTTTTGGTGATCCGAATACTTCTTATAGTGTAGAAACACTTGGATGAATTTTTAATTGCATAAAAATCAAAAACTAGACATGGGACATGTTCAGGATCCGGATCAGACTTTCCAATCCGGATCCCGAAGGGTGTTTGTTCATACGCAAATTCAATCCGGATCGTAGCCTCCTTTGATCCGGATCCTGAACACTGGTTTTACCATATTATTTGAACAATCCGGATCAGGCATTTCAATCCGGATCCCGAACGTTGGTGTTTGGTGAATTGTATGAACGATCCGGATCAGGTACTTCAATCCGGATCCCGAACCTTTATTTTTCTGGAAACTGTCTGTCTCGCTACTGCAATCCGGATCGCCGAAATCCGATCCGGATCGCCGTCCTGAAAAATTCCAGAAAAGGTTAGTTTTTGATTATTATCCTCTTCCAATGGTTTCTAACCTATATATAGACCCTTTAATTCATCTTTTAGGGTAACCACGAAAAAGGGAAAAATACGACCGAAATAGATAGATCCACACAAATAGAGAAAAAAGGAAATACTAGATTTAATTCTATGTTTCTTCATCTATTTTATTAATTTGAATCTAGGTTTTCCAAACTCAGATTTTGAGTAGAATCAAATTAATGAATACTTAGATGGTATTTCCGATCTATTTCTAATCTAAGTATTCGGCGGATAATCACCACCCAAAAACAACGATTTTCCCAAAATCGGCGCGTGGACTCGCGTGGCCTTGTGGATTCAAGGTGCTACCGCTCTCGTGGATTCGAAGCGAGGTACGTTCGTGGATTCGAAGCGTGCTACTGGGTGAAGACCGTGGATTCGGTCAGACGTCGTGGATTCGGCGTTGGACGCAGATCGTGGATTCGAGAAGCGTTGCGGAGCGAGCGGAGAAGATCAACTAGGCGTATGGAAAAAGGTTGAGTCGTCTGTGAGTACGGTATATCACCTTTGTACGTGTTATAATTCTAGTGGATTTCACCGTGTTATCGGTCCCTTGGTTTTTTACTCCGGTTTGTAGTTTTCCACGTAAAAATCTCTGCGTGTTATTTATTTTTCCGCATTGGGTTTTATATCGCAAAGATTTTTGAGTGTTTATTGTTTACACCTATTCACCCCCCTCTAGGTGTTTTTTTCCCTATTTAGATCCAATTATACATAACCCAACACGCCGCCCATACGGGAAGCCCCATATAGACGTAGCTACTAACCTGCAAAAGATCATCTACACTAACAGATATCAGAGCTGAAAAATAAATGCTGAAATAAAAATAAATACAACTTCAACATAATACAAACCAAGTCCTCACCAAAAATACATAAGTCTCTCAGCAATAAAAGAAAGGTACAACTCAATACCTCACTACAAGGTCACTCAACATAAAACTCACAAAAACTGGTAAGGGGTACATCTACTCTCTCTCAGGAGACGACTGGTAGGGATCTATCTTGCAACTCCCTTACCTCGATCTGAAGAAGTAGGAACAGCAACTGGAGCAGCAGGAACAGGAGCAGAAGTGCCTGGGGAAAAAATACACCACGACGGGTGTGAGAACTACATCCCACAGTAGTTCTCAGTCGGTACCGCCAACAAGCCCGACGGTCTGCCCACTACGTCTACTAGAGGCATAAAGTAACAAATGCAGTGCTGAAAGGAAAAGCTGGAAAAGTAACTCTACAGCTACTATGCCTCTATCTAGATGCTCAAGGAGTGGAACAGAAGGAAACATGGTGCATCTACTAACTCTCAACACAGATCACCCAATCCACACTGACTGCCTCCTCGGGTCCAGTCAAACCTGCGCCTACCTACTGCCGTTACATCCACGGAGGACCGGACTTACGTAGGGCGTCCGTGACTGCCAAAACTGGCCCAACCAGAGGGACTGAATCCGTGACTGCCAAAACTGGCCCAGCTAGAGGGATAGCGTCGACAAGTCGCGATACCAAAGTAATAGATCCACCCCGGACATGGCACTCGAGGGGAGCGACCCCAACGAGGACAAAGGTATCCGCGCACTCTGTCGAGCTCAATGTGGCACTGCAGGCTATAGTCCAAAATCCACGCTCACTCTCAGAACGGAAGGACTCAGGATCCTCAAACATCACGCACAACGGTCGGAGCACTCTCGACGACTCAGCTGATCAGCTCTCTCGAAACTCAAGACACTAGCAAACTCCACCAACTCATGGCACTAGGTGTGATTATGATGGTATGGTTAGGTGTGATCTCTCCTTATTACTGCGCAATGATTGCATGGTTAAAGTACTAGTCGTGCTCGGAACGCTGTACATATACAAAGGAGGCTCCGCCCGTTTGGGGAGTGAATTTGTATATGTGGCAGGTCTGGCACGCACCGGAGGCAAGGTTCATTTAAAGAAAAAATATATATATGTATACGTTTTCCGCTCTTTTAGAACCTCCGGGGCGTGACAATGACTTTCCCAATGGGAGCCGACCACCCAAGTATCCGAAGACGCAGCAAGGAACCAGAAGCACGCCGGCGAGAGGACCAGGGCCGGGGGGACCGGCCATGCATCATCTGCGGAGGAGCACACCGGGTGGTCATTTGTTCCTGGAAGCACGACCATTGTGTTACGGCTTTTTGTGTTGGCATATTTCGTGAGTTGAGTCGGAGTCTTAAAGGGATCAAATTGTCAATTCAGCTTTCGAAGACTCATTGAAGATTCAACATGAGCTCAAGATAATACTCAGGTATGGTTAATTAAACCATGGTGATTTAAGTTCATTTATAATCATTGGAATCTGGAAATGATTGAAACCCGGTTTAGACTTGGTTTTAGGAACTTGGTTTTAACTTACAACTTATTTTAAGTTTGGATTCCGGTACTAGGTCTGTTTTGGATAAAGCTTATCTTGGAAAAATCAATTTTTACATTGAGTACCAGAACCACACTTTGAGTTCCTCAAACCCGACAAAGAATTTTCTGTAATTTGCATTGCGTACCGGAACACAGACTCGCGTACCGGAACACAATAGAAAAATCTGTGTTTTGCACCATTGAGTACCGGAACACGTTTTGTTGGTACCGGTACACAATGCCTTCTCGGGATAAGATTTCTAAACCGACTTTTATCTTTTTCCAAGGGTTATAAATAGATACTTAGGGTTTCTCGATACTTACCGATCAATTCAGAAACACTCGAGAGCAACCCTAGAGGCTGGTTTTTACCATTCTTCTCTGTCGCCTCTTTTAGGTCAATTCGACGGTTCTTCCAAGATCTATCTTTTGTCGAATTGATCTAGTCTTTGCTTAGAGATTTCTTCTACGGTTCCTCAATGAGAATCTAAGCAAAGGATCACCATCGAAGCCTATATTCTTTATCGGCTATTTGCGTCGTGGATTCGACGTGGCATCGTGGATTCGATGTGTTGAAGGCGTTTCGTGGATTCGAAACGTGTGCTCGTGGATTCGAGTGGCGTTCGTGGATTTGAACGTGTGCAGTGGACGTGCAATCGGTGGAGCGCAAGGTCCGAAGAAGTTGAAGGAGGGGTTGAGTCCGTGGAGTCGGTAATCACCTTGTTATTCTTCTTTTCTTAGTGGATTGTTATTGCGTGTTGGTCCCGTGATTTTTCTCCTGGATTGGAGTTTCCACGTATATCTCGGTGTGCTATTTTTATTTTCCGCATTGGTTTTTATTTTGCACTGAGATTGGTTTTATAAGTATTACACCTATTCACCCCCCCTCTAGTTGTTTGATAGTACCTATTTAGATCCGTGTGGATCCTTAATATATAAAAACCTACAAGTGGTATCAGAGCGGGTTTTAGGTTCATCTATCATGTCGGGTGAAAGTGGTAATATTTATAGACCTCCTCTTTTTGATGGGACTAATTATGCTTATTGGAAAGTGCGGATGAGAGCTTTTCTCATCGCAATTGATGAGCGGGTATGGCAATCCGTGGAATACGGTTGGGTGCATCCTGTTGAGGAAGTAGGAAATTCTACTACCCCAAAACCTCGCTCTAGATGGTCCAAAGAGGAATTTGAAAGATCTTCTTACAATGGGAAAGGTATGAACGCTTTATTTAATTCTCTTTCCTCGACTGAGTTCACACGAATTTCCGCATGTGAAACCGCGAAGGAAATTTGGGATATTCTCAAAATTACACATGAGGGTACTAATCTTGTAAAAATTCAAAAGCTCCAGATGCTTACAAGTCAATTTGACTCTATTCATATGGATGAGCATGAATTATTTACAGATTATTACACTAGACTTCAAGATGTGATCAATACTTGTGCTAATTTAGGAGAAAAGATCAAGGAGTCGAGAATTGTAAGAAAGATTCTTCGGACTCTTCCGGAACGGTTTAGGGCAAAGGTTACCGCCATTGAAACCGTTAGTCATCCGGATGAGATGAGAGTAGAGGAATTAGTAGGTGCTTTGCAAACTTATGAAATGACTTTTCCTACTAATCAAGTTTCTTCCAAGTCTTCTTCTAAGCTTACAGGTATTGCATTCAAATCAACAAAGGAAGAAGATGGCGAATCAAGTTCCGACGATGAAATCTCTTTTGCCGATTTTGAAGAACAATTGGCGCGGATCGTAAAGAAATTTCGTCGGAAGTTTTGGAAGAATCGAACTGATGGATTTACATCCACGAAACCATCTAAAGGATCATCGGGTTCTAAATCCTCTAACCTCAAAAACTTTGCAAAACCTTCTAAGGAAAAAGATGAATTCGAAGGGGAAATCCGATGTTATAGATGCAAAGGCGACGGCCATATTTCAACGGATTGTCCTTCTCCGAAATCATATAAAAAGAAGGCTTTGCAAGCGAAAACTTGGGACGATTCTACTTCTAATGAATCGACCTCAAGTAAAGAGGAAAAAGTCGTTGCCTTACATGCTTCTCAAATTCCCTCTTCTAATTTTTGTTTATCATCTCTAATCACTGACTCTGCTCCTTTGATTTTGCATGAAACATCAACATCCGGCGGAGAGTCATCAAGTGAGGGGGAGTCGGACGAAGAAGAACTCGTTGAGGCATATCAACAACTTCTTACGGAATCAATGAAGATGGCCAAGCATATTAAGAAGTTGAGGAAGCAACGACTTGAGATTCAAGACGAGAATCATGCTTTAAAGAACAAACTTTATGATCTCGAGGAGGAACGAGAGCTTTTATTGGATAATAATAAAATCCTCCAAGAAAAGATAAATCAATCGGAAACGATCGTTAATTCCCATATTAACAAGATTGATTTTCTAGAAAAACAGTTTGAGGAGATTCATGTCACCAACCAAACTTTGACCAAGCAAGTTCATCAACTTAAATCCGACATACAAAGGATTTCAACCGGCTCAAAGAAATTTGATTGTGTATCCGGATTAGGTCAAACAAGCAAGGTTGGTTTGGAATTTAAAAAGAACCAAACTGTGAAGGCTTCAAGTTCCACAACTAAATTGAAAGGAAGAACTTGTCACCAATGTGGACTTGAAGGACACTTGATGAAGTCGTGCCCGAAAAAGAGAAAGAGGAATTCTTCGGCAACTTCATCTACGGAGCGAACTCAACGGAACCAAAAGACTCATCAAGTCAAAGGAGTCCACTCAAACCACCAGAGGTCCGAGCCACAACATCAATCATACAAGTGGATCATTGCAAGGCAAAGACCTAAGGTGGATCAACAGTCAAAGCTATCATCTCCCAACCACAATGAATCAAGACAACCCAAAATCCGACGATTTTGGATTCGAAAAGGTGATATCTTTCCTTGTCTTAAGTTCTAAATAGCTTATGACTGTATGTAATGCTTTGATTGGTTTTCCTTTCATATTTTTCTAAATCTCTGCATTACATGTTTTCAATGCTCTTCGTTTTTATGTTTTGTTTTCGAACAAAAGGGTTTTAACGAACAAGTGCATTGAATAAAATGGATTTCACTGTCAATCACTCCAATTTAATTTTATATGAATTATCAACTTTACTCTATAATCATAATTCTTGAAGATACTTCATTATAAGAGTTTTTGATAATTATATTCATCAAATTTTAGTAATCATGTGTGATTTTTAGATGATTAATCTATCTCGGTTGTGTGAGTTCTTTGTGATAAACATGAGACAACCGATAGACTAAAATTTGGGATTTAATTCCTTCACATAAGAGATTGTATTTTCTTACAAGGGTAATGAAATAATTTGCAAAAGATGTGGAAAGAGTTACATCCTAAAGGAGTGTGAAAACTACCACCACATGTTTGGAAAGAGCTACCATCCCGGTCGTCCGGTTAGTGTGTGAAGCTACCACATGTTTTGGATGCTAGAAAAATATCTTTGAAATTTTTTAGTTGAAGCATTCGGAGATGTAAACTCAAAGTTCTTATTTCGAACAATCTCCTGGTTGGTATAAGGTGGGATAGTTAAAAGATGCTCAAAGAGCCACCCTTAGGTATTTTAATGCATATCTCAATTTAAAAGGGTAAAATTCAAAATTGATGTCATTTGGAAATCTCTGTAAGTCATCTTTGTAAATCCGTTACATCTTGATAGATTTTGGACCTCAAGATTATTTTTGATGACTTATGTTTGACGAATATAACATGAAAAACGGTTTATAATGTTTATCTTTGTTTTTCATGATTTAGGAGTAAATCTTTTTAATTTTTGTGAAATTAATTGGATTGAATGACATCTTTGTGAATTCATTGTTTTTCAAAGCACTTAAATGGATTTCTTGATGGTATACAAATCGGTATTTGAAAAGATTTCAAAATTTGGATTTGTTTCAAGAAATTTTTGCCTTTTGGCTCTGTTGTTCCGGTACCTGCTTTTTAGTACCTGAAAATCCAATCCGGAATAGAAAATCCAGTCCGGAACCCGAATGTGAATTTTTCTGGTTTTTCACTTGCGTACCGGTACTACATTTTTAGTGCCAGAACTACATTGCGGATCCAAATCACCCCATGTCTGTCAATCCGGAACCCGAACGAAGGTTTTTCGGTTTTTACTCTTCGTACCGGTACGCGACTTCTTGTACCGGTACGCGACTTCTTGTACCGGTACGCGATCTGGGTTTCTTTATATTCCGAAATTCCAAGGTTTTATTTCATCTCTCCCACCTCAAAACCCTCCCTCTCTCTCTCTAAAACATCTCTAAGGGTTTTTCTTTTCAAGATCAAGAGATTTGGTGGCTTGATTTGTATGTTTTTCATTAATCTTGCTTTCTTTTGCTTCAAAACCCTAGTTTTTAGTTTTTGATGTCTTATTTTGGGATTTTTGAGTAGACTTTTACTTCAAATGAAATCTCTTGCATAAATTACCCTTAATTCATGTTTAGAACATATATGGTTGCTTTCTATCTAATTAGATTCATGTTTCCATGCTTATTTGATTGAATCTAACATTTTCATATGTTCTTAGCATAAAAGAAATTGAGAATTAGGGCTTTTAATATAAATGAATTTTAAATGATGAATCATCAATTGTGACATGTTTAGAATGTTTCTTAGACATGTTTAAACCTTCCTATAAGATCAAATCATAGTGCATTGTGTTCTTTGTAGGAAATGGCATTTTCATGGCTTCTTGCACTAGTAATTTTGATGGCCACTGGAAGTGGACGTGGTCACGGTTCTGGAAAGAAAAAGGCTACCAAACGATCACGCAATGAGGATTCAACTAGCTCAGAATCTGAACATTCCTCAGAATATGAAGAGGAATCAGTTCAAGGAAAGGGAAAAGCACCTTTGGCTCCAAGGAAAAAGAAGGGTGCGGATTCTCCTCCGCGTAGAAGTACCGGTGGACCGGTAATACGCGAGCGCTCTCAACGGAAATCAAATGTTGATGAAAGTGAACCACATGTGAGTGCAAAACGACGTGCCAGATTTGCAAATCGCACATGCATTGGAGAGCGACACGTGAATTTTAATGAGCTATGTCGTGAGGTGCCAGACTTTGCAAGGCTTTTGGAACGAAGTCATATTCGGCCACTTGGCAGAGTTCAACCTAAGATGGGTTTTTGTGTGGAGATCATCAGGGAATTCTACATGCGAGGTGACATACTTCAAAAAGACCATGACACCGGAGCCTTCGTCTTTGAAACAACAGTTAGAGACGTCAGTTTGACATTACTCCAGCAGTAATTGGTGCAAACCTTGGATTAGCTGTTGACACTACTGGTCTTTATTGTACTGATGGTAATTTCCAACATGACACCCATTGGGATATGGTTGTGGACTCTATTTGCAAGACAGGGACGCACACGAACAGATCATATGTTGAATCAAAGGACCTAAAACCGGAGTATCATATTTTGTCCTTAATTGTATGCTACAACCTATTGCCCACACTGGGGACCAAAAGGATTCGATGGGATCGATTGCTACTTCTCTTTTTCCTTGGTCACCCGGAGAGTGCGAATGGAATTAACACAAACATTCCATTTCTCATTTGGCAACAGATGGTACATGTCATTGAAGGATCTAGGCAACGTGACCTTCTACCGTATCCGATCTTGATTACTCGTATTCTGGAAGATCATGGAGTGGACATTTCTTGTGCCAAATATGATTATGGCTTGGGGGCAATTGATGGAATCACTTTAGCCAAGTCAATTAGCACTTTGAAGACATTTGGGCATATAAAAGGTTATGTAAGTGAAGCGACAGTGAGTGCACCACCTCGTCAAGAATCTCCTGAACCAGATGAGGTCGTAACTCTTCAAACTTTGCATCGGGATGTTCGTTCACTAAAGCAAAGGATGGAGCAAAGGATGGAGCAAGGCTTCAAGAAACTTGAGGATGGTTTAAAGAAAATCTTCGATATCCTTGGGTGCAAACATGATGATGTGGTCACTGGCGCAACAGCACCGAGTACATCGCATGGACCAACATCACATGATGATGATGATGATTCAAATGAGGATGAGTGATTTCTTTTCCTTCTTGTTTTTGGTTTTCAATTTCTTTTCTCTTTGAGGTGAACAAGAACTCTTATGGGCATGTAACTAAGAACTTATCCTTCTAGTATGTTTCTTTTTGTCTATATTAACTGTTTGACAATTTATGACAAAAAGGGGGAGAACAGAGATGATGATGCACGCATCATATAAGGGGAGAACAGAGATGCTCAAGATAGGGGGAGATAAAGAAAAGATTGAGAACAAGAGACACAAAACAAAAGAGCCGGAAAAACAAAAGAACCAAAAGGAAGACAAATCAAATGTAGGATTTTAATTTCTAACGACTAATGTTTGATTTTGTTTGGAGTTTTTGTTTTGCAGGAATTACATCACTTTAAGACTCCAAGTCCTAAGTCATAGAGTATGTTCTAGGATTGTTTGGTTCAAATGTAATTTGTATTTATTGGATCTTTCACGCAAAGAAAATCAATGTTTTGGTGATAACATTGAGTTTCGATTTTTTGGTTTAAGATGAGTGACTTGAGCGGCCTTATGTATTTTTGGGTTTTGTCACGAAATTGCCAAAGGGGGAGATTGTTACGGCTTTTTGTGTTGGCATATTTCGTGAGTTGAGTTGGAGTCTTAAAGGGATCAAATTGTTAATTCAGCTTTCGAAGACTCATTGAAGATTCAACATGAGCTCAAGATAATACTCAGGTATGGTTAATTAAACCATGGTGATTTAAGTTCATTTATAATCATTGGAATCTGGAAATGATTGAAACCCGGTTTAGACTTGGTTTTAGGAACTTGGTTTTAACTTACAACTTATTTTAAGTTTGGATTCCGGTACTAGGTCTGTTTTGGATAAAGCTTATCTTGGAAAAATCAGTTTTTACATTGAGTACCGGAATCACACTTTGAGTTCCTCAAACCCGACAAAGAATTTTCTGTAATTTGCATTGCGTACCGGAACACAGACTCGCGTACCGGAACACAATAGAAAAATCTGTGTTTTGCACCATTGAGTACCGGAACACGTTTTGTTGGTACCGGTACACAATGCCTTCTCGGGATAAGATTTCTAAACCGACTTTTATCTTTTTCCAAGGGTTATAAATAGATACTTAGGGTTTCTCGATACTTACCGATCAATTCAGAAACACTCGAGAGCAACCCTAGAGGCTGGTTTTTACCGTTCTTCTCTTTCGCCTCTTTTAGGTCAATTCGACGGTTCTTCCAAGATCTATCTTTTGTCGAATTGATCTAGTCTTTGCTTAGAGATTTCTTCTACGGTTCCTCAATGAGAATCTAAGCAAAGGATCACCATCGAAGCCTATATTCTTTATCGGCTATTTGCGTCGTGGATTCGACGTGGCATCGTGGATTCGATGTGTTGAAGGCGTTTCGTGGATTCGAAACGTGTGCTCATGGATTCGAGTGGCATTCGTGGATTCGAACGTGTACAGTGGACGTGCAATCGGTGGAGCTTAAGGTCCGAAGAAGTTGAAGGAGGGGTTGAGTCCGTGGAGTCGGTAATCACATTGTTATTCTTCTTTTCTTAGTGGATTGTTATTGCGTGTTGGTCCCGTGGTTTTTCTCCTGGATTGGAGTTTCCACGTATATCTCGGTGTGCTATTTTTATTTTCCGTATTGGTTTTTATTTTGCACTGAGATTGGTTTTATAAGTATTACACCTATTCACCCCCCCTCTAGTTGTTTGATAGTACCTATTTAGATCCGTGTGGATCCTTAATATATAAAAACCTACACATTGCTTCTGTTGTGACGAACTGGGGAAGTCCCGCTTTAACTGCCCCTGAACCTGGGAACAATTCCTTCAGCAGCACGACACGAACGAGAGGTCTTACGTGACGGCACGACAAAGGACGCACCGCCCCGAGGGAAGTAGTAGCAGGTGGCACCCTACTCTTAGCTTTTCCTTTACGAGTAGGGCCTTGTTAGATATTAGGAGCATTCCACTTCTCAACTTCTTGTTTTGTACTCCTACCCATATTTATTTAGAAAATACCCCTTTCGAAGTATAATGTCGGTCTTAACCCCAGGAGGACTCTTAGAAGCGAATATTATGTACCTTCCTGCCCAATAAGGTTGGGAAGGCTTAGTTGTCTTTGGGACTTAGTGGTTTCACCGCTAAGGGAATTCGATGTGGTGCTCGGAATGGATTGGCTTACTGAGTATCAGGTGCTAATCGATTGCGAGAAGCGCCAGGTGCGGCTGCAGAAACCTAGATTCCCGGATCACGTATACTTAGCATGTAAGAGCACCTTCTTCTCTAAAACTACCTCTGCGTCACGAGCTAGAAGGTTGATGGAGGGCGGGTGTGTAGCTTATATGGCCTCAGTGGATCTAACGACTCGGCCCTCGCCGCCGTTTACGGATATCCCTGTAGTAAGGAATTTCTCAGAAGTTTTTCCGGCCGAATTGTCTGGGATGCCCCCTGAGCGAGAAACCGAGTTTGCCATCGAGCCTATTCCGGGCACACAACCTATCACCAAGGCACCGCATCGTATGGCGTTTGCGGAGCTCAAGGAGCTTAAGGCATAATTAGAAGACCTCTTGGATAAGGGGTTCATCAGACCGAGCGTGTCGTCTCGGGGCGCACCCGTACTATTCGTACGGAAGAAGGACGAGAGTCTATGATTGTGCATCGACTATCGGGAAATAAATAAGGTCATAGTGAAGAACAAGTACCCCTTACCTCGGATTGATGACCTATTCGACCAACTACAAGGAGCGACGGTGTTCTCGAAGATTGATCTGCAGTCCGGCTATCGCCAGCTTAGAGTCCGGAGTGATGACATACCGAAAACAGCCTTTCGAACCCGGTATGGTCATTACGAGTTTACGGTTATGCCGTTTGGACTCACTAACGCTCCAGCGGTGTTCATGGATACGATGAATAGGATATTCAAGCCTTCCTTAGCCTAGTTTGTAGTGGTCTTTATAGACGACATCCTCATCTACTCTCGCACAGACAAAGAGCACGAGGAACACTTGCGAGTAATCCTCCAGACGCTCCGGGACCAGAAATTGTATGCCAAACTCAAGGAGTGTGAGTTATGGATCCGCGAGGTAGACTTTTTGGGACACATAGTCTCAGCGTCGGGAACAGCGGTGGACCCGAGAAAGGTAGAATCAGTAACCAACTGGCCCAGGCCAACTACGGTAACAGAAGTCCGAAGCTTCTTAGGATTGGCAGGACATTATAGGCGCTTCGTGGAAGGCTTATCAAAGATAGCCACTCCCCTAAATCGATTAACTCGGAAAGGGGAGAAATTCATCTTGTTACGGAATTTGAGTTGGCGTAGTTTCGTGAAAGTCTCAAGTCTTGAAGATTGAAGGTGAAGAAAGTTGGATCATTTAACTCAATCTCAAGAAAGAAGAATTCAAAAGGATCAGGTATGTTTAACTAAAGAATTTGTGTGATCCGAATACTTCTTGTAGTGTAGAAACACTTGGAAGAATCTTTCATTGCATAAAAATCAAAAACTGGACTTGGGACTTGTTCAGGATCCGGATCAGGTTGTTCGATCCGGATCCCGAAGGTGGTTCGTTCATACATCGACGCAATCCGGATCGTAGTCTCTTGATCCGGATCCCAAACGTTGATGTTTGGTGAACTGTATGAACGATCCGGATCGTAGTCACATGATCCGGATCCCGAACCTTCGTTTTTCTGGAATTGGCTGTTTTGTTATGACGATCCGGATCCTAGTTATCACGATCCGGATCGCCGTCCGTAAAAATCCAGAAATGGCAGGTTTTTGATTCTTATCTCCTTCCTAGGGTTTCTAACCTATAAATACACCCTATGACTCCTTTTCTAGAGTGAATCCATATAGCCGTCATTTTCATATATCATCTTATACGGCTATAGATCCACATATAGAGAAGAAAGGAAATCATTAGAGAATACTCTATGTTTCTTCATCTATATTGATTAGTTTGATTCTAGGTTTTCATACTCACATCTTGAGTTGAATCAAACTAATGAATACTTAGATGGTATTTCCGATCTATCTTTGATCTAAGTATTCGGCGGATCATCACCACCCAAAAACAACGATTTACCCCAAAAATCGGCGCGTGGATTCGCGTGTCCTTGTGGATTCAAGGTTCAATCGCTCTCGTGGATTCGGAGCGAGGCACGTTCGTGGATTCGAACGGTGCTATTGGGTGAAGACCGTGGATTCGGTCGGACGTCGTGGATTCGACGTTGGACGCCGTGGATTCGGCGTTGGGCGCAGATCGTGGATTCGAGAAGCGTCGGAGCGAGCGGAGAAGATCCTCTAGGAGCGTATGGAAAAGGTTGAGTCGTAAGTGTGTACGGTAAATCACCTTGTACGTGTTTCAATTCTAGTGGATTTCTGCCGTGTTATCGGTCCCGTGGTTTTTTACTCCGGTGATGGAGTTTTCCACGTAAAAATCTTGCGTGTTATTTTATTTTCCGCATTGGGTTTTATCGCAACGATTTTTGGAGTGTTTATACGTTTACACCTATTCACCCCCCTCTAGGTGTTTCTTCCCCTATTTAGATCCGTATTATATACGACCCAACAAGTGGTATCAGAGCGGGAATAGGGTTGTGAACAATGGTTGAAGGTGGAAACATCAATCGACCCCCTTTCTTTGATGGAACAAATTATGCGTACTGGAAAGTATGGATGAAAGCCTTTTTATCTTCCATCGACGAAAGGGTGTGGCATTCAATTGAATCAGGATGGACTAATCCAACTGAACTTATCTCTGATGTTCACACCTTAAAACCTAGGTCGAAATGGACCAAGGAAGAGTTTGAGTTATCTTCTTACAATGGCAAGGGAATTAATGCTATTTTTAATGCCTTATCTCAAACTGAATTCTCTCGCGTCTCGGCATGTGAGACTGCGAAAGAAATCTGGGATGTTCTCCAGGTTACACATGAGGGAACTAACCTCGTGAAGATTCAGAAACTGCAGATGCTTACGAGCAAGTTTGACTCTATTTTGATGGCAGAAAATGAATCTTTCACGGACTACTATACACGATTGCAAGACATCGTAAACTCATGTGCTAATCTGGGAGAGAAGATTCCAGAATTTAAGATTGTAAGAAAAATCTTAAGAACTCTTCCTGAACGATTTCGCCCAAAGGTTACTGCCATTGAAACTATTAAACACCCGGACGAAATACGTGTAGAAGAATTAGTTGGTTCATTACAAACGTATGAAATGACTTTTAATACTAACAATTCTTCTGGAAAAGCATCCACTTCTAAGTCTTCAGGTTATGCGTTGAAAACAACTAAGGAAGAAGACGCGGATACATCCTCCTCGGACGATGACGAGAACCTTTCTATGGAGGAATTTGAGAAGCAGCTCGCTCTCTTGACAAGGAATTTTCGCCGCAACTTTCGAAGGGGTAATTCAAGCAAATCTCCATCCTTCAGAAAGTGGAACAAAGGCAAGGGTACTCCAAGTCACAAGTCAAGAAAGCAGGAGAACTTCTCAAAGGATAAGAAAAGTTCAGAAGGACAACTGCAATGCTTCAAATGTCGAGGCTACGGCCACATTGCAACGGAGTGTCCTAACAAGTATCCGGCAAAGAAGAAGGCGATGCAAGTCGTCACTTGGGATGACAACTCAACGTCAAATGAGTCGTCTTCAAGTGATGAAGAAAAGAGCTCCACCGCATTCCACGCGTCCGTATCTTCACCCTTCATGTGCTTTATGGCAAATACATCTGAGTCGTTGTCCAACTCCACTGTTGAAAAGAACGCAACGGACAACGAATCGGATGATTCGGAAGGTGAAGATTTTGCTCTAGCCTACCACAGACTTTTGAGGGACTCAAAGTGTCACGCCCCGGGTCGAAACTGCGACCCGGGCTCGCCAACAGATCCGCCGCCCATACGGGAAGCCCCGTATAGGCGTAGCGACTAACCTGCGAAAGAGATCTACACTAAACAGATATCAGAGCTGAAAGTAAAAGCTGGATAAAATAAAAACAACTCTCATAAAATATACAACCAGAGTCCTCACCAAAATACAAATATCTCTCAAAATAAGAAGAGTACAACTCAATCCTCACTACAAGGTCACTCGACAAGAACTCTCAAAAGGTAGGGAGGTACATCTACTCTCAAGCGACATCTGGTAGGGATCTATCTCGCGACTCCCTTACCTCGATCAGTCGGGTCAGCAACAGGTGCGGCAGGAACTGGAGCAGAAGAAGAAATCCCTGGGGAAAAAAAAATACCACGACGGGTGTGAGAACTACGTCCCAAGTAGTTCTCAGTGGGTGCCGCCAACAAGCCCGACGGTCTGCCCACTAAGTCCACTAGAGGCAAAAGTAACAATGCAGTGCGGAAAGGGGAAAGCTGGTAAAGTAATCTCTACAGCTACTATGCCTCTATCTAGATGCTCAAAAGTGGGACAGAAAGAAAAAGATGCTACAACTAGCTCTCGACTCGAATCACCCAATCACAACTGACTGCCGCATAGGGTCCAGTCAACCTGCGCCTACCTACTGCCGTCACGTCCCGGGGGACCGGACTTACGTAGGGCGTCCGTGACTGCCACTAACTGGCCCAGCCAGAGGGACTGTGTCCGTGACTGCCACTAACTGGCCCAGCCAGAGGGAACACTGCGTCGACAAGTCGCGATAGAAGAACAGGCCCAACTCCGGAGTGGCTCTCGAGGGGAGCGACCCCACCGAGGAAAGTATCCGCGCATCTCTGTCGAGCTCAAATGTGGCTCATGCAGGCTATAATCCAAATCCTCGATCAACAAGATCGACTGAAACCAAAAGAACACTGTCTCACACACAGGCTGGAAAACTGCACAGCCGAGACTCACTGTCACTCAAAATAGCTCTCAAGATCTCAAATCTACAACCCAAGTCACTTTCCCAAGGAAACCTGGTCTACAGACTGCTAACAACTCCACTCGGTCCCCAGACACGAGTGTAAAAGCATCCCATAATAATCTGACCTCTCGACCCACTACTTGGGCGAGGAGAACTCTAAGTCCAGAGTGATATACAGAAAAGTGATGTGGAAATGTCTAGAGCAATAAAACCTAGCCCAAGTTGAGGTCTTCTACAGTCTGGCTGAACATGCAACATGTGACAGTGGTGCTAGGTCAAGTTCCAAGATAAATAATAAATAACAGCATGGAGGGAGCAGGATAATAATAATTAACAGCTTAGGGAGCAAGAATAATCACAGGATCATCTAACTATAACAGGAACATCAATTTACGCCTTCTAGCATGCTGGGCATCAAACATTAAAACATGCAAGTCCCTAAAGTTAGAATTAGTCCACAGTCCGCTGATCTTGAAAAGAGGTCACCCACCTGATGCGCTGATCAGTCCAAGTCCTACAGCTGATAATACCAGGAAAACTGCAACACCAAATCTAACAGGTCCAGCACCGCCCAACAGTCCCTGGGTACAACACAAGGTTACAAAAACGCTTAACACCCAAAATCTGCCAAGAGAAATCATGCTGAAATTTCAGCCGCAGAGAAGCCAGTAATTCACCTGCAGGAAATGCTCGATAAATTCCAGATAAAATACCCCGGTGTTCTACGCGTCGATGGCTTCGAAACAAGTACCTGCACGTCCAAAACGGAGTCCTCTACACTGAGATAAAAATCCGGCAAGGGAAGCACCCCAAACCAAACTGTACCAAATTCCTGTAACAACAAACCGCAGGAAAAGGGGATTCTCACCTTCGGGCACAATCCAGAAAAATCTGAGAAAAATCCAGGAGATTCCTTGCGAAGAGTAGATGAATTTTGCCTTTTGAATCGCCTTGATCCGATGCCTGTGCGCGAAGCTACAGCAAGAACACCGCAGTGCTGTCCAAAAATCCGTGAAGAAAAAGGGGTCAAAAGGGAGCTCGGAAAACTCTGAGATCAGCACGGAAATCGAGGTAGCTCAAAACACAGGAGTTGAAGTCCTACCTGTCTGGAATCCGAGGGCGCAAAAATCGTCGAAAAAGGAGGTCGGGGTGAGTCGGGAGAGCCCAAACACTGCAGAGGGACGAAGCGGGTCGAAGATGAACAAGCGTCGCGCCGCGCCGTAAAATAGTTAGCCTCGGGATGCGTGCCTCCGAAAATCCTCAAATTCCTCCAAAGAGTAGAGCTCGGAGTGGGGAAGAACTTCTCTGAAGGCTCCACAGGGAAAAGGAGAAGAAAAAAGCTTAGAAGAAGCCCAAGAAGCCTATTTATAGGCTGGGCCCAAACACAAGTGGGCCGGGTTTCCGGGCGCAGAATTCGGGCGCCATGCGCCCGGAAATCCGGTCGGACCGACTCCATCCGACGCGCCCGAAACACCCAGGTGACGCCACGTCACCCCGCAACAGGAAACAGCGGCGCCGACGCCCCGCAGTGCGCCACGTAGCCGTCGCGCGGTCAGCGGGGTAGGTACGGCCCCCCAACCGCACGCTGACGCGTGGCGCACTCAAGTGTGGCCACCACTCGCGTTGCGACGCGTGGCGCACTCGAGTGCGGCCGACAGCCGCGTCAGCGCCCCCCCGTGCGTCTACAGTCCCAAGGCGGGTCCCCACGCATTGCGTGCGCCGCGCGAACTGAGCCCGCCACTCAGCTGCCGCCACGTGTCCCTGCGCCGGGTCTATGCACCCGCGCGGGGAGCTACGTGGACCGAGCCCCCAGCGCCCGCCAATCGGGGACCGAAACGTGGTCCCGCCCAGGGTTCCTGCACCGGCGTTCAAACCGTGCACCCGCCGGTCAAACCCAGTGAACCGCACATCCAAGGCCAGCGAATCCCCGCCTGCCACGTGTCCTGCGCCGGGCTCATGCACCCGGCCGCGCCGCTCCGTGGACCGAACGTCGCGAACCGGCCAATTACAGGCCGCCACGTGGCAACCGGCGGTCCACCAACACCCCCGTGCACCAGAAAGTTCCGAAAACTTCCGGAGGCCCGTTTTTGGTCATCCGGACTCCAAATTAACAAGCAAATAGCCGTTCTCAAGCGTTTTTCCGTGCTGAATCCAATTCCAACCTCTGTTTGGCCAAAATCCTTATAAAAATTTCGGCAAATCCAGCCGAAAGCCAACACAGTAAAAGTTAACACACTGGGTCCATCTGTGGCATCCCCTTGATGCACCATGGACCAGATACACCAACACCAGGTGTTGTAAACAGTGGATTCACCAGGAAAGCTGCACGGGGTTAGGGTCTCTACATCCTCCCCCACTAAAAGGAAGTTTCGTCCCCGAAACAAAGAAAGAACAACAGACGTACCTCAACCGGAAGTCTCGAACAGGAAAGGGTATGAATCCCGCATCACCGTCTCCAGCTCCCAAGTAGCCTCTCGCTCCTCGTGATTGCTCCACAGGATCTTCACATACGGAATGGTCCGGTTGCGCAATTCCCTCTCCTCACGAGCAAGAATTCGCAACGGGCGCTCCTCATAACCAAGATCCTCGCTAAACTCCAGGGAAGTGAAGTCGATCACGTGCGAAGGGTCGAAAACATATCTCCTCAAAGCCGAGACGTGGAAGACGTCATGAACTCCGGCCAGGCGTGGTGGAAGGGCAACCCTATAAGCCACTGGGCCAATCCTCTCAAGTACCTCGAAGGGTCCAATGAAGCGGGGACTGAGCTTCCCCCGAACTCCGAATCTCCTGACCCCTTTCGAAGGCGAGACCTTCAAAAAGACATGATCCCCAATCTGAAACTCTAGGTCTCGCCGTCGAGTATCAGCGTAGCTCCTCTGACGACTCTGGGCTATCTCGAGGTGTCGGCGAACTAAACGAACCTTCTCTTCTGCCTCCAACAATAATTCCGGTCCCAAAGTTCTCCTTTCACCCACGTCACTCCAATGCAGGGGCGACCGGCACTTGCGTCCATACAACGCCTCAAACGGAGCCATCTGAATGCTCGCTTGATAGCTGTTGTTGTACGCAAACTCAACCAGTGCTAAGTGCCGATACCACCCTCCTCCAAAATCCATCACGCACGCTCTCAACATGTCCTCGAGGGTCTGTATGGTGCGCTCCGACTGTCCATCGGTCTGTGGGTGGAAAGCAGTGCTAAATCTGAGCTGGGTCCCCAAGGCTGAATGTAAACTCCCCCAGAAACGTGATACAAACCTCGGGTCCCTGTCTGATACAATCGAGGCGGGTATACCGTGCATCCTCACTATCTCATCCAAATATAACTGTGCCAGACGATCCAACGACCAAGTCATCTGTACAGGCAAGAAGTGTGCAGACTTGGTGAGTCTATCAACGATAACCCATATAGCATCGGCCCCACTCTGCGCCCTAGGCAGTCCCGTGACGAAGTCCATGGTGATGTGGTCCCACTTCCACTCGGGAATTGGAAGACTCTGTAACTTGCCAGCAGGAACACGGTGCTCCGCCTTCACTTGCTGACAAGTTAAACAATGAGCCACAAATCTTCCAATATCCCGCTTCATTCCAGGCCACCAAAAATGTGCCTTGAGGTCCTTATACATCTTAGTACCACCTGGATGAATGGTATAAGGTGTATAATGGGCCTCCCTCAAAATCTGATCTCTGAGCTCAGTGTCCATAGGCACACATACTCGGTCCCTGTACCGCAGTACTCCCGAGCTATCCACTGCAAAATCCCCTAACTGATCGGCCAGAATCTGCGATCTAATCCTCGTCAAGTGGGGGTCCTCACTCTGTGTCTCCCTAATCCTGTCCAACAGAGTGGGCTGCAAGACCATGGACATGAGTCTAGCAGAGACCCCAGGGGATACTACCTCTATCTGTAGGCGTCTCAACTGCTCCACAAGCGGTGGCTGCTGTGTAATCAACATGCTCAAGCTCTGTGCTGATCTCCTACTCAAAGCATCTGCTACTACATTGGCCTTGCCGGGATGATACAGGATGCTCACATCATAGTCCTTTAATAACTCCAACCACCGGCGTTGCCTCAAATTCAGTTCCTTTTGAGTAAACAAGTACTTTAAACTCTTATGATCTGTGTAGATTTCGCAGTGCTCCCCGTAGAGGTAATGCCGCCACAACTTCAGCGCGAAAACCACGGCTGCAAGCTCCAAATCATGAGTAGGGTAATTCTTCTCATAATCCTTTAACTGCCGTGAAGCATAAGCAATTACCCTACCATGCTGCATCAAAACACATCCCAAGCCGCTGTGAGAGGCGTCACTATAAATCACAAATCCCTCGCCCATCACCGGTAGTGCTAGAACTGGTGCCGAGATCAATCTCCTCTTGAGCTCCTCAAAACTCTCTTGGCACCGCTCAGTCCACACAAACTTAATCCCCTTCCTGGTCAAACTGGTAAGGGGAGTAGAGAGCTTCGCAAAACCCTCTACGAACCGACGGTAATAACCTGCTAATCCAAGAAAGCTACGGACCTCAGTAACCGTCGTCGGTCTAGGCCAATCCCGAACTGCATCAATCTTCGTCGGGTCCACTGCCACTCCTGCGGCTGATACAACGTGGCCTAGAAATGCAACCTCCCGAAGCCAAAATTCGCACTTTTTTAACTTGGCATACAGCTCCTTCTCTCGCAGAAGCTGCAGCACTATCCTCAAGTGCTCCTCATGCTCTGTATCACTTCGGGAGTAAATCAGGATGTCGTCAATGAACACAACGACAAACCGGTCCAAGTACGGCTGAAATACCCGGTTCATTAAATCCATAAATGCGGCAGGGGCATTAGTTAGACCAAAAGGCATAACAGTAAACTCATAATGCCCATACCGGGATCTAAAAGCCGTCTTGGAGATGTCCTCGGCCCTCACCCTCAACTGGTGGTAACCTGACTGGAGATCAATCTTGGAGAACACAGACGCTCCCTGTAACTGATCAAACAGATCATCAATCCGTGGAAGGGGGTACTTGTTCCGGATGGTCACTTTATTCAGCTCTCTGTAGTCGACACATAATCGAAGCGACCCATCCTTCTTCTTCACAAATAAAACAGGCGCTCCCCACGGAGAAACACTGGGCCTCACAAAGCCCACATCCATCAAGTCCTGCAACTGGGCCTTCAGCTCTCTCAGCTCGGCAGGTGCCATCCTATAGGGTGCCTTCGAGATAGGTGCGGTTCCTGGAACCACATCAATCACGAACTCAATCTCCCTCTCCGGCGGCATGGTCGACAACTCTGAGGGAAACACATCTGGGAACTCGCGGACAATAGGAATATCCTCGAGTCCCAGTGCCGCCGTAGGCACCTCCACAACCGTCGCCAGGAAGGCGGTACAACCTCTACTCATCATCCGCCGGGCTCTCGCCGAAGAAATCGTCATGGCAAATAGGGTACTCTGGCAGCCTCTGAAAACGAACACCTCCTGCCCCGGCTCGCGGAGGGTCACCGTCCTCTCTCTGCAGTCAATGGTGGCGAAATACCGAGCTAACCAATCCATGCCAAGTACCACGTCGAAATCCTGGAGCTGCCGCAAGACGAGCAAGTCTGCCGGCAGGACCCAGGGTCCCAACTGTACCGGGCAATCCCTACAACACTCCTCGACATGCAAGACATGGCCTGGGATCTGAACCTCTAATGCATGCGACAATGAAACTACCTCTATACCATGTAGGGATGCAAATGCTCTAGTAATAAATGAATGCGATGCACCGGTATCAAAAAGAGCATGAGTACGAACTGCAGAAATCAAAATAGTACCTGCGACGACATGATCGGCTGCTGAAGCATCCTCAACCTGGGCGGCATAGACTCGCCCGCTCTGCGCCGGGGGACGTCGCTCTGACTGTCGCGAAGAGGAAGAAGCCTGATCAGGCCTACCATAGGCCACAGAAGGCCCTGCTGTCAAGTGGGGAGCAGAAGGTGCTGAGGCCGCGGAAGGAGCTGGAGGACCTGCCCTGGGGCACGAACTCTGAATGTGACCGGCCTGTCCACAACGGTAACAACGGCCGTGTCTCTGCTGACAATGCATCGGTAAGTGCGGCCCTCCACAAAAGACACATCGCTCCTGACGGGGCTGCCGCGAAGTCTGCTGCTGCTGGGATGACTGCTGAGGTCGAGGCGGACGACGCTGCTGCGAAGACTGATGAGATGATCCCGATCTCTGGCGCCCCTGACATCCACGACCCTGAGGATGGAAACGTGGGGGTCTCGGGGGTCCCTGCCTACTCGACTGCCCCTCCTCCACCGGCGCCGGGCGCTTCGCCCCAGGAGTCCCTACGGGGGCTGGAGCCACCTCATCCATAACTACCTCTCCAGACTCAACATATAACGCCTGCTCCATCGAGGCCTCTAACGTCTGCAATCTGCGGGAGCGAACAAGCTGAAAAATGTCCCGGCGCAGCCCCCGCTCAAACATGTAAACCTGGTGAGCCTCATCCCTGGCCACGTGAGGCATACTAGCCAACAGCTGATTGAAGTTAGCTATGTACACATGCACGGGCCTATCCCCCTGGCGGAGATTCCTCAGCTGCTCCTCCAGTCTCTGACGTACACTCTCAGGAAAGAAGGCCCCCAGAAGAAGTCTGCGGAACTCCGCCCACGGAAGAATCTGTGTCCCAGACGGACCAGCAGGCCGCACACGCCGCCACCAAGCCTCGGCGTTGCCCTCCAGATAATGCGCTGCCAAGAAGACCCGAAACCGATCGTCGACGAATAAACTCTCAAAGTGACGCTCCATGGCCGTAACCCAAGTCTCGGCCTCCCATGGCTCAGCACCCAGACCAGAGAAACGGGATGGATCGAACCGACGAAACCTCATCAAGAGATCTACCGCTGCCTGCTGCTCAGAAGAAGAAAAAGGGCCCGACGACTCAGACGGTGGTCTGCTGGAAACCGGCTCGACAGGAACAGCTGGTGCTGACGGAACCACAGGGGGCGCTGCAGCTGGCGAAGAGGGCACGGGGGAACTCTCAGGGGGTGCTACCACAGGCTGCGACCTCTGCTCTAACATAAGCATCATCCGACCCAAGGCCTCCTCCTGGCGTCGGGAAGCCTCCTCCTGGCGTCGGGAAGTCTCCTCCTGGCGCTGCACAGCCTCAGACATCTGTGCCAACTGGGCACGAAGCTCCAAAACCTCACTCTGCTGTCCCTGCCCCGAGTCCTCCGGCTCGGGCTCAGAGGAAGAAGGCTGCGAACGCGTCGACATCGTGCGTCGCGGAGGCATCACACGCCTGAGGGAAAAAGAGAAACAGTTAGAACCCCAAACAAAACACGACCCAATCTAGCGAAAGTCAAAGGGCATGTCCCCCTTCCCATAGTACTATGTTGTCTGCAGCCAACATAGTCGCCACCGAAGGAAGACATGTCGATCACTCATCCCATCCACTGGGAGAGTTAGGAACCCAATCAAGACTCTCGCTAACAGATTACGGCTCTCACGTAAGTCATCCTAGGGTCCAACCACAAGCCTAGGGTTTCTAAGTCCGCAATGACCTACATCCTAGGCTCTGATACCACTCTAATCTGTCACGCCCCGGGTCGAAACTGCGACCCGGGCTCGCCAACAGATCCGCCGCCCATACGGGAAGCCCCGTATAGGCGTAGCGACTAACCTGCGAAAGAGATCTACACTAAACAGATATCAGAGCTGAAAGTAAAAGCTGGATAAAATAAAAACAACTCTCATAAAATATACAACCAGAGTCCTCACCAAAATACAAATATCTCTCAAAATAAGAAGAGTACAACTCAATCCTCACTACAAGGTCACTCGACAAGAACTCTCAAAAGGTAGGGAGGTACATCTACTCTCAAGCGACATCTGGTAGGGATCTATCTCGCGACTCCCTTACCTCGATCAGTCGGGTCAGCAACAGGTGCGGCAGGAACTGGAGCAGAAGAAGAAATCCCTGGGGAAAAAAAAATACCACGACGGGTGTGAGAACTACGTCCCAAGTAGTTCTCAGTGGGTGCCGCCAACAAGCCCGACGGTCTGCCCACTAAGTCCACTAGAGGCAAAAGTAACAATGCAGTGCGGAAAGGGGAAAGCTGGTAAAGTAATCTCTACAGCTACTATGCCTCTATCTAGATGCTCAAAAGTGGGACAGAAAGAAAAAGATGCTACAACTAGCTCTCGACTCGAATCACCCAATCACAACTGACTGCCGCATAGGGTCCAGTCAACCTGCGCCTACCTACTGCCGTCACGTCCCGGGGGACCGGACTTACGTAGGGCGTCCGTGACTGCCACTAACTGGCCCAGCCAGAGGGACTGTGTCCGTGACTGCCACTAACTGGCCCAGCCAGAGGGAACACTGCGTCGACAAGTCGCGATAGAAGAACAGGCCCAACTCCGGAGTGGCTCTCGAGGGGAGCGACCCCACCGAGGAAAGTATCCGCGCATCTCTGTCGAGCTCAAATGTGGCTCATGCAGGCTATAATCCAAATCCTCGATCAACAAGATCGACTGAAACCAAAAGAACACTGTCTCACACACAGGCTGGAAAACTGCACAGCCGAGACTCACTGTCACTCAAAATAGCTCTCAAGATCTCAAATCTACAACCCAAGTCACTTTCCCAAGGAAACCTGGTCTACAGACTGCTAACAACTCCACTCGGTCCCCAGACACGAGTGTAAAAGCATCCCATAATAATCTGACCTCTCGACCCACTACTTGGGCGAGGAGAACTCTAAGTCCAGAGTGATATACAGAAAAGTGATGTGGAAATGTCTAGAGCAATAAAACCTAGCCCAAGTTGAGGTCTTCTACAGTCTGGCTGAACATGCAACATGTGACAGTGGTGCTAGGTCAAGTTCCAAGATAAATAATAAATAACAGCATGGAGGGAGCAGGATAATAATAATTAACAGCTTAGGGAGCAAGAATAATCACAGGATCATCTAACTATAACAGGAACATCAATTTACGCCTTCTAGCATGCTGGGCATCAAACATTAAAACATGCAAGTCCCTAAAGTTAGAATTAGTCCACAGTCCGCTGATCTTGAAAAGAGGTCACCCACCTGATGCGCTGATCAGTCCAAGTCCTACAGCTGATAATACCAGGAAAACTGCAACACCAAATCTAACAGGTCCAGCACCGCCCAACAGTCCCTGGGTACAACACAAGGTTACAAAAACGCTTAACACCCAAAATCTGCCAAGAGAAATCATGCTGAAATTTCAGCCGCAGAGAAGCCAGTAATTCACCTGCAGGAAATGCTCGATAAATTCCAGATAAAATACCCCGGTGTTCTACGCGTCGATGGCTTCGAAACAAGTACCTGCACGTCCAAAACGGAGTCCTCTACACTGAGATAAAAATCCGGCAAGGGAAGCACCCCAAACCAAACTGTACCAAATTCCTGTAACAACAAACCGCAGGAAAAGGGGATTCTCACCTTCGGGCACAATCCAGAAAAATCTGAGAAAAATCCAGGAGATTCCTTGCGAAGAGTAGATGAATTTTGCCTTTTGAATCGCCTTGATCCGATGCCTGTGCGCGAAGCTACAGCAAGAACACCGCAGTGCTGTCCAAAAATCCGTGAAGAAAAAGGGGTCAAAAGGGAGCTCGGAAAACTCTGAGATCAGCACGGAAATCGAGGTAGCTCAAAACACAGGAGTTGAAGTCCTACCTGTCTGGAATCCGAGGGCGCAAAAATCGTCGAAAAAGGAGGTCGGGGTGAGTCGGGAGAGCCCAAACACTGCAGAGGGACGAAGCGGGTCGAAGATGAACAAGCGTCGCGCCGCGCCGTAAAATAGTTAGCCTCGGGATGCGTGCCTCCGAAAATCCTCAACTTCCTCCAAAGAGTAGAGCTCGGAGTGGGGAAGAACTTCTCTGAAGGCTCCACAGGGAAAAGGAGAAGAAAAAAGCTTAGAAGAAGCCCAAGAAGCCTATTTATAGGCTGGGCCCAAACACAAGTGGGCCGGGTTTCCGGGCGCAGAATTCGGGCGCCATGCGCCCGGAAATCCGGTCGGACCGACTCCATCCGACGCGCCCGAAACACCCAGGTGACGCCACGTCACCCCGCAACAGGAAACAGCGGCGCCGACGCCCCGCAGTGCGCCACGTAGCCGTCGCGCGGTCAGCGGGGTAGGTACGGCCCCCCAACCGCACGCTGACGCGTGGCGCACTCAAGTGTGGCCACCACTCGCGTTGCGACGCGTGGCGCACTCGAGTGCGGCCGACAGCCGCGTCAGCGCCCCCCCGTGCGTCTACAGTCCCAAGGCGGGTCCCCACGCATTGCGTGCGCCGCGCGAACTGAGCCCGCCACTCAGCTGCCGCCACGTGTCCCTGCGCCGGGTCTATGCACCCGCGCGGGGAGCTACGTGGACCGAGCCCCCAGCGCCCGCCAATCGGGGACCGAAACGTGGTCCCGCCCAGGGTTCCTGCACCGGCGTTCAAACCGTGCACCCGCCGGTCAAACCCAGTGAACCGCACATCCAAGGCCAGCGAATCCCCGCCTGCCACGTGTCCTGCGCCGGGCTCATGCACCCGGCCGCGCCGCTCCGTGGACCGAACGTCGCGAACCGGCCAATTACAGGCCGCCACGTGGCAACCGGCGGTCCACCAACACCCCCGTGCACCAGAAAGTTCCGAAAACTTCCGGAGGCCCGTTTTTGGTCATCCGGACTCCAAATTTAACAAGCAAATAGCCGTTCTCAAGCGTTTTTCCGTGCTGAATCCAATTCCAACCTCTGTTTGGCCAAAATCCTTATAAAAATTTCGGCAAATCCAGCCGAAAGCCAACACAGTAAAAGTTAACACACTGGGTCCATCTGTGGCATCCCCTTGATGCACCATGGACCAGATACACCAACACCAGGTGTTGTAAACAGTGGATTCACCAGGAAAGCTGCACGGGGTTAGGGTCTCTACACAAAGAAAGTGGCTAAGCAAAACAAGAGTTTGAGAGGGAGATTGCATGATCTCGAAGAAGAAGCAAAAAGAGCGACTTCTCTCTCAAACGCTCTTGAAGTGGAAAGGGAAAACCTGATAAAAGAAAATGCTTCCCTTCAAGAGTCCAATGAGCAACTTGAAAAGGAACATACAAATCTGGTGGATAACGCGAATCACTTTTCAAAGCTCTACAACGAGGCTCGACAGGATAACCTGGAAATGACAAAGACCATTTTCCAACTCAAGAATGACTTACAGCGATTCTCTTCAGGAAGGAGTAAGTTGGATAGACTTCTTGGTCTTGGTCAATCAAATAGGTTCGGCCTCGGATACACTCAAACTGGAAACAGTCCAAGTTTGAGTGGGACAGTTTTTGTGCCTCAGTCGGTATCTCCTCCTCCGACACCGGAATTCAAGACAAACAACGACAACAAACCTACTTCATCCTCTTTGGGATCGTCAAGATCTAAGGTATGTTTTCGTTGTGGTGTTTCAGGGCACATAAGAAGATTTTGCAAGACGGGAGTCGAACGCTCATCTCAAGCACCTCTTGCATCAACTACCAAAAAGGCTCCTTTCCGGAAATCAAAGCAAAACTTTTCAAATGAAAAGAGACTTGGTAGTTCACCGAGCAAGACGACTTCATCAAGGAGCAACAATCGTTTTAACAAGACGCTTTCACCTAGGCACAAAACTTCACGACCATTACAGACGCATTCCAAAAAGGTTTGGGTGCGCAAAGGTGAAATTTTCCCTTGTCTTGTTTCCAATATTTCCTTGCATGCATATGATAGCTCGTCTTGGTATCTGGATAGCGGGTGTTCCCGTCACATGACCGGTGACAAAAATAGTTTTCAAAATCTTGAGAAAATCTCCGGAGGACACGTTGTTTTCGGAGACGGTCGATCTTCCAAAATTGTTGGAAAAGGGACGGTAGCTATTCCAGATGGCCCGATTTTGAAAAACGTCTTATTTGTTGATGGCCTTAAGACTAACCTCATAAGCATAAGTCAACTTTGCGACAATGGTTTTTCAGTTAACTTTTCATCGGTTGAATGCGTTGTAACTGATAAGGACCATGCTTTCTTTCTAAAAGGGGTTAGATCTGAAAACAATTGTTATGTTGTTCCTAATAAATTTTCTGAAAATTGTAACTTAGCCGCTTTGAATAATGAAACTCTTTGGCATGAAAGGCTAGGTCACTTAAATTTTAAGGAACTTACTAGAATTTCAAACAAGGACGTGGTCAAGGGGATTCCAAAGCTTTTATTTAAACAAAACGTTGTGTGTGGTGGTTGCCAAAAGGGAAAACAGTCTAGGACTGCACACAAGAACTTGAACCACGTTGGTACAAAACGGCCCTTGGAACTTTTGCACATGGACTTAATGGGGCCGACCCGTCAACCATCTTTGGGAGGTAAATGGTACATCTTTTTATTGGTTGATGATTTCTCTCGGTTTTCATGGGTAGCATTTTTAAGAGAGAAAGCTGATACGTTTGACTCTTTTCATGAGATTTGCCATCGTATTATGATTGAAAAGAATGAAAAGATCATTCGTGTTAGAAGTGATAGGGGTGGAGAATTCATAAATTCAAAATTCATTAACTTTTGTACTTCAAATGGCATTAAACATGAATTCTCGGCACCCTATACACCTCAGCAGAATGGTGTTGTTGAGCGCAAAAACAGGGTTGTCCAAGAGATGGCGCGTGTGATGCTTCATAGCCGGAAATTACCGCTACATTTTTGGGCTGAAGCTGTGAACACCGCTGTCTATGTCATTAACAGAGTGTATTTGCGCCCAGGAACCTTGAATACACCATATGAGCTGTGGTTTAGTAGAAAACCGGATATCAAGTACTTTCGTATCTTCGGGAGTCGATGTTACATCTTACGTGACCGTGAAAATCTTGGAAAGTTCGACTCTCGAAGTGATGAAGGGATCTTTTTGGGTTATTCTACGAATAGCAGAGCATATCGAGTATTTAACATTGAATCTAAGACGATCGTAGAATCTATAAATGTTAAAGTAGATGAAGCTTCTCATTTTGAATCTGAAAAATCTACCCTCGATATCTCTCTAGATGATGATTCTCCTGCTAGTGCATCTTCTCATAATAATACTTCCAATATTAATGATGCATCTAATGGTTCTTCTAGTTTATCTGATCTGCAGGAATCATCTCGTGTACCTCCGAGTACTCCGTTTCAACAAACGCTACGAATCTCCAAGGATCATCCGGAATCGAACATCATTGGAGATCCACAAGAAGGAGTTAGAACTCGAAGGCAGTTGGTTTGCGGATTTGCTTGCTACGTATCTTTAATCGAACCAAAGACAATAGATGAAGCTCTTCAGGATGACTACTGGATTAAAGCAATGCAGGAAGAGCTCCATCAATTTGAGCGAAACAAAGTCTGGGAATTAACGAAGCCTCCAAAGCAACATAATGTGATAGGTACCAAATGGATCTTCAAAAACAAGAAAGATGAAGATGGTACTATCATCAGGAACAAGGCACGACTAGTTGCTCAAGGCTACTCTCAAGTAGAAGGTATAGACTTTGACGAAACTTTCGCCCCTGTAGCTAGACTCGAGTCCATTCGTATATTGTTTGCTATTGCTTGTCATTTTAAAATCAAATTATTTCAAATGGACGTCAAGAGCGCATTTCTAAATGGGTTTTTAAATGAGGAAGTTTATGTAGCTCAACCGAAAGGTTTTGTAGATCATAAACAACCTAACCATGTTTTTCGTTTGAAAAAGGCTCTTTACGGTCTGAAACAAGCACCGCGAGCATGGTACGAAAGGTTAACAAAGCACCTTTTGGAGAAGGGCTATACTCGAGGGGGAGCTGACAGGACTCTCTTTGTGAAGCATTATCAAAATAATTTCATTGTAGCACAAATCTATGTCGATGACATTGTATTTGGTGCAACAAAAGATAATGATGCTTCTAAATTCGCGGAGACCATGGAAAGCGAATTTGAGATGTCCATGATGGGCGAACTGTCTTATTTTCTTGGATTGCAAATTAAACAAAATGATGAAGGTATTCACTTGAGTCAATCCAAGTATGCACTGGAGTTGGTCAAAAAGTTTGATCTAGAAAATTGTAAAGATTTTCCAACTCCAATGGGAACTAGCCACAAGGGACTTGGAAGTGAATCACATAGTGAGAATGTAGACGAGAAACTGTATAGAAGTATGATTGGAAGTCTACTTTACCTCACGGCTAGTCGCCCGGATATATCCTTTAGTGTTGGGATTTGCGCGAGATATCAATCAGCACCAAAGGAGGTTCACCTGAAAGCGGTGAAACGGATCATCCGGTATATCAAAGGATCAATTAATTTCGGAATTTGGTATCCTATGGGAACAAGTCTGGACATTGTTGGATACTCAGATGCCGATTGGGCAGGATCAGTGGATGATCGGAAAAGCACGAGTGGTGCATGCTTCTATCTTGGCCATTGCCTTGTTGCATGGCACAGTAAAAAGCAGAATTGCATAGCACTCTCGACTGCCGAAGCGGAATACATTTCAGCTGGAAGTTGCTCAACTCAACTCATTTGGATGAAAAGCGTACTGAGCGACTTCCGCATTTCAGCATCTTCGGTAACAATTCTTTGTGACAACACAAGTGCAATTAACATTTCTAAAAACCCTGTGTTGCACTCTAGAACAAAACATATTGAACTTAGATATCATTTTCTTAGAGAGCTAGTTGAATCAAATACTCTTCAACTTTCATATATTTCAACTGAAGATCAATTAGCTGACTTTTTAACAAAACCTTTGGATCAAAAACGTTTTATTCATTTACGAAAAGCAATTGGGATGCTTTCCTTGAAATAATCTTCTTTTTGAAATCTTTGCTTAGGATAGGCTTTGTATTTGTTTTTGTTTTGTTCATTATCTATGTTTATACATAGGATATTAATTGAGCATAGATCTTAATTGACTTTAATTGCATCTGTTCACACATTTAGAAATTTATTATGCTTTTGCCATCATAATATTTCATTGTTGCAATGATCGTTTATGTTAATTAAATCATCTTCTAAAGTGATCAAAGTCAATCTCTCTCTCAATGATCTCTTGGTATAGTCATTATCTTATTTGACTGTTTAGTCGAGTATGAAATCGAGATCAATTTTTGGTTGAATACTTTATATCTTAAATAATTGATAGCCAATTGAGGGGGAGTCAAAGATAATGTAAAATGCTCAAAAGATGTGGAAAGAGTTACATCCCAATGAGGAGTGTGAAAACTACCACCACATGGAGGAAAGAGCTACCACCTCGGTCGTCCGAGTATTGTGTGCAGCTACCACGTGTATACCAAGCATGGTTGTTCAAATTTTTGATTAAGTAAAATGCATGTTGAAATACTTGACTCTGTCAAATTTCAAGGTTGGTATAAGGTGGGATTTTAATGAAAGATGCTCAAAGAGCCACTCTCATCAACAGATTGTCTAGAAATATTATCTACCATATTTGGGATTTCAAACATCTATTGATCTTTGTATTTCATTTTCTTTACCGAATTGATTATTTGATAAAGGCATTACTCATAAGATCAAGTTAGATGTAATTGAAGGTGTTCAACTTTAAGGGATTTAATTCTTGTAAATTTTCGTTTCATTTTTGGATATTACTGATAGATTTAGCATAATCTAATTCTTGTTGTGTGAAACGATGCTTTTTGTTTAAAGTTAATACACCTTTGTGCTTACAATCTTTTTCTGGTTTTTCTTGAATTTCTCTGAAATTTTTCTAAAGAAAAAGTTTGGGGCCGATCCGGATTGGACCTGCCGATCCGGATCCCGAACGCAGTTTTTTCACTGCGGGTAGCCGATCCGGATCGCAAGCTCGGGAGGATCCGGATCGCGGCTAGGTTTTTATAAAGAACAAAAGGGTTTTGATTTCTTTTACTCCAATCTTTTGTTCAAAAGTTTCCAGAGCGCTTCTCTCTAGATTTCATCCTCCTTGGAAACTTTCAAACTCAAGTTCTTCAATTCCAAGTAAGTTTTTATTGATCAAAATCTCGGTTTTTCACCGTTTTTCTTTTTTCCTCCTCAAACGCACGAATTTCTTGGATCAACTTTGTTTGTGGATGGTTTTTGATCAAATTTCTTTTGAAATAAGAACTCTGGGTTGTTTAGTTTTGATTATATGCTAGGTTTTCCCATGATTAACGGATTTTTAGGCTTCGATTTCTAAAATTTCGGTTTTAGGGCATATAATAAGGATTTTCGAAATTCATGCAATTGATCTATTTTTAAAAGTCCTTTTGCAAAACTAATTTGATTCTTAGTCTCTCTACATGATAATGATTCTTCGGATACAATTTTTGAAAACTAAGAATTTTTGTGTTCTTGAGTTGGTTTTCACAGGACACCTTCTTAACTCAAGCACTTTGATCAATGACACTTAATTCAATGAGTTTCTCTTGGTTAATCCTTCTCCTGGCTTCAATGATGCACACAAGTACATATGTTAAAAGGGAACCAGATGATTCAACTCAAAACAAGACGAAAAATGCAGAGGAAGACAGCTCAGACTATGATGATGAAGAATGGGATGAATTCTTCAAAGATGTTCAACAGAAAATTGATGAGGAAAACAGGAAATCTGTCAAGGGCAAAAGGCTAATGAAATCTGCATCAACAACTAAGCAATATACGAGACGGAAGACTGTCCAATGGAGTGAAAATCAGCCTAGTAGGCCTCTCACCAGAGCTCGCTCACTCTCTGGAATTCTACAAACTGAATCTCCATGGGTTACGGGACCGGATGCCCCATCTGCATCTACACAGCATCCATCACACACGAAGAGACAGGCTACAGACGCTGATGTGTTGAAATCGCTTCGACAGGAACAACAAAGACTGTCTGCTGAACAAGAAAGAATGTCGAAGGAACTTCAGCAACTTTCCTCTAAACAGAAGAAGATCAAGAAGAAGTGCTCAACTATTTCGACAATGCTTAAAGGGATTTTGAGCAAGCTCAGTTGTACCAGCTCCGACTCCTCCGACTGAACTGCACCTTCCTTTTTTCTTCTTTTTGTGCAGGATTTTGATTTTGGGATTTAGTCTTATACTTACTTTTAGCTTAGTTCTCAGGTTTTACGTTTTATTGGAACTTTTTCACTCTCCTAACATTTCGTAGTCTTAACTACATTTTGGCTTTGTTTTGTGACAAAAAGGGGGAGAGAGTTGTTGAGAACTTTGAACAATGATGATGATGTGAATGAACATCAAGGTAAGGGAACTTGAACAAGAGAACTTTGAACAATGATGATGATGTGAATGAACATCAAGGTAAGGGAACTTGAACAATTGATTGAACAATTGATTGTGAAAATCTTGATGATGAAGATTTTGTATACATCAAGGTAAGTATGATCTCAACTTCAACTTTTGGTTTTTCCATTTGTTTGAATGCATGCCTCGACTAACTATTTGCTAACTATTTGGGCATGTAATATAACTAACAAGTTGATGTTCACTAACAAGTTTGTGACACTTGGTTTTTGATTGCATAGAAGATATGTTGGTTCTTAACTCTGATCAATTACATATCTATATATATATAAGTTTGTCACAAACATGTTCATGACATTTGGTTTTTACGTGCAAAGAAGATATGTTGGTGTTTCTTTAACTATGATCAGTTTACATATCTGAATATAAATGTCATGGTAAGTATAAATGAGTTTAAACTTCATCTCTGTTTGTGGTTTTTGAATAATACAAAATTCTTGAGGTATCTAACGATTTCTTTTGTCAAGAATGATTTCTTTTTGCAGAGAGTACAGATGTCTAAGTCTAGAGTCTGTTTTAGGAGTTTAACTCATGTATTGTATTTTGGATCTTCATTGTAAATTTTTGTTGTATGGTGATAGCAACAAAAATATCTTTTTGAATTTTCTTTAGTGGATCTATGTTTTGTCACGAAACCGCCAAAGGGGGAGATTGTTACGGAATTTGAGTTGGCGTAGTTTCGTGAAAGTCTCAAGTCTTGAAGATTGAAGGTGAAGAAAGTTGGATCATTTAACTCAATCTCAAGAAAGAAGAATTCAAAAGGATCAGGTATGTTTAACTAAAGAATTTGTGTGATCCGAATACTTCTTGTAGTGTAGAAACACTTGGAAGAATCTTTCATTGCATAAAAATCAAAAACTGGACTTGGGACTTGTTCAGGATCCGGATCAGGTTGTTCGATCCGGATCCCGAAGGTGGTTCGTTCATACATCGACGCAATCCGGATCGTAGTCTCTTGATCCGGATCCCGAACGTTGATGTTTGGTGAACTGTATGAACGATCCGGATCGTAGTCACATGATCCGGATCCCGAACCTTCGTTTTTCTGGAATTGGCTGTTTTGTTATGACGATCCGGATCCTAGTTATCACGATCCGGATCGCCGTCCGTAAAAATCCAGAAATGGCAGGTTTTTGATTCTTATCTCCTTCCTAGGGTTTCTAACCTATAAATACACCCTATGACTCCTTTTCTAGAGTGAATCCATATAGCCGTCATTTTCATATATCATCTTATACGGCTATAGATCCACATATAGAGAAGAAAGGAAATCATTAGAGAATACTCTATGTTTCTTCATCTATATTGATTAGTTTGATTCTAGGTTTTCATACTCACATCTTGAGTTGAATCAAACTAATGAATACTTAGATGGTATTTCCGATCTATCTTTGATCTAAGTATTCGGCGGATCATCACCACCCAAAAACAACGATTTACCCCAAAAATCGGCGCGTGGATTCGCGTGTCCTTGTGGATTCAAGGTTCAATCGCTCTCGTGGATTCGGAGCGAGGCACGTTCGTGGATTCGAACGGTGCTATTGGGTGAAGACCGTGGATTCGGTCGGACGTCGTGGATTCGACGTTGGACGCCGTGGATTCGGCGTTGGGCGCAGATCGTGGATTCGAGAAGCGTCGGAGCGAGCGGAGAAGATCCTCTAGGAGCGTATGGAAAAGGTTGAGTCGTAAGTGTGTACGGTAAATCACCTTGTACGTGTTTCAATTCTAGTGGATTTCTGCCGTGTTATCGGTCCCGTGGTTTTTTACTCCGGTGATGGAGTTTTCCACGTAAAAATCTTGCGTGTTATTTTATTTTCCGCATTGGGTTTTATCGCAACGATTTTTGGAGTGTTTATACGTTTACACCTATTCACCCCCCTCTAGGTGTTTCTTCCCCTATTTAGATCCGTATTATATACGACCCAACACATCTGGACGGCTCAATGCCAGAAAAGCTTCGAGGAACTCAAGGACAGACTAACACGGGCGCCAATGCTCACACTGCCGAAGCCCGGAGAGGACTATGAGATCTATTGCGACGCATCACGGAGCGGCCTTGGAAGCGTACTAATGCCACAAGGGAAGGTCATAGTGTCACGCCCCGGGGGTTTAAATAGGCGGAAGACAACCACCAAAAGTTCTCAATTTTGCATATATATATATTTTTTGAAAGTCCTTTCCCCCGGTGCGTGCCCAGACCCGCCGCATATACCGATTCACCCCGCAAACGGGCGGAGTCTCCTCTATATATGCACGGCGTCACGATTACAACAGTTATTTAACTACAGCAGTCTACAAGCATTACCACACGAGATTATCTTGCATAAGGAAATTTAACGAGGCTGATTGATCTTTTGAAAGGATAAATCCACAAGGTTTTAAAAACGGTGCCCACACGACACCTATGTTTTTCAAAACCGTTTTTGAAATCCATAAATCCATAGAGTTTTAAAAACGGTGCCCACACGACACCTATATTTTTCAAAACCGTTTCGAAATACATAAATCCACAGAGTTTTAAAAACGGTGCCCACACGACACCTATGTTTTTCAAAACTGTTTCGAAATCCATAAATCCACAGAGTTTTAAAAACGGTGCCCACCCGACACCAGTGATTTTCAAATTATTTTCGCAATGCTTTTTCGGTAGTTTGAAAACGGCCAACTAACAGATAGTAAAGTAAACATTCATCCACAGCAGTATGAAGTCATCCCAACATCCACATCAACCCCACAAATGTATCAAACCCACATAGCTACTAACAGATAATAAAATGAGCATAAGGAGAAATAAACACAGTCTGTAGCCTCGAAGGGCCAAGAGTCCTCTCGTCGCGGCCTCACCGTTGCCCTAGCTCTCACCCCTGACTGAACCTGTCACAGAGTGGAAAGTCAGTGACACATGGTATAAAGTATGAAATGCAGGAAAGGCTGTAACTAAAGCAAACCATAAGAAAACCAGAGCAACCGCCCTCCTCATCGTGCAATCGACGGTAACCCTCCCCTGCATAATCCAAACCGAGCATCTGCCCCGGCAACCACACCGAGCACCTGCCTCGGCAAACCAGACCGAGCACCTACCTCGGCAAACCACACCAAGTACCTACCTCGGCGAACCACACCGAGCACCTGCCTCAGCAAACCACACCGAGCACCTGCCTCGGCAAACCACACCGCTCTCACCTTGGCGCCTCTAACCCCCCACCTACGGGGACCCGCACTACGTCACCTTGTGGGGTACACGGGTCAACGTACCACTTTTCCGGAAAAGCACACCCTCGCAGTGGCCAAACCGCCGGTGTGCGTGTAACAACCTCGAGCATCGTAACCAAGTACACATACATAGCATAGGGCACCGCGACGCTTGGTCGCCATAATATCGATAATAATATAAAATAAACATTAACAGGCGTTAACAGTAGTAAATCATGCACTTACTTTATTCCTATACATTTCCCAAAATTTCGGAATCTAAAACATCAGAAAACTACCCACCTCAAACACGAAGAAGAAGATGTGCGGAAGCTCCAACTAAAACACCCCCACCTTGTGTCCAAAAAAGCTACATTAAGAATTATTGTTAAAAAACATCATCGTGGTCAAAAACAGTAAAAAACGGGGCGAAACGGGCCAAAAACGGAGCTTCCGGACTCTTAGCCTGGGGGCTGTGCACGGGTCCAGGCGTGGACCGGGTCCACGACAAAAGGCGGCGGCGGCGCAGACCGGGAGCACGCCGCAGCGGTAGACCGCTGCGGCTTGGGCCGGGCCGCGCACGGGCAGAGACCGCGCACTGGGTCCACCCCCGCGGCTGCGGTGGCGAGCACCGGGTGCACGCCTAGTGCGTGCACTACGCGGCCTGGGCTGGGCTGGCGTACGCGCCCTTGCGCCGGGTCCGCACCATCGGGCTGCCGAGGCGTGCGCCGGGTGCACGCCGGTCCGGTGGACCGCGCGGCCTGGCGCACGCATCCGTGCGCCAGGTCCGCGCCCCTGGGCCGCGGAGGCATGCGCCGGGTGCACGCCGGTCCGGTGGACCGCGTGGCCTAAGCTTGGGGCGGATGAACAGTAACCTTCATCGTGTCTTTTTCGGCTCCGGTTGCGACCACGGCGGCTGCGGCGACGACCCCGTGAACACGATAACGGCGGCGGCGGCCTCCCGTTTAACAACGGCGGCGGTGGCCTCCCGTTTAATACCAAACTCGCATCGCACACGACATCGACAAGAAAACCCCACAACGGAAAATCGGAAAAAAAACTCGAACCGCTCACCTTGATTTCGCTGGAGGAGGAGGAAGAAAGAGGATCGTCCGCTCCCCGCTCGATCAATCCCGCAGAAAGGGATCAATTTCTTCTTCCATCTCCGTGTCTCTCAACCTCGGTTCTCTACGCCGTCTTCTTGAAAGGAGGCAAAATATGGGTTGGGGTTTTCCTATACACACCCAGATCGGACATAAGCGCCAACGAAAGGGAAAAAATAAAAATTAAAATAAATTACCAGATAACATCCTTAGCCAATCGAAATTTGAACGAGGGGTCCAGATTATCTCGGAAAGCGTGCCGATCGCCAGCACGGATTCCGATGCGCCCAAGCTAATAGAGAACTTCAAAAATCTTTTCTGGGAGATCCCGGAGTCGGAATTCGAATCCGATCGCCCCCACCGTTCACCATTTTGCGAGCTCTAGCACCTAAAAATACTCGCAAACCCCGACGATCAGCCCATAAATTCTCGAACTTTCAACCCCCCCTAACCACTGAAATAATTAAATTAGAACCAAAACAGAGGGCGGGAAGGTCGAGGTATTACACATAGCCTACGCATCAAGACAGCTCAAGGAATACGAGCAGAACTACCCTACACACGACTTGGAGCTCGCAGCAGGTGTGTTTAATCTAATACTCTGGAGGCACTATCTGTACGGAGCGCACTACAATGTGTTTTCCGATCACCAGAGCCTTAAGTACTTGTTCACACAAACGGAGTTGAATTTACGGCAAAGGCGGTGGCTGGAGCTACTGAAAGACTACGATTTGTCTATCCATTACCACCTCAGAAAGGCAAATGTGGTGGCCGACGCCTTGAGCCGGAAGGGGCAGATGGGGGAAACAACGATGAGCGCCTTTACCCAACAGAATCATCCAATTGCGGAGTTCACGCAATTGAGACTGGAGGTAGTGCCGGTGGGTACAGTTACGCAACTCCTGTCCTTAGTAGTTAAGCCTACTTTGATCGAGAGGATCTTGGAAGGCCAGACAACGGACACACAATTGCAACTTGTGCGGGACAGAATGTCTTCGGAACAAGGGGGCAATTTTATGATTGGCACGGATAACGCAATAAGGTTCCGGGGACGAATCTGTGTGCCCGACGTACCGGAAATGATGAAAGAAATTCTGACAGAAGCGCATAGTGATCCCTACACTGCGCATGTGAGGACCCAGAACCCCACGATGAGTTTACTGGTTGATTGGCAGCTTACAGAGGCCTACGTGGAGTGCCGGTGGTGGTTGTGCACAATTTGGACACGAGTGACGGACTTCGGGCTTAAATTGGATCACGAGAGTGATCGGAGGACCCCGTCGGATGTTTAGAAGTAGTTTCGCGCGAAGCGGATATTAAAATTGGACTCAGCGCAAAGTTTGGACAAAAGAACACCTTCCCGGATGCCTTTGACAATTTTTAGAGTTGGAATTTGGCAAAACGGACATCGGATTTGGATTCAGCGCGCGAAAACGATGGAAATGAACTACTTGTATTTTTCAGAGCCGGGATGACCCGGCACGGATTTCGAGGCAGCAGTTACTGTTCCTGTCACGCCCCGGAGGTTCTAAAAGAGCGGAAAACGTACCCATTTTTTTTTCCTAAAATGTTTTACTGAACCTTGCCTCCGGCGCGTATCAGACCCGCCGCATATACAAATTCACTCCCCAAACGGGCGGTGTCTCCTTTGTATACGCACGGCGTTGCCAACAAGTCAAGTACTTTGACCATTCCAAACATGACAGGCAAAGAGGAGAGAAAATATATTTCACATCATCACCGCTATTCTAAAAGACTATAGCATAAATCCATGGGTTTTGTAAATCGGTGCCCACTCGACACCCAGCTTTCTAAAATGTTTTCGCAAACTCTTTGCGCGGCTATTTATTTGAAAGGATAAATCCACCGGTTTTGAAATCGGTCCCCACACGGCACTTACTTTGAAAACGCTTTTGAAACTGGTTTGTATTTGAAAACAAGCCGCAATTACACATCCTAACATTCACAGTTAAATACAAGATAAACCTCATCCCAACATCCATCAGAAACCACAGTAAATGAATCACAACTAAACTAACCATAGTATAACTAAATAACCAAGAGTAAAGAAAGTAACGTATCGTTTTACTAGCCCTTTCGGCTAATGTCCTCTAACGGATGCCTCACCGTCGTCCCGGGTTCCACCCCTGCTCGAACCTGTCACAGAGTGGGTTGTCAGTGACTGATAAAGTACAAACATGTAAGTAAACGCAATGACAGAAAGAACACACCGAATCACCGGAGCATTTACTTTCCCCCTCCACCTCATGTATCGCTAAATCCCTGTTGAAAGTCCCGCTGGGCACCTACCCCAGTATTCAGAATAATTTGGGCCCCAACCCCAATACCGTACTCATCTTCTTGGTGCCTCCAACCCCTCGACTGCCCAAGTAGCAGCCGCCTCCCCTTGAGGGGCCCCCACTCACCTCACCTTGTGGGGTACACGGGTAAATGACTTAGCATCTTTCTGAAAAAATACACCCTCTGCAGTGGCCAAACTGCCGGTGTGCGTGTAAGCAATATGAGTGTATTTATTGCCTTGCGACCTCAGCCGCTTTAATCAGAATAATATACCGCACCTGCGACAGCAGCCGCTTTGATTGACATAATAAAAGGGATTCACATGCTATGGGGTTAGTCAAACATTAAACATATCTACTTTATCAAAACGAGTATCCGAAAACGACACCACACAGGCAATAACCAACACCTACCCACCTCGATTATGCGAAACGCGTATTCCGGAGACTGAACCTTGCTCTCTGTTGACGCCCGGACCTAGAAGTAGTCCCCAAAAGAGCCATGGTCAGATCAACAATATAGTTGTGGATAAACCGAGCCCAAACAACTCAACAACACTAAGGACACTTGATCCGGCGGTGGTGCCCGCGCGTGTAGAGCGATGCGGCCGCCCCCCGCGGAGTTGCGTGTCGTACGGCCGCGCGGGCACCGGCCCCGCGCGGCATTTATCGTGACCGCGCGGGCCCTAGCTCCGTGCGACGCACGCCGCGGCCTCGCGGGTACCAACCCCGCGCGGTTTCATCCGCCGCCGTGCGGACCTCAGCCCCGCTCGGCGCAAATCGCGGCCGCGCGGGCGCCGGCCCCGCGCGGTAATCGCCGCGGCCGCGCGGGCACCAACCCCGCGCGCCGCAACCGCACGAGCGCCCGCCCGCGTGGCATTAGCCGTGGCCGCGCGGGCATGGCCCCGCGCGGCACGTGCTGTCACCGTCGCGCGGGCACCCGCCCGCGCGGCACAAACCGCAGCCGCGCAGGCAGGGCCCCGCGCGGCATGCACCGCCACCGCCGCCGCCGCGCGGGCACCCGCCCGCGCGGCACAAGCTGCAGCCGCGCGGGCAAGGCCCCGCGCGGCACAAGCTGCAGCCGCGCGGGTAAGGCCCCGCGCGGCATGCAACGTCGCCGCCGCGCGGGCTCCCGCCCGTGCGGCATGTGCTGCAGCCGCGCAGGCAAGGCCCCGCGTGGCATGCAATGCCTCCGCCGCGCGGGCACCCGCCCGCGCGGCATGTGCCGCCGCCGCCGCGCGGGCACCCGCCCGCGCGGCATGTGCCGCCGCCGCCGCGCGGGCATCCCCCCGCGCGGCACAAGCTGTAGCCGCGCGGGCAAGGCCCCGCGCGGCATGCACCGCCGCCGCGCGGCACGCGCCGCGGCCGCGCTGGCACCGGCCCCGCGCGGCTTTTGCCGCGGCCGCGAGGGCACCGGCCCCGCGCGGCATTTACCCTAGCCACGGCCACGCGGGTAGCTTGATCCCGCGCGGCTCTAGCCGCGGCCGCGCGGGCACCCTCCCCGCGCGGCGCGCATTACGGTCGCGCGGCGACGCCTTAGGGCTTCGCGGCGCGACACGTTGGGTAGCAAACGGCTACTCCTAAACTTCATGAAAGACCGATACCCAAAAACCGAGCGAAACTATACCAAAATAAAATTAGTTTACCTCTAATCGTAGGAGAGGGCTATCCGTTCTCGCTCCCGGTTTTGGCGCGTTCGTCGGGAGGGTTTGGATCCTTTAGCTTTCACCTTCTTCTCCACCGTTCTCTTCCGATTAGGGTTTCGCCTTTCTTCTTGTTTCCTCCGGTTAGGGTTTCGTCTTTCTTTTTTTCTTTTTCTCTCTCTTTCTTTCGGGAGAAGATAACGAAATATCTTTTCGTACGACAATAACCACTTTGGGTATTTTAAAATTCCCAATTAATTAGTTCCTTAATTAATAATTCCCCAATTAATTAATTCTCCAATTAATTAATTCCTCATTTTATTTCCTTCAGGATAATTCCTTAAAGATAATTCTATCTTTTTCCTCGGGAAGCGTGCCAAATCACTTACGCGGATTTCGATGCACCCCTGGCCATTGCGATCACTTTCTACCCCTTTTCGGGGGTTCCGTAATTCAGAATCTGGCTCCGATCGCACTGCCATTCTCCGTTTTTCGAGCTCTATCGCAGAAAAATACCCGCACCTCTGAATTAACGACTTAAGTAAACCCGTTACGTTAATTACATTAAACGAAAACTTTATTAGCAGGAGGTATTAAGTGTTACAAAATCTATGATATTACATCACTTACCTCTTAAAAGAAGTTTCGTCCTCGAAACTTAATCTCACTCCTCGCTAAATAACTCGGGGTAACACTCTCTCATTTTTGTTTCAAGTTCAAACGTCGCCTCGCATTCCTCGTGGTTACTCCATTGCACCTTTACGTAGGGGATCGTCCGGTTCCGAAGGTTCTTTTCTTCTTTTGCCAAGATCCGCAACGGCGTCTCTTCGAAGCTCAAGTCCTCCCGCAGTTCAACGACCGAGGCGTCGAGTACGTGCGAAGGGTCAGATAAGTACTTCCGGAGCATCGAAACGTGGAAAACGTTATGCACCCGTTCAAGATTTGGCTGTAAGGCCAACCGGTACGCCACTGGCCCCACGCGCTCCAAGATTTCGAACGGTCCCACATACCGTGGGCTTAACTTCCCTCTTATGCCAAACTGTCTCGTCCCCTTAGACGGTGACACGCGTAGCAACACATGATCCCCTGCCGCAAATTCCAACTCCCGTCGCCTCTGGTCCGCGTAACTTTTCTGCCGGCTCTGGGCGGTCAACAGCCGCTGCCTGATAAGGCGCACCTTCGCTTCCGTTTCCTCCACGAGGTCTGGTCCCAAGAGTTTTCGTTCTCCCAGATCGTCCCAGCAAATGGGCGATCGACACCGGCGTCCGTACAAGGCTTCGTACGGTGCCATCTGAATACTAGCATGATCGCTATTATTGTAAGCAAACTCCACGAGGGGTAGGTAGCGCGACCACCCCTCCCCCAGGCCTAGCACACAAGCTCGAAGCATATCTTCGAGAATTTGTAACACCCGTTCTGATTGGCCGTCCGTCTGCGGGTGAAATGCCGTGCTAAACTGCAGCTTGGTCCCTAATGCCTGCTGTAGACTTCGCCAGAAGTTTGACACGAAACGTGTGTCCCTGTCCGAGGTTATGGATGACGGTACTCCGTGCAACCTCACCACCTCGTCGATATACGCCTGTGCTAGCCGATCTCTACTCCAAGTTGTGTGAATCGGTATGAAGTGGGCCGATTTCGTCAGACGGTCCACGATGACCTATATTGCGTCGTGTCCTTGTTGCGATCGTGGAAAACCGGTCACAAAATCCATGGTGATCCGTTCCCATTTCCACTCTGGTATAGGCAACGGTTGTAGTTTTTCTGCCGGTCGCTGGTGTTCCGCCTTCATCTGTTGACACACCAGGCATCGTGCCACGAACTGTGCCACATCGTTCTTTAATTTAGGCCACCAAAAGTTCTGCCTCAGGTCCCTGTACATTTTTGTACCTCCGGGACGCGCAGTGTAAGGGGCGTTATGCACTTCTGTCAGAATTTATTTCCTTAATTCCGGCACCTCAGGCACGCAGACTCATCCCCGGAATCTCAACACGTCATCAGCGCCGATCACAAAATCCCCACCTGGTTCCGAGGATGACCTGTCCCGTACCTACTGTAGTTGTGGGTCCGTCGCTTGGCCTTCTGCGATCCTCTCTATCAGCATAGGCTTTATTACCAAGGAAAGAAATTTCGCAACTGCTCATGCTGGCACTACCTCCAGTCTCAGTTGCGAGAATTGTGCGACTAGCCGATCTTGTTGGGTAAGGGCACTCAGTGCCGTTTCCCCCGCCTGTCCCTTCCGGCTCAAGGCATCGGCCACCACATTTGCCTTTCCGGGGTGGTAATGGATGGACAAATTGTAGTCCTTCAGTAATTCCAACCACCGCCGCTGTCGTAAGTTCAACTCCTTTTGCGTAAATAAGTATTTGAGGCTCTGATGGTCGGAGTACACGTTACAGTGCGCCCCGTAGAGGTAGTGTCTCCAGAGCTTCAATGCAAACACGACCGCTGCGAGTTCCAAGTCGTGCGCAGGATAGTTCCGCTCGTAATCCTTGAGCTGTCTTGATGCATATGCGATGACTTTTCCCCGTTGCATCAACACGCTTCCCAGTCCACTTCGAGATGCATCACAGTAGATCTCGTAATCCTCACCGGGCTGTGGCAACGTGAGTACCGGTGCCCGCGTGAGTCTGTCCTTGAGCTCCTCGAAGCTCTTCTGGCATTGATCTGTCCAGACGAATTTCTCCCCCTTTCGGGTTAGTCGAGTAAGGGGAGTGGCTATCTTTGAAAAGCCTTCCACGAAGCGTCGGTAGTATCCTGCTAGCCCGAGGAAGCTTCGGATTTCTGTCACCGTGGTCGGGCGAGCCCAGTCGGTCACCGATTCTATCTTCCTTGGATCCACCGCAATTCCCGTGGCCGAGACAATATGTCCCAGAAAATCGACCTCACGGAGCCAAAACTCACACTTTTTGAGTTTGGCATACAGCTTTTGATCCCTTAGGGTCTGGAGGACCACTCGGAGGTGCTCCTCATGCTCCCTATCTGTGCGGGTATAGATGAGGATATCATCAATAAAAACCACTACAAACTTATCCAGGTACGGTTTAAAAATTCGGTTCATCATGTCCATAAATACCGCTGGGGCATTGGTTAGCCCAAACGGCATCACCGTGAACTCGTAATGGCCATATCGAGTTCTGAACGCCGTCTTCGGTATATCCTCACCTCTGATTCCGAGTTGGTGATAGCCCGACTGAAGGTCGATCTTTGAAAACACGGTTGCCCCTTGGAGTTGGTCAAACAGGTCATCAATACGTGGCAAGGGGTATTTGTTCTTCACCGTGACCTTGTTTATTTCCCAGTAGTCTATGCATAAACGTAAACTCCCGTCCTTCTTCCTTACAAAGAGCACCGGCGCTCCCCATGGCGACACGCTCGGTCGGATGAACCCCTTGTCCAGGAGGTCCTCAAGCTGCGCCTTCAATTCCTTTAGCTCGGTGAAGGCCATTCTGTATGGCGCCTTCGTGATGGGTTTTGTCCCCGGGATTAGCTCGATAGAGAAGTTGACCTCGCGTTCAGGTGGCATCCCCGGAAGTTCGGACGGAAAAACATCTGGGTAGTCCCTTACCACTGTAATGTCGGAAAGTGAGGAGGTGGGTCGGGTTGCCAAGTCCACCGAGGCTAAGTACGCCACGCATCCACTCTCCATCATTCTCCTTGCCCGGGTTGCGGTGATGACGGTCGAGAAAAAGGTGCTCCTACCCGCGAGGTATACGTTCTTCGGAAATCTCGGTTCCCGCAGTCGTACTTGACGTTTGTCGCAGTCAATCTCTGCCTGGTAATTGGTAAGCCAGTCCATTCCCAGAACCACGTCGAATTCCTTCAGTGGAATGACCACTAGGTCTCCGGGGCAGTCTAGCCTTCCCAACCTTATTGGGCAGGAAGGCACATAGTTGACGGCCACGATAGGCCCCCCAGGAGTCCGGACGGTAAGGGTATGGCAAAGGGGTTTTGTTTCCAAGTCATGAGTATGGGAAAAAGTACTAGATACAAAGCAGTGTGATGCCCCGGTGTCGAATAATGTTCTAGCTCGAGAGTCTGAGATTAGAGTAGTACCTGCCACTACGTCTTCTGGTGGGTCTGCCCCTTGGTGTGTCATCGAGTAGATCCTTCCTCCTGATTGCGGAAGCGTCTCCCCCTCCTGTCGGGTGGGCGGAGGGCGCGCCGTGGGTCCCGAGGGAATCCTTCCCCTCCCCGACTGTTGTGGCGGTGCGGTGGAGGCTGCGGATGGGGTTGGTCCCGGGTTTGTGGGGCAGTTGAAACGAAAATGGCCCTGCTTGCCGCAACGGAAGCAGTGGTCGTGCCTCTTCGCACACTCATTAACCTTGTGGGCTCCGTTGCAGATAACACAGAGTCTGTCCCCTGGTCTTTGACCGCCTGTCGGTGCGCTCCTAGCCCCGTGGTGCGACTTTGGGTGTTTAGGGGGCCGACTCCCGCTGGTTGGCCCTCCTCCAGTGAAGGACTGGGGACGTTTCTTATCTCTGTTGAAATCCGCGTCCTCTCGCCGAGCGCGCGTCACTGCGAAGCCGCCTCCACAATGGTAGCCCTATCCACCACCCTCTGGAAGGTGTGAAGGTCCGCTGCTTGCACCACTTTGAAGATGTTGCTTCGTAATCCGTCAACGAAGAGGCGGGCTTTATGAGCTTCGTCCCTTATGACGAAAGGGACGCAATTTGCCAACCTCACAAACTCTCGTTGATACTTCATGACGGATCTGTTCCCCTGCCGAATATGCTTCAGATCGTCTTCCATTTGCTGTTTCACACTGTTGGAGAAGAACGCTCCGAACAGCTTTTCTCTGAACTCGGTCCATGTAGGTAAGGCGTCGCCCTTCGTGGAATCCGGGCGCACCGTTTTCCACCATATCCGGGCATTTCCCTCAAGACAATGAACCGCTAGGGGAACTCTTTCGTGTTCCTCCATCATTAAATCCTCAAATAGCTTTTCCATTGTATCCACCCACTTTTCCACGACCCAGGGATCGGTCGTCTCGCCTTCGAATACGGGTGGGTCGTGTTTCTTGAACTCGGACAGGTTCGCTCTCACCCTGTCCCGTTTCGTCCGTTGGGTGGAGGCTCCGCCCGTAACGGGTCCCGAAGCCGTTGGACTGGGTGCGGCCGATGGCGTGGTCGGTCGGTCCATCGACATCCCGGTGGTCGCTGTCTGGGGAGGAGCGGCCGTTGTTTCATCATGGGTCCCCGATGGTCCTGCCACGGGCGGGCTTGCTTCGAGTGGTGGGACCCGGGCGCTCTCCCAAGGCACGGCCCGTTGCTGCTGCGTCAGTTGGCGCACGTGCTCCGTGAGGGTTAAGAGTTGTCCAGCCATCTCCCGCAACTGTTGGCGGATTAGTTCGTTCTCCGCAGTTGCTGTTGCCACATCATCTGCTCCTGCATTTTCAGTCGACGATCTTGTACGAGCCATACTCCACTGTGAACAAAGAAAAATCATTAATCCTAGTTCGTTCGGTCTAGCACCTTGACCTACTAACCCTAGGACTCTGTCCCTTATTTTCCCCACGCTCACGCTCGTACGACACACCTATACTTTGGTTATCAACTTAGTTAGTCATTGTGTCATTACATTCTGTGGATGTTGGTCATGATCACCTTGGTTAAAGTTGTTTTTCTCTGATACCATAAAATCTGTCACGCCCCAGAGGTTCTAAAAGAGCGGAAAACGTACCCATTTTTTTTTCCTAAAATGTTTTACTGAACCTTGCCTCCGGCGCGTATCAGACCCGCCGCATATACAAATTCACTCCCCAAATGGGCGGAGTCTCCTTTGTATACGCACGGCGTTGCCAACAAGTCGAGTACTTTAACCATTCCAAACATGACAGGCAAAGAGGAGAGAACATATATTTCACATCATCACCGCTATTCTAAAAGACTATAGCATAAACCCATGGGTTTTGTAAATCGGTGCTCACTCGACACCCAGCTTTCTAAAACGTTTTCGCAAACTCTTTGCGCGGCCATTTATTTGAAAGGATAAATCCACGGGTTTTGAAATCGGTGCCCACACGGCACTTACTTTGAAAACGCTTTTGAAACTGGTTTGTATTTGAAAACAAGCCGCAATTACACATCCTAACATTCACAGTTAAATACAAGATAAACCTCATCCCAACATCCATCAGAAGCCACAGTAAATGAATCACAACTAAACTAACCATAGTATAACTAAATAACCAAGAGTAAAGAAAGTAACGTATCGTTTTACTAGCCCTTTCGGTTAATGTCCTTTAACGGATGCCTCACCGTCGTCCCGGGTTCCACCCCTGCTCGAACCTGTCACAGAGTGGGTTGTCAGTGGCTGATAAAGTAGAAACATGTAAGTAAACGCAATAACAGAACGAACACACCGAATCACCGGAGCATTTACTTTCCCCCTCCCCCTCATGTATCGCTAAATCCCTGTTGAAAGTCCCGCTGGGCACCTACCCCAGTATTCAGAATAATTTGGGCCCCAACCCCAATACCGTACTCATCTTCTTGCTGCCTCCAACCCCTCGACTGCCCAAGTAGCAGCCGCCTCCCCTTGAGGGGCCCCCACTAACCTCACCTTGTGGGGTACACGGGTAAATGACTTAGCATCTTTCTGGAAAAATACACCCTCTGCAGTGGCCAAACTGCCGGTGTGCGTGTAAGCAATATGAGTGTATTTATTGCCTTGCGACCTCAGCCGCTTTAATCAGAATAATATACCGCACCTGCGACCGCAGCCGCTTCGATTGACATCATAAAAGGGATTCACATGCTATGGGGTTAGTCAAACATTAAACATATCTACTTTATCAAAATGAGTATTCGGAAACGACACCACACCGGCAATAACCAACACCAACCCACCTCGATTATGCGAAACGCGTATTCCGGAGACTGAACCTTGCTCTCTGTTGACGCCCGGACCTAGAAATAGTCCCCAAAAGAGCCATGGTCAGATCAACAATATAGTAGTGGATAAACCGAGCCCAAACAACTCAACAACACTAAGGACACTTGATCCGGCGGTGGCGCCCGCGCGGGTAGAGCGACGCGGCCGCCCCCCGCGGAGTTGCGTGTCGTACGGCCGCGCGGGCACCGGCCCCGCGCGGCATTAATCATGACCGCGCGGGCCCTCTCCGCGCGACGCACGCCGCGGCCGCGCGGGTACCAACCCCGCGCGGTTTCATCCGCCGCCGTGTGAACCTCAGCCCCGCTCGGCGCAAACCGCGGCCGCGCGGGCGCTGGCCCCGCGCGGTAATCGCCGCGGCCGCGCGGGCACCAACCCCGCGCGCCGCAACCGCACGGGCGCCCGCCCGCGCGGCATTAGCCGTGGCCGCGCGGGCATGGCCCCGCGCGGCACGTGCTGTCACCGTCGCGCGGGCACCCGCCCGTGCGGCACAAACTGCAGCCGCGCGGGCAGGGCCCCGCGCGGCATGCACCGCCACCGCCGCCGCCGCGCGGGCACCCGCCCGCGCGGCATGTGCTGCAGCCGCGCGGGCAAGGCCCCGCGCGGCATGCAATGCCGCCGCCGCGCGGGCACCCGCCCGCGCGGCATGTGCCGCTGCCGCCGCGCTGGCATCCGCCCGCGCGGCACAAGCTGTAGCCGCGCGGGCAAGGCCCCGCGCGGCATGCACTGCCGCCGCGCGGCACCCGCCCCCGCGGCCGCGCGGGCACCGGCCCCGCGCGGCGTTTACCCTAGCCGCGGCCACGCGGGGAGCTTGATCCCGCGCGGCTCTAGCCGCGGACGCGCGGGCACCGTCCCCGCGCGGCGCGCATTACGGTCGCGCGGCGATGCCTTAGGGCTTCGCGGCGCGACACGTTGGGTAGCAAACGGCTACTCCTAAACTTCATGAAAGACCGATACCCAAAAACCGAGCGAAACTATACCAAAATAAAATTAGTTTACCTCTAATCGTAGGAGACGGCTATCCGTTCTCGCACCCGGTTTTGGCGCGTTCGTCGGGAGGGTTTGGATCCTTTAGCTTTCACCTTCTTCTCCACCGTTCTCTTCCGATTAGGGTTTCGCCTTTCTTCTTGTTTCCTCCGGTTAGGGTTTCGTCTTTCTTTTTTTTCTTTTTCTCTCTTTTTCTTTCGGAAGAAGATAACGAAATATTTTTCGTACGACAATAACCACTTTGGGTATTTTAAAATTCCCAATTAATTAATTCCTTAATTAATTAATTCCCCAATTAATTAATTCTCCAATTAATTAATTCCTCATTTTAGATCCTTCAGGATAATTCCTTAAAGATAATTCTATCTTTTTCCTCGAAAAGCGTGCTAAATCACTTACGCGGATTTCGATTCACCCCTGGACATTGCCATCACTTTCTACCCCTTTCCGGGGGTTCCGTAAGTCGGAATCCGGATCCGATCGCACTGCCTTTCTCCGTTTTTCGAGCTCTATTGCAGAAAAATACCTGCACCTCCGAATTAACGACTTAAGTAAACCCGTTACGTTAATTACGTTAAACGAAAACTATATTAGCAGGAGGTATTAAGTGTTACAAAATCTATGATATTACAGTTCCGGCGCCGGCGGGCGGCGGCGCCGGCGGGCAGCGGCGGAGCGCGACGACGCGGGCTCGGGCAGGCGGCGGAGCGACCGTGGGCAGGCGCGTGGGCGCGGGCAGTCGCGCGGGCAGGCACGCGGGCGCGCGGGCAGGCGCGCGGTCCACGGGCCGGCATGCACCGGAAGGCAGGAAACGTGGCGTGATGGGACTGGTCGGTGCTGTGAACCCGGTTCACGGAGCAAATGCAGTCGGCCACGGGGCGCGTGCGTGTAGGGATGGAAGGCGGCTGCGCGGGGAGCACGCAACCGCACGTGGGCCGTCTGTGGGTGCGGTCCACGTGTCGTTGTGTGGTTGGCTCGTGCCATGCACCTGCATGCAATGGTGCACGCCACGTGGAGTAATGCTGTTGACTGTGGTCCGTGTTTGCTGTGCGGGCTGACGTGGCGCATCAAAGTGGTTTCGGACGCAGCCAGTTTGGGGACTTTCGGGTGCACTGTAGGCGCCCGAAAGTTTCGGGCGCCCGGAAAATGTCCCCCAAAGTGTGATTTTGGCTTGGATTTCAGCCTATAAATAGGTAGCAGGGGCCTATTGAGCGGGATTTTGGCATTTCTGGAGCTCCCCTTCTTTGTAGAGCCCTTCTACTTCACCCCCTCCACCACTTGATGGATTTTCGGGATTTTTGGAGAACGTGCCATCGACGTTATCTGCGACGCGGCGCACATCGACGCACCTTGGATTTTTGGCTATTACCGTCGCTCTTCAGTCCGCGAGGCACGCCGGATCACCCCGATGGAATTTTGAGCCGATTTTCATGGCAGCGCGTTCACGAGAGGTAAGGCTTCGTTTTCCTTGTTGTTCACTTCTCCACGTTTCGAGTTTTCGACACTCTTGCCGAGGTGTTTCTGTGACTCCTTTTCCTACTGTGAGGTTTTGGACAGCGGAGGCTTGTCGATTTTCTATCTTCGCGCTCAGGCATCGGATGGAGGCGTGCCTATAGTCGTTTTGCATCTACACATCGCAAGGAACGTCCTCGTAATTTTTCTGGATTTTACTGAGTTTTCCCAAAGGTAAGAAAATTCCATTTTTCTGGACAGAGTTGTACAGTTTTTGTACTCGGGGAATTTCGAGATGGTCACCTTGTGGAATTTGTAATTTGAGCTACAAAACTCGGATTGGGACGTGCAGGTACTCGTTTGAAAGGGCTCGACGCGACGAATGCAGTGATTATTTTTCCGGATTTTTTCGAGTTCATCTCGCAGGTGAGATTTAAGCTTTATCGGGGTTGTATCCCACAGTTTTTGCATTGTAGTGGATTGTCGGCGCCCCGCATTGTATAATTTGTATCTTGGCCTACAGGTGGCGGAACGGGGCATATAAATACTCATTTTGTGGTTACTCGTCGCGAGGATCGCAACCGTGCATTTTCTGGAATTTTTGGAGCACTGCCTGGAGGTGAGAATTGCCTATCCTTGTGCTGTTTGGGAAAAACAGCAATGCTGTTGGTGTACTTTTGGGGTTTGTTTAGTGAGTGGTGTTGTGATGTTGTTTGTTTGTGGTGGAATGTTGGGGTGATGCTGTTTGGAGCCGAGGCTTGTGCGACTTGTACCGAGGGTGCAGTTCTGGCAGATTTTTGGATTGTGAGCGTCTACACACTTCACCGACTTCGGCTTTGCCTACCGAAAGCGCTTCAGGTGGGTGCTTTGTTTCCAGAACCGGTGGACGGTTCTCTAATTCTTTATGTTAGGATGCATGCATGTTTAGGGTACATGGTTTGTATTTGAAAGGTAGGTAAGCTTGATAATGATAATTGTATAAACGATTGCAAGAATAGTATTTATGATGTATACTGAGGACTTGCATGATTTGGATGTCTATGTTGGTGATTAGTGTAAGCTTACCTAGGATAATGGTACCCTATGGGATTATGTAACATGTCATGTTAGCACATAGCCTTTTATGTGGTTGGTTTATGCGGTGGGGCAAGATTATATAGCTATGTGCGGATTTTTACTCTGAGGAGTTATTATGATCGAGGATTATGGACAGGTGTAGGCATTGATAATTTTGGCATGTGGTTTACTTTCTTCTATCTTTCTTGAGGACAAATGCATGCTTGTATGGACATATAGTTAGGCCACCTTTTACTGCTACACTACTTATTGGAACTTGACTTAGGAGAAACCATGTTATCCTTTTCTCCTTTTTTGTTAGTCAGGCGGTCTGTGTTGCTCGGGAGCGAGCAGGGGTCTGGGATAGTGTAGCCGGGACATTGGTGTCAGGGACGGGTTGTGCTGGATTGCGGTTGGCAGGGTTTTTCGGTGACCGCGGACTTTGGGCGGTTGACCGGAGGTCGGCTATAGGACTTGGTTATAGACGGCAGGGTATTGCGGCAATCGCGGATATTGGGCGGTTGACCGGATGATTACTTTTGCATCAGATTGGGTATCAGTTTTCTCTAGTGGACGGAGATTCCCACTATTTGAGTAGTTTTGCATCTGATAGAGGACCGAGGCTTTCCTTTAGTGGTTGAGCTTTCCCACTTTGATCAGAGTCATGATCCAGTCCTGCTGATTTATACTACTTATATTACTGGTTACTGAGATACTTTACTCGTGTGGGTCGCTCCCCTCGAGTGCCACTCCGGAGTGTTATACATACTTTGAGTCCTTGAGACTCTTTCTTTTCATCGGTGTTATGCGTCGGCCAACATACCCGATACAGGCAAGGCACAGCAGGCAGTACCAGTTTTACTAGTGGCACAAGATTGGGTTATTACAGGCAATTACTTTACTGTTACACTCGTGTCAGGGGGACTGAGTGGAGTCTAGTAGCTGTGTTTTGACCAGTGCTAGTGTTATTGGGAGCCGTTTGGTTTGACGGTGGTCCCGAGGTCGTTGTGAGTTAGTCGACCGTTGTGCGAGAGGTTTGGTGATCTTGAGTCTATCCGTTCTGAGAGAGAGCGTGGATTTTGACTATAGCCTGCATGAGCCACTACTCGATAGCGAGTTAGTCCGTTTTGGACACCCTACGTAATTCCTGCCCGTCAGCGGGAGATGGTTGTAGGTGGGCGTAGGTTTGACTGGACCCGATGTGGTAGTCAGCTCGATTGGGTCGATTGAGCACCTCATGTGCGAGTGTTGCATATCTTTATCAGAGTTTCCCCATTTGAGAATTTAGATAGAGGCATGGTAGCTGTTGAAGGTGTCCAGCTTTCTTATTTCAGTCTTTACTGCTTTGGTTATCTCATGCCTCTAGTGGACTTAGTGGGCAGATCGTCGGGCCTGGTGGCGGTACCCACTGAGAACTCCCTTTTTGGTGTAGTTCTCACACCCGTTGGGGGTTTTCCCCCTTCCCTTTCTTTTCTCTCCTTGTTTTGCAGAGTCTTAGCGGGTGTTGCTGATTCTGCGGTTGTTGATCGAGGCGAGGGAGTCGCGTGCTAGATCCCTACCCGTCGTTGGAGAGTAGCGGTACCCCTTCTGAGGAGATCTTCAGTAGATTAGCTATTTTATTTTTCTCTTTTGAGAGACTGATGTAGTGAGGATATGATATGTATTGAGAGCCTGTACACCGATGTATTTATTAGAGATACCTCCCTGTTGAGTTCTGAGTTTTGTATATGAGGATATTGTATGGTTATCATTTTTGGGAGATGGACAGTGTTGTATTATTTCCAGTTGTATAGTGGTTGATTTTAGTTTTACAACAGATTTTCATTTATAGCTCTGATATTTGTTAGCTGTAGTACTTTCCTTGCAGGTAGGACGCTTCGCCTATGCGGAGTTTGGCATAGGTGGAGGATCTGTTGGCGAGCCCGGGTTGCAGTTTTGACCCCGGGGCGTGACAGATTAGGTTGGTATCAGAGCCTAGGTTGTAGGTCATGGTGGACTTAGAAACCGTAGGCTTGTGGTTTGACCCTTGGTTGACTTCGTGAGAGTTGTGATTTATAGCGAGAGTCCTGATTGAGTTTTATACCTCTCCCATGGGACGGGAAGAGTGATTAGCATGTTTATTCTCCTAAGTGATTATGTTGGCTGCAGACAACATAATGCTGTGTAACGGGTGACATGCTTTAGACTTTCGCTGGATTGGGTCGAGCGTTGTTGTGTGCTGAGTTGCAGTTTCGTCATGGCGAGCTGTGTCTCCCCGACGCTGGGTTTAGACCCGTGTGCATCCTGTCATAGCAGTTGAGCTTAAGCGGTTGGTTTTGGGCCGGATACCCAGATTGAGGTCAGAGAACTCCAGACCCAGATGACAGGATTGTCTGAGGCCTTTCAGCAGCAGAGTGAGCAGCTAGTTTGGGTGACACGGTTGTCGGAGCAGCGGGCAGCTCGACAGTGTTTCCTTCTGAGACTACCCGGTGGCAGTATCCTCAGTGGCAGGGATTTCTGTGGCACCGATGGAGCGAGTAGCCCCCTCTGTGCCAATGTTTAGTACCGAGGCACCGAGGCTGGGTGGATAGTTGACAGCTGGTGAGCTGAGGGCACATGATCGATCTATTGAGCCAGATTTGGCAGATGAACCACCCCGACCCGTATGATTGAGTTGGAGCCTTTGGAGGCAGAGTCGTGGTTAGTGGTGATGGAGTGATCAAGTGAGAGCCTCATTGTGCTAGAGAGTTATGCAGTTGTTGAACTGCGCGCTCCAGGTTTCGAGGGACGAGGCGCATAGGATATGTGAGACTGGGAGTGGATTGCACCAGGATACCTTTCAGTTTATTCAGTCCCTCCGTTACAGGTTTGACGCCTCGTTGGAGTAGGCATTATGTATGGGGTGTGGCGCTGCAGTTCCTTTGGATAGGGATCTGCCGCCAGAGGCGAGTTCTGGATATTGATGCTTGGCGCCGGGTGATGGAGGACAGATCGGCCGGCAGAGGCATTTCTGATTTCTTTTTCCAGGATAATGAGTTTCCGAGATGCCAGAGATCGGGTGGACCCCGATGGCAGCATCAGCATCTATATCAGAGTGGCGCAGCGGTAGCGTGGATTTGTTATCTACGGAGGACCTTATTCGTCGCCTCAGTGTGAGCAAAGACAGAGGTCGTGCTCCCTTTGTGTTTACTCTAGATTTTCCTTGCAGATTGAGCGACAACCGCCGGCATCGAATGGATGAGTCGTGCCACCCGGTTGGAGGGCGCCACGGTAGTGGATGGAGTTCTTGCATGTGTGATTTCATCGCAGCAGCCGGAGTTTGAGCATGTTGCATTCCTGCATGGACTAGAGGCAGAATTGTTACCACGTGCACTAGAGGTACAGGTTTTTGTTGTTGTTGTGCATGTGGAGGAGGCTTTTGGATAATGTCCAGTGCAGCTGAGACTGCGAGTTACCGGCAGATTTATTGGTAATTGTGGCAGTTCGGTATTTTGACCCTGTGCTTGAGATTGATTGGCACAATGCCATAGGATGTTTTGACTGAGGAGGGAGAGGACGTTGACATTCTGCGAGGCAGACGAGAGGAGGCTTGGTTGTTGAGATAGTTAGAGCGCATGGGTTTTAGCGACAGTGTGAGAGGTGCTTACGGCGGCACCGGGACTCAAGGATATCTCTGTTGCCCACGAGATCCAGGGTGTGATTTCACCTGAGCTGTTGATGATGCCGCAGGTTAGGGAGATAGAGATTGCGTTTGACGTGGTTCGGGGAACCACGCAACCTTTGACAGCACCTCATTGGATATCGCCTGTAGAGCTGAGAGAGCTGATGGCGCAGTTGCAGGATCTGATGGATCGAGGGGTCTGTTTGACCTAGTGCCACGCCGTTGATATACGGTGGTGATGCCACGCCGTTGGTACACGGTGGTGATGCCACGTCGTTGATACACGACTGTGAGGGTCCTTTTATGGTTCGAGTGTAGACCGATCCGGGTGGTATCTAGGACCTTTTTGATGGAGTCATACTCCGGCAATTATTGTATGATGCGGGTACCCAATTGGAATCATACAGCTGAATATTTTGCCAAGACGACGTTCAGGACACGGTAGGGCATTATGAGCTCATAGTGAGGCCAAATGGAATAATAAATGCCCTGCCGCTCTTATGATTTGAGGAATTGTGTGTCCCAGTTGTACTTGGACGGATTGGGAGTGGTGTTCTCCAAGGATATTATGATTTACTCCTAGAGCGACTTGGAGTACGTGGAGCACTTATGGATGTGCTACCTGCCTGTGTGGATGAAGCGGTATGTCAAGTGATTGAGATACAAGTTGTAGCTTCAGAAGCATACCTTCTTGGGTCACGTTGTGTTAGCCGTAGGGGCGGCGGTGGAAATCCGGCCAATATGGATGCTATTTGGGAATTGGCCGAGATCGACAATTATGGTCGAGGTGAGGAGCTTCTTGGACTGGTCAGTGCCAGGAGAGCTTGGCAATTGGATGATGAGACTGATACCAGCGCCAATTCTAGTTTTGTCAGTGTTGGGAGAGAGATCTGCGAGTGTTAGTGATGCCTCCCATGGTGACTGTGGAATTACCGTTGGGTTATTGTTGGGCATTCTGGATTACCCCAACAGGGCCACTGTGTTGGCAGATACCTGGAGCAGGAGAGCTGTCTTGGGTTGAGTTTGATGATTCCACAGCTGGCGCTGTGTGGACTGTTGAGGCAAACATGGCTTATGGTTGTGTCCCTGAGGGTTCATTTGGATGATAGACCGCGGCTGAGTAGTCCACTTGGATGGTCAAGATTCGGGAGTGACCGAGTGAGGACCCTAGTATGAGGGCTTCTTTCCTTCTTGGAGGATCGCGGGGATGTGCTTCGGATTGCCTTGGTTGAGTTGACACAGGATGTGGTTTGGTACGTGTTGCACTGGTGGTTATTTTGTTTCCCCCAGCATTTTGACGGAGCCGCTGTGGTGTTTCACGTCTCAGCTCAGGAGTGTTTTGCTTATGGATCCCTCGCCCGTGATTGACTCGCCCCATTTGAGAGCTAAGAGTGTTTGGAGTACGAGGGACGCCCGGTGCGAATTCTGGCTCGTGAGGTGAGGGAATTGCGCAATCGGGCCATGCCGTACTGTCACGCCCCGGGGTCGAACTGCGACCCGGGCTCTCCAACAGATCCGCCGTCTGTGCGGAAACTGCCGCACAGACGAAGCGTCTACCCTGCAAAAGATCTATAGCTAACGATTTATCAGAGCTGAACAAAGAACTAAAAGCTACAGAATCCACTGAACATCTGATATAAATAAAATCTTGATACAAAGTCACTCAGCTAAAAGTAAAAGCAATCCTCACTAATCTCTCAGAATGTCCAGTACAAAAATGGAAACATAAAAATAAAACCGGGTACATCTACCTCTCACAATGCTGGTAAGGAACTACTCGGCCACGTCCTCACCTCGATCAGCTGTCTCCGCGCGAACCTGTCACCGCAGCGGGTGTGAGATCTACTGCAGAAGGCAGATCTCAGTGGGTACCGTCCCAATATCCATGGTATGCCCACCAAGTCTACTGGAGGCAAAACAGATAGGTATGCAGATAGATAGGTAGATAGATAAATAAGCTGAAGGAAAACTACAGCTACTATGTCTCAAACATAATGCTCAAAAGGAGACTCTATCTTAAACATACTATGCATACTCTCGCTACTGCTAAAATGCCTCAGTATCAATGCTCAAAGGAAAAACCATATAAGAACATAATATGTAACCACCCGCTCATAACACCCAATCTCAAAGACTGCCAAAACTGGCTCAGTCCAGCCTGCGCCTGTCGTCTAGGAACGCACCTGCCCACTACCACGCATCCACAAGAGGACGGGATTTACGTGGGGCGTCCTAAACCGACTATCTCAATCTCACACAAAGTGACCCCATGGTAACTCGGCCAGGGGTATCAAGCGACCACTAGTATATGAACTAGGCGCATATCCACATCGTAGCCTCGTCAGGCTCGGTATCATCATCGCACCCGGGGCGTAGCTCGAGGGGAGCGACCCCACCGAACTCAAGTATCACATCTGTCTCACTGTCTCAATATACGGCACATGCAGGCTATAATCCACGATCAAACAGATCGGTATCTCAAGGCTCGAAAACACAACTCAGTCGGAAAAGAACCTCGACTCAAACATGAAAACCTAAACACTCTCACAGCTATGTCGGAGAACCCTCAACGACTCAATCTGATAATGCACGACCCGTGGCTGAGTCGGGAAACCTCCACGACTCGATCTGCCAGAACACCCAAAACTCCCAAGGCTAAGTGGGAGAGCCTTCTCCACCACTAAATCAGAATAAGACCCATGATCTAGATTAATCTCACTATCCCATAAGGAAGTTCAAATATCAAATGACACTATAATTCATCTCAAAACTCAAAAAGAAACCCCTCGGCCCCCAGGCACGAGGTCTAATGCCCCCCTTAATCAATGCCATACCTCTGGCGAACTCAAATTTTAAAAACTACCTTTGAAAATGATGTTTTTCCTTAAAACGGGCTTTCTCAATTTTTAAGACGATCAGGGTGCAAAAATAATGCCCACAGAATATGCAGCCTAGTGTCAGATGGTAACAGGAATATACTAAAAATAATCTGGGGTTCTAAAGAATTTTCTAAAAATTTCCGGACAACTACCAGATGTAAAAACAGTGAAAATTGCATGGTAAACATGATCAAATTGCATTCAGGAGCATTAAGGGGCATTCCATACATTTTGGAGAAATTCCAACCCACCTGGAACGCTTTCCGCAGGCATCGCTGAAGTCGGTGAAGCGCAGTTAGCTCAAGAAGGAAGACCTGCTGAAGTTGCTTCAACGGCGCACGGTTGCTTTTACCTCTGCCCCAAGCTCAATGCACACCAAGTGCTCACAAGAAACTCTAACAATTTCAAAATCGGCTCCCAGCACAAGGTAAATCTCATGGCTCAATTCTTATGCTCATAAAACAACTTACACAATCCACACACTCACAGCACCAACACACTTCACGAAATGCCCACCTTAGGCTCACATCACACAAATGCAAGCTCCAAGTATCCACTGTACCCACCACAACACAAGGTCCAATTACTCACATGTGGCTCACAGCATACCCCATAACACTCCAATCCACCACACCACAATTCACAAACTCCACGGCACAAACTCAAGAAGTGAAGGCTCCCACAACGCCGGGGGTTCCAAAAATCTGATGGTGTTCCACGCCGTCACAGCAGGCCCGAACCGCTCGCGCGGCACCGCGCTTGCCGCATGCTCCGAAGCTCCATCAAAAGAAAACGTCGCGTGTGCGTGCCGCTCACCGTGCTCCGCGGCTCCTCGGCTCCGCAGCAGGTGGTCCCCAACCAAACACTCATCCATTCTCACATTTCCTTCCCTTTTCCTTCTTCTTCCTCCTTCTTTTCTCTCTTTCTCCCTTTCCTCTGTTCACAACCTTATTCCTCTGTTTGCATTGTGAAGGAGACAAATGACGTGGAGGCTTCTAATTAGGAAAACTTAATTAGTGTGGTAGGTGGGCAGCATTAAATGCACCAATCCAAAAAAAATATCTCAAGCCACCCATAAAACCAACCCTCTCTTTTTTTTTTTCTTTTTACTATCCAGACCAAAGCCAAATAACCCACTAATTAAATTAAATAATTTAATAATCCATCAAAAGCCCCCGTCAACTCACTTTTTGCCCTCGGGGCCTCCGCACGGGTCCGAAACCCCCCGAACTCCGCTGTAGACTGAAAATACACATGTCCACAACTTTTTCTCTCCAAAAAGCTCAACCGTAGAGTCGGGGTGCTCAATCCAAAAATCCGGCTCCAATATTGCCGGTTCCAACTCACTTTTCGCCTTCGGGTCCTCCGCGTCAGTCCGGAACCTCCCGAACCCCGCTGTAATCATAAAGTAGACCTGTTCCAAGTATTTCCAAATTTTCTGCACACCACGGTGTAGTCGGTGCTTCCCGAACCAGTCCCCTATCGGCGCACAAAGCCCGAAAAAATCCGATTCAAACCGGGGCTTCCGTGTTGATCCGAATCGACCCGAACTCATCTGTAATCCCATATGGAACACGCTCGTGGCGATTTCCCCACACCAAACCATCTTGCGAGGTCGGTGCGCTAACCGAAATCCCAGTACTCTACACGTACTGGTTGTTGTTGTTGTTGCTGAGGAGTAATCACGGGGAGTGAGTGGTGACTTAGGAGCTAGAGATGGTGATGTTGAGTACTTACCCTTGGTATTTGTGACTCCTGGTGGAATTGAGCTAGTTTCGAGGATGAAACTTTCTTTTAGTGGGGGAGGATGTGAGTACCCGGAACCCCACGATGAGTTTACTGGTTGATTGGCAGCTTACAGAGGCCTATGTGGTGTGTCGGTGGTGGTTGTGCACAATTTGGACACAAGGGACGGACTTCGGGCTTAAATTGGATCACGTGAGTGATCGGAGGACCCCGTCGGATGTTTAGAAGTAGTTTCGCGCGAAGCGGATATTAAAATTAGACTCAGCGCGAAGTTTGGACAAAAGAACACCTTCCCGGATGCCGTTGACAATTTTTAGAGTTGGAATTTGGCAAAACGGACATCGGATTTGGATTCAGCGCGCGAAAACGATGAAAATGGACTACTTGTATTTTTTGGAGCCCGGATGACCCGGCACGGATTTCGAGGCAGCAGTTACTGTTCCGGCGCCAGCGCCGGCGGGCAGCGGCGGAGCGCGGCAGCGCGGGCTCGGGCAGGCGGCAGCGCGGGCTCGGGCAGGCGGCGGAGCGACCGCGGGCAGGCGCGCGGGCGCGGGCGCGCGGGCAGGCGTGCGGACCATGGCCCGGCGTGCACCGGAAGGCAGGACACGTGGCGTTATGGGACTGGTCGGTGCTGTTAATCCGGTTCACGGACCAAATGCAGTCGGCCTAGGGACACGTGCGTGCAGGGATGGCAGGCGGCTGCGCGGGGAGCACGCAACCGCACGTGGGCCGTCTGTGGGTGCGGTCCACGTGTCGTTGTGTGGTTGGCTCGTTCCATGCACCCGCATGCAGTGGTGCACGCCACGTGGAGCAATGCTGTTGGCTGTGGTTTGTGTTTGCTGTGCGGGCTGACGTGGCGCATCACAGTGGTTTCGAACGCAGCCAGTTTGGGGACTTTCGGGTGCACTGTAGGCGCCCGAAAGTTTCGGGCGCCCGGAAAATGTCCCCCAAAGTGTGATTTTGGCTTGGATTTCAGCCTATAAATAGGTAGCAGGGGCCTATTGAGCGGGATTTTGGCATTTCTAGAGCTCCCCTTCTTCGCAGAGCCCTTCTACTTCACCCCCTCCACCACTTGATGGATTTTCGGGATTTTTGGAGAACGTGCCATCGACGTTATCTGCGACGCGGCGCACATCGACGCACCTTGGATTTTTGGCTATTACCGTCGCTCTTCAGTCCGCGAGGCACACCGGATCACCCCGATGGAATTTTGAGCCGATTTTCACGGCAGCGCGTTCACGAGAGGTAAGGCTTCCTTTTCCTTATTGGTCACTTCTCCTCATTTCGAGTTTTCGGCACTGTTCCCGAGGTGTTTTTGTTACTCCTTTTCCTGCTGTGAGGTTTTGGACAGCGCAGGCTTGTCGATTTTCTATCTTCGCACTCAGGCTTCGGATGGAGGCGTGCCTATAGTCGTTTTGCATCTACACATCGCAAGGAACGTCCCCGTAATTTTTCTGGATTTTACTGAATTTTCCCAAAGGTAATAAAATACCATTTTTCTGGACAGAGTTGTACAGTTTTTGTACTCGGGGAATTTCGAGATGGTCACCTTGTGGAATTTTTAACTTGAGCTACAAAACTCGGATTGGGACATGCAGGTACTCGTTTCGAAGGGCTCGACGCAACGAATGCAGCGGTTCTTTTTTCGGATTTTTCCGAGTTCATCTCGCAGGTGAGATTTAAGCTTTTTCGGGGTTGTATCCCGCAGTTTTTGCAGTGTAGTAGATTGTCGGCGCCCCGCATTGTATAATTTGTATCTTGGCCTACAGGTGGCGGAACGGGGCGTATAAATACTCATTTTGGGGCTACTCGTCGCGAGGATCGCAACCGTGCATTTTCTAGAATTTTTGAAGCGCTGCCTGGAGGTGAGAATTGCCTATCCTTGTGCTGCTTGGGAAAAACAGCAATGTTGTTGGTGTACTTTTGGGGTTTGTTTAGTGAGTGGTGTTGTGATGTTGTTTGTTTGTGGTGGCATGTTGGGGTGATGCTGTTTGGAGCCGAGGCTTGTGCGACTTGTACCGAGGGTGCAGTTCTGGCAGATTTTTGGATTGTGAGCGTCTACACACTTCACCGTGTTGGGTTATGTATAATTGGATCTAAATAGGGGAAAAAACACCTAGAGGGGGGTGAATAGGTTTAAACAATAAACACTCAAAAATCTTTGCGATATAAAAACCCAATGCGGAAAAATAAATAACACGCAGAGATTTTTACGTGGAAAACTCCAAACCGGAGTAAAAAACCACGGGACCGATAACACGGTGAAATCCACTATAATTATAACACGTACAAAGGTGATATACCATACTCACAAACGACTCAACCTTTTTCCATACGCTCCTAGTTGATCTTCTCCGCTCGCTCCGCAACGCTTCTCGAATCCACGATCTGCGTCCAACGCCGAATCCACGACGTCCAACGTCGACTCCACGACGTCCGATCGAATCCACGGTCTTCACCCAGTAGCACGCTTCGAATCCACGAACGTACCTCGCTCCGAATCCATGAGAGCGGTAGCACCTTGAATCCACAAGGCCACGTGAGTCCACGCGCCGATTTTGGGGAAATCGTTGTTTTTGGGTGGTGATGATCCGCCGAATACTTAGATTAGAAATAGATCGGAAATACCATCTAAGTATTCATTGATTTGATTCTACTCAAAATCTGAGTATGAAAACCTAGAATCAAATCAATAAAAATAGATGAAGAAACATAGAATTAGATCTAGCATTTCCTTTCTTCTCTATTTGTGTGGATCTATCTATTTCGGTCGTATTTTTCTCTTTTTCGTGGTTCCCCTAAAAGATGAATTAAAGGGTCTATATATAGGTTAGAAACCATTGGAAGAGGATAAGAATCAAAAACTAACCTTTTCTGGAATTTTTCAGGACGGCGATCCGGATAGGACTTCGGCGATCCGGATTGCAGTAGCGAGACTGACTGTCACGCCCCGAGTCCGCCAATTTGTACGGTTCGAGAACGCCAACAGACCCGCCAATCGGGTATGACCTTTCACTACCCGAAAGGAACGGTAACATCCATAGTAACACAACAAGTGTATGTGGAAGCTCAATATCAGAGTACTAAAAATCACTATAAATCTAAACTTTCATTCAATAACAAACAGTTAAAGCAGAAATAAAAGCATATAAGAGTGAACCATAACTTAAATTTATTACACTTTACATCTCTGAACTTGCAAATAAAATTATTACAATTCCTTTACATAAATTCCTCACCATACAGAGTTCACTCAAGAAATATATAAAATGGATACATCTGCTAGACCCTCTAGGTCTCTATGCTGCTGGGCTCTTGCCCCTGTCGTATGCCTCGCCGTCTGCATCTGATCCGCCACGATCGCTGCATCCATCCCTGAACCTGTGGGGGGGGGGGGGGGGGGGGCACCCAAGGGGTGTGAGAACTCCTGACAGAGTTCCCAGTGGGTTCAACCACCGAGAAAAAGTGTCCAACACCACTTGGTCCAATAGAAGCAATAATAATAGTGCTAGGAAACTAAAATCCTCAATAGCAAAATGCGGCTATGCAATATATATGAATCACTATACTATCTGTGTATACTCATCCTCCCAGCACTACTTTGTCTAGCCACACTAGGCTGCTAAGCACCAACTCGACCACTATGCCGCTGTATATAGGGTCAAACTAACCCGGCCACCTTGGCCACTCTAATTTCTCTTTATTCTTTAAATTCTGGTGCTTTAGTTCAAGTTAACCCTCAGAAATTCTTATCCAACGGGCCCCAGCCCGGTAGTCCTGCTACCATAAGATAAGACTTCTAAGGTTGCCGATAGCACCCGCAAGTGCTACCCCGCCCAACGGGGAACTTGTCCTACGGGTCACTGCCCGGGAGAGGGACACTGCCCTTGGCTCCGACAAGGCTACTTTTTACCCCCGAAGGTACGCTCGTTTTATCTTTATATTTTCTTTCTTTTCTTTTCTTTTTCTTTCTCTTTTTGCTTTAGTTCTTAGCCTCTTTGCCTTTGAACACTTGCTTTTCTTTCTTATTCGAGCTTGTAGCTCCCTTTTGCCACTGGCAAATCTCTTTCTCTTTCCTTTGAGCATTTAGCTCTTTGCTTTCACTTTAAGCCTTTCGAAAGTACCTCGTCCAACGGGTCACTGCCCAGAGAGTCCTGCTCCACTTGACGAGTCTCAAATTCGAAGGCGCCATTTACATTTTCTTTATACCTTTTAGCCACTTTTAGCTTGCTTTTAAACTTTGCCTTTTTACAATAATTTACCTCTTATCCTAGGTCTCGCCATAAGGATAACTTGAGAGTCTCCTGGACACTTAACATTTCACCTTCACTTATTTGACTCAAATTGAAGTTAAAGTTATTGTCCATTCGCCCAGACACCCTATGACTTTCTAGGGTTATATTTGTTTAATTTCTTTAACCTTGGGATCTTATCCCACTTTCCTGATTCCTCACTGAATCCTAGAGTTAACTTAACTCTATTTTTCTGTTCCACTTTTAGCTTAGAGTTACACTGACTCTAATCTCCTGTTCCACTTTTATCTTAGAGTTACACTGACTCTAATTTCCTGTCTGTGAGTTTAAACTCCTCTGGATCACCTTAGGTTCCCTTTACCTAAGTTCCATGTCATACTCATCCTAGAGTTCCTTGACTCTATGTTGATCACTAGTTCACCTTAGGTCCCCTTTACCTAAGTTCCATGTCATACTCATCCTAGAGTTCCTTGACTCTATGTTGATCACTAGTTCACCTTAGGTCCCCTTTACCTAAGTTCCATGTCATACTCATCCTAGAGTTCCTTGACACTATGTTGATCACTCTATCCAGTGTCCTTAGGTTATCCCCTAAGACAATGCCACTCGTCCAATCCTAGGATAGCTCCTAGTTCAATGTCACTCGTCAAACCCCTAAACTAGATTTTCTCCTAGTCTTACTACCAACAAGTTCTGTTCCCTTATGTCACATGATTCCTAGGGTTGTACCCTAACATGATCACAGTCATCACATAATTATTCATTTCAACGCATGCAATTATTTTCATATCCATCATAAAAATAATATTTCTCATCTATGCATGCAATTATCAGCAATTTAGATAAGTCAAGAATTGCATCTTTCCCCTAATTCTTTTTAGACATGCAGATTAATTATCTCCTTTTTGGCAACCAACAGTTGCATTTTCCATCTGTGTCCATCTACACATACTAGTTTATCCCCTATTTGGATAAATCATAAATATCACTTTTCCTCTAAATTTCTCTACACATGCACATATATCATCTGTCTTTGCCAACTAACAGTTGCACTTTTCATCTGTATTTCTCTAAACATGCAATCTTAATCATAATTACCTAACGCCTCTAACAGGCTACTATCATGCTTCCAGATCAAAAAGCAAAGGAGGAAGGGGAGAGGTCACCCAATTTCGGCAGAATCCCACACCTTGTGGTGTACCCAATTGCTTGTAGACACTGGCAATTGGTCTCCGCGCGATTCCACTTGTCCCCTCGAGCTTGCACGCAAAACGGTGCGCATCCCTCGAGTCCGCACGCAAAACGATGCACGCCCACCAAACCTGCACGCAAAACGGTGCACGTCATTAAAAACCCGCACGCAAAACGGTGCGCGCCATTTCAGTCTGCACACAAAACGGTGCGCGTTAAATCAACCTACACGCAAAGCGGTGAACGTACCTCGAATCTGCACGCAAAACGGTGCACGTCTGACTATAGGGTTGCACGCAAAACGATGCACATTTTTTTTTCTATCCCTGCATGAAAAAATGATGTATAATATTATAAACTGCATGCAAAATTGTGCGCGATAAAATTATCTGCACGCAAAACGGTGCACGCTTAACTGTAAAGTTGCATGCAAATCGGTGCATATTTTTCTATCCCTGCACGAAAAACGGTGTATAATATTATAAACTGCACGCAAAACGGTGCGTGATAAAATTATCTGCACGCAAAACGGTGCACGCTTACTGTAAAGTTGCACGCAAAACGGTGCATATTTTCTATCCCTGCACGAAAAACGATGTATAATATTATAAACTGCACGCAAAACTGTGCGCGATAAAATTATCTGCACGCAAAACGGTGCACGCTTAACTGTAAAATTGCACGCAAATCGGTGCATATTTTTCTATCCCTGCACGAAAAATGATGTATAATATTATAAACTGCACGCAAAATTGTGCGCGATAAAATTATCTGCACGCAAAACGGTGCACGCTTAACTGTAAAGTTGCACGCAAAATGAGACGCGCCCAAAAATACCCGCGACAGTTCGTGCAGCAAAACGGCACAGTAGAACTCGGTCCCTAACACGCAAAACGGCACGGGGTTAAATCTAATGTCGAAACTAACGTCTCAAAACTGTGCCAAAAATACCGTAAAAATAAAACGCGGGACTTACCCGACCGCGCCGCCGCCGCCAAAACGCCCCCAATCGAAAGCCTCGCGCGCTCCACGAGACCCACGACGCCACGCCGCAACACCTCCCAACCTCTCCCTCACTCTCCCTCACTCTCGGTTGGAGAAGAAAGGAAAAAGGAGAAAAAATGGAGGTGCGCGGAGGAAGAAGAAGAAGAAAAGGAGGGAGAGAGGGAAGGGTGGTCCACGGACCACCGGTCTACGGTGCACCCGTCGGTCTACAAGACCCAGCCGGGTGCACCCGGTCCAGGCACGCACGCGCACCTGGCGCCTCCTGTTGACCTGCGCCCAAGTGCGCTCCAGCTGTGCGCCTCGCGCAGCGCGCCGCGCGTTTTGGAAATCCGTTTTCATCCCGTTTTCTGTCCATTTTTCGTCCGTTTGGGTCCAAATTTGACAGACGACTTCGTTTCAGCTTAATTTACTACAGAAAATTTAAAATTTTCAGTTTGGGCCATTTCTGGGCCACCAAAAGCCTCGCTGTATCTAGAATCATTGGCGGACCCCGTTCTCACAATCCGGGTATCCTATCAACCCGAAATTTTTACTGTGTCCTTAAAACATAATTACGAAGCTCCCCAAATTTTCTCAGAATTTTTCGACACTGTTGGCGGAGCCCGTTTTCACTATCGGGTATCCGATCAACGCGAAACTTTTTCTGTGGTCTTAAAACATATTTACGGGGCTCCCGTAATTTTCTCGGAATTTCCCTACACTGTGAATTTTTCACTAAAAATCTGGGTCCCCTTTCTCAAATAAATTTTTAGATCTCTCCATTTTAACCCGATTTGGGCCCAACTCGCGTCCACATATTCTTTACTTCCCTAACTTTCATAACACTAGTATTTCATACCACCTTTATTTACATTTATTTATGTGCCGAAAATTCGGTACTTTACATTCTACCCCCCTTAAAATAAGTTTCGTCCTCGAAACTTGAATCTATCTCGACTCAAAATTGATCGAATAAGAAGGATTACGCCCCTAAACGCTGGGCTCACCAAAACTACACGAACAGCTCATTCGTGGATCCCCATTTCCAACCAGGGGAAATCTCAAACCTGATGTCTGGCCATTTTCACTAAGTAGGCGAAAGACACCGCTTAGCACTTGCTCTCTCAATTGCCACGAATGACCCAGTCTTTGTTTGCGAAATTTCCACTTTAATTTCGCCATCCGGTCGCTCAGCTGCCTAATGTGGAGGGCAAAGGCCAATCCACGAGTTCTCAACCATCACACACGCTACTAGCGCTCTGAGTCCAGGGGTTATCAGCTACCCCGCTACCTCGGACCACTAATAGGTTCACAAACCACGGTCCAACAGGGGCCTATAGCCCATAACTAGTCCGATACTGTACAATGGCTCTCACTAGTCCACAGACCCAATCGTCATACGGGTAAATCCTCACTTAGGATTACTATCCCAACACTCCCACTAGGAGCTACAGTACCTCGATCATCATTAGCCCTACGGCCTGGTCATATCACACTCTCAGTGTACTAACAGCCTCAAGGCTTACACGTGGCATTCCACGTCCCCGGGTCATCGCTCGGACTACCGTCCCGACCAGATCTCTATCATGCCCCGCCATCAGGTATCGGGCCGCTGTCTCTCACAGCTGACTGCGCCTGCCCACTGGGCTACAGGCCCACAGTCCACAAACATGGTCCAGGCACGGATCGTCCCCAAGCGAACCCGCTGATCGTCGCCACGCGACCACTATGCTCACTGAGCAAAACCAACTAACAAGTCGTCAATCCACGACCCAAAATTCTCTATCAACTCTGGCCACACTGGGCAAAGGCTAATGTGCCACCTAATCAGCTCTCTCTGGCTAAACGGTACTTGTGCTCCGTGAGCACCCAAACAGTTGGGCGTCCTACGCCCCCACGCTAACTCGTAAATATCCAGTGCTAAGCGATTTGCTTAAGCACCCCAACGGCTCTTGTGCAACTCTCCCAACTGGGCCGAGGCACCACAATAACTGTTTCACCAACTCTGGTGATTAACATGCAAACCCTGTGGTGGCAACCCTTGCCATTATGCCGATCCCTCAGACCGGCGCCACAAAACTTCCGCTTACTTGCGAGGTTTTCGAATCTCAAACCCTATCCGGGTCTTGCCAGCCCCACTATGCGGCACTCAGCCATGAAGACATGCCACACTGTCACTACCGTCATCAGGGCGAGCTTTCGCCACTAGGCCCATAAGTCTTTCTTGCCCTAACCTTCAGGGCACTGCAACTTGGCTCTCGCGACATAGCGATCACCAATTACCTCGCGAGTCGGTCTCTCACTGGACCTTACTAACCACACTTTGTCAGCAACCTAGCTGACACAAGCTTATAACACCCCTTTGCTAAAGGTGCGGGGTGCGCCGACAAAAGCTCGGCGGCCACTGCCACTCTCTACTGTCGCCCCTACAGGCGGCGACGCCGTATACTCATTCGTTGTTTGTGCAGCCTCAGCTTGCTGCGCTATCAGCCACTGGAGCCTATCTATCTGCTCCGACCGTCACATCGACGCCACACTTAGGCGTTGGAATCAGCCTTCCTGTCGGCGGGAAATTTTCGCTGACGGCAAGAAGCTTGACCTGCTGCTGGATCACACCAACAAGTGCGGTCCCCTGCTATCGCAGCTCGTGTACCTCGCTTGACCCCGAGCCCTCTCGTGACTCGAGTCAAAACAGGTGCGTCTCCCTATGTGGTGTCATCGCTAATATGCACACCACCACGAAACAACCAGCCCAAACTTAGCCGTTTGAGCAACGCGCAGTCTATATACCGACAAAAGGGCTCGTCGACCCAATCATGCGAAAGTATAAGAGGGTACTCCTTTTCATCTCCAACATTACATTGTCGGCCGCCAACGTAATATTCGAAGAATGAAAGCTCGTCGCCCTCGATCAGTCCCAACATCCTTTTTGGGAACAACAATAACCAATCAAATACTTTCGCCCAATAATCCACACACTCTCTCGTGCTAATCCCTAGGGTCTCCCTAAGGTTCACTAACCACCTAGGACTAGTCCTAGGCTCTGATACCACTCTAATCTGTCACGCCCCGAGTCCGCCAATTTGTACGGTTCGGGAACGCCAACAGACCCGCCAATCGGGTATGACCTTTCACTACCCGAAAGGAACGGTAACATCCATAGTAACACAACAAGTGTATGCGGAAGCTCAATATCAGAGTACTAAAAATCACTATAAATCTAAACTTTCATTCAATAACAAACAGTTAAAGCAGAAATGAAAGCATATAAGAGTGAACCATAACTTAAATTTATTACACTTTACATATCTGAACTTGCAAATAAAATTATTACAATTTCCTTACATAAATTCCTCACGATACAGAGTTCACTCAAGAAATATATAAAAGGGATACCTCTGCTAGACCCTCTAGGTCTCTATGCTGCTGGGCTCTTGCCCCTGTCGTATGCCTCGCCGTCTGCATCTGATCCGCCACGATCGCTGCATCCATCCCTGAACCTGTGGGGGGGGGGGGGGGGGGGCACCCAAGGGGTGTGAGAACTCCTGACAGAGTTCCCAGTGGGTTCAACCACCGAGAAAAAGTGTCCTACACCACCTGGTCCAATGGAAGCAATAATAATAGTGCTAGGAAACTAAAATCCTCAATAGCAAAATGCGTGTAGAACACCGGGTTTTGGATGTCGCACCGACCTTGCAGGATGGTGTGGTGCGGAGGATTTTGCCTTGGATGTGTCCCACTTGTGTTTCAGAGGAGTTCGGGTTGATTTGGATCCCCGCGGAGGCCTCTGCTTGTTTCGGGCTTTGTACGCGTTAGGTGACTGGTACGGGAAGCTCCGACACCGCTTTTGGTTGCAGAAAAATTGGGAAACACTTGGAGCAGGTGTACTTTTGATTTACAGCGAGGTTCGGGAGGTTCCGGACTGACGCGGAGGACCCGGAGGCAAAAAGTGAGTCGGAACTGGCATTTTTGGAGCCGGTATTTGATTTGAGCACCCCGACTCAACGGTTGAGCTTTTTGAAGAGAAAAAGCTGTGAGCGCGTGTATTTTGGATTTACAGCGGAGCTCGGGAGGTTCCGGGCGGCGGCGGAGGGCCCGAGGGCAAAAAGTGAGTTGGAGTTGGGTTTTTGGAATTAAATTAATTAAGTTAATTAATTTATATAAAGCTTTTCTTTATAAAAACCCCACCCCTCCACCTCTGCAGCATAAGGAAAAAGAGAAAGAGAGAAAGAAAAGGAAAGAGAGAAAGAAAGAAAGAAAAGGAAAGTGAAGAAGAAGGAGAAGAAGAAGAAGAGGGCTTTGGAGGAAGCTTTTCTTGGGCGTTTTCTTCTCCGAGCGTGGCCGAGGGCCGAGAGAGGACCGGCGTGCCGCGAGGAGGTTGGTTTATTTTAATTTATTTCATCCTTTTCACTCTTTTCTTCTCCCCGGTGGCCGGAGCCGTGCGGCTAGGTGTCCGGCGCGTGGCCGGGAGGGGGCGCTTGGGCGCCGCGCGCAGCTGCGCCCTGCTGCCAAAGTGGGACAGCAGGGCGCCGGGCTGCACGGGGGCAGCATGGTGCCGCGCGGCCCTGCAGGCTGCGCGCTGGGCGCGCGGCACTGCAGGGGTGCCGCGCGGGCATCCCCTGTGCCGCGCGGCCTGGCAGGCCGCGCGGGGCGCGCGGCCCTGCAGGGGTGCCGCGCGGGCATCCCCTGTGCCGCGCGGCCTGGCAGGCCGCGCGGGGCGCGCGGCACTGCAGGGGTGCCGCGCGGGCAACCCCTGTGCCGCGCGACCTTGCAGGCCGCGCGCTGTGCGCGCGGCACTGCAAGGTGCCGCGCGGGCCTGCGGGCCGCGCCCGTGGGCGCGCGGCCCTGCGGGGGCCCCGCGCGGGCGGCCCTGCGCCGCGCGGGCCTGCAGGCCGCGCCCTTGGGCGCGCGGCCCTGCAGGGGCCCCGCGCGGGCGGCCTTGTGCCGCGCGGGCCTGCAGGCCGCGCCCATGGGCGCGCGGCCCTGCAGGGGCCCCGCGCGGGCGGCCCTGCGCCGCGCGGGCCTGCAGGCCGCGCCCTTGGGCGCGCGGCGCTGCAGGGGCCCCGCGCGGGCGGCCTTGTGCCGCGCGGGCCTGCAGGCCGCGCCCTTGGGCGCGCGGCGCTGCAGGGGGCCCCGCGCGGGCGGCCCTGCGCCGCGCGGGCCTGCAGGCCGCGCCCTTGGGCGCGCGGCGCTGCAGGGGCCCCGCGCGGGCGGCCTTGTGCCGCGCGGGCCTGCAGGCCGCGCCCATGGGCGCGCGGCCCTGCAGGGGCCCCGCGCGGGCGGCCCTGCGCCGCGCGGGCCTGCAGGCCGCGCCCTTGGGCGCGCGGCGCTGCAGGGGCCCCGCGCGGGCGGCCTTGTGCCGCGCGGGCCTGCAGGCCGCGCCCATGGGCGCGCGGCCCTGCAGGGGCCCCGCGCGGGCGGCCCTGCGCCGCGCGGGCCTGCAGGCCGCGCCCTTGGGCGCGCGGCGCTGCAGGGGCCCCGCGCGGGCGGCCTTGTGCCGCGCGGGCCGCGCGGGCCTGCAGGCCGCGCCCATGGGCGCGCGGCCCTGCAGGGGCCCCGCGCGGGCGGCCCTGCGCCGCGCGGGCCTGCAGGCCGCGCCCTTGGGCGCGCGGCGCTGCAGGGGCCCCGCGCGGGCGGCCTTGTGCCGCGCGGGCCTGCAGGCCGCGCCCTTGGGCGCGCGGCGCTGCAGGGGCCCCGCGCGGGCGGCCCTGCGCCGCGCGGGCCTGCAGGCCGCGCCCTTGGGCGCGCGGCGCTGCAGGGGCCCCGCGCGGGCGGCCTTGTGCCGCGCGGGCCTGCAGGCCGCGCCCTTGGGCGCGCGGCACTGCAGGGGCCCCGCGCGGGCGGCCTTGTGCCGCGCGGGCCTGCAGGCTGCGCCCGTGGGCGCGCGGCCCTGCAGGGGCCCCGCGCGGGCGGCCTTGTGCCGCGCGGGCTTGCTGGGCGCCGCGCGGGCGGCTGGGCCAGCGCCGCGCGGCTGGGTTTTGGGGGCCGTGCAGCTGCGCCGCATTGGCCGCGCAGGCTGCGACTCGGCGACGCGCCGCGGCGTGTGTGCGCGATGGGTTTTCCGTGCAACGCGCGGCGTTTCTCGTCGCCGGATGGGTTTCTTTCGCCTTTGTGAGCGCGGTTTTAGCCGCATGTTTTTCTGATCCCGGTCCCTCTTCTTATCTCGCAGTTGTGGCATAGTGTTAGCTTCTCACGTGGCCGGTGGCGCGTGTTTTGCCGCGTGGAGCTGCGGGATCGCATCGGGACCTCCGTTTGGCGCACGGTTTTCGCGGATGGATCGCAGGTGGGTTGGTTTCTCCCAATGAACTACGGAATGCCCTTTTATGCTTCCGAATGCAAAGGTATCGTATCCTTACTATCAGGTATTTGCGGAACAGTCGTGCAAGTCGAGGGTTGTCGTTTCCGACTTGGACACGAGTGTTAGTCGCATCGTTAGAGTATACGAGACCAGATGGGTATAAATCACTGGCCGAGTTACCAGATGAGTATATATACCACTGGCAGAGTTACCAGAGGGGTATAAATCACTGGTCGAGTTACCAGATGAGCAGATACCACTGGCGGATGTTACCAGATGGGTATAAATCACTGGCTGAGTTACCAGATGAGTAGATACCACTGGCGGAGTTACCAGAGGGGTATAAATCACTGGTCGAGTTACCAGATGAGCAGATACCACTGGCGGATGTTACCAGATGGGTATAAATCACTGGCTGAGTTACCAGATGAGTAGATACCACTGGCGGAGTTACCAGAGGGGTATAAATCACTGGCCGAGTTACCAGATGAGTAGATACCACTGGCAGAGTTACCAGATGGGTATAAATCACTGGCCGAGTTACCAGATGAGTAGATACCACTGGCAGAGTTACCAGATGGGTATAAATCACTGGCTGAGTTACCAGATGTGTAGATATCACTGGCTGAGTTACCAGATAGATAGTTATGCCCTGGCCGAGTCACCAGGCGGTTACTAGAAGGGATTGTGGTGACCTTCTAGTGTCTTGTAGAGTTCTAGCAGTCCCAGTGCGGGGGCGGAAACTATGGGCGCCTAAGCCTACAGCATGTTCTTGTTTGATAAGGGCTGTAGGGGGCGCAGACGTTCGTAGTTTCCAGGCCTCCCGTGAGAGAGACTGAGAACTTACTTCCAGCATTGCATTGAGACATGTAGCGATAGATTCTTTTCCAGTTATCTATCTATCTATCTATCTATCTATTTGTGTTTTTGTCTCCAGCAGACTGAGTGGGTGTACCGTGGGGTTAGCTTTGGTGCCCACTGAGATCTGACTGTTCCAGTAGATCTCACACCCGCTGTGATGACAGGTGTTCCTGTGGCGACCGTTCCTGGTTTGGCTCATTCGGAGCTTTCTGACCGAGGTATGCGCGTGGCTGGCTAGCTCCTACCCGAGTCGGTGGTGTCGGTGTAGTGTCTCTTGTACTTTTCAGTTTCCACTTTTGTACTTATGTTGGGGGTGCTAGTGGACTGGTGTACTTGGACTTTTCACCGCTTAGTGTTTCTGCTTCCTTTCAGCTCTGATACTTGTTAGCTATAGATCTCTTTTGCAGGTTAGACGCTTCGTCTGTACGGCAGTTTCCGTACAGACGGCGGATCTGTTGGCGAGCCCGGGGCGCAGTTCGACCCCCGGGGCGTGACAATGCGGCTATGCAATATATATGAATCACTATACTATCTGTGTATACTCATCCTCCCAGCACTACTTTGTCTAGCCACACTAGGCTGCTAAGCACCAACTCGACCACTATGCCGCTGTATATAGGGTCAAACTAACCCGGCCACCTTGGCCACTCTAATTTCTCTTTATTCTTTAAATTCTGGTGCTTTAGTTCAAGTTAACCCTCAGAAATTCTTATCCAACGGGCCCCAGCCCGGTAGTCCTGCTACCATAAGATAAGACTTCTAAGGTTGCCGATAGCACCCGCAAGTGCTACCCCGCCCAACGGGGAACTTGTCCTACGGGTCACTGCCCGGGAGAGGGACACTGCCCTTGGCTCCGACAAGGCTACTTTTTACCCCCGAAGGTACGCTCGTTTTATCTTTATATTTTCTTTCTTTTCTTTTCTTTTTCTTTCTCTTTTTGCATTAGTTCTTAGCCTCTTTGCCTTTGAACACTTGCTTTTCTTTCTTATTCGAGCTTGTAGCTCCCTTTTGCCACTGGCAAATCTCTTTCTCTTTCCTTTGAGCATTTAGCTCTTTGCTTTCACTTTAAGCCTTTCGAAAGTACCTCGTCCAACGGGTCACTGCCCAGAGAGTCCTGCTCCACTTGACGAGTCTCAAATTCGAAGGCGCCATTTACATTTTCTTTATACCTTTTAGCCACTTTTAGCTTGCTTTTAAACTTTGCCTTTTTACAATAATTTACCTCTTATCCTAGGTCTCGCCATAAGGATAACTTGAGAGTCTCCTGGACTCTTAACATTTCACCTTCACTTATTTGACTCAAATTGAAGTTAAAGTTATTGTCCATTCGCCCAGACACCCTATGACTTTCTAGGGTTATATTTGTTTAATTTCTTTAACCTTGGGATCTTATCCCACTTTCCTGATTCCTCACTGAATCCTAGAGTTAACTTAACTCTATTTTTCTGTTCCACTTTTAGCTTAGAGTTACACTGACTCTAATCTCCTGTTCCACTTTTATCTTAGAGTTACACTGACTCTAATTTCCTGTCTGTGAGTTTAAACTCCTCTGGATCACCTTAGGTTCCCTTTACCTAAGTTCCATGTCATACTCATCCTAGAGTTCCTTGACTCTATGTTGATCACTAGTTCACCTTAGGTCCCCTTTACCTAAGTTCCATGTCATACTCATCCTAGAGTTCCTTGACTCTATGTTGATCACTAGTTCACCTTAGGTCCCCTTTACCTAAGTTCCATGTCATACTCATCCTAGAGTTCCTTGACTCTATGTTGATCACTAGTTCACCTTAGGTCCCCTTTACCTAAGTTCCATGTCATACTCATCCTAGAGTTCCTTGACTCTATGTTGATCACTAGTTCACCTTAGGTCCCCTTTACCTAAGTTCCATGTCATACTCATCCTAGAGTTCCTTGACACTATGTTGATCACTCTATCCAGTGTCCTTAGGTTATCCCCTAAGACAATGCCACTCGTCCAATCCTAGGATAGCTCCTAGTTCAATGTCACTCGTCAAACCCCTAAACTAGATTTTCTCCTAGTCTTACTACCAACAAGTTCTGTTCCCTTATGTCACATGATTCCTAGGGTTGTACCCTAACATGATCACAGTCATCACATAATTATTCATTTCAACGCATGCAATTATTTTCATATCCATCATAAAAATAATATTTCTCATCTATGCATGCAATTATCAGCAATTTAGATAAGTCAAGAATTGCATCTTTCCCCTAATTCTTTTTAGACATGCAGATTAATTATCTCCTTTTTGGCAACCAACAGTTGCATTTTCCATCTGTGTCCATCTACACATACTAGTTTATCCCCTATTTGGATAAATCATAAATATCACTTTTCCTCTAAATTTCTCTACACATGCACATATATCATCTGTCTTTGCCAACTAACAGTTGCACTTTTCATCTGTATTTCTCTAAACATGCAATCTTAATCATAATTACCTAACGCCTCTAACAGGCTACTATCATGCTTCCAGATCAAAAAGCAAAGGAGCAAGGGGAGAGGTCACCCAATTTCGGCAGAATCCCACACCTTGTGGTGTACCCAATTGCTTGTAGACACTGGCAATTGGTCTCCGCGCGATTCCACTTGTCCCCTCGAGCTTGCACGCAAAACGGTGCGCATCCCTCGAGTCCGCACGCAAAATGATGCACGTCCACCAAACCTGCACGCAAAACGGTGCACGTCATTAAAAACCCGCACGCAAAACGGTGCGCGCCATTTCAGTCTGCACACAAAACGGTGCGCGTTAAATCAACCTACACGCAAAGCGGTGCACGTACCTCGAATCTGCACGCAAAACGGTGCACGTCTGACTATAGGGTTGCACGCAAAACGATGCACATTTTTTTTTCTATCCCTGCATGAAAAAATGATGTATAATATTATAAACTGCATGCAAAATTGTGCGCGATAAAATTATCTGCACGCAAAACGGTGCACGCTTAACTGTAAAGTTGCACGCAAATCGGTGCATATTTTTCTATCCCTGCACGAAAAACGATGTATAATATTATAAACTGCACGCAAAACGGTGCGCGATAAAATTATCTGCACGCAAAATGGTGCACGCTTAACTGTAAAGTTGCACGCAAAACGGTGCATATTTTCTATCCCTGCACGAAAAACGATGTATAATATTATAAACTGCACGCAAAACTGTGCGCGATAAAATTATCTGCACGCAAAACGGTGCACGCTTAACTGTAAAATTGCACGCAAATCGGTGCATATTTTTCTATCCCTGCACGAAAAAATGATGTATAATATTATAAACTGCACGCAAAATTGTGCGCGATAAAATTATCTGCAAGCAAAACGGTGCACGCTTAACTGTAAAGTTGCACGCAAAATGAGACGCGCCCAAAAATACCCGCGACAGTTCGTGCAGCAAAACGGCACAGTAGAACTCGGTCCCTAACACGCAAAACGGCACGGGGTTAAATCTAATGTCCAAACTAACGTCTCAAAACTGTGTCAAAAATACCGTAAAAATAAAACGCGGGACTTACCCGACCGCGCCGCCGCCGCCAAAACGCCCCCAATCGAAAGCCTCGCGCGCTCCACGAGACCCACGACGCCACGCCGCAACACCTCCCAACCTCTCCCTCACTCTCCCTCACTCTCGGTTGGAGAAGAAAGGAAAAAGGAGAAAAAATGGAGGTGCGCGGAGGAAGAAGAAGAAGAAAAGGAGGGAGAGAGGGAAGGGTGGTCCACGGACCACCGGTCTACGGTGCACCCGTCGGTCTACAAGACCCAGCCGGGTGCACCCGGTCCAGGCACGCACGCGCACCTGGCGCCCCCTGTTGACCCGCGCCCAAGTGCGCTCCAGCTGTGCGCCTCGCGCAGCGCGCCGCGCGTTTTGGAAATCCGTTTTCATCCCGTTTTCTGTCCATTTTTCGTCCGTTTGCGTCCAAATTTGACAGACGACTTCGTTTCAGCTTAATTTACTAGAGAAAATTTTAAATTTTCAGTTTGGGCCATTTCTGGGCCACCAAAAGCCTCGTTGTATCTAGAATCATTGGCGGACCCCGTTCTCACAATCCGGGTATCCTATCAACCCGAAATTTTTACTGTGTCCTTAAAACATAATTACGAAGCTCCCCAAATTTTCTCAGAATTTTTTGACACTGTTGGCGGAGCCCGTTTTCACTATCGGGTATCCGATCAACGCGAAACTTTTTCTGTGGTCTTAAAACATATTTACGGGGCTCCTGTAATTTTCTCGGAATTTCCCGACACTGTGAATTTTTCACTAAAAATCTGGGTCCCCTTTCTCAAATAAATTTTTAGATCTCTCCATTTTAACCCGATTTGGGCCCAACTCGCGTCCACATATTCTTTACTTCCCTAACTTTCATAACACTAGTATTTCATACTACCTTTATTTACATTTATTTATGTGTCGAAAATCCGGTACTTTACACTGACAGTTTCCAGAAAAACAAAGGTTCGGGATCCGGATCGAAGTGCCTGATCTGGATCGTTCATACAATTCACCAAACACCAACGTTCGGGATCCGGATTGAAATGCCTGATCCGGATCGTTCAAATAACATGGTAAAACCAGTGTTCGGGATCCGGATCAATGGAGGCTACGATCCGGATTGAATTTGCATATGAACGAACACCCTTCGGGATCCGGATCGAAGTGTCTGATCCGGATCCTGAACATGTCCCATGTCCAGTTTTTGATTTTTATGCAATTAAAAATTCATCCAAGTGTTTCTACACTATAAGAAGTATTCGGATCACCAAAAATAATTAGTTGAACATACCTGATCCTTTTGAATTCTTCTTTCTTGAGATTGAGTTAAATGATCCAACTTTCTTTATCTTCAATCTTCAAGACTTAACCGAATTCACGAAATACGCCAACTCAAATTCCGTAACAATCTCCCCCTTTGGCGGTTTCATGACAAAACACAAATCCACTCAAGAAAATTCAAAAAGATATTTTTGTTGCTATCACCATACAACAAAAATTTACAATGGAGATCCAAAATAAAATAGATACATGAGTTAAACTCCTAAAACAGACTCTAGACTTAGACATCTGTACTCTCTGCAAAAGAAATCATTCTTGACAAAAGAAATCGTTAGATACCTCAAGAATTTTATGTCATTCAAAAACCACATACAGAGATGAAGTTTATACTCATTTATACTTACCATGACATTTATACATTCAGATATGTAACTGGATCATAGTTAAAAACCAACATATCTTCTATGCAATCAAAATCCAAATGTCACAAACTTGTTAGTGAACATCAACTTGTTAGTTATATTCCATGCCCAAATATTTAGCAAATAGTTAGTCGAGGCATGCGTGCAATCACAAAAGAAAACCGAAAACCAAAAGTTGAAGTTCTACTTACCTTCATGGTTCACAACAGGACAATCGAAGTTTTATTGTTCAACTGTTTTTAATATTCTCTCCCCCTTTTTGTCACAAAGTTAGCCAAAATTACCAAAATGGAGAGAAAAGTTAACAAGTTCAAGAACCAAAACTGTGAGAATTAAAACTAAAAACTAAAACTTAAAACCTGCACAAGAAAAGATTAAAAATCTGCACAAGAAAAAGAAAAGTTTGAGGACAAATCAATCATCTGAGTCAGAATCTTCAGAGCTCGTGCAGCCCATCTTAGAGAACATCTTTTTCACCAGCTTGTTCATTGTAGATGGATGAGACTGATGCTTCATCCGTTGGTGCGGGTGCTGGTTGTGATGGTGATGCGGAAGTGCCGGTACTGGGTTTCGTTCCGCATGGAGGGACTGGAGTGACATGGGGAAACTTATGAAGGGATTTGACAATGGTGGACTCATCGATCATGCCCAAGCAGTGATGATAAGTCATTGAACTAATATCAACCTGAAATTTCTTTAAGATCCTCATTATAATCAATGAAAATGGGATTCTTTCAGTAGGATGAGGATGCTCAACATATCTCATCATTCTATTCCAAATAATGTATGGAATGTTGATATTTAATCCCATCGCCTCTGACGGATGTCCTAAGAGATACAAAAACAGCATTCGATCCCATCTCAAGACTTTCGTCTGCATATTTGGAAGGATATTGTAACATGTGATGAAGTTTAGGAACCGGTACTCAAGACGAAGTTCTTTGGATTTGATAGATTTCTCTGTAGTGATCCGGTCTTTCGGGGTACTTTTGACTTACGTGTAGTCATTTAAGCCTTTAAGTGAAATAGAATTATTCAATTCTTGAAGTTGGCCATTGTGGGACGCTAGTATTTTTCCGCGATTGTGCGCGGAAAAAGAAAGCCGACGGCGCGATCGGATCTGAAATCCGATATCGAGAACCCCCTGAACGGGATTCAAAGTGATACGGTAATTAGTCGTGCATCGGAATCCGTGCTAAATATCTTGCACCCGTTAGAGATAAGGTGGTTTATCTCGTGGGGGATAATTAATTAGTTAATTAATTATCCCATACGGAAAATTAATTAATTCTCTTACGTACGAATTAAAGAGGAATTAATTAAAGATAAAGTACGACTATATAAGGGATCCCGAATATCAAAAGGAAAAGAAAAGAAAATAAAAACCCTAATCGGAGAGAAGGGAAAAAAAAGGAAAAGACGAAACCCTAGCCGGAAGAAAGGGAAAGGAGAAAGAGAAGGAGCCCGATCTTCCCGGACGCCGAACCGAAGACAAGAACACGACCGGACAACCTTTCCGTCGATCTTCGGTTAGTAAAATAATTTATTTAAATTATTTGGGATTTTGTTCGTTGTCTTTTTCGTTGAGTTCTTGGTTTCTTGCTTTCTCCGTCGTATCCGTCACCGTCGCCGACGTAGTCTCCTTGAAAAGGCGCGGAACGGACGGCGGAGGCGCGCGATGCCGCTAGGGCATCGCGCGGAGGAGGGTCACGGACGGCACCGCACGGGCGCCGCGCGGCCACCGCGCGGACCCGCAACCGTGCGGGTACCGCGCGGACGCCGCGCGGCTGCCGCATGGGAGGCACCCGCGCGGGCCCGCAATCTTGCGGGCACCGCGCGGGCGCCGTGCGGCTGCCGCGCGGGCCCGCATCCATGAGGGCACCGCGCGGGCGCCGCACGGCTGCCGCGCGGGCGGCCCCCGCGCGGGCCCGCATCCATGCGGGCACCGCGCGGGCGCCGCGCGGGAGGCACCCGCGCGGGCCCGCACCCGTGCGGGCACCCTGCGGGTGCCGCGCGGCTGCCGCGCGCGCGGCCCCCGCGCGGGCACGCACCCGTGCGGGCACCGCGCGGGCGCCGCGCGGCTGCCGCGCGGCTGCCGCGCGGGCGGCCCCCGCGCGGGCCCGCACCCGTGCGGGCACCGCGCGGGCGCCGCGCGGCTGCCGCACGGGCGGCCCACGCGCGGGCCCGCATCCATGCGGGCACCGCGCGGGAGGCACCCGCGCGGGCCCGCACCCTTGCGGGCACAGCGCGGGCGCCGCGCGGCTGCCGCGCGGGCGGCCCCCGCGCGGGCCCACACCCGTGCGGGAACCGCGCGGGCGCCGCGCGGCTGCCGCACGGGCGGCCCCCGCGCGGGCCCGCATCCATGCGTGCACCGCGCGTGCGCCGCACGGCTGCCCCGCGGGAGGCACCCGCGCGGGCCCGCACCCGTGCGGGCACCGCGCGGGCGCCGCGCGGCTGCCGCGCGGGCGGCACCCGCACGGACCCGCAACCGCGCGGGCGCCGTGCCGGGCCGCACCCGCGCGGGCACCGTGCGGCCGTCGCACGGGCAACCCGCGCGGGGCACCGCGCCGCGAGGGCATCGTCCGTGGAGATACGCCGCGCGGTTCTGAACCGCGCGGGGCTCCGGCAGACGGCGACGGCGACGGCGGCTCGGGAATTCCGTTTCGTCAACTGGACAATGTTGGACTTTTCCGTCAAAAACAAAGGAGTAAATTGGGTCTTATGTTTTCGGATGTAAGTACACGCTTTTAACTATAGTTATCCTTGCGGACTTTCTTTAGGTCCAGACGCGCAGCGGGGGTGCGCGAAAGATTCGAGTGTTCCGATCTCTCTCCAAATAGGTGGGTACGGTTGCTGTAAATACAACCAGTGCAGTAAGTGCATCTATCGTCATTAAACTGCTCTCAATTTATCTAACAAAGTAGATGGACAGTTTGACCTTTCGCATAATTGTGTTATTATCTAACAATTGAAGCGGCTGCGGTCGCAATGTTCATGACACGCCGATCTCGGCAAAAACCGTTTTGGGATGCTGCACGTACACAGGCGGATTGGCCTCCGCATGGGTGTACTTTTCCGGAAGAGTGGTCTTGTATGACCCGTGTTCCTCACAAAGGGGTGGGAGCCGTGAGGACCCCTTCGCGCCCGCTGGGAATAGCACACCAGCACCGTGGAAGGGGTTAAATGCATCAAAGGAGTGCTTGCGCACGAGGGGAGACTTTGGTCTCTCCGATAAATATTCTGGTGTTGGTGCCCAATTAAATTGATAAATCTGGGGTCGGGGCCCAGCTTAATATGTGCAGGGTTTTTAGCGAAATGGTTACGGTGTTTCCGGTTTGCTCCTTATTCCTTATTGTTGTTAGACATCTACTTTGTTTGTCACTGACTTTACCCACTCCGTGACAGGCGCTACGAGGGGCGTTACCCGGGAGATTGTTGAGACTGCGTCGCGAGGACCGTAGTCAGAACGCTTGGTTATTATCATTATCTCATCTCTTTTACGCATGTTAGTTAATTTGCTTGTGAGTAGAAATATTCGTGGACATGTATTACTTGGCACTGTGGATGAGTTGTACTTTTATAGTTTGGTTCTTCTGATGATGTTTCTTATGCGGCATGTTTTCATGATAAACCAAATGATTTTGAAAAGGGTTTTCTCAAAACGAAGTGCCGTGTGGGCACGGGTTTTGCAAATGCTGGCTTTATCCTTTCTAAACATTGATGCCGCTTTAATATTCCGCTTGATGTTGAATGTCTATTGTATGGTTGATGGTTGATGATTGTTGTATGTTGTTGTAAATGAGACGCCGTGCATATACAAAGGAGACTCTGTCCGCGGACAGGGAGAATTTTGTGTATGTGGCGGTCTGGCACGCACCGGGGATGAGGTTTAATGTACCGTGTTCAGAAAAAAAAAAGATACACACGAATTTCCGCTTTGATAGACTCAAAAACCCCCGGGGGCGTGACAGATTAAATGGTATCAGAGAAAAACAACCATAACCATAGTAGACGAGATCCACATCCACAGTGTAGGGTACCACAAGCAAATTAGACATGAGATAACCAAGGTATAAGTGCGTAGTACGTGAGAGTACGGGGAATAGGGGAACGTAATGTAGGTATAATCGTAAGGCAGGGTATTAGGGTTATAACCTTAGGGTTAACGTGGTTTCTTTGTCTATACCGGACGATGGCCCGGACTAGATCGTCCACCGAGAATGCGGACGCGGACAGAGTGACCCCGACCACCGCAGAAAACCAGCTCCTCCGACAACAACTGCGGGAAATGGCCGGGCAATTAGTGACGCTGACGGAGCAGGTTCGTCACCTGACGCAGCAACAGGCAACCGCGCCAGCCGAGCGCGATCCGACCCCTCCGCCCGAAGCCACCGCACCCACTACGGGACCGCAAGGGACGGGTGGCACGACGACGGAACAGCCCCCATCCCCAAGGGATGTACCTACTCCGACGACCACGGGGCCTGTGATGGGAGCGACAGCAGGGGAGGCAGGAACGACCCCTACTCTCGGGGGGTCCGCCGCTGTAGGAGGGATCACGGAGCAACGAACGACGCGAGAAAGGGTTAGGACGAATTTGGCTGGGTTCAAGAAGCATGACCCTCCCACTTTTGAGGGAGAGACGACCGACCCATGGGTCGTCGAAAAATGGGTGGATACCATGGAAAAACTCTTCGAGGACCTACTGATGGAGGAACACGAGCGAGTTCCATTAGCCGTCCACTTCCTCGAAGGGAATGCACGCATCTGGTGGAAAACGGTACGCCCGGATCCGTCTACAAACGACCCGTTACCGACATGGACGGCCTTTAGAGAGGAACTTTTTGACGCTTTCTTCTCCGATAGCGTCAAGCGGCAATTGGAAGACAACCTGAAGAACGTTAGACAAGGGAACCGCTCGGTCATGGAATATCAAAGGGAGTTCGTGAGATTGGTTAATTGCGTCCCGTTTGTTATACGAGACGAACCCCACAAGGCCCGTCTTTTTGTGGACGGGTTACGGAGCGACATCTTTGAGATGGTCCAGGCAGCGGACCTGCGCACGTTCAGGGAAGTGGTGGATAGAGCCACCATAGTGGAGCGGGGGTTCGCTATCACCCGAGCTCGACGTGAGGGATCAGAAAATAACCGGGACAGGAAGCGGACACAGACTTACCCGGGAGGGGGTCCGTCTGGTGAGAGCCGACCCCCAAAATACGCCAGGACGCAACAAGGAAGCAAGAGTGCGCCAATCGGAAAACCGCGACCACCGAATAAGCCATGCGTTATTTGCGGAGCATCGCAATCAGTGACGGAATGCCCTAAGAGACAGGATCACTGTTACCGCTGCGGCAAGCCGGGGCATTTCCGATTCAACTGTCCTCTGAACACTGGAGCGACATCTTCCGCAGCTTCCACCCCAACGGCACAGCCACCGGGACGGGGTAGAGCATCAACGGGAATACCCCCATGCCCTCCGGCGCCAAGAGCAGAAGGAGAATCGCGACCACAGCCAGGAGGGAGGCTCTACTCCATGGGCCAACATGGAGCGACACTGCAAGAGGAGGCGGTCGCAGGTATTACCTCCGTTTCTAATTTCTGAGCACGAACCCTGTTTGACACCGGGGCGACTCGCTCTTTTATTTCCCGCACTTTTGCACAAACACATCTACTAGAAAGTAGTCCCCTCGATGTCCTACTGACCGTCCAGACCCCCGGGGGGCCAATCGCGGCAACTGGCCTAGTACCTTCTTGTTCAATAAGACTTGGAAGGTTGTCGTGCCCCTGGGACCTGGTGGTCATACCGCTAAAGGAATATGACGTAGTTTTGGGCATGGACTGGCTTACCGAGTATCAGGCGGTCATCGACTGCGAGAAGCGCCAGGTGCAACTACAGAAGCCGGGATTCCCAGAAAACGTGTACATGTTATGTAAAAGCACTTCCTTCTTGGCTATCATCTCCGCATCGCGAGCTAGGAAGTTGGTGGAGGGCGGGTGCGTGGCCTATCTAGCCTCAGTAGATTTAGCCACCCGACCCGTTCCCTCGCCTTCCGAAATTCCCGTGGTAAGGGAATTTCCGGACGTATTTCCGGCAGAGCTCCCCGGAGCGCCGCCGGAACGAGAAGTCGACTTTCCCATTGAACTACTTCCCGGCACCAAACCCATCACCAAGGCACCGTACAGGATGGCCTTCGCAGAGTTGAAGGAACTCAAGGCACAGTTGGAGGACCTTTTGGATAAAGGCTTCATCAGACCTAGCGCGTCACCCTGGGGCGCGCCCGTCCTGTTTGTGAGAAAGAAGGACGGAAGTCTCCGGTTGTGCATCGACTACCGGGAGATAAATAAGGTCACCGTTAAGAACAAGTACCCCCTGCCAAGGATCGACGACCTCTTCGACCAACTACAGGGGGCGACGGTGTTTTCAAAGATTGACCTGCAGTCGGGCTATCATCAGATCCAGGTCAAGGGGGAGGACATCCCCAAAACGGCTTTTCGGACTCGTTACGGTCATTACGAATTTACAGTAATGCCGTTCAGGCTCACGAATGCCCCGGCAGTGTTCATGGACATGATGAACAGGGTATTCAAACCCTTCCTGGATTTATTCGTGGTGGTCTTCATCGACGATATCCTCATCTACTCCCGTACAGACGAGGAACATGAAGAACATCTGCGCACAGTCCTCCAGACCCTACGGGAACAGAAACTCTACGCCAAACTCAAAAAGTGTGAGTTTTGGCTCCGAGAGGTTGGCTTCTTGGGGCACGTAATCTCAGCGGCTGGAGTCGCAGTCGATCCGAAGAAGATAGATTCGGTGACGGACTGGTCCCAACCGATGACGGTAACAGAGGTTCGAAGCTTTCTAGGATTAGCCGGGTACTACCGGCGCTTCGTGGAGGGTTTCTCCAAGATAGCCACCCCCTTAAACCGTTTGACTAAAAAGGGGGAAAAGTTCATCTGGACGGACAAATGTCAGAGGAGCTTCGAGGAGCTCAAGGATAGATTGACGCGAGCACCGATTCTCGCCCTACCGGAACCAGGGGAGGATTATGAAGTGTATTGCGATGCGTCGCGAAATGGACTGGGTGGAGTGCTCATGCAACGGGGAAAGGTTATAGCCTATGCGTCAAGGCAGCTCAAAGAATACGAGCGAAACTACCCCGTGCACGATTTGGAACTCGCAGCAGTTGTGTTCGTCCTCAAGCTTTGGAGACACTACCTGTATGGGGCACACTGCAATGTGTACTCAGATCATAAAAGTCTTAAGTACCTTTTCACCCAAAAGGAGTTAAATTTGCGACAAAGACGGTGGCTCGAGCTATTGAAGGATTACGATTTAACGATCCACTACCACCCGGGAAAGGCAAACGTGGTGGCCGACGCCCTGAGCCGTAAGGGACAGGCCGAGAAGGCAGGGGTAGGTGCCATCATCCAGCAAGATGGTCTGATTGCGGAATTTTCGCGATTAAGACTAGAAGTAGTACCAGCGGGTACAGTCGAACGACTTCTGACACTGGTGGTCAGACCTACCCTGCTTGACAGAATTCTCGAAGGGCAGTCGACTGATGACCAACTCCAGCTGGTGCGAGGTAGAGTAACTGCCGACCCAGGAGGTGATTTCACAGTAAACTCCGACGGCACCATATGATTTCGGGGACGAATCTGCATGCCGGATCTACCAGAACTCAAAGAGGAAATCCTGCGGGAGGCGCATACAGCTCCATATACAGCGCATCCCGGGGGAACGAAGATGTACAAGGACGTCAAACAGACCTTCTGGTGGCCCAAAATGAAGGGAGACGTGACTCGATTTGTGGCACACTGCCTGGTGTGCCAACGAGTGAAGGCCGAGCACCAGCGTCCAGCAGGAAAATTGCAACCCTTACCGGTGCCCGTGTGGAAGTGGGACATGATTACCATGGATTTTGTGACCGGGTTCCCGAGATCGTCACAGGGACACGATGCAATATGGGTAATCGTGGACCGTTTGACGAAATCAGCCCACTTTCTGCCCATACACACGACGTGGGCGCGGGAACGACTGGCGCAAACCTACATCAACGAGATAGTAAGGTTGCATGGGGTGCCGACGTCCATCACGTCGGACAGGGACATGCGATTTGTGTCGAACTTTTGGCAGAGCCTGCAGCGAGCAATGGAAACCAAGTTGCACTTCAGTACGGCTTTTCACCCGCAGACCGATGGACAATCAGAGCGGGTGATACAAATTGTGGAGGACATGCTTCGGGCATGCGTTTTAGACCTGGGCGAAGGATGGGCACGGTGCTTGCCCCTAGTGGAATTTGCCTACAATAATAGCTACCAGGCCAGCATTCAGATGGCGCCATACGAGGCCCTGTACGGGCGCCGCTGTCGGTCTCCAATATGCTGGGACGACCTGGGTGAGCGTAAGTTTCTGGGCCCAGATTTGGTGGAGGAGACTGAAGCAAAAGTGCGATTGATTAGACAGAGGCTACTAACCGCCCAGAGCAGACAGAAAGCTACGCGGACAACAGACGTCGGGACTTAGAGTTCATGGTGGGTGAGCACGCGTTACTCCGAGTTTCGCCCTCCAAAGGGAACCGACGCTTCGGCATAAAGGGAAAGTTAAGCCCGAGGTACGTAGGACCGTTCGAGATCCTAGAACGCGTAGGACCGGTGGCGTACCGATTAGCCCTGCCGCCGAATCTCGAACGAGTCCATAACGTATTCCATGTCTCAATGCTCCGGAAATACTTAGCTGACCCCTCTCATGCCTTGGATGCCTCCACCATCGAGTTGCGAGAGGATTTAAGCGTCGAGGAGACGCCGGTGCGGATCTTGGCAAGAGAGGACAAGAAGTTGCGCAATCGAACTATCCCCTATGTGAAGGTCCAGTGGAGCAACCACGAAGAGCGCGAGGCGACGTGGGAACTGGAATCGAAGATGAGGGAATGTTTTCCCGAATTAATTAATGGTGTTTGTATTTAAGTTTTGGGACGAAACTTTTTATAAAGTGTGAGTGGTGTAGTGATCCGGTCTTTCGGGGTACTTTTGACTTACGTGTAGTCATTTAAGCCTTTAAGTGAAATAGAATTATTCAATTCTTGAAGTTGGCCATTGTGGGACGCTAGTATTTTTCCGCGATTGTGCGCGGAAAAAGAAAGCCGACGGCGCGATCGGATCTGAAATCCGATATCGGGAACCCCCTGAACGGGATTCAAAGTGATACGGTAATTAGTCGTGCATCGGAATCCGTGCTAAATATCTTGCACCCGTTAGAGATAAGGTGGTTTATCTCGTGGGGGATAATTAATTAGTTAATTAATTATCCCAGACGGAAAATTAATTAATTCTCTTACGTACGAATTAAAGAGGAATTAATTAAAGGTAAAGTATGACTATATAAGGGATCCCGAATATCGAAAGGAAAAGAAAAGAAAATAAAAACCCTAATCGGAGAGAAGGGAAAAAAAAGGAAAAGACGAAACCCTAGCCGGAAGAAAGGGAAAGGAGAAAGAGAATGAGCCCGATCTTCCCGGACGCCGAACCGAAGACAAGAACACGACCGGACAACCTTTCCGTCGATCTTCGGTTAGTAAAATAATTTATTTAAATTATTTGGGATTTTGTTCGTTGTCTTTTTCGTTGAGTTCTTGGTTTCTTGCTTTCTCCATCGTATCCGTCACCGTCGCCGACGTCGTCTCCTTGAAAAGGCGCGGAACGGACGGCGGAGGCGCGCGATGCCGCTAGGGCATCGCGCGGAGGAGGGTCAACGGACGGCACCGCATGGGCGCCGCGCGGCCACCGCGCGGTACCCGCAATCTTGCGGGTACCTCGCGGACGCCGCGCGGCTGCCGCACGGGCGGGCCCCCCGCGCGGGCCCGCAATCTTGCGGGCACCGCGCGGGGCGCCGTGCGGCTGCCGCGCGGAGCGGCCCCCGCGCGGGCCGCATCCATGCGGGCACCGCGCGGGCGCCGCACGGCTGCCGCGGCGGGCGGCCCCCGCGCGGGCCCGCTATACATGCGGGCACCGCGCGGCGCCGCGCGTGCCCCGCATACATGCGGGCACCGCGCGGGCAGCCGCGCGCCGCCCGCGCGGGAGGCACCCGCGCGGGCCCGCACCCGTGCGGGCACCGCGCGGGCGCCGAGCGGCTGCCGCGCGGGCGCGGGCGGCCCCCGCGCGGGCCCGCATCCATGCGGGCACCGCGCGGGCGCCGCACGGCTGCCGCGCGGGAGGCACCCGCGCGGGCCCGCACCCGTGCGGGCACCGCGTGGGCGCCGCGCGGCTACCGCGCGGGCGGCACCCGCACGGACCCGCAACCGCGCGGGCGCCGTGCCGGGCCGCACCCGCGCGGGCACCGTGCGGCCGTCGCACGGGCAACCCACGCGGGGCACCGCGCCGCGAGGGCATCGTCCGCGGAGATACGCCGCGCGGTTCTGAACCGCGCGGGGCTCCGGCAGACGGCGACGGCGGCTCGGGAATTCCGTTTCGTCAACCGGACAATGTTGGACTTTTCCGTCAAAAACAAAGGAGTAAATTGGGTCTTATGTTTTCGGATATAAGTACACGCTTTTAACTATAGTTATCCTTGCGAACTTTCTTAGGTCCAGACGCGCAGCGGGGGTGCGCGAAAGATTCGAGTGTTCCGATCTCTCTCCAAATAGGTGGGTACGGTTGCTGTAAATACAACCAGTGCTGTAAGTGCATCTATCGTCATTAAAGTGCTCTCAATTTATCTAACAAAGTAGATGGACAGTTTAACCTTTCGCATAATTGTGTTATTATCTAACAATTGAAGCGGCTGCGGTCGCAATGTTCATGACACGCCGATCTCGGCAAAAAACCGTTTTGGGATGCTGCACGTACACAGGCGGATTGGCCTCCGCATGGGTGTACTTTTCCGGAAGAGTGGTCTTGTATGACCCGTGTTCCTCACAAAGGGGTGGGAGCCATGAGGACCCCTTCGCGCCCCGCTGGGAATAGCACACCAGCACCGTGGAAGGGGTTAAATGCATCAAAGGAGTGCTTGCGCACGAGGGGAGACTTTGGTCTCTCCGATAAATATTCTGGGGTTGGTGCCCAATTAAATTGATAAATCTGGGGTCGGGGCCCAGCTTAATATGTGCAGGGTTGTTAGCGAAATGGTTACGGTGTTTCCGGTTTGCTCCTTATTCCTTATTGTTGTTAGACATCTACTTTGTTTGTCACTGACTTTACCCACTCCGTGACAGGCGCTACGAGGGGCGTTACCTGGGAGAATTGTTGAGACTGCGTCGCGAGGACCGTAGTCAGAACGCTTGGCTATTATCATTAGCTCATCTCTTTTACGCATGTTAGTTAATTTGCTTGTGAGTAGAAATATTCGTGGACATGTATTACTTGGCACTGTGGATGAGTTGTACTTTTATAGTTTGGTTCTTCTGATGATGTTTCTTATGCGGCATGTTTTCATGATAAACCAAATGATTTCGAAAAGGGTTTTCTCAAAACGAAGTGCCGTGTGGGCACGGGTTTTGCAAATGCTGGCTTTATCCTTTCTAAACATTGATGCCGCTTTAATATTCCGCTTGATGTTGAATGTCTATTGTATGGTTGATGGTTGATGATTGTTGTATGTTGTTGTAAATGAGACGCCGTGCATATACAAAGGAGACTCTGTCCCGCGGACAGGGAGAATTTTGTGTATGTGGCGGTCTGGCACGCACCGGGGATGAGTTTAATGTACCATGTTCAGAAAAAAAAAGATCACACGAATTTTCGCTTTGATAGACTCAAAAACCCCCGGGGGCGTGACATTCTCCGTTGATTGAGTTCCCTCCAAACATATTCCTTTTATGACCATTTGCCACAACGTGTTTGTCAAACCTTTCCCTTCAAGTAATTAACTCCTGTCTTGCTGGCTTGCATTCCCAAACCCTCGCCAATTAACTGTGGAGTAATTTTAAACCTTGTTCCTTGGATATTCGTGTAAACTCCATCGGACCATTTTCATTTTCTCGAAGGTGCCGTGCATTTGTATAGAAGGTCCTCACGATGCAGACAGTATCCAAGCATTTCTGGGAATCGGCATACTTGAATAAGGTTTGCTTGTTTTCTATTAGAACACCAACTCGGGGAGTGATCTCGTAGAGCCTCAATATTAACATGCCTTTCGCCAATGCACTCACGATTCTCAAATGCCCTTAGGCGATCCGCATTACGAACACTTGTTAATTCCTCACGAGGTGAGAAGATCCGACTTTTGTTCGTAATCTCAAAACCTCGTGCTCGTCCAAACCGTCGAGCCAGTCTTTTTCTTTTCATTGAGATAGAGGATTTCATTGGCGCTTTACCTCTTGACCGTGTCGAAAGTCTTTTGCTTAGGTTGAACAGCATTGATTCATCATCCGACAGTTTGTCCCAATCAACTTCTTGATTATCTCTTCAGCCTCTGAGTCACTGACAAGAAGAACTCACATTTCCGTTGAGTTTTCTTAGCTCTTTTCAGTTTGTTTGTTGCTCGAGTGTGACCATGGCACTAGCAGGAAGATGATCCATGAAAACGCATTGTTGCTATTTCTTGTGAAAGGAAATCCTGTGAGCAACAACTCAGACACACGAAAAATTGTTAATTTTCAAAAATTTAAAAATTGTACCCAAACAATCATTATCGTGTAGAGAGACTAAGAATCAAATTAGTTTTGCAAAAGGAATTTTTAAAAGTAGATCAATCGCATGATTTTGGAAAATTCCCATTATATGCCCTAAAACCGAATTTTTTAAAATCGAAGGCCAAAAATCCGTTTATCAGAGAATACTTAGCATATAATCAAAACTAATATACCCAGAGTTCTTATTTCAAAAGAATTTGATCAAAAACCATCCACAAACGAAAAAGATACAGAAATTTCATCACGTTTTGAGGAAGAATAGAAACTCTAAAACCGAGATTTTGATCAATAAACTTACTTGGAACGAAGAACTTGAGTTTGAAAGCTTCCAAGATGGATGATTCTAGAGAGAGAAGCTTTGGAGACTTTTGAACAAAAGATTGAAGTAAAACAGAAATCAAAAACCTTTTGTTCTATATAAAACCATAGCCGCGATCCGATCAGTTCGTGATTCGATCCGGATCGCTACCCGCAGAGAATACCTGCGTTCGGGATCCGGATCGGCTTGTCCAATCCGGATCGGCTCCAACTTTTTTTCTTCGAAAAATTCAGAAAAATTCTAGAAATTCCAGAAAAAGATTGTAACCACTTTTGTGTATCAATTTAAATGAAAATCATCGTTTCATACAACCAAGAATAGATTATGCCAAATCTATCAATAATATCCAACAAATGAAACGAAAATTTATAAAATTAAATCCCTTAAAGTTGAACACTTCAATTACATCTAACTTGATCTATGAGTATGCCTTTATCAAATCATCATTCGGTAAAGAAAATGAAATACAAAGATCAATAGATGTCTGAAATCCCAGATAAGTAGATAATATATCTAGTCAATTTATTGAAGAGAGTGGCTTTGACATCTTTTCATTCAAATTCCCACCTTATACCACCTTTAAATTTTGATGAGTCAAGTCTTTCACATGCATTTTTAATGTATCAAACTTGAAAAACGCTTGGTTACATGTGGTAGAGCTGCCCCAGTACTGGACGACCGGGGAGGTGGTAGCTCTTTCCTCATGGGTGTAGTTTTCACACTCTCATTGGG
>CM055064.1:44779727-44817775 GCA_029204045.2 Tillandsia leiboldiana | reverse complement strand
GGTTGAAGGAACTCAAGGGCACAGTTGGAGGACCTTTTGGATAAAGGCTTCATCAGACTAGCGCGTCACCCTGGGGCCGCGCCCGTCCTGTTTGTGAGAAAGAAGGAGGAAGTCTCCGGTTGTGCATCGACTACCGGAGATAAATAGGTCACCGTTAAGAACAAGTACCCCCTGCCAAGGACGACGACCTCTGTCGACCAACTACAGGGGGCGCGGTGTTTTCAAAGATTGACCTGCAGTCGGGCTATCATCAGGATCCAGGTCAAGGGGGAGGAAATCCCCAAAAGGTTTCGGACTCGTTACGGTCATTACGAATTTACAGTAATGCCGTTCAGGCTCACGAATGCCCGGGCAGTGTTCATGGACATTGATGAACAGGGTATTCAAACCCTTCCTGGATTATTCGTGGTGGTCTCATCGACGATATCCTCATCTACTCCGTACAGGAGGAACATGAAGAACATCTGCGCACAGTCCTCCAGACCCTACGGGAACAGAAACTCTACGCCAAACTCAAAAAGTGTGAGTTTTGGCTCCGAGAGGTTGGCTTTTGGGGCACGTAATCTCGGCGGCTGGGAGTCGCAGTCGATCGCAGAGATAGTCGGTGACGGACTGGTCCCAACCGATGACGGTAAAAAGAGGTTCGAAGCTTTCTAGGATTAGCCGGGTACTACGGCGCTTCGTGGAGGGTTCTCCAAGATAGCCACCCCCTTAAACCGTTGACTAAAAAGGGGGGAAAAGTTCATCTGGACGGACAAATGTCAGAGGAGCTTCGAGGAGCTCAAGGATAGATTGACGCGAGCACCGATTCTCGCCCTACCGGAACCAGGGGAGGATTATGAAGTGTATTGCGATGCGTCGCGAAATGGACTGGGTGGAGTGCTCATGCAACGGGGAAAGGTTATAGCCTATGCGTCAAGGCAGCTCAAAGAATACGAGCGAAACTACCCCGTGCACGATTTGGAACTCGCAGCAGTTGTGTCGTCCTCAAGCTTTGGAGACACTACCTGTATGGGGCACACTGCAATGTGTACTCAGATCATAAAAGTCTTAAGTACCTTTTCACCCAAAAGGAGTTAAATTGCGACAAAGACGGTGGCTCTGAGCTATTGAAGGATTACGATTTAACGATCCACTACCACCCGGGAAAGGCAAACGTGGTGGCCGACGCCTGAGCCGTAAGGGACAGGCCGAGAAGGCAGGGGTAAGTGCCATCACCCAGCAAGATGGTCTGATTGCGGAATTTTCGCGATTAAGACTAGAAGTAGTACCAGCGGGTACAGTCGAACGACTTCTGACACTGGTGGTCAGACCTACCCTGCTTGACAGAATTCTCAGGGCAGTCGACTGATGACCAACTCCAGCTGGTGCGAGGTAGAGTAACTGCCGACCCAGGAGGTGATTTCACAGTAAACTCCGACGGCCACCATACGATTTCGGGGACGAATCTGCATGCCGGATCTACCAGAACTCAAAGAGGAAATCCTGCGGGAGGCGCATACAGCTCCATATACAGCGCATCCCGGGGGAACGAAGATGTACAAGGACGTCAAACAGACCTTCTGGTGGCCCAAAATGAAGGGAGACGTGACTCGATTTGTGGCACACTGCCTGGTGTGCCAACGAGTGAAGGCCGAGCACCAGCGTCCAGCAGGAAAATTGCAACCCTTACCGGTGCCCGTGTGGAAGTGGGACATGATTACCATGGATTTTGTGACCGGGTTCCCGAGATCGTCACAGGGACACGATGCAATATGGGTAATCGTGGACCGTCTGACGAAATCAGCCCACTTTCTGCCCATACACACGACGTGGGCGCGGGAACGACTGGCGCAAACCTACATCAACGAGATAGTAAGGCTGCATGGGGTGCCGACGTCCATCACGTCGGACAGGGACACGCGATTTGTGTCAAACTTTTGGCAGAGCCTGCAGCGAGCAATGGGAAACCAAGTTGCACTTCAGTACGGCTTTTCCCCGCAGACCGATGGACAATCAGAGCGGGTGATACAAATTGTGGAGGACATGCTTCGGGCATGCGTTTTAGACCTGGGCGAAGGATGGGCACGGTGCTTGCCCCTAGTGGAATTTGCCTACAATAATAGCTACCAGGCCAGCATTCAGATGGCGCCATACGACGGCCCTGTACGGGCGCCGCTTGTCGGTCTCCAATATGCTGGGACGACCTGGGTGAGCGTAAGTTTCTGGCCCAGATTTGGTGGAGGAGACTGAAGCAAAAGTGCGATTGATTAGACAGAGGCTACTAACCGCCCAGAGCAGACAGAAAAGCTACGCGGACACCAGACGTCGGGACTTAGAGTTCATGGTGGGTGAGCACGCGTTACTCCGAGTTTCGCCCCCAAAGGGAACCGACGCTTCGGCATAAAGGGAACGTTTAAGCCCGAGGTACGTAGGACCGTTCGAGATCCTAGAACGCGTAGGACCCGGTGGCGTACCGATTAGCCCTGCCGCCGAATCTCGAACGAGTCCATAACGTATTCCATGTCTCAATGCTCCGGAAATACTTAGCTGACCCCTCTCATGCCTTGGATGCCTCCACCATCGAGTTGCGAGAGGATTTAAGCGTCGAGGAGACGCCGGTGCGGATTTTGGCAAGAGAGGACAAGAAGTTGCGCAATCGAACTATCCCCTATGTGAAGGTCAGTGGAGCAACCACGAAGAGCGCGAGGCGACGTGGGAACTGGAATCGAAGATGAGGGAATGTTTCCGAATTAATTATGGTTGTTTGTATTTAAGTTTTGGGACGAACTTTTTATAAGTGTGAGTGGTGTAGTGATCCGGTCTTTCGGGGTACTTTGACTTACGTGTAGTCATTTAAGCCTTTAAGTGAAATAGAATTATTCAATTCTTGAAGTTGGCCATTGTGGGACGCTAGTATTTTTCCGCGATTGTGCGCGGAAAAAGAAAGCCGACGGCGCGATCGGATCTGAAATCCGATATCGGGAACCCCCTGAACGGGATTCAAAGTGATACGGTAATTAGTCGTGCATCGGAATCCGTGCTAAATATCTTGCACCCGTTAGAGATAAGGTGGGTTATCTCGTGGGGGATAATTAATTAGTTAATAATTATCCCAGACGGAAAATTAATTAATTCTCTACGTACGAATTAAAGAGGAATTAATAAAGGTAAAGTATGACTATATAAGGGATCCCGAATATCGAAAGGAAAAGAAAAAGAAAATAAAAACCCTAATCGGAGAGAAGGGAAAAAAAAAAAAAGGAAAAGACGAAAACCCTAGCCGGAAGAAAGGGAAAGGAGAAAGAGAATGAGCCCGATCTTCCCGGACGCCGAACCGAAGACAAGAAACACGACGGACAACCTTTCCGTCGATCTTCGGTTAGTAAAATAATTTATTTAAATTATTTGGGATTTTGTTCGTTGTCTTTTTCGTTGAGTTCTTGGTTTCTTGCTTTCTCCATCGTATCCGTCACCGTCGCCGACGTCGTCTCCTGAAAAGGCGCGGAACGGACGGCGGAGGCGCGCGATGCCGCTAGGCATCGCGCGGAGGAGGGTCACGGACGGCACCGCATGGGCGCCGCGCGGCCACCGCGCGGACCCGCAATATGCGGGTACCGCGCGGACGCCGCGCGGCTGCGCACGGGCGGCCCCCGCGCGGGCCCGCAATCTTGCGGGCACCGCGCGGGCGCCGTGCGGCTGCCGCGGGGGCCCCCGCGCGGGCCCGCATCCATGCGGGCACCGCGCGGGCGCCGCACGGCTGCCGCGCGGGCGGCCCCCCGCGCGGGCCCGCAACATGCGGGCACCGCGCTGGGCCGCGGCGGGCCCGCATACATGCGGGCACCGCGCGGGCGCCCGCGCGGCCGCGCGCGGGAGGCACCGCGCGGGCCCGCACCCGTGCGGGCACGCGCGGGCGCCGAGCGGCTGCGCCGCGGGCGCGCGGGCGGCCCCGCGCGGGCCCGCATCCATGCGGGCACCGCGCGGGCGCCGCACGGCTGCCGCGCGGGAGGCACCCGCGCGGGCCCGCAACCGTGCGGGCACCGCGTGGGCGCGCGCGGCGACGCAGCCGGCTACGGCGGAGGGCGGCACCCGCACGGACCCGCAACCGCGCGGGCGCCGTGCCGGGCCGCACCCGCGCGGGCACCGTGCGGCCGTCGCACGGGCAACCCACGCGGGGCACCGCGCCGCGAGGGCATCGTTCCGCGGAGATACGCCGCGCGGTTCTGAACCGCGCGGGGCTCCGGCAGACGGGACGGCGGCGGCCGGGAATTCCGTTTCGTCAACCGGACAATGTTGGATTTTCCGTCAAAAACAAAGGAGTAAATTGGGTCTTATGTTTTCGGATATAAGTACACGCTTTTAACTATAGTTATCCTTGCGAACTTTCTTTAGGTCCAGACGCGCAGCGGGGGTGCAGCGAAAGATTCGAGTGTTCCGATCTCTCTCCAATAGGTGGGTACGGGTTTGCTGTAAATACAACCAGTGCTGTAAGTGCATCTATCGTCATTAAAGTGCTCTCAATTATCTAACAAAGTAGATGGACAGTTTAACCTTTCGCATAATTGGTGTTATTATCTAACAATTGAAGCGGCTGCGGTCGCAATGTTCATGACACGCCGATCTCGGCAAAAACCGTTTTGGGATGCTGCACGTACACAGGCGGATTGGCCTCCGCATGGGTTGGTGTACTTTTCCGGAAGAGTGGTCTTGTATGACCCGTGTTCCTCACAAAGGGTGGGAGCCATGAGGACCCCTTCGCGCCCGCTGGGAATAGCACACCAGCACCGTGGAAGGGGTTAAATGCATCAAAGGAGTGCTTGCGCACGAGGGGAGACTTTGGTCTCTCCGATAAATATTCTGGGGTTGGTGCCCAATTAATTGATAAATCTGGGTCGGGGCCCAGCTTAATATGTGCAGGGTTTTAGCGAAATGGTTACGGTGTTTCCGGTTTGCTCCTTATTCCTTATTGTTGTTAGACATCTACTTTGTTTGTCACTGACTTTACCCACTCCGTGACAGGCGCTACGAGGGGCGTTACCTGGGAGATTGTGAGACTGCGTCGCGAGGACCGTAGTCAGAACGCTTGGCTATTATCATTATCTCATCTCTTTTACGCATGTTAGTTAATTTGCTTGTGAGTAGAAATATTCGTGGACATGTATTACTTGGCACTGTGGATGAGTTGTACTTTTATAGTTTGGTTCTTCTGATGATGTTTCTTATGCGGCATGTTTTCATGATAAACCAAATGATTTCGAAAAGGGTTTTCTCAAAACGAAGTGCCGTGTGGGCACGGGTTTTGCAAATGCTGGCTTTATCCTTTCTAAACATTGATGCCGCTTTAATATTCCGCTTGATGTTGAATGTCTATTGTATGGTTGATGGTTGATGATTGTTGTATGTTGTTGTAAATGAGACGCCGTGCATATACAAAGGAGACTCTGTCCGCGGACAGGGAGAATTTTGTGTATGTGGCGGTCTGGCACGCACCGGGGATGAGGTTTAATGTACCATGTTCAGAAAAAAAAAAGATACACACGAATTTTCGCTTTGATAGACTCAAAAACCCCCGGGGGCGTGACATTCTCCGTTGATTGAGTTCCCTCCAAACATATTCCTTTTATGACCATTTGCCACAACGTGTTTGTCAAAACCTTTCCCTTCAAGTAATTAACTCCTGTCTTGCTGGCTTGCATTCCCAAAACCTCGCCAATTAACTGTGGAGTAATTTTAAACCTTGTTCCTTGGATATTCGTGTAAAACTCCATCGGACCATTTTCATTTTCTCGAAGGTGCCGTTGCATTTGTATAGAAGGTCCTCACGTGATGCAGACAGTATCCAAGCATTTCTGGGAATCGGCATACTTGAATAAGGTTTGCTTGTTCTATTAGAACACCAAACTCAGGGGAGTGATCTCGTAGAGCCTCAATATTAACATGCCTTTCGCCAATGCACTCACGATTCTCAAATGCCCTTAGGCGATCCGCATTAACGAACACTTGTTAATTCCTCACGAGGTGGAGAATCCGGAACTTTTGGTTCGTTAATCTCAAAACCTCGTGCTCGTCCAAACCGTCGAGCCAGTCTTTTTCTTTTCATTGAGATAGAGGATGTCATTGGCGCTTTACCTCTTGACGTGTCGAAAGTCTTTTGCTTAGGTTGAACAGGCATTGATTCATCATCCGACAGTTTGTCCCAATCAACTTCTTGATTATCTGCTTCAGCCTCTGAGTCACTGACAAGAAGAAACTCACATTTCCGTTGAGTTTTCTTAGCTCTTTTCAGTTTGTTTGTTGCTCGAGTGTGTACCATGGCAACTAGCAGGAAGATGATCCATGAAAACGTCATTGTTGCTATTTCTTGTGAAAGGAAATCCTGTGAGCAACAACTCAAGAACACGAAAAATTGTTAATTTTCAAAAATTTAAAAAATTGTACCCAAACAATCATTATCGTGTAGAGAGACTAAGAATCAAATTAGTTTTGCAAAAGGAATTTTTAAAAGTAGATCAATCGCATGATTTTGGAAAATTCCCATTATATGCCCTAAAACCGAAATTTTTAAAATCGAAGGCCAAAATCCGTTTATCATGAGAATACTTAGCATATAATCAAAACTAATATACCCAGAGTTCTTATTTCAAAAGAAATTTGATCAAAAACCATCCACAAACGAAAAAGATACAGAAATTTCATCACGTTTTGAGGAAGAATAAGAAAAACTATGAAAAACCGAGATTTTGATCAATAAACTTACTTGGAATCGAAGAACTTGAGTTTGAAAGCTTCCAAGATGGATGAATTCTAGAGAGAGAAGCTTTGGAGACTTTTGAACAAAAGATTGAAGTAAAAAGAAATCAAACCCTTTTGTTCTATATAAAACCATAGCCGCGATCCGGATCAGTTCGTGATTTCGATCCGGATCGGCTACCCGCAGAGAATACCTGCGTTCGGGATCCGGATCGGCTTGTCCAATCCGGATCGGCTCCAACTTTTTCTTCAGAAAAATTCAGAAAAATTCTAGAAAATCCAGAAAAAGATTGTAACCACTTTTGTGTATCAACTTTAAATGAAAATCATCGTTTCATACAACAAGAAATAGATTATGCCAAATCTATCAATAACATCCAACAAATGAAACGAAAATTTATAAAAATTAAATCCCTTAAAGTTCAACAACTTCAATTACATCTAACTTGATCTTATGAGTAATGCCTTTATCAAATCATCAATTCGGTAAAGAAAATGAAATACAAAGATCAATAGATGTCTGAAATCCCAGATAAGTTAGATAATATATCTAGTCAATTTATTGAAGAGAGTGGCTCTTTGAGCATCTTTCATTAAAATTCCCACCTTATACCAACCTTGAAATTTTGATAGAGTCAAGTATTTCAACATGCATTTTATTTAATCAAACTTGAAAAACCTTGCTTGGTATACATGTGGTAGCTGCACACAGTACTCGGACGACCGAGGTGGTAGCTCTTTCCTCCATGTGGTGGTAGTTTTCACACTCCTCATTGGGATGTAACTCTTTCCACATCTTTTGAGCATAACACTTTTTCTTTGACTCCGCCTCAATTGGCTATCAATTATTTAAGATATAAAGTATTCAGCCAAAAATTGATCTCGATTTCATACTCGACTAAACAGTCAAATAAGATAAAAACTACACCAAGAGATCATCGAGAGAGAAATTGACTTTGATCAAAACAAAGATGATTTAATTCACATAAATGATCATTGCATCAAATGAATTATTATGATATCCAAAGCATAATAAATTTCTAAACATACAAAAGGATGCAGTTAAAGTCAATAAAACTAATGCTCAATTAATGTTCTATGTCTAAGCATAGATAATGAACAAAAACACAAAAATAAAACCTAACCTAAACAAGAGTTTCAAAAAGAGTTATTTCAAGGAAAGCATTCCAATTGCTTTACGCAAATGAATAAAACGTTTTTGATCCAAAGGTTTTGTTAAAAAGTCAGCTAATTGATCTTCAGTCGAAATGTAGGAAATTTGAAGAATATTTGATTCAACTAGCTCTCTAAGAAAATGATGTCTAAGTTCAATGTGTTTTGTTCTTGAGTGCAACACAGGGTTTTTTGAAATGTTTATCGCACTAGTGTTGTCACATAAAACAGTTACCGAAGTTGCTGAAATCCGGAAGTCGCTCAACACGCTTTTCATCCAAATGAGTTGAGTTGAACAACTACCCGCTGAGATATATTCCGCTTCGGCAGTCGAGAGTGCAATGCAGTTTTGATTTTTACTATGCCATGCAACAAGGCAATGGCCAAGATAAAAACATGCACCACTCGTACTTTTCCGATCATTCACTGATCCTGCCCAATCGGCATCTGAGTATCCAATAATATCTAGACTTGTTTCCATAGGATACCAAATTCCAAAATTAATGGTTCCTTTGATGTACCGGATGATCCGTTTCACCGCTTTCAGGTGAACCTCATTTGGTGCTGATTGATATCTCGCGCAAATCCCAACACTAAAGGATATGTCCGGGCGACTAGCTGTGAGGTAGAGTAGACTTCCAATCATACTTCGATAGAGTTTCTCGTCTACACTATCACTAAGGGATTCACTTCCTAACCCCTTATTGCTAGTTCCCAAAGGAGTAGGAAAATCTTTAGAATCTTCTAATCCGAATTTCTTTACCAACTCCTTTGCATACTTGGATTGACACAGATGGATGCCTTCACCATTTTGTTTCACTTGCAATCCAAGAAAGTATGTCAGTTCGCCCATCATAGACATCTCAAATTCACTTTCCATGGTGTCTGCGAATTTAGAAGCATCATTATCCTTTGTTGCTCCAAATACAATGTCATCGACATAGATTTGTGCAACAATGAAGTTATCCTGATAATGCTTCACAAAGAGAGTCCGATCTGCTCCCCCTCGAGTATAGCCCTTCTCCAAAAGGTGCTTTGTCAACCTTTCGTACCATGCTCGCGGTGCTTGTTTTAAACTGTAAAGAGCCTTTTTCAAACGAAAAATATGGTTAGGTAGTTTACAGTCTACAAAACCTTTCGGTTGAGCCACATAAACTTCCTCATTTAAAAACCCATTTAAAAACGCGCTCTTAACGTCCATTTGAAAGAGTTTTATTTTAAAGTGATAAGCAATAGCGAATAAGATACGAATGGACTCGAGTCTAGCTACAGGGGCGAACGTTTCATCAAAGTCTATACCTTCTATTTGAGAGTAGCCTTGAGCAACTAAACGTGCTTTGTTCCTGATGATGGTACCATCCTCATTTTTCTTGTTCTTGAAAATCCATTTAGTACCGATCACATTGTGTTGCTTCGGAGGCGTCGTTAATTCCCAGACTTTGTTGCGTTCAAACTGATGGAGCTCTTCCTGCATTGCTTCAATCCAGTAGTAATCCTGAAGAGCTTCATCGACGTTCTTTGGTTCGATCATGGAAACGTAACAAGCGAATCCACAAACCAACTGTCTCCGAGTTTTGACTCCTTCTTGTGGGTCTCCAATGATGTTTGATTCAGGATGATCCTTGGAGATGCGTAACGTTTGAGGTAATGGAGTACTCGGAGGTACATGAGATGATTCCTGCACATTAGATAAACTTGAAGAACCATTAGATGCATCATTAATATTGGAAGTATTATCATGAGATGATGCATTTACAGGAGTATCATCATCAAGAGAGATATCAGGGGTAGATTTATCAGATGCAAAGTGGAAAGCTTCATCTACTTTAACATTTATGGATTCTACGATCGTTTTAGATTCCAAGTTAAATACCCGATATGCTCTACTATTTGTAGAATAACCCATGAAAATCCCTTCGTCACTTCGAGAGTCAAATTTTCCAAGATTTTCGCGGTCACGTAAAATGTAACATCGACTCCCAAAGATACGAAAATATTTGATGTTTGGCTTTCTACAAAACCATAGTTCATATGGTGTATTTAACGTTCCCGGGCGCAAATAAACTCGATTAATAACATAGATTGCAGTGTTCACAGCTTCAGCCCAAAAATATAACGGTAAATTCCGGCTATGAAGCATAACACGTGCCATCTCTTGTACAACCCTGTTTTTGCGCTCGACTACACCATTCTGTTGAGGTGTATAGGGTGCTGAGAATTCATGTTTAATGCCATTGGAAGTGCAAAAATCTATGAATTTAGAATTTATGAATTGTCCACCTCTATCACTTCTAACACGAATGATCTTTTCATTCTTTTCAATCATAATACGAAGGCAAATCTCGTGAAAAGAATCAAAAGTATCAGCTTTCTCTTTTAAAAATGCTACCCATGAGAATCTAGAGAAATCATCAACCAATAAGAAAATATACCATTTACCTCCCAAGGATGGTTGACGTGTCAGCCCCATAAGATCCATATGCAATAATTCTAAGGGTCGATTAGTACCAACGTGGTTCAAGTTCTTGTGTGCTGTCCTAGATTGTTTTCCCTTTTGACAACCACCACACACACTGTTTTGTTTAAGTGAAAGTTTTGGAACCCCCTTGACCACGTCTTTGTCTGAAATTCTAGCAAGTTCCTTAAAATTTATGTGACCAAGCCTTTCATGCCAAAGTGTTTCATTATTCAAAGAGGCTAAGTTACAATTTTCAGAAATTTTATTGGGAACAACATAACAATTGTTTTCAGATCTAACCCCCTTTAAAAAGAAAACATGGTCCTTATCAGTTACAATGCATTCAACAGATGAAAAATTAACTGAAAAACCATTGTCACAAACTTGACTGATACTTATAAGGTTAGTCTTAAGGCCATCAACAAATAACACATTATTTAGAATCGGGCCATCTGGAATAGCTACTGTTCCTTTTCCAACAATTTTGGAAGACTGACCGTCTCCGAAAATTACAAGTCCTCCGGAGATTTTCTCAAAATTTTGAAAGCAGTTTTTTGTCACCGGTCATGTGACGGGAACAACCGCTATCCAGATACCAAGACGAATTATCATAAGCATGCAAGGAAATATTTGTAACAAGACAAGGGAAAACTTCACCTTTGCGTACCCAAACCTTTCGAGTTTTGGTGTACGTCGGAAATGATTGTGAGGTTGATACCTTTGGTGAAAGCGTCTTGTTTGATCCATCGCTTTTCCTTGATGTCGTCGTCTTGTTTGATGACCTACCGAGGCTCTTTTCCTTTGAAAAATTTGCATTTGATTTTCGAGGAATCACCCTTTTGGTAGTCGATGCAAGAAGTGCTTGAGTTGAGCGTTTGGCTCCCATCTTGCAATTTCTTCTTATATGCCCTGCAATACCACAACGAAAACATACCTTGATGCTTGACGATTCCGAAGAGGGGGAAGTAGGTTTGTTGTCGTTGTTTGTCGTCAATTCCGGTATCGGAGGAGGAGATACCGACTGGGGCACAAAGAATGTCCCAACCGAACTAAAATTGTCTTTAGTTCGATTGTATCCGAGGCCGAACTTGTTTGATTGACCAAGACCAAGAAGCTTATCCAACTTACTCCTTCCTGATTAAAATCGCTGTAAGTCATCCTTGAGTTGGAGAATGGTCTCTGTCATTTCCAATTTTTCCTGTCGAGCCTCGCCATTGAGCTTCAAGAAGTAATTCGCTTTGTTCACCATATCTACATAATTCTTCTCGAATTGCTCATTGGACTCTTGAAGTGAAGCATTTGCTTTTATCAGATTATCCCTTTCCACTTCAAGATCGGTCGAGAGAGAAGTTACCCTTTTTACTTCTTCTTCGAGATCCTGCAATCTCCCTCTCAACCCCTTGTTTTGCTTAGCCAGTTTCTTTGAATCCCTCAAAAGTCTGTGATAGGCTAGAGCAAAATCTTCACCTTCCGAATTATCCGATTCATCGTCCGTTGCATTCTTTTCAACTTGGGAGGAGGACAATGACTCGGATGTACTAGCCATTAAGCACATGAAGGGTGAAGATGTGGACGCGTGGAACGCCGTTGCGTTATCTTCTTCATCACTTGACGATGACTCGTTTGACGATGAGGTGTCATCCCAAGTGACGGCTTGCATCGCTTTCTTCTTTGACGGATTCTTATTAGGACACTCCATTGAGATATGGCCGTACCCTCGGCACTTGAAGCATTGGACTTGTCCTTCTGAGCTTTTCTTATCCTTAGAAAAACCCTCTTGCTTTCTTGGTTTGAAACTTGAAGAACCTTTGCCTTTCTTCGACTTTACGAATGATGGAGTTTTGCTTGAGTTACCCCTTCGAAAGTTTCGGCGAAATCTTCTTGTCAAGAGAGCAAGCTGCTTCTCAAAGTCCTCCATAGATAGGTTTACATCATCGTCTGAGGAGGATGAATCCGCGTCTTCTTCTTTTGTTGTTTTCAATGCTAAACCTGGAGACTTAGAAGATGATGCTTTTCCAGAAGAATAGTTAGTAGGAAATGTCATTTCATAAGTTTGTAATGAACCAACTAATTCTTCTACACGGATTTCGTCCGGGTGTTTAATAGTTTCAATGGCCGTAACCTTGGATCGAAATCTTTCGGGAAGAGTTCTTAATATTTTTCTTACAACTTTAAATTCTGGAATCTTCTCTCCCAGGTTAGCACATGAGTTTACGATGTCTTGCAATCGTGTGTAATAGTCTATGAACGATTCATTTTCTGCTATGAAAATAGAGTCAAACTTGCTCGTAAGCATTTGCAGTTTCTGAATCTTCACAAGGTTAGTTCCCTCATGCGTAACTTGAAGAACATCCCAGATTTCTTTCGCAGTCTCACATGCCAAGACGCGAGAGAACTCTGTTTGAGACAAAACATTAAATAGAGCAATAATCCCTTTGCCATTGTAAGAAGAAGAATCTATCTCTTCCTTGGTCCATTTCGACCTAGGTTTGATGGTGCGAACATCTGCAAGAATTTCAGTTGGATTAGACCATCCTAATTCAATTGATTGCCACACCCGTTCGTCGATGGAAATTAAAAAGGCTTTCATCCGTACTTTCCAGTACGCATAATTTGTTCCATCGAAGAACGGAGGTCTGTTGATGTTTCCACCTTCAACCATTGTTTACAACCCTATTCCCTCTCTGATACCACTTGTTGGGTTATGTATAATTGGATCTAAATATGAGAAAAAACACCTAGAGGGGGGTGAATAGGTGTAAACAATAAACACTCAAAAATCTTTGCGATATAAAAACCCAATGCGGAAAAATAAATAACACGCAGAGATTTTTACGTGGAAAACTCCAAACCGGAGTAAAAAACCACGGGATCGATAACACGGTGAAATCCACTAGAATTATAACACGTACAAAGGTGATATACCGTACTCATAGACGACTCAACCTTTTTCCATACGCTCCTAGTTGATCTTCTCCGCTCGCTCCGCAACGCTTCTCGAATCCACGATCTGCGTCCAACGCCGAATCCACGACGTCCAACGTCGACTCCACGACGTCCGACCGAATCCACGGTCTTCACCCAGTAGCACGCTTCGAATCCATGAACGTACCTCGCTCCGAATCCACGAGAGCGGTAGCACCTTGAATCCACAAGGCCACGCGAGTCCACGCGCCGATTTTGGGGAAATCGTTGTTTTTGGGTGGTGATGATCCGCCGAATACTTAGATTAGAAATAGATCGGAAATACCATCTAAGTATTCATTGATTTGATTCTACTCAAAATCTGAGTATGAAAACCTAGAATCAAATCAATCAAAATAGATGAAGAAACAAAGAATTAGGTCTAGTATTTCCTTTCTTCTCTATTTGTGTGGATCTATCTATTTCGGTCGTATTTTTCTCTTTTTCGTGGTTCCCCTAAAAGATGAATTAAAGGGTCTATATATAGGTTAGAAACCATTGGAAGAGGATAAGAATCAAAAACTAACCTTTTCTGGAATTTTTCAGGACGGCGATCTGGATCGGACTTCGGCGATCCGGATTGCAGTAGCGAGACAGACAGTTTCCAGAAAAACAAAGGTTCGGGATCCGGATCGAAGTGCCTGATCCGGATCGTTCATACAATTCACCAAACACCAACGTTCGGGATCCGGATTGAAATGCCTGATCCGGATCGTTCAAATAACATGGTAAAACCAGTGTTTGGGATCCGGATCAAAGGAGGCTACGATCCGGATTGAATTTGCATATGAACGAACACTCTTCGGGATCCGGATCGAAGTGTCTGATCCGGATCCCGAACATGTCCCATGTCCAGTTTTTTATTTTTATGCAATTAAAAATTCATCCAAGTGTTTCTACACTATAAGAAGTATTCGGATCACCAAAAATAATTAGTTGAACATACCTGATCCTTTTGAATTCTTCTTTCTTGAGATTGAGTTAAATGATCCAACTTTCTTTATCTTCAATCTTCAAGACTTAACCGAATTCACGAAATACGCCAACTCAAATTCCGTAACACACCAACTTCGGCTTTGCCTACCGAAAGCGCTTCAGGTGGGTGCTTTGTTTCCAGAACCGGTGGACGGTTCTCTAATTCTTTATGTTAGGATGCATGCATGTTTAGGGTACATGGTTTGTGTTTCAAAGGTAGGTAAGCTTGATAATGATAATTGTATAAACGATTGCAAGAATAGTATTTATGATGTATACTGAGGACTTGTATGATTTGGATGTCTATGTTGGTGATTAGTGTAAGCTTACCTAGGATAATGGTACCCTATGGGATTATGTGACATGTCATGTTAGCACATAGCCTTTTATGTGGTTGGTTTATAAGGTGGGGCAAGATTATATAGCTATGTGCGGATATTTACTCTTAGGAGTTATTATGATCCAGGATTATGGACAGGTGTAGGCATTGATGATTTTGGCATGTGGTTTACTTTCTTCTATCTTTCTTGAGGACAAATGCATGCTTGTATGGACATATAGTTAGGCCACCTTTTACTGCTACACTACTTATTGGAAGTTGACTTAGGAGAAACCATGTTATCCTTTTCTCCTTTTTTGTTAGTCAGGCGGTCTGTGTTGCACGGGTGCGAGCTGGGGTCTGGGATAGTGTAGCCGGGACATTGGTGTCAGGGACGGTTGTGCTGGATTGCGGTTGGCAAGGTTTTGCGGTGACCGCGGACTTTGGGCGGTTGACCGGAGGTCGGCTATAGGACTTGGTTATAGACGGCAGGGTATTGCGGCAATCGCGGATATTGGGCGGTTGACCGGATGATTACTTTTGCATCAGATTGGGTATCAGTTTTCTCTAGTGGACGGACATTCCCACTATTTGAGTACTTTTGCATCTGATAGAGGACCGAGGCTTTCCTTTAGTGGTTGAGCTTTCCCACTTTGATCAGAGTCATGATCCAGTCCTGCTGATTTATACTACTTATATTACTGGTTACTGAGATACTTTACTCGTGTGGGTCGCTCCCCTCGAGTGCCACTCCGGAGTGTTATACATACTTTGAGTCCTTGAGACTCCTTTTCATCGGTGTTATGCGTCGGCCAACATACCCGATACAGGCAAGGCACAACAGGCAGTACCAGTTTTACTGGTGGCACAAGATTGGGTTATTACAGGCAATTACTTTACTGTTACACTCGTGTCAGGGGGACTGAGTGGAGTCTAGTAGCTGTGTTTAGACCAGTGCTAGTGTTATTGGGAGCCGTTTTGTTTGACGGTGGTCCCGAGGTCATTGTGAGTTAGTCGACCGTTGTGCGAGAGGTTTGGTGATCTTGAGTCTATCCGTTCTGAGAGAGAGCGTGAAATTTGACTATAGCCTGCATGAGCCACTTGTCACGTGTCGATCGGGTTGGTTCGACCGTGACATCCTTGGGGGCCACTTTTGGATGACATTTGGTAGGCATTTGGGTTGACAGAGTTCGGGGTTGCGAAGTTGGGACAATCCGTCAGGGTTGAGCCGCGGGCGAACCAACGGAGGCAATTCCCTAGCAATGGCCCATGCCATGACCAAGGAAATGGTGCCGCATGCGGGGTTTCAAAACGTACCCCTCGGTGAGCACCTTTGTACCCCCGGGGTGCCAAAGGGGTGGATGCCTCGTGGGTTATACATAGAGGAGGGGTTGGACACTTGCGAAGTGGCCCCGACTCCCCCGTTGGCCTATAGGACATAGGCCATCTGTAACGACCCAGCCCACTAGCAATAATAACTCGTTGGGCCCAAATCACAGCCCAAAATGCTTAAGCCCAGTTATTATTACTAGTGTCCAAGTCTCATATAAACCCAATCACAAATCCATCCACATCCGATGTGGGACTATTGGGGGCGTCACAGACTCCCCCCGTTTAGGCCTGACGTCCTCGTCAGCCCAAACACACACACAGCAGCCCAAGATCACCAGGCGATGTGAGACTTGTCTCGCTAGCCCTGTCATCTAGACCCAGGCTCAACCGAGACTCGCCGCACACTTCCGGCTGGTTATTGGCTCTGATACCAAATGTAACGACCCAGCCCACTAGCAATAATAACTCGTTGGGCCCAAATCACAGCCCAAAATGCTTAAGCCCAGTTATTATTACTAGTGTCCAAGTCTCATATAAACCCAATCACAAATCCATCCACATCCGATGTGGGACTATTGGGGGCGTCACACCATCCCTTGGCGAGCGGAGTCGCCAAGCCTAAGTTCGTGTGAGCGGGATATGATGGTCGTTGAGCACACGGGCTTAGGGTAATGCCAAAGACACGAGGTCGACGGCATTACGGAGCGGGGTTGGCCCAGAGGTTTTGCCTCTAGGTTCGCTTGCACTACCTTATGCCGTTTCGGATCTCTGTAGTGGAGCGAACGAGCGGATGAGGGACAGTCTTGCGAAGGTTGGTCCGCCTCAATGGACAAGGCTTGCGAAGGCATGTGGGTGTCGAGCGGGGATTCGTGAGGCACGAGGCCTACGAAGTTCGCGAGGCGAAGGAACGGTCGGTCCGCCGTAATGGACAAGGCTCGCAAAGGCAGCGGTGCCGAGCGGGGATTCGTGCGGCGCGGCCCACGAAGTAAGAGGAGACAATCGATGCTGGTTTTCGTGAAGTGAGCCATGGAGAGGACCGAGAGTGTTGGCGGCCAAGCATGGCCGTGCAATGGAGGTGCCGAATGGCTAGCGAAGCGGAGCGAGGCTGATTCGATTGTGAGCGACATCCGTCAAGCAACCTTGGATGCTGGGCCGAGTGTGTTGGCGGCCAAGCATGGTCGTGCAATGGAGGTGCCAGGGGGTTGGCAACGCGGGGAGAATGTCGCTAGGTTGGCAAACCCTTGCGAAGGGAACACACGCGGGAACAAGTAGTGTGGGGTATTCGGGAAGCGGACCTTGGACCGAATCGGGAGCGATGTCGGAACTAGGTGACCGGCGGAACGGGACATGCCCGACTCGATTATGGATCCTGTCGTGAGAGTTGCGGGGCGCGCGGCGCCTTGGCAAGGCAATGGGCTGGCAGACGGGCGAGATGCGTGGGACGGGTCACTCGGTTAAGCAGACGAGCGGAACGCGCAAGGGCAACTCGCTCGGGCCCATTCGAATGGACTAAATTGTGAGAAGTTGTATTGTCCTGGATGTTTGCTTCGGGGGCAAAGGGACATTCGGTTAAGTAGCACTCTCGAGGAGAGTTTGTCCGGCTAGGCGGAATATACTCGGCTTGAAGGCCAGCCTCGGTGGCGGGGTTGTTTGTTCGGAACTCGCGGAGTTCGACAAAGGGTTCGACGTAAGGCGCGGCACCGGGCAGTCAGGCTCGTGGAGGAGCATGCTTGGTTAATGCTTGAGTTTGATCCCGCTGTTTAAGTTCGAGGGCGTGTCCGTGGCAAGGGGACTCGGGAAGGCTGGCTCGGGTGTGCGACACTTGAGCGCCGCACGGGGTAATGTTAAGGCGAAAAAGCTGACCCCGTGACACACTGCTCGATAGCGAGTTAGTCCGTTTGGACTCCATACGTAATTCCTGCCCGTCAGCGGGAGGTGGTTGTAGGTGGGCGCAGGTTTGACAGGACCCGGTGTGGCAGTCAGCTCGATTGGGTCGATTGAGCACCTCATGTGCGAGTGTTGCATATCTTTATCAGAGTTTCCCCATTTGAGCATTTAGATAGAGGCATGGTAGCTGTTGAGGGTCTCCAGCTTTCTTATTTCAGTCTTTACTGCTTTGGTTATCTCATGCCTCTAGTGGACTTAGTGGGCAGATCGTCGGGCCTCGTGGCGGTACCCACTGAAAACTCCCTTTTTGGTGTAGTTCTCACACCCGTTGGGGGTTTTCCCCCTCCCCTTTCTTTTCTCTCCTTGTTTTGCAGAGTCTTAGCAGATGTTGCTGATTCTGCGGTTATTGATCGAGGCGAGGGAGTCGCGTGCTAGATCCCTACCCGTCGTTGGAGAGGTGCGGTACCCCTTCTGAGGAGATCTTCAGTAGATTAGCTATTTAATTTTTCTCTTTTGAGAGACTGATGTAGTGAGGATATGATATGTATTGAGAGCCTGTACACTGATGTATTTATTGGAGATACCTCCCTGTTGAGTTCTGAGTTTTGTATATGAGGATATTGTATGGTTATCATTTTTGGGAGATGGACGGTGTTGTATTATTTTCAGTTGTATAGTGGTTGATTTTAGTTTTACAGCAGATTTTCATTTATAGCTCTGATATCTGTTAGCTGTAGTACTTTTCTTGCAGGTAGGATGCTTCGTCTATGCGGAGTTTGGCATAGGTGGCTGTCACGCCCCGAGATTCAAAAGTGGGTCTAAATTTGTTTTTTTTTTTTATTTAAAATCAGAGTTTAAAACTTGATTTCTCCAAAGCGTGAACAGACCGCCGCACCTATAGAAAAGTCTCTGTACCTCAAACAGAGCCTTCCCTATATGTGCTCGGCGAACAGATACAGTCAATCAGAGTAGATACAAGATAGCTATACTAAATAAGTTCTACTGTATTACAACCACAAGGTTCATATGTTTATACAATCCAGTTCTCAAAATGGAAATAACAGTTATAAAGTTTTACTAAACCAAAAGGGTTAAGTCCTACCAGGGACAAATCTACCACGCGTCCTCACACGGAACGTCCAAAGGTCCCCGCACCCGAAGGACCTGAAAAACAGTCACCCGAGGGTGTGAGACACACCGGAGTGTATCCCTGTGGGCACGACGGGCCGGGAAATAGCAAGCCGTACCTACTGGATACAATAATAAGCGGAAACAGAAATAGGATATACTGAAGATCAATGCAGGTATATAATCTCAAGGATCAAACATAGATCAATGGAACAGGGTATGCATATATATCACAATCATACTATGCATGATAATCTATAACAGATATGAAATGCCGGTAATCAAACAAACAGGAATATCATGAAGGTGCATCAAAGGTAGTACCACAATATACCCAATCAAATGCCACTTTTGGCCACAAGGGCCTCAGGCTAAACTGCCATGGAGCATAAGACCTCAGGCTAAACCACTGTTGGTCATTGGGGCCTCAGGCTAAAGCCACTGTTGGACACCCAGCAAGCTATCATAACCCCAACGGGCTCACGGGTCAATCAGACCTCTCTACCGGTAAAGAACACCAACACGGGTAGCTAGTCCGCTGGTGTGCGCGACTGAAAGCTGGCTCGACGGCGATCATAATGCTGATGCTCAAACCATGGTCCATCGACCAAATAGACGGCAAGAAGCCGAGGAAAATCCCCACCGGGATACAAATGTAACATGCCAACTACTAAGGTAGTATCACCTATTCTAAACATGTAGTGAAGAATAGATACAGGTATAGAACTATGCTAGTGACCAATCAAGCATGGCATGTGTCCAGGAAATGCATATCGACTGCTAAAGAAATCATGATATAACTCAACATGATAAACAAGCAACTGCTGGAATATAAATATGATGTGCAGAAATAACCAAATACCAAAGGGGTCCGTCCTACTACGGTACCCGTAGGGCCGATCTGATAAAACGCGGACCGAAGATAACCCACCTTAAGGTAGACGGTCGCGATAAGACGGATCACGGGCTGGCTCCTGATGACTGGGGCCTACAATAATACCAGATGACAACTCAGGATCTACCAAATCCTCAAGGCACAACTAGCGTGAATCGACCATTTCATCGATTATCGCATTACTAAGCATACTTAGCTTTTCAAAGACCCCGGGAAACCCACCGAAAGGTCATTACTACTTTAGAACATTCATCTATCTTTTCCCATATTGTTACAATTGCAGCAAGCCCGTTGAGCTTACCTAGTATGTGTTTTATACACTAAATTAACCCCGTTTTGGCTCGTTCTCTTAAACGGAGAATCATTTTTACGAGCCGTCACATCCAACAGGTGACATTTGACTTGCTGAATGCCGTGCTCACCCATTTGTGACAGCACGATACCCGAGGAAAACTTCGGGCCATGAATTACTCCTCTAACCTAGCCGAAACGCATTTTTGTTTCTTCGGCTCATCAAACCCCAAAATAAACGCGAGCATCGCGTTCAGTGACCCAAAATTAGCCAGGGTATACTGTTGCAATATTTTAAACAGACCCTAACACTGTTTTTAAGAGATAATTGTATTTAAGCTTGATTATGATACAACTTTGAATCTATACTTCATATGCTAAAACTTTGTATATCAAAGTGCTTCCAAACAGTGCAAGGACACTAGGGCTCACTTCCTTTGCAGCCCAGGTCTGCTGGTTCAACCAGAACCTCAACCTTGCTCTCACACAAGTTCACAATGCACCATACACTTGTCCACACAGATCCAGGTTGATCTGAAGTGAGCATCAAGCTCAGGGGACAATTCTAAGCAACTTTCATATTCACAGTTTTGTCAAATTCTGCTTGGAAGTTCTTTGAAGCATTTTGTCAAGCACTTAGTGTGCACAATCTCTAAACAACACCCACAACCAAAGTTGCAGGTCGATCTCTGCAGCCACAACACCATTTTGCTTCCAACTTGGATCAACTTACTCCACTAAGCTCCCAGAACATTTCCTTTCAACTTGGAGCAGCCAAAAACCCCCAGGTTGACCGGAGCTCGGGAAGAAGATGACCCCATGCTTTGAAATTCGTGATAATCAACCCAGAGCTTCTGGGCTTCATCCAGATGCACCATCAGGTGCCAAATCACCAAGTGAAGCTTCCCGAGCCCATGCCCGGCGACAGGGCACGGCGGCTGTGCGGCGGGGCCAAGCTCCTTCTCGAGCTCAAGCACCTCTAATGGTGAATTTCCATAGAAGTCCGATGAAGCTTTCCAACATGGATGGAAATGTTAATCTGGCCCATACCAAGCTTCCTGACCAACCCAGCCCAACCGGAGTCGGCCGGAACGCCGGCGGCCGCAACTAAGCTTCAACTCGAGTCAACAATGGCCGCCGCCCTTCGATGCTGCATGGGCCGCATGAAAAGGCATGGTTGCACTCCCCTTGGTCCCAGAAACCTTTCTGGACAAGTGCCCGGCGGCGAGGAGGTGCGCCGGCGCCGTAGCGGCAAGCACGGCCAACATGCAATATTCTAAAAATCTAGGGCATCAAACTGCAATTCACCGGGTTGACCATACTCCACCAAATTTGGTGGAGTTGGTCCCCTCCTCCTACAGTCCAAGCACCCCGAGTTTGAGCCATTTTGGCCAAACGGTTGCCGAGTTCTTCCGAGGCGGAGCTAGGTTAGGTTTCCGGCCAACTTTGCTCCCGCCGGCCAACCAGGCTGCATGGGGGCTCGGGCTCGTGTAGGGAGCATCCTTAGGACACAGGGAGTCTACTGCTAAGGGTCTCGGGTCTTGAGAACCATTGGTTAGGGTGCTCTTACCTTGGCCGGAGTTGGTGAAGGAGGAAGAAGCCGGTTCTTGGTTCCTTCTTCACGCGCGGCCACGACAAGCTCCAGCAACACTCCACTGGTACAGAGGAACTCCACTGGATTTCCAGATCAAGACTTGGAAGAAGTTGGTTCCATCTTCTTCTTCCTCTCTCTTTCTCTCGGGTTCCTCTCAATGGGCGATCTCTCTCGGCCACCTCAGCATCCGAGGCTTAAGAGGAGTTACTCTTGGGAGTTAGAAAATCCCAAGAGACTCTCTCGTGTAACCTCCCACGAGGAAGCCCAAAAGCCAATGCAAGATTTTTTTTTGCATTAATCCCTTCAAACCGGGTTCACAGTTAACCCCCAAGCCCCGAGCTCTGCTCAGCCACATTCATGGGCTTCTCAAGTTGGCAGAAGCCCAACAACAAGGTTCCAAGAACTTTGGCCCAAGAAACTTGAAGAAGAAGCGATAATTTGACGCTTTACACGCATTTCGAGAAAATCCGCTCGACGAAATGTGAAATGGACTTTGCCACGACGTCCGGCTCGTCGAGACCTTCAAGTTAGGCTATTTATTTGTTCAATTTGGTGGACAAACGAATTCTCGGGCCATTTAGTTCTATGTGTCGCAATCCGACGCACGCACTTCGATGCACCCAGATCGTCAAACACGAAAACCGACAGTGCCATTGCGCTCAGAACGTCGAAATTAGTTAGGATCCACTACTCATACCCCTATGTCAGGGTTTTAGACAGTGGTTCGGCCAACTGTCGCTCGCGAAGGGTCGAAAATTGCGAGTTACTATTCACACTTAAGTCGCGGGGCCCGTTTTTTGATTTCTGATTTCGGGAAGATCCGACCGTCGGATCGAAAATATATGAATATGAAACTTCTATGTTTCGACGAGACGATCGCAATGGTGATCTCAGATTTTCCAGATCAGACCCCGATCAAAAGTCGATATTTTTGGGGTTTTATTTATTTATTCTCTGCTATTTGTCAATCCAGAAATCTATTTAAACCTTTTAAAATTCTCGGTTACTACATCACCCACCACTTATAAAAAGTTTCATCCCCGAAACTTGATTACAATTACGAATCAAACAAATAGGGAAAGCGTTCTAACATTTCAGATTCACGCTCCCATGTGGCCTCGCGTTCTTCATGATTTTCCCATTGTACCTTTACGTAGGGAATGGTTCTGCTACGCAGTTTCTTCTCATCACGTGCCAGGATCCGTAATGGAGCTTCATCGTAGCTTAGATCCTCTCGAAGTGGGACAGAGGTGGGGCTGATGACATGTGTCGGATCAGAGATGTACTTGCGTAGCATGGAGACATGAAAGACATCATGCACACGGGCGAGACTTGGAGGAAGAGCTAGCCGATATGCCACTGGACCAATGCGCTCCAATATTTCGAAGGGTCCTACGAAACGGGGACTGAGTTTGTTCCGCAACCCAAATCTTTTGATTCCCCTAGTTGGCGACACCTTAGCAATACATGGTCACCAACCTGGAACTCAAGATCGCGCCTGCGCTTGTCCACATAACTCTTTTGTCTGCTTTGTGCGGTCAACAATCGCTGTCGAGCGATTCTCACCTTGGCCTCAGCATCCTCCAATAAATCTGGCCCGACAATCTGGCGTTCTCCAACATCGTCCCAACAGATCGGGGATCGACATCGACGCCCATATAATGCCTCATAAGGCGCCATTCCAATGCTTGCCTGGTAACTGTTGTTATAGGCAAATTCTACTAGCGGCAGATATCTGAACCATCCATCTCCATAATCCATGACACATGCTCGCAACATATCTTCCAATGTCTGAATAACCCGTTCAGACTGCCCATCACTCCGAGGATGGAAGGCAGTGCTGAAATTTAACTTAGTGCCCAATGATTGCTGAAGACTTTGCCAGAAATGGGACACGAATCGAGTATCCCGATCAGAGACAATCGACACCGGCACACCATGAAGCCGGACAATCTCGTCGATATATAATTGGGCGAGCCGGTCTCTAGACCATGTCGTATGAATAGGCAGAAAGTGGGCCGACTTGGTGAGTCGATCCACAACCACCCAAATAGCGTCGTGACCACGCTGGGATCATGGCAGACCGGTGACAAAGTCCATTGTGATCTGTTCCCATTTCCACACCGGAACAGGAAGTGGTTGTAGCTTTCCTGCCGGACGTTGATGTTCAGCTTTAACTTGTTGGCACACCGCGCACTGGGATACATACTGTGCGATATCCGATTTCATCCCAGGCCACCAAAATTGCTGCTTCAGATCCTTGTACATTTTGGTTCCACCGGGATGTACAGTGTACAAGGATCGATGTGCCTCTGCGAGAATTTTGTTTCTCAGGCTATTATCCTTTGGAACACACCAACGCCCTCGATATCTGATAGAGCCGTCGGTGAGCATCTGATAGTCATCAGTCTGACCCAATGCTATATTCTCGCGAACTCTTTCGAACCAAGGGTCCGACTGTTGTCCTTTCTTAATATGGTCGAAAAGGGTAGGATGAGCTACCATTGCCATAAGTTGGGTTGTCGCGCCAGTAGGAACTACTTCCAAGTTCAACTTCTGAAATTCCTTAATCAGGCGCTCTTGCCCAGTGATCATTAGCATTTCAGCCGTACTGCTTTTCCGACTCAGTGCATCAGCTACCACATTTGCTCGACCAGGATGGTACAGAATGGTCAAGTCATAGTCTTTGAGAAGTTCAAGCCAACGTCGTTGCCTCATATTTAACTCTTTCTGAGTAAAAAGATATTTGAGGCTCTGATGGTCTGTGTATACCTCACAATGCACACCGTAGAGATAATGTCTCCATAGCTTGAGCGCAAAAACCACCGCTGCAAGCTCTAAGTCGTGGGTAGGGTAGTTTTGTTCATACGGCTTTAACTGTCGTGAGGCGTATGCAATGACCTTGCCATCTTGCATCAGAACACAACCCAGACCAAACCGAGAAGCATCGCAATAGACAACGAAGTTCTCGCCCGGAACTGGCAGGGTTAAGATTGGCGCTTCAGTAAGTCTTCGCTTAAGCTCATCAAAGCTAAGCTGACACTCCGGAGTCCAGATAAACTTTTCTCCTTTTCTTGTCAAACGATTTAGCGGAAGAGATATCTTAGAAAATCCCTCTACAAAGCGCCGATAATACCCGGCAAGACCAAGAAAACTCCGAACCTCAGTCACACTAGTCGGCTGCGGCCATTCAACCACTGACTTGATCTTGCTAGGATCTACCGAGATTCCTGCTCCTGAGACAATATGTCCCAAGAACGCCACTTCTTGAAGCCAGAAGTCACACTTCTTTAGCTTCGCATACAGGTTATTTTCCCTTAAAACCTGAAGAACCTGTCGCACATGGTCTTGATGCTCCTCGTTACTTCGTGAATAGACGAGGATGTCGTCAATAAAGACTACAACAAAGTGATCCAGAAAGGGTTTGAATACCCTATTCATCAAGTCCATGAAGGCTGCCGGGGCATTAGTAAGCCCAAATGGCATAACCGTAAACTCGTAATGACCATATCGAGTTCGGAATGCCGTTTTAGAAATATCCTCAGCCTTAATTCTCAACTGATGGTACCCAGACTGTAGATCGATCTTTGAAAATACCTTCGATCCTTGAAGTTGATCGAAAAGATCGTCTATTCTTGGGAGAGGATACCGGTTCTTGATCGTGACTTTATTTAATTCACGATAATCGATGCAAAGGCGAAGGCTTTCATCCTTCTTCTTAACGAACAACACCGGAGCACCCCATGGAGACACACTAGGTCTGATAAAACCAAGAGCCAGTAACTCATTGAGTTGATTCTGCAACTCTTTCAATTCACTGAATGCCATGCGATAAGGTGCTCGAGAGATAGGAGTCGTGCCCGGAATCAAGTTGATGACAAAATCAATGTCTCGCTCTGGAGGCATACCCGGAAGTTCTGACGGGAACACATCCGGAAATTCCCGAGCTATAGGAATATTCTGAATTTTCATTGACTCCTCACGGGTGTTGAGAGCCGTGACGAGATACGCCACACACCCATTTCTCACGCGTCGTACAGGGGTTACCGAACACATTCCTAAGTATGTTGTAGGTTCAAAACCTGAATAGAACACCACCGCTCCAATTGGTGGTGTTAGTGTCAGTGTTTTATAACTGCAATCAATCATTGCTCGGTACTTAGTTAACCAGTTCATTCCCAAGATAATATCATACTGGCGAAGCTTGAGGATGAACAGCGACATCGGAAACGTACTCTCGCCCAACTGAATAGGGCAGTACCGAACCTCTTGATTAATCAGGACACTATGGCCGGGTATCTCGACCCACCATCTATCACGAGTAGGCTGGGTGGAAAAGGCATGTATAGTGGCAAAATGTGCAGACATGAAAGAATGGGAAGCTCCAGTATCAAACAAGGTTCTAGCTGAGATTCCAAGGATAGTAGTAGTACCTGCGAGAGTTTCAGCAGGAGTACTCTCAGGTTGAGTTAGAGCATAAACCCGACCGCCGGCCGTCTGGCGTGGTCCTTCAGATTGCCGGGGCCGAGGGGTATGTCCCGTGGACGCCGAACTAGTAGTAGGGTTGGGACGTCGACCAGGGGCAGTAGGAGCAGAAGCTGAGGATGGAGCCGATGTAGGTCGCTGCGGTGTCACGCCCCGGGGTCGAAACTGCGACCCGGGCCCGCCAAACAGATCCGCCACCTATGCCAACCTGCATAGGCGAAGCGTCCTACCAGCAAGAAAAGTTCTATAACTAAACAGATATCAGAGCTATAAATAAAAATCTGCTGTAACTAAAATCAATCACTGTACAACTGGAAATAAACAACACTGTCTGCCTCCCAAAATAATAATAATACAAATCCTCGAGTACAAGCTCTAAACCCAACCGGGAGGTAACTCCAATATATAAACAACAGTGTACAGTCTCTCAATACAAAATATCCTCACTACAATAGTCTCTCAAAAGGGGAAAAAGAAACAGCTAATCTACTGATGATCTCCTCAGAAGGGTACCGCTACTCTCCAACGCCGGGTAGGGATCTAGCTCGCGACTCCCTTGCCACGATCAACAACCGCAGAGTCGGCAACACCTGCTAAGACTCTGCAAAACAAAGGAGAGGAGAAAAAAAAAGGGGAAAAACCCCCAAAGGGTGTGAGAACTACTCCAAAACGGGAGTTCTCAGTGGGTACCACCGCCAGACCCGACGGTCTGCCCACCAAGTCCTCAAGAGATAAAAATTAACCCCAGTCATAAGACTGAAATGAGTAAGCTGAAAACTCTCACAGCTACCCTGCCCCTAACTAAAGGCTAAAAGGGAAGAACCAAACAGTGGTATGCAACCACTAGCACATAAAGTGCACCAACGACCCAATCGAGCTGACTGCCACATCTGGTCCAGTCAACCTGCATCCACCTACAACCACCTCCCAAAGACGGGCAGGAATTACGTAGGGCGTCCAAACGGACTAGCTCGCTATCGAGTAGAGGATCACGCAGGCTATGGTCAAAGTCCCCGCTCTCTCTCTCAGAACGGGTAGAATCAAGATGCTCAACCTCTCACACAGCGGTCAAAGTACTCGCAACAACTCGGGACCACCGTCAACCAGACGGCTTTCAACAATACCAACACTGATCTCAACTCAACTACCAGTCTGCACTCGGCCCCCAGGCACGAGTGTAACCATAAAAGTATTTGACCGAAATAAACTCAATCGAATGAACCGGTATAAAACCCGGCACTGCCTGCTCTGTCCAAATGACCGGAACCCAACACGGTCTGACCGGCACCCGACACGGTCTCACCGGAACCCAACACGGTCTGACCGGAACCCAACACGGTCTGAAGCCTACTCCGGAGCGGCACTCGAGGGGAGCTACCCACACGAGTAAAGCATCTCTGTCATCAACATCAACAGTATCTCGAAACAGCAGGACTTGATCATCAATCCGATCAAAGTGGAAAAACTCAACCACTAAAGAAAGACCCGACCTCAGTCGGATGCAACTAAACGATAAGTGGGAAACTCCATCCACTAAGTAAAACTGATACCCAATCAGGTGCATAGAGAAACATCCGGTCAACCGCCCAATATCCGCGGTTGCCGCAAAGCCCCACAACTAAACCAACCTGTCCCAGACACGAAGTCCTGACTACCCCATCCAGACCCCTGCTCGAACCCGAGCAGCACTGAACACTTGACTAGCAAAAGCGAAGAAAGGAAAAGCATGGTTTCTCCTAAGTCAAGTTCCCATAAATAGTGCAGCAGTAAAAGATGGCCTAACTACATGACCATACAAGCATGCAAATGTCCTCAAGGAAATAAAGGGGGTAAAGCATAATAATAGTTCCTTTAGGAATAAACAACATGCCGGAATCTCAAAACTAGACCTGTCCACAACTCAGGGTTCAACAATAGAATGATCATAATAACTCCTCAGAGTACAAATCCGCACATAGCTACGAAATCCTGTCCCAAGCATAATCCATCACAAGAAAGGCTATGTGCTAACATGGCATGTTACATAATCTCATAGGGTAACATTATCCTAGGTAAGCTTACACTAATCATCACATAGATGTCCAAGTCATGCAAGTCCTCAGTATACCCCATACATACTATTCTTGCAAACATTTATACCAATATCATTAACAAGCTTACCTACTTACCAACATAAACCATGTATCCTAAACATGCATGCATCAGTCATAGAGGGGTGACATCCCCACAAGTGGACTTTACTTGCCGCAACATAAACATTGCCTTAAACAAATACTGATAATAAGCTCACCCACCTGAAGCGCTTAACCCAAGGCAAACCTGAAGTCGGTGAAGTGGGTAGACGCCCGCGGTCCAAAATCTGCCAACATAACACCCACGGTACAAGTCGCGCAAGCCTCGGCTTCAAACAGCTAAAAACACCCCTGGGCACAACAATAACGCTCAACATTACACTTTTATTCCAAAATTAACCAAACATACGCAATCTGAAAATCAGTCCCAAAGCCGCGCATATTTCACCTGCTGCAAGTGCCCAGAAAAATCCAATAAAAATACCACAGTAATCCTCGCGTCGATACCTTCGAAACGAGTACCTGCACGTCCAATTCCGAGCTTCCTACACTGAGAAACAATTCCGACAAGGGAACCACCCCGAATCAAACTACACTCAAAAACTGTAGCAACAATTACTGTTCACAGATAATCTTCACCTTCGAGAAATATTCAGAAAATTCCAATAAAATTTGGGCATATTCCTCGTGATGTGTAGATGCAAATCGCCTTTTGAATCGCCCCAATCCGATGCCTGTGCGCGAAGATATCACCAAAACACCGCGCCGCTGTCCCAGAACTCCGCCCAGAAAAAGGGGTTACAAGATGATCCGAAAGACCCATGAAAAACTCGGAATGGGAAAAACCAGTAAACATGGGAAACATAGCCCTACCTGTCGTGAAGCCAACGGCGCAAGAATCACCGAAAAAGGTGCTCGGGGTAGGCCGGGGGAGTCCTCGCACCAAAACGCGACGAAGAAGACCACAAACGAACGAGCGTCGCGCCGCGCCGTAAAAATAGAAACCTCGATAAGCGTGCCACCAAAAATCCCAAAACTTTGCAGAAAGATGCAGCCAAACACGAGGATCAACTTTGCTGAAGACACTCCGGCGAGAGGAGGCTTGGAAATGGCGGAAAAAGGAGAAGAAGAAGGCTCGGATCGCCTTTTATAGGCTGCAGGAAACAATTGAAGAAATGCCGGATTTGTCCCCATTTTCGGGCGCAGGGGAACTTTCGGGCGCGCACTGTAGCAGCCCGAAAGATCACTGTAGCAGCCCGAAACTTCCCTGGGCCTCCACGTCATCCGCCCAAACAGGCGACAGCACTCCGGACCGTCCACTGCACGACACGTGGCTCGCTGCACAGCCGACACGTGGCACGCACCCAGTCAACGCGTCGCTGCCACGCCCACGTGCGCGCCTGACGCCGCCGCCTGCCACCCTGCCGCGCACAGTAGCCCCACCAATCGGGGAACGCCACGTGTCAGGCCACTTTCTAGTGAACCCGGTGCACGAAATCCTGTGGACCGAACCAATGCGAACCTGCCACGTGTCCAAGCCCGGTGCACCGTAAACCATGAGCCATCCCGAAACTGCGTAGACCATCCGCCGTGAACCCACCACTAGGATGATGCCACGTGTCACCCCCGGTCCACCGTGCGCCCCGCACTCCCCCGTGGACCGCGCCCCGCGGACCGGCCCACTCCTGAGCCGCCACGCGTCCAGCCCCCGGTGCACGCCTGCCGCGTGGACCGGGCGGCCCGCGCCTCCGTCCGCCGCGCTGCCTGCGGCCGCTCCGCCGCTGCCGCCGCCGCCGGAAACACTGTTCCGGCGTGAACAGTGTCCGGTGCTCAAAATGACAAGTGGGTAGTCCGTTTTAACCGTTTTCGCGCGCTGAATCCGAATCCGAAGTCCGATTTGCCAAATTCCAACTCCAAAATTTGCCGAAGGCATCCGGAAAGGTAATCCTTGGTCCAAACTTCGCACAGAGTCCAATTTAAATATCCTTGGCGCGCGAAACCACTTCTGGAGCTCCGACGGAGTCCAATGATCACCCACGTGATCCAAAAGCACACTGAGCCCAACACTAATGCCCAAATAGGGCACAAATCCCACCAACACGCCACATAGGCCTCAGGGTGCTGTAGATGATCCAGTAATCTCGTCGTGGGGATCCAGGTCCTCACATCCTCCCCCACTAAGAAAAGTTTCATCCTCGAAACTAGTTCAAATCCCCCAAGGGTCCCACATACCACGGGTAGGTATTCCTCAATAACGCCTCCAGCTCCCGAAACATCACTCACTCCCCGTGATTACTCCCCAGCAACAACAACAACAAGTACGGCATGGCCCGACATGCGATTTTCTCATCTCCCGAGCCAGAAATCGCAACGGGCGTCCCTCGTACTCCAACAATCACAGATCTCGGAAGGGGCAAGTCAATCACGGGCGAGGGATCCAAAAGCAAAACACTCCTGAGCTGAGACGTGAAACAATACAGAGGCCCCATCAAGAGCCGGGGGAAACAGAATAACCATCCGCGCAACACGCACTAAACCACCTCCTGGTGTCTACTCAACCCGGACCACCCGAAGTATACCCACAAATTCATCCCATGCGGAAAAAGATCCAATACGCTGGGGTCTTCACTCGGTTACTTCCGATCCAAGATCACCCGAGTGGCCTACTCAACCACGAGCTACCCTCAAAAGGGATCCTCAAGAGACACAAACTCAAGCCACGGTTGGACACTCAACAAGCCAACATAACTCCAACAGATCCACGGGTCGAAAGGATGCCCTGACGGGGACCAAACCGTCAGTGAACGGGAGGGAAAACTGGCTCGAAAGGCGATCAAAATGCGGAGGCTCAAACTCGCGGTCAAAAATCCCAAATCAGCAACAACAATCCGCGAAAATCCCACTCAAGATGCTGAGTAATCAAAACTGATAGCCAAGCAGGCATGGCCTACGCCCAGGTATAACAATCCAAGCTGGGAATAAAGGACGTACAGAAGGCTCAAACCGTGGAATCTAAGCTGCCTGCAAAACAGCGGTTCATTCTGCCACAACACTCATAGGGTTGGACTAATAAAGTGTGGACCGAAGATCCACCCACGGTAACTCCACCGCCACAATGGGAGGCATCACCAAAACACACAATTCCATCTCCCAACACAGGAAACACTAGCATTGGCGCTAATACCAGTCACATTATCCATTGGCCATGCTCTCTCGGCACCGCCAAGTCTAGAAGCTCCTCACCTCAAGAATGAAAGTCGGTCTCAGTCAACTTGAATAACATCCCTTGGTCGGGTTCCACCGCCGTCCCTACGGCTCGAACAAAGCGACCCAAGAAGGTATGCTTCTGCAGCTACAACTTGTATCTCAATAACTTGGCATACCACTTCATCCACACGGGCATGGTAGCACATCCACAAAGTGCTCCTCGTGCTCCAAGTCACTCTGGGAGGGAATCAAAATATCCTCCGAAAACACCACTCCCCGTCCGTCCAAGTACAACTGGGACATATAATCCCTCAGATCTTGAAGTCCACAGGCATTCGTCATTCCATTAAGCCTCGCTAACAACTCATAATGCCACCACCGTGTCCAAAACGCCATCTAGGCGAAGTCCTCAGCTACCTAACACCAAGTGGGTACTCGCATCATACACCAACTGCCGGAGTACAACTCCATCAATAAGGTCCTAGATACCATAAAAGGACCCTCACATCCGTGTATCAACGATGTGGCATCACCACCGTATACCAACGGCGTGGCACTAGGTCAAACAGACCCCTCGATCCATCGGACCCTGCAACAGTGCCAAGTCTCGCTCTCAGCTCCACCGGCGATATCCAATGAGGTGCCGTCCCGGGTGGCGCGGTTCCTCGAACCACGTCAAACGCAATCTCTATCTCCCTAACCGGCGGCATTACCAACAACTAAGGTGAAATCACACACGGGATCTCGCAGGCAACAGAGATATCTCTGAGTCCCGGTGCCGCCGTAAGCACCTCACACCCTGTCGCTAAAACCAGAGTGCTCTAACAACCTCAACGAGCAAGCCTCCAATTGCCTGTCTTGCCGAAGATCAAGTCCTCTTTTGCCGCAGTCGAACATCCTGTGGCATAGTGCCCAACAATCTCAAGCATAAGGTCAAAACACCTAATTGCTATAATTTCCAATAACTCCACCGGTGTCTCGCGGTCTCGGCCGCACTGGACGTGATCCAAAAGCCTCCTCCACGTGCACAACAACAACAGGAACCTGTACCCCTAGTGCACGTGGTAACAAATCTGCCTCTAACCCATGTAAGAGTGGAGCATGCTCTAACTCCGACTACCGTGGTGAAATCCCACCTGCGACACTCAATCCACTACCGTGGCGCCCTCCAACCGGGCGGCACAGATTCATCCGCTCAAAGCAAGTGGTTGTCGCTCAATCTGCCTGAAAATCAGGGCTATCACTAGGAAGCACGACCTCTGTCTCTGATCACAATGAGGCGACGAATAAGGTCCTCTGCAGATAACAAATCCACGCTATCCGCTGCGCCGCTCTGATAAAATACCGACGTCGCCTTCGGGGTCCACCCGACCTCTGACATCTCGGGAATTCGTTCATCCAAGAAAAGAAAATTAGTCATGCCCCTGCCGGCCAATCTGTCCTCCATCATCCGGCGCCAAGCGCCAAAATCAGAACTCACCTCTGGCGGCAGATCTCTGCCCAAAGGAACTGCAATGCCATGCTCCATACACTGTGCCTCCTCCAACGAGGCGTCTAAATCTAAAATGGAGGGGCTGACTAACAGAAAGGTGGCCCTGGCGCAATCCACTCCCAGTCTCATATATCCTATGCGCCTCGTCCCTCGAATCTGGAGCGCGCAGTTCAACAACTGCATACACTCACAAGCACAGGGAGGCTCTCAATTAATCACTCCATCACCACCAGCCACGACTTCGCCTCCCAAGGCTCCAAACTCAATCTTACGAGTCGGGTGGTTCAACTGCCAAACATGGCTCAAAAGGTCGATCATGTCCCACAGCTCACCAGCTGTCAACCATCCACCCTGCCTCGGTGCCTCGACACTAAACCTTGGCACAGAGGGGGCTACTCAGTGCTCCGACAACTGTGTCACCAAGACCAGCTGCTCCCACAGCCGCTGATAAGCCTCTGACAATCCTGTCATCTGGGTCCGGGGTTCTCTGACCTCAATCCAGGTATCCGGCCCCAAAACCAACTGCTCAAGCTCAACTGCCATGACAGGATGCACACGGGTCAAAACCCAACGTCGGGGAGACACCGCTCGCCACGACGAAACAACAAAACAGCACACAACAACACTCGACCCAATCCAGCGAGAGTCTAAAGCATGTCACCCGTTCCACAGCATTATGTTGTCTGCAGCCAACATAATCACTTAGGAGAATAAACATGCCAATCACTCCTCCCGTCCCTCGGGAGAGGTATAAAACTCAATCAGGACTCTCGCAAAAATCACGACTCTCACAAAGTCAACCAAGGGTCAAACCAAAAGCCTAGGGTTTCTAAGTCCACCATGACCTACAACCTAGGCTCTGATACCACTCTAATCTGTCACGCCCCGGGGTCGAAACTGCGACCGGGCCCGCCAAACAGATCCGCCACCTATGCCAACCTGCATAGGCGAAGCGTCCTACCAGCAAGAAATGTTCGATAAATCTAAACAGATATCAGAGCTATAAATAAAAATCTGCTGTAACTAAATCAATCACTGTAACAACTGGAAATAAACAACACTGTCTGCCTCCCAAAATAATAATAATACAAATCCTCGAGTACAAGCTCTAAACCCAACCGGGAGGTAACTCCATATAATAACAACAGTGTACAGTCTCTCAATACAAAATATCCTCACTACAATAGTCTCTCAAAAGGGGAAAAAGAAACAGCTATCTACTGATGATCTCCTCAGAAGGGTACCGCTACTCTCCAACGCCGGGTTAGGGATCTAGCTCGCGACTCCCTTGCCACGATCAACAACTCGCAGAGTCGGCAACACCTGCTAAGACTCTGCAAAACAACAGGAGAGGAGAAAAAAAAAGGGAAAAACCCCCAAACGGGTGTGAGAACTGACTCCAAAACGGGAGTTCTCAGTGGTACCACCGCCAGACCCGACGGTTCTGCCCACCAAGTCCTCAAGAGATAAAAATTAACCGCCAGTCATAAGACTGAAATGAGTAAGCTGAAAACTCTCACAGCTACCCTGCCCTAAACTAAAGGCTAAAAGGAAGAACCAACAGTGGTATGCATACCATAGCACATATAGTGCAACCCAACGCACCCATCCAATCGAGCTGACTGCCACATCTGGTCCAAGTCAACCTGCCTCCAACCTACAACCACCTCCAAAGACTGGGAAGGAATTACGTAGGGACCGTTCCAAACGGACATAGCTCGCTATCAGTTATGAGGATCCACGCCAAGGCTTATGGTCAAAGTCCCCGCTCTCTCTCTCAGAACGGGTAGAATCAAGATGCTCAACCTCTCACACAGCGGTCAAAGTACTCGCAACAACTCGGGACCACCGTCAACCAGACGGCTTTCAACAATACCAACACTGATCTAAACTCAACTACCAGTCTGCACTCGGCCCCCAGGCACGAGTGTAACCATAAAAGTATTTGACCGAAATAAACTCAATCGAATGAACCGGTATAAAACCCGGCACTGCCTGCTCTGTCCAAATGACCGGAACCCACACGGTCTGACCGCACCCGACACGGTCTCACCGAACCCAACACGGTCTGACCGGAACCCAACACGGTCTGAAGCCTACTCCGAGCGGCACTCGAGGGGAGCTACCCACACGAGTAAAGCATCTCTGTCATCAACATCAACAGTATCTCGAAACAGCAGGACTTGATCATCAATCCGATCAAAGTGGAAAACTCAACCACTAAAGAAAGACCCGACCTCAGTCGGATGCAACTAAACGATAAGTGGGAAACTCCATCCACTAAGTAAAACTGATACCCAATCAGGTGCATAGAGAAACATCCGGTCAACCGCCCAATATCCGCGGTTGCCGCAAAGCCCCACAACTAAACCAACCTGTCCCAGACACGAAGTCCTGACTACCCATCCAGACCCCTGCTCGAACCCGAGCACACTGACACTTGACTAGCAAAAGCGAAGAAAGGAAAAGCATGGTTTCTCCTAAGTCAAGTTCCCAAAATAGTGCAGCAGTAAAAGATGGCCTAACTACATGACCATACAAGCATGCAAATGTCCTCAAGGAATAAAGGGGTAAAGCATAATAATAGTTCCTTTAGGAATAAACAACATGCCGGAATCTCAAAACTAGACCTGTCCACAACTCAGGGTTCAACAATAGAATGATCATAATAACTCCTCAGAGTACAATCCGCACATAGCTACGAAATCCTGTCCCAAGCATAATCCATCACAAGAAGGCTATGTGCTAACATGGCATGTTACATAATCTCATAGGGTAACATTATCCTAGGTAAGCTTACACTAATCATCACATAGATGTCCAAGTCATGCAAGTCCTCAGTATACCCCATACATACTATTCTTGCAACATTTATACCAATATCATTAACAAGCTTACCTACTTACCAACATAAACCATGTATCCTAAACATGCATGCATCAGTCATAGAGGGGTGACATCCCCACAAGTGGACTTTACTTGCCGCAACATAAACATTGCCTTAAACAATACTGATAATAAGCTCACCCACCTGAAGCGCTTAACCCAAGGCAAACCTGAAGTCGGTGAAGTGGGTAGACGCCCGCGGTCCAAAATCTGCCAACATAACACCCACGGTACAAGTCGCGCAAGCCTCGGCTTCAAACAGCTAAAAACACCCCTGGGCACAACAATAACGCTCAACATTACACTTTTATCCAAAATTAACCAAACATACGCAATCTGAAAATCAGTCCCAAAGCCGCGCATATTTCACCTGCTGCAAGTGCCCAGAAAAATCCAATAAAATACCACAGTAATCCTCGCGCGTCGATACCTTCGAAACGAGTACCTGCACGTCCAATTCCGAGCTTCCTACACTGAGAAACAATTCCGACAAGGGAACCACCCCGAATCAAACTACACTCAAAACTGTAGCAACAATTACTGTTCACAGATAATCTTCACCTTCGAGAATATTCAGAAAATTCCATAAATTTGGGCATATTCCTCGTGATGTGTAGATGCAAATCGCCTCTTGAATCGCCCCAATCCGATGCCTGTGCGCGAAGATATCACCAAAACACCGCGCCGCTGTCCCAGAACTCCGCCCAGAAAAGGGTTACAAGATGATCCGAAAGACCCATGAAAACTCGGAATGGGAAAAACCAGTAAACATGGGAAACATAGCCCTACCTGTCGTGAAGCCAACGGCGCAAGAATCACCGAAAAAGGTGCTCGGGGTAGGCCGGGGGAGTCCTCGCACCAAAAACGCGACAAGAGACCACAAACGAACGAGCGTCGCGCCGCGCCGTAAAATAGAACCTCGATAAGCGTGCCACCAAAAATCCCAAACTTTGCAGAGATGCAGCCAAACACGAGGATCAACTTTGCTGAAGACACTCCGGCGAGAGGAGGCTTGGAAATGGCGGAAAAAGGAGAAGAAGAAGGCTCGGATCGCCTTTTATAGGCTGCAGGAAACAATTGAAGAAATGCCGGATTTGTCCCCATTTCGGGCGCAGGGGAACTTTCGGGCGCGCACTGTAGCAGCCCGAAAGATCACTGTAGCAGCCCGAAACTTCCCTGGGCCTCCACGTCATCCGCCCAAACAGGCGACAGCACTCCGGACCGTCCACTGCACGACACGTGGCTCGCTGCACAGCCGACACGTGGCACGCACCCAGTCAACGCGTCGCTGCCACGCCCACGTGCGCGCCTGACGCCGCCGCCTGCCACCCTGCCGCGCACAGTAGCCCCACCAATCGGGAACGCCACGTGTCAGGCCACTTTCTAGTGAACCCGGTGCACGAAATCCTGTGGACCGAACCAATGCGAACCTGCCACGTGTCCAAGCCCGGTGCACCGTAAACCATGAGCCATCCCGAAACTGCGTAGACCACCGCCGTGAACCCACCACTAGGATGATGCCACGTGTCACCCCCGTCCACCGTGCGCCCCGCACTCCCCCGTGGACCGCGCCCCGCGGACCGGCCCCCTCCTGAGCCGCCACGCGTCCAGCCCCCGGTGCACGCCTGCCGCGTGGACCGGGCGGCCCGCGCCTCCGTCCGCCGCGCTGCCTGCGGCCGCTCCGCGCGCTGCGCCGCCGCCGGAAACACTGTTCCGGCGTGAACAGTGTCCGGTGCTCAAAAATGACAAGTGGGTAGTCCGTTTTAACCGTTTTCCGCGCTGAATCCGAATCCGAGTCCGATTTGCCAATTCCAACTCCAAAATTTGCCGAAGGCATCCGAAAGGTAATCCTTGGTCCAAACTTCGCACAGAGTCCAATTTAAATATCCTTGGCGCGCGAAACCACTTCTGAGCTCCGACGGAGTCCCAATGATCACCCACGTGATCCAAAAGCACACTGAGCCCAACACTAATGCCCAAATGGGGCACAAATCCCACCAACACGCCACATAGGCCTCAGGGTGCTGTAGATGATCCAGTAATCTCGTCGTGGGGATCCAGGTCCTCACATGCGGACAGCGAGCCGACATTGTCCTGCCTGGCCACAAGCGATAACAGCGACATGGCGTTTTCACAACTGTAAGTGCGATGGGATCCGCCA
>CM055064.1:44703741-44779627 GCA_029204045.2 Tillandsia leiboldiana | reverse complement strand
CACAGTAGCCCCACACAATCGGGGACGCCACTTGTCAGGCCACTTTCTAGTGAACCGGTGCACGAAATCCTGTGGACCGAACCAATGCGAACCTGACACGTGTCCAAGCCCGGTGCACCCGTAAACCATGAGCATCCCGAAAACTTCGTAGACCACCGCGTGAACCACCACTAGGATGATGCCACGTGTCTACCCCGGTCCCACCCGTGCGCCCCGCACTCACCCGTGGACCGGGCCCGCGGACCGGCCCATCCTGAGCCGCCACGCGTCCAGCCCCCGCGTGCAAGCGCTGCGGTGGCACCGGTCGCCTGCCCGCGAATCGCTCCGCCCGCACGCTGCCTGCGGGCCGCTCCGCGCTGCCAGCCGCCGCCGGAAACACTGTTACGGCCGTGAAACAGTGGTCCGGTGCCAAAAATGACAAGTGGGTAGTCCGTTTTACCGTTTTCGCGCGCGGGAATCCGATCCGAAGTCGATTTGCCAAATTCCAAACTCCAAAATTTGCCGAAGGCATCCGGAAAGTAAACCTTGGTCCAAACTTCGCACAGAGTCCAATTTAATATCATTGGCGCGCGAAACCACTTCTGGAGCTCCGACGGAGTCCATGATCACCCACGTGATCCAAAAGCACACTGAGCCCAACACTAATGCCCAAAATGGGGCAAATCCACCAACACGCCACATAGGCCTCAGGGTGCTGTAGATGATCCAGTAATCTCGTCGTGGGGATCCAGGTCCTCACATTCCTCCCCCACTAAGAAAGTTTCGTCCTCGGAACTAGTTCAAATCCCCAGGGTCCCAATACCACGGGTAGGTATTCCTCAATAACGCCTCCAGCTCCCGAAACATCATCACTCCCAGTGATTTACTCCCCAGCAACAACAACAACAAGTACGGCATGGCCCGACATGCGATTTTCTCATCTCCCGAGCCAGAAATCGCAACGGGCGTCCCTCGTACTCCAACAATCACAGATCTCGGAAGGGCAAGTCAATCACGGGCGAGGGATCCAAAAGCAAAAACACTCCTGAGCTGAGACGTGAAACAATACAGAGGCCCCATCAAGAGCCGGGGGAACAGAATAACCATCCGCGAAACACGCACTAAACCACCTACTGGTGTCTACTCAACCCGGACCACCGAAGTATACCCACAAATTCTCCCATGCGGAAAAAGATCCAATACGCTGGGGTCTTCACTCGGTTACTTCCGATCCAAGATCACCCGAGTGGCCTACTCAACCACGAGCTACCCTCAAAAGGGATCCTCAAGAGACACAAACTCAAGCCACGGTTGGACACTCAACAAGCCAACATAACTCCAACAGATCCACGGGTCGAAAGGATGCCCTGACGGGGACCAAACCGTCAGTGAACGGGAGGGAAAACTGGCTCGAAAGGCGATCAAAATGCGGAGGCTCAAACTCGCGGTCAAAAATCCCAAATCAGCAACAACAATCCGCGAAAATCCCACTCAAGATGCTGAGTAATCAAAACTGATAGCCAAGCAGGCATGGCCTACGCCCAGGTATAACAATCCAAGCTGGGAATAAAGGACGTACAGAAGGCTCAACCGTGGAATCTAAGCTGCCTGCAAAACAGCGGTTCATTCTGCCACAACACTCATAGGGTTGGACTAATAAAGTGTGGACCGAAGATCCACCCACGGTAACTCCACCGCCACAATGGGAGGCATCACCAAAACACACAATTCCATCTCCCAACACAGGAAACACTAGCATTGGCGCTAATACCAGTCACATTATCCATTGGCCATGCTCTCTCGGCACCGCCAAGTCTAGAAGCTCCTCACCTCAAGAATGAAAGTCGGTCTCAGTCAACTTGAATAACATCCCTTGGTCGGGTTCCACCGCCGTCCCTACGGCTCGAACAAAGCGACCCAAGAAGGTATGCTTCTGCAGCTACAACTTGTATCTCAATAAACTTGGCATACCACTTCATCCACACGGGCATGGTAGCACAATCCACAAAGTGCTCCTCGTGCTCCAAGTCACTCTGGGAGGGAATCAAAATATCCTCCGAAAACACCACTCCCCGTCCGTCCAAGTACAACTGGGACATATAATCCCTCAGATCTTGAAGTCCACAGGCATTCGTCATTCCATTAAGCCTCGCTAACAACTCATAATGCCACCACGTGTCCAAAACGCCATCTAGGCGAAAGTCCTCAGCTACCTAACACCAAGTGGGTACTCGCATCATACACCAACTGCCGGAGTACAACTCCATCAATAAGGTCCTAGATACCATAAAAGGACCCTCACATCCGTGTATCAACGATGTGGCATCACCACCGTATACCAACGGCGTGGCACTAGGTCAAACAGACCCCTCGATCCATCGGACCCTGCAACAGTGCCAAGTCTCGCTCTCAGCTCCACCGGCGATATCCAATGAGGTGCCGTCCCGGGTGGCGCGGTTCCTCGAACCACGTCAAACGCAATCTCTATCTCCCTAACCGGCGGCATTACCAACAACTAAGGTGAAATCACACACGGGATCTCGCAGGCAACAGAGATATCTCTGAGTCCCGGTGCCGCGTAAGCACCTCACACCCTGTCGCTAAAACCAGAGTGCTCTAACAACCTCAACGAGCAAGCCTCCAATTGCCTGTCTTGCCGAAGATCAAGTCCTCTTTTGCCGCAGTCGAACATCCTGTGGCATAGTGCCCAACAATCTCAAGCATAAGGTCAAAACACCTAATTGCTATAATTTCCAATAACTCCACCGGTGTCTCGCGGTCTCGGCCGCACTGGACGTGATCCAAAAGCCTCCTCCACGTGCACAACAACAACAGGAACCTGTACCCCTAGTGCACGTGGTAACAAATCTGCCTCTAACCCATGTAAGAGTGGAGCATGCTCTAACTCCGACTACCGTGGTGAAATCCCACCTGCGACACTCAATCCACTACCGTGGCGCCCTCCAACCGGGCGGCACAGGATTCATCCGCTCAAGCAAGTGGTTGTCGCTCAATCTGCCTGAAAATCAGGGCTATCACTAGGAAGCACGACCTCTGTCTCTGATCACAATGAGGCGACGAATAAGGTCCTCTGCAGATAACAAATCCACGCTATCGCTGCGCCGCTCTGATAAAATACCGACGTCGCCTTCGGGGTCCACCCGACCTCTGACATCTCGGGAATTCGTCATCCAAGAAAAGAAAATTAGTCATGCCCCTGCCGGCCAATCTGTCCTCCATCATCCGGCGCCAAGCGCCAAAATCCAGAACTCACCTCTGGCGGCAGATCTCTGCCCAAAGGAACTGCAATGCCATGCTCCATACACTGTGCCTCCTCCAACGAGGCGTCTAAATCTAAAATGGAGGGGCTGAATAACAGAAAGGTGCCCTGGCGCAATCCACTCCCAGTCTCATATATCCTATGCGCCTCGTCCCTCGAATCTGGAGCGCGCAGTTCAACAACTGCATACACTCACAAGCACAGGGAGGCTCTCAATTAATCACTCCATCACCACCAGCCACGACTCTGCCTCCCAAGGCTCCAAACTCAATCTTACGAGTCGGGGTGGTTCAACTGCCAAACATGGCTCAAAAGGTCGATCATGTCCCACAGCTCACCAGCTGTCAACCATCCACCCTGCCTCGGTGCCTCGACACTAAACCTTGGCACAGAGGGGGCTACTCAGTGCTCCGACAACTGTGTCACCAAGACCAGCTGCTCCCACAGCCGCTGATAAGCCTCTGACAATCCTGTCATCTGGGTCCGGGTTCTCTGACCTCAATCCAGGTATCCGGCCCAAAACCAACTGCTCAAGCTCAACTGCCATGACAGGATGCACACGGGTCAAAACCCAACGTCGGGGAGACACCGCTCGCCACGACGAAACAACAAAACAGCACACAACAACACTCGACCCAATCCAGCGAGAGTCTAAAGCATGTCACCCGTTCCACAGCATTATGTTGTCTGCAGCCAACATAATCACTTAGGAGAATAAACATGCCAATCACTCCTCCCGTCCCTCGGGAGAGGTATAAAACTCAATCAGGACTCTCGCAAAAATCACGACTCTCACAAAGTCAACCAAGGGTCAAACCAAAAGCCTAGGGTTTCTAAGTCCACCATGACCTACAACCTAGGCTCTGATACCACTCTAATCTGTCACGCCCCGGGGTCGAAACTGCGACCCGGGCCCGCCAAACAGATCCGCCACCTATGCCAACCTGCATAGGCGAAGCGTCCTACCAGCAAGAAAAGTTCTATAACTAAACAGATATCAGAGCTATAAATAAAAATCTGCTGTAACTAAAATCAATCACTGTACAACTGGAAATAAACAACACTGTCTGCCTCCCAAAATAATAATAATACAAATCCTCGAGTACAAGCTCTAAACCCAACCGGGAGGTAACTCCAATATATAAACAACAGTGTACAGTCTCTCATACAAAATATCCTCACTACAATAGTCTCTCAAAAGGGGAAAAAGAAACAGCTAATCTACTGATGATCTCCTCAGAAGGGTACCGCTACTCTCCAACGCCGGGTAGGGATCTAGCTCGCGACTCCCTTGCCACGATCAACAACCGCAGAGTCGGCAACACCTGCTAAGACTCTGCAAAACAAAGGAGAGGAGAAAAAAAAAGGGGAAAAACCCCCAAAGGGTGTGAGAACTACTCCAAAACGGGAGTTCTCAGTGGGTACCACCGCCAGACCCGACGGTCTGCCCACCAAGTCCTCAAGAGATAAAAATTAACCCCAGTCATAAGACTGAAATGAGTAAGCTGAAAACTCTCACAGCTACCCTGCCCCTAACTAAAGGCTAAAAGGGAAGAACCAAACAGTGGTATGCAACCACTAGCACATAAAGTGCACCAACGACCCAATCGAGCTGACTGCCACATCTGGTCCAGTCAACCTGCATCCACCTACAACCACCTCCCAAAGACGGGCAGGAATTACGTAGGGCGTCCAAACGGACTAGCTCGCTATCGAGTAGAGGATCACGCAGGCTATGGTCAAAGTCCCCGCTCTCTCTCTCAGAACGGGTAGAATCAAGATGCTCAACCTCTCACACAGCGGTCAAAGTACTCGCAACAACTCGGGACCACCGTCAACCAGACGGCTTTCAACAATACCAACACTGATCTCAACTCAACTACCAGTCTGCACTCGGCCCCCAGGCACGAGTGTAACCATAAAAGTATTTGACCGAAATAAACTCAATCGAATGAACCGGTATAAAACCCGGCACTGCCTGCTCTGTCCAAATGACCGGAACCCAACACGGTCTGACCGGCACCCGACACGGTCTCACCGGAACCCAACACGGTCTGACCGGAACCCAACACGGTCTGAAGCCTACTCCGGAGCGGCACTCGAGGGGAGCTACCCACACGAGTAAAGCATCTCTGTCATCAACATCAACAGTATCTCGAAACAGCAGGACTTGATCATCAATCCGATCAAAGTGGAAAAACTCAACCACTAAAGAAAGACCCGACCTCAGTCGGATGCAACTAAACGATAAGTGGGAAACTCCATCCACTAAGTAAAACTGATACCCAATCAGGTGCATAGAGAAACATCCGGTCAACCGCCCAATATCCGCGGTTGCCGCAAAGCCCCACAACTAAACCAACCTGTCCCAGACACGAAGTCCTGACTACCCCATCCAGACCCCTGCTCGAACCCGAGCAGCACTGAACACTTGACTAGCAAAAGCGAAGAAAGGAAAAGCATGGTTTCTCCTAAGTCAAGTTCCCATAAATAGTGCAGCAGTAAAAGATGGCCTAACTACATGACCATACAAGCATGCAAATGTCCTCAAGGAAATAAAGGGGGTAAAGCATAATAATAGTTCCTTTAGGAATAAACAACATGCCGGAATCTCAAAACTAGACCTGTCCACAACTCAGGGTTCAACAATAGAATGATCATAATAACTCCTCAGAGTACAAATCCGCACATAGCTACGAAATCCTGTCCCAAGCATAATCCATCACAAGAAAGGCTATGTGCTAACATGGCATGTTACATAATCTCATAGGGTAACATTATCCTAGGTAAGCTTACACTAATCATCACATAGATGTCCAAGTCATGCAAGTCCTCAGTATACCCCATACATACTATTCTTGCAAACATTTATACCAATATCATTAACAAGCTTACCTACTTACCAACATAAACCATGTATCCTAAACATGCATGCATCAGTCATAGAGGGGTGACATCCCCACAAGTGGACTTTACTTGCCGCAACATAAACATTGCCTTAAACAAATACTGATAATAAGCTCACCCACCTGAAGCGCTTAACCCAAGGCAAACCTGAAGTCGGTGAAGTGGGTAGACGCCCGCGGTCCAAAATCTGCCAACATAACACCCACGGTACAAGTCGCGCAAGCCTCGGCTTCAAACAGCTAAAAACACCCCTGGGCACAACAATAACGCTCAACATTACACTTTTATTCCAAAATTAACCAAACATACGCAATCTGAAAATCAGTCCCAAAGCCGCGCATATTTCACCTGCTGCAAGTGCCCAGAAAAATCCAATAAAAATACCACAGTAATCCTCGCGTCGATACCTTCGAAACGAGTACCTGCACGTCCAATTCCGAGCTTCCTACACTGAGAAACAATTCCGACAAGGGAACCACCCCGAATCAAACTACACTCAAAAACTGTAGCAACAATTACTGTTCACAGATAATCTTCACCTTCGAGAAATATTCAGAAAATTCCAATAAAATTTGGGCATATTCCTCGTGATGTGTAGATGCAAATCGCCTCTTGAATCGCCCCAATCCGATGCCTGTGCGCGAAGATATCACCAAAACACCGCGCCGCTGTCCCAGAACTCCGCCCAGAAAAAGGGGTTACAAGATGATCCGAAAGACCCATGAAAAACTCGGAATGGGAAAAACCAGTAAACATGGGAAACATAGCCCTACCTGTCGTGAAGCCAACGGCGCAAGAATCACCGAAAAAGGTGCTCGGGGTAGGCCGGGGGAGTCCTCGCACCAAAACGCGACGAAGAAGACCACAAACGAACGAGCGTCGCGCCGCGCCGTAAAAATAGAAACCTCGATAAGCGTGCCACCAAAAATCCCAAAACTTTGCAGAAAGATGCAGCCAAACACGAGGATCAACTTTGCTGAAGACACTCCGGCGAGAGGAGGCTTGGAAATGGCGGAAAAAGGAGAAGAAGAAGGCTCGGATCGCCTTTTATAGGCTGCAGGAAACAATTGAAGAAATGCCGGATTTGTCCCCATTTTCGGGCGCAGGGGAACTTTCGGGCGCGCACTGTAGCAGCCCGAAAGATCACTGTAGCAGCCCGAAACTTCCCTGGGCCTCCACGTCATCCGCCCAAACAGGCGACAGCACTCCGGACCGTCCACTGCACGACACGTGGCTCGCTGCACAGCCGACACGTGGCACGCACCCAGTCAACGCGTCGCTGCCACGCCCACGTGCGCGCCTGACGCCGCCGCCTGCCACCCTGCCGCGCACAGTAGCCCCACCAATCGGGGAACGCCACGTGTCAGGCCACTTTCTAGTGAACCCGGTGCACGAAATCCTGTGGACCGAACCAATGCGAACCTGCCACGTGTCCAAGCCCGGTGCACCGTAAACCATGAGCCATCCCGAAACTGCGTAGACCATCCGCCGTGAACCCACCACTAGGATGATGCCACGTGTCACCCCCGGTCCACCGTGCGCCCCGCACTCCCCCGTGGACCGCGCCCCGCGGACCGGCCCACTCCTGAGCCGCCACGCGTCCAGCCCCCGGTGCACGCCTGCCGCGTGGACCGGGCGGCCCGCGCCTCCGTCCGCCGCGCTGCCTGCGGCCGCTCCGCCGCTGCCGCCGCCGCCGGAAACACTGTTACGGCGTGAACAGTGTCCGGTGCTCAAAAATGACAAGTGGGTAGTCCGTTTTAACCGTTTTCGCGCGCTGAATCCGAATCCGAAGTCCGATTTGCCAAATTCCAACTCCAAAATTTGCCGAAGGCATCCGGAAAGGTAATCCTTGGTCCAAACTTCGCACAGAGTCCAATTTAAATATCCTTGGCGCGCGAAACCACTTCTGGAGCTCCGACGGAGTCCAATGATCACCCACGTGATCCAAAAGCACACTGAGCCCAACACTAATGCCCAAATGGGGCACAAATCCCACCAACACGCCACATAGGCCTCAGGGTGCTGTAGATGATCCAGTAATCTCGTCGTGGGGATCCAGGTCCTCACATGCGGACAGCTAGCCGACATATGTCCTGCCTGGCCACAGCGATAACAGCGACCATGGCGTTGTTCACAACTGGAAGTGCGATGGGATCCGCCACAAATAATGCATGACTGGGAAAATGGCGGTTGGCTAACAGCAGGGGTACTCATGCTCCTAGCCTTTCTTTGAGACCGAGGATATTTAGGTGGTTTGCCACTGCTCATTGAACCACTACTATTCTCAGGAAATGGCCTTTTCTTCTCTTTACCCTTTTCAGCCGCTTGGCGCTCAGCACGTGCAACAGAGATATCAGCTTGCACAGCAAGTGCACGCTTGACACAGTTCCGATACAAACTGATGTCCAGAGGGGAGAGAAGTCGCCTGATGTCGGGTCGCAGCCCTTGAGTAAACAGTCGAATCTTGCGACCTTCGTCTCGCACCGCATGCGGAATTAGAGCGCTTATACGGGAGAATTCCCGCTCATAATCCCGAACCGTGCGATCCCCTTGACGCATGGTTTCCAATTCCCTTTCCAACTCTTGCTTCGTGATGTCATTCAGGTAGCGGTCATAAATTGCCGCCTTAAAGCCATGCCACGGGGGTTCAGGTATACCCCCATACTGTTCCCTCAATATTCCTGTCCACCATTGGTCCGCCTCACCCTCAAGACAGTGAGCGGCCAAATGTACACTGTCTCGGTCCTCCGTATACATATCTCGGAACAGCTTCTCTACACGCAGCACCCACTTCTCTATCGCCCAATTATCAGGATCAGTACCATCGAAAGTGGGCGGCTGGAACTTCTTGAATTCTAACAAGACCGCCTTCGCTCGGGCCCGCTCAGCCTGAGCATCCTCTGCAGCAACAGGCGTCGCTGGTTGCGAAGAAGTCCCGACTGCAGCAATCAGTGGATCTATGACGGCTGCAGTCCCAGAAGTGGTGGCAGTTGCCGGGGCCGTCGCTACAGGTGGTATAGGGGCGGCAGGAGGTATGATTGGTTCCTCCACGACTGGCACAGGAGGTGGTACTGGTGGCGGGGTTGGTGGGGCAGTAAAAGCAGCGACCTGCTGCACAAGCTGCTGAACCACCGCCGACAGTGCGGTGAACTGATCTTGCATCTGCTGGAACCGATCCGTGTCCGCCGACTCCACTGGTGCTCTGGGCGGTTGGCCGACACCTCGGCCACTGTCCGCCCCACGCTGAGACCCTCTACCACGAAGACGGGCCATAATCTGCAGCCCAACAAACAGGTCAGGCCAGACTCAATCAACCGTATAATTGTTTAAGTGTCTACCCATCTGCCCGCGCTCTCGCGTCAACTTAAGTCATTCTAGGGTTTTCCTAACCCAATCCTAGGTACCGTGTACCTATTCTCTGATACCATCTAATCTGTCACGCCCCGAGATTCAAAAGTGGGTCTAAATTTTTTTTTTTTTTTTATTTAAAATCAGAGTTTAAAACTTGATTTCTCCAAAGCGTGAACAGACCGCCGCACCTATAGAAAAGTCTCTGTACCTCAAACAGAGCCTTCCCTATATGTGCTCGGCGAACAGATACAGTCAATCAGAGTAGATACAAGATAGCTATACTAAATAAGTTCTACTCTATTACAACCACAAGGTTCATATGTTTATACAATCCAGTTCTCAAAATGGAAATAACAGTTATAAAGTTTTACTATACCAAAAGGGTTAAGTCCTACCAGGGACAAATCTACCACGCGTCCTCACACGGAACGTCCAAAGGTCCCCGCACCCGAAGGACCTGAAAAACAGTCACCCGAGGGTGTGAGACACACCGGAGTGTATCCCAGTGGGCACGACGGGCCGGGAAATAGCAAGCCGTACCTACTGGATACAATAATAAGCGGAAACAGAAATAGGATATACTGAAGATCAATGCAGGTATATAATCTCAAGGATCAAACATAGATCAATGGAACAGGGTATGCATATATATCACAATCATACTATGCATGATAATCTATAACAGATATGAAATGCCGGTAATCAAACAAACAGGAATATCATGAAGGTGCATCAAAGGTAGTACCACAATATACCCAATCAAATGTCACTTTTGGCCACAAGGGCCTCAGGCTAAACTGCCATGGAGCATAAGACCTCAGGCTAAACCACTGTTGGTCATTGGGGCCTCAGGCTAAAGCCACTGTTGGACACCCAGCAAGCTATCATAACCCCAACGGGCTCACGGGTCAATCAGACCTCTCTACCGGTAAAGAACACCAACACGGGTAGCTAGTCCGCTGGTGTGCGCGACTGAAAGCTGGCTCGACGGCGATCATAATGCTGATGCTCAAACCATGGTCCATCGACCAAATAGACGGCAAGAAGTCGAGGAAAATCCCCACCGGGATACAAATGTAACATGCCAACTACTAAGGTAGTATCACCTATTCTAAACATGTAGTGAAGAATAGATACAGGTATAGAACTATGCTAGTGACCAATCAAGCATGGCATGTGTCCAGGAAATGCATATCGACTGCTGAAGAAATCATGATATAACTCAACATGATAAACAAGCAACTGCTGGAATATAAATATGATATGCAGAAATAACCAAATACCAAAGGGGTCCGTCCTACTACGGTACCCGTAGGGCCGATCTGATAAAACGCGGACCGAAGATAACCCACCTTAAGGTAGACGGTCGCGATAAGACGGATCACGGGCTGGCTCCTGATGACTGGGGCCTACAATAATACCAGATGACAACTCAGGATCTACCAAATCCTCAAGGCACAACTAGCGTGAATCGACCATTTCGTCGATTATCGCATTACTAAGCATACTTAGCTTTTCAAAGACCCCGGGAAACCCACCGAAAGGTCATTACTACTTTAGAACATTCATCTAGCTTTTCCCATATTGTTACAATTGCAGCAAGCCCCTTGAGCTTACCTAGTATGTGTTTTATACACTAAATTAACCCCGTTTTGGCTCGTTCTCTTAAACGGAGAGTCATTTTTACGAGCCGTCACCTCCAACAGGTGACATTCGACTTGCTGAATGCCGTGCTCACCCATTTGTGACAGCACGATACCCGAGGAAAACTTCGGGCCATGAATTACTCCTCTAACCTAGCCGAAACGCATTTTTGTTTCTTCGGCTCATCAAACCCCAAAATAAACGCGAGCATCGCGTTCAGTGACCCCAAATTAGCCAGGATATACTGTTGCAATATTTTAAACAGACCCTAACACTGTTTTTAAGAGATAATTGTATTTAAGCTTGATTATGATACAACTTTGAATCTATACTTCATATGCTAAAACTTTGTATATCAAAGTGCTTCCAAACAGTGCAAGGACACTGGGGCTCACTTCCTTTGCAGCCCAGGTCTGCTGGTTCAACCAGAACCTCAACCATGCTCTCACACAAGGTCACAATGCACCATACACTTGTCCACACAGATCCAGGTTGATCTGAAGTGAGCATCAAGCTCAGGGGACAATTCTAAGCAACTTTCATATTCACAGTTTTGTCAAATTATGCTTGGAAGTTCTTTGAAGCATTTTGTCAAGCACTTAGTGTGCACAATCTCTAAACAACACCCACAACCAAAGTTGTAGGTCGATCTCTGCAGCCACAGCACCATTTTGCTTCCAACTTGGATCAACTTACTCCACTAAGCTCCCAGAACATTTCCTTTCAACTTGGAGCAGCCAAAAACCCCCAGGTTGACCGGAGCTCGGGAAGAAGATGACCCCATGCTTTGAAATTCGTGATGATCAACCCAGAGCTTCTGGGCTTCATCCAGATGCACCATCAGGTGCCAAATCACCAAGTGAAGCTTCCCGAGCCCATGCCCGGCGACAGGGCACGGCGGCTGCGCGGCGGGGCCAAGCTCCTTCTCGAGCTCAAGCACCTCTAATGGTGAATTTCCATAGAAGTCCATTGAAGCTTTCCAACATGGATGGAAATGTTAATCTGGCCCATACCAAGCTTCCCGACCAACCCAGCCCAGCCGGAGTCGGCCGGAACGCCGGCGGCCGCAACTAAGCTTCAACTCGGGTCAACAATGGCCGCCGCCCTTCAATGCTGCATGGGCCGCATGAAAAGGCATGGTTGCACTCCCCTTGGTCCCAGAAACCTTTCTGGACAAGTGCCCGGCGGCGAGGAGGCGCGCCGGCGCCGGAGCAGCAAGCACGGCCAACATGCAATATTCTAAAAATCTAGGGCATCAAACTGCAATTCACCGGGTTGACCATACTCCATCAAATTTGGTGGAGTTGGTCCCCTCCTCCTACAGTCCAAGCACCCCGAGTTTGAGCCATTTTGGCCAAACGGTTGCCGAGTTCTTCCGAGGCGGAGCTAGGTTAGGTTTCCGGCCAACTTTGCTCCCGCCGGCCAACCAGGCTGCATGGGGGCTCGGGCTCGTGCAGGGAGCATCCTTAGGACACAGGGAGTCTACTGCTAAGGGTCTCGGGTCTTGAGAACCATTGGTTAGGGTGCTCTTACCTTGGCCGGAGTTGGTGAAGGAGGAAGAAGCCGGTTCTTGGTTCCTTCTTCACGCGCGGCCACGGCAAGCTCCAGCAACACTCCACTGGTACAGAGGAACTCCATTGGATCTCCAGATCAAGACTTGGAAGAAGTTGGTTCCATCTTCTTCTTCCTCTCTCTCTCTCTCGGGTTCCTCTCAATGGGCGATCTCTCTCGGCCACCCCAGCATCCGAGGCTTAAGAGGAGTTACTCTTGGGAGTTAGAAAATCCCAAGAGACTCTCTCGTGTAACCTCCCATGAGGAAGCCCAAAAGCCAATGCAAGATTTTTTTTTGCATTAATCCCTTCAAACCGGGTTCACAGTTAACCCCCAAGCCCCGAGCTCTGCTCAGCCACATTCATGGGCTTCTCAAGTTGGCAGAAGCCCAACAACAAGGTTCCAAGAACTTTGGCCCAAGAAACTTGAAGAAGAAGCGATAATTTGACGCTTTACACGCATTTCGAGAAAATTCGCTCGACGAAATGCGAAATGGACTTTGCCACGACGTCCGGCTCGTCGAGACCTTCAAGTTAGGCTATTTATTTGTTCAATTTGGTGGACAAACGAATTCTCGGGCCATTAGTTCTATGTGTCGCAATCCGACGCACGCACTTCGATGCACCCGGATCGTCAAACACGAAAACCGACAGTGCCATTGCGCTCAGAACGTCGAAATTAGTTAGGATCCACTACTCATACCCCTATGTCAGGGTTTTAGACAGTGGTTCGGCCAACTGTCGCTCGCGAAGGGTCGAAAATCGCGAGTTACTATTCACACTTAAGTCGCGGGGCCCGTTTTTTGATTTCTGATTTCGGGAAGATCCGACCGTCGGATCGAAAATATATGAATATGAAACTTCTATGTTTCGACGAGACGATCGCAATGGTGATCTCGGATTTTCCAGATCAGACCCCGATCAAAAGTCGATATTTTTGTGGTTTTATTTATTTATTCTCTGCTATTTGTCAATCCAGAAATCTATTTAAACCTTTTAAAATTCTCGGTTACTACAGTGGCGGATCTGTTGGCGAGCCCGGGTCGCAGTTTCGACCCCGGGGTGTGACAGCGCATCCCGGTGGTACGAAGATGTATAAAGATCTCAGGCAGACCTTCTGGTGGCCTAAATTGAAGGGGGACGTGACGCAATTTTGTGGCACATTGTTTGGTATGCCAACAAGTGAAAGCTGAACACCAGCGCCCGGCGGGGAAACTACACCCATTGCCCGTACCGGAATGGAAATGGGAATGGATTACCATGGACTTCGTGACTGGATTTCCCCGATCGCAACAAGGACACGGCGCGATATGGGTCATAGTGGATCGCTTGACGAAATCGGCTCATTTTCTGCCCATCCACACGACATGGACCCGAGACCGATTGGCGCAAACCTACATCGACGAGGTGGTGAGGTTGCACGGAGTACCAGCGTCGATTACTTCTGATAGAGACACACATTTTGTGTCGAACTTTTGACGGAGCCTACAGCGGGCAATGGGGACCAAACTGCAATTCAGCACGGCTTTCCACCAGCAGACTGACGGACAATCGGAACGGGTAATCCAGATTCTCGAAGATATGCTCCGAGCTTGCGTGCTCGACTTGGGTGAAGGATGGTCACTGTCACGCCCCGGGTGTAAACCAGAACCCGGGCCCGTCTACAGATCCGCCGTGCACACGGTATTTCCCGCATACACGAAGCGCCAAAACCTGCTCAGATATAAGAGATAATAATAAAAGAGCAATAAAAACAGAGCTGAACTAAAACTAATACATCTCAGACTGAAGCTGGAAATAAAATACAATACAAGTGTCTAAATGATACATCAGTCTCTCCCAGCTCACCAAAAATAAATAAAACCTGCTGGCAAAAGCCAGTCCCAAAAGTAAAAGTACAACCGTCTGAGGAAACATGGGTACACCAACAGTCCAACTAACTCGCTCATCCTGCCTCGAGATCTATCTACTCAGCCGTCCTCTCTCCTCGACCCGTCGCTGAAAGCCCAGCAGCACCCGCAGAAAACACTGCAAAATAAGGGAGAAGAAAAAGAGGAAAGAAGAATGGGGGTGAGAACTACTAGTAAACTAGTAGCCCCCCCTAGTGGGTAAAACCTCAAACTCTAACACACCCACTAGGTCTACCAGTGGCAAAAAGGAAAGAAGTGTGGAAAGCAATAATGACTGCTGAAGAAAGGAAACTATCACTACTATGCCTCTAAAATGCAGTCCTAGACTGGAATAACCGTATCCAACAATAACCAACTGTCCCAGATGAACCCAATCTGTACCGCCCTCATCATTGGGCAAGTAAGCCGCGCCGATATGATAGCAAAACTCCGGCTGCCGCCCTCATCATCGGGCAAATAAGCCGTGCCGATGTGATAGCAAAACTGTCAATAACTGTCTGGCCCCAGCCTCCGGAGGGGAACTCGAGGGGAGCGACCCACACGAGGAAAGCATTACCGGGCAATAACTGCGCCGGTGTGATAAGTATCAAAAGCAGGACTGGATCACAACTATAAAGCCCCAGTGGAGCACACCCCTCCACTAAAAGAAAACTGATTCCCAATCTGATGCATAAGTAACCATTCGGTCAATCATCCAATATCCGCGATTGCCGCAATACCGTAAAATCCACGACCATGTCTCACAACCGACCTCCGATCAACCACCCAATATCCGCGGTCGCCGGAATAACCCACAATGTAGTGATTCGGCTTTTACGGCAAATTGTGACTCACATGCTATTTATTTATGCCCTTAAGTGAATAAAATTATTTAACGTTTGAAACTCGGTCGGTGTGCGGTGCGGGTATTTTTCCGTCGAAGGGCTCGGAAAATGAAGACCGATGGTGCGATCGGATCGGGAATCCGATGTACGGATCTCCCGGAATGGGGTTTTTAAGATCGCGATGACTTAAGGCGTGCATCGAAATCCGTGTAAAATATCTGGCATGCTTTTTGGGAAAGTTGGATATTCCGTGTGATTAATTAATTAAGGAATTAATTAATCGGTTACGTGAAATTAAATTTGGGGTTTTTATTTCCTATGATTAATTAATTTGGAAAATTAATTAATCGGCGACTAGGATTTAAAAGGGGTTAAATTAATACGTACAAAAAAAAGACGGAACCCTAGCCGAAGGAAAGAAAGGAGAAAAGGAAGGAAACGAAGGAGTCCGATCACCCCGAACAACGAACCGGAGACAAGAGCGCGATCGGATGACTTCCCCGTGGATTAATCCCGTGAGTGAATCCTCGTTGTGGTTTTTCGGGATCTTCTTTTACGTTTTTGTTTAGGGTTTCGGTCGTCTCCGTCATCTCCGCCGCTGCCGCCGTCGTTGCGCAAGTTAGGGCACGACACGGGCGGCGGAGACGCGCGATACCGCTAGGGCATCGCGCGGGCGGCAACCGCGGGAGCCGCGCGGGCACCGCGCGGGTCGCACCCACGCGGGGCACCGCGCGGGATCTGTTGATCGACGGGTTTGACGGTTTCCTTGGGTTCCCGTCGGATGGGTAATGTCGGGCTTTCGTTTTGTAGAGTTAATGCATGGTTCTGATTTTGGTTACCCTTATGGACTCTTCTTAGGTCCAGATACGCAACGGTAGTGTGCGAAAGATCCGGGTGCTCCGATCCCCTCGCAACCAGGTGGGTACCCTTGCTATAAGTGCAACGAGTGCAGTAAGTGCACCATATCATCGTAAAAGGCTCGTTAACTTGTCTAATAAAGTAGATGGACTATTATACCTTCGCATGAATACTTTTATTCAATAATTGTGGCGGCTGCGGTCGCGGGGCTTATTACACGCCGACATCGGCAATTTCGGTTTTGGATGCTGCACGTACACAGGCGGATTGGCCTCCGCATGGGTGTACTTTTCCGGAGAAGTGGTCCGAGTGACCCGTGTGCCCCACGTGTATGGGGTGGGGACCTCTTCATGACAGCTAAGGAGCCGCACTAGCTCCGTGAAGGGGTTAAAAGCATCATGGGGTAATGTGACTGTGCACGAGGGGAGACTTCCGTCTCTCCGACAGGTACTCTGGGGATGGGGCCCAGCTTATTTTGTAACAGGGTTTTAGCGAAAGGTTCCGGTATAATCGGTTTGTTTTTAATTCAACGTTAATTGTTAAGACATCTACTTTATTTGTCACTGACTTTACCCACTCCGTGACAGGTTTGACTAGGGACATTAGTCGGGATGGTGGTGAGACTGCGTCGAGAGGACCGTCGTCGTAGAAGGCTTTCTACTCGTTGCTCCTTGGATTTATCTCAATTCTTTCTTATCTACTGTTAGTTTAATTTGCATCTGTGGATCATATTAGTTATAGTTAGCACTGTGGATTGGATGTACTTTTACGGTTTAGACATACTTTCGTGATTTCGGACGCGGCATGTGTTTTATCATCATAGAAATGATTGCGAAAATGTTTTCAAAAGCAGAGTGCCGTGTGGGCACAGATTTTGTAAACCTCTGGATTTATCCTTTCCAAACGATGTCGCCGCTCTCTTGTCTAGATGTGTAATTGTTTTAAAAATTGGGTGTCGGGTAGACACCGTTTGCAAAACCGTAGGTAATTACTTCTCCTGCTCTATGTACGATGACGACTGTATGGTTGATGGTTGGTATTGTAAATGGGACGCCGTGCATATACAAAGGAGACTCTGTCCGATTGCAGAGAGAATTTGTATATGTGGCGGTCTGTCATACACCAGGGGCGAGGTTGATCTTCACGTGTGAAGAAAAAAAAAATATATAATACACGTTTTTCCGCTTGTACTAAGACCTCCCGGGGCGTGACACACAATCATAATCATGTCCCACATCCGACATCCGGTCAACCGCCTACTATCCGCGGTTGCCGCCATAACCCCCAATCCAAAATCGGGTAAAATAATACGTATCCGGTCAACCGCCTACTATCCGCGGTAGCCGCAACTCTACCGACTACATCAAGTCCAACACCTGACTTCCGGTCAACCGCCCGAAATCCGCGGTTGCCACAAAGCCCTCTAGTTCATAGTCATGCCCTATCTCCGATGTCCTATAACCGACATCCGGTCAACCGGCCAATATCCGCGGTCGCCGCCAAAACCCATAATCCACAATCCAGGCCCCGGCTACACTATCCCAAACCCCTGCTCAAACCCGAGCAATATGAACCACCTAACTAACGAAAAGGAGAAAAGAAGCAAACATGGTTTCTCCTAAGTCAAGTTCCAACATGATAGTGTAGCGACAAGAAATGGCCTATCCAGATGTCCATACAAGCATGCAAGCGTTCTCAAGGAAACATAAATTAAGTCATTGATCATTAACGGTATCCACCTATGCATGTCACCTATCCTCAAGTAATACCACTAATAGGATAAATCATATAGTCTCAATTAAATATTCAATTCCACATGCAAGGTTAAGTGCTAACATAGCAATCCATATGTCCAAACAAGCATGCATAAGTTCCATCCCCACTTGTTAATCAATAATCCTAACATTGGGAGATCACTCTAATAATCCTAGTGAGCATGTCAAAATAGAGGTAAACAACAACCACCCACCTCGATCGCTAATTCCAAGTCCAAATAGTCCTCTCGCCCAAACAAGCCAAACCGCCGCGATCACTGCACAACAATTACCCCAAAACATACAATTAAACTCAAGAACACGCTGTCCCAAAATTTAGTCCCAAAGTTGTGCCATTTTCACCTGCGAGTTCTGCACAGAAAATTTCCAAAAAAATACCGTTGCGATCCTCGCGACGAGACGGTCGAAACGAGTACCTGCACGTTCAAATCCGAGGTTTCTACACTAAGATACAAATTCGACAAGGGAACCACCTCGAAATAAACCTGTCTCAAAATCTGTAACACAAAGTCCTGTAAAAAGGGATTTTTCACCTTCGGGAAATATTCAGAAAAATCCCAGAAAATTCGAGGGTGTTCCTTGCGCTGTGTAGATTAAAAAGGCCTCCTGGCATGCCTCAATCCGACGCCTGTGCGCAAAGATATCGCCGAAATACCACAGTGCTGTCCAAAACTCCGCAAAAGAAAAAGGGTCATAGGGAAGCTCGGGAAACTCCATGATAAACTCGAAACGAGGGGAAACTCAAATCACGAAGTTCGTAGCCCTACCTATCGTGAAGTCAACGGCGTAAAAATTGATGAAATCAGTGGTCGGAGTAAGCCGGGGGAGTCCTCGCACCCAAACCGCGACGAAGCAGACCACAAATGAACGGGCGTCGCGCCGCGCCGTAAAAATAGAAACCTCGGGATGCATGCCGCAGAAAAATCCAAGAATCTTCAGATGGAACCAGCTCTGGGAGAGGAGGAAATCTTGTGAGGACCCCACTATGAGAAGATGAGCAGAAAAGGAGATAGAAGCTGCTGTTCTTGGCCTATTTATAGGCTGGGAAAACAATCCACTTAATTCCCATTGTGTCCCTGGATTCGGGCGCCACACGGGATTCGGGCGCCCAAATCCGCTGCGCGGCTCCAAGCGCAGAACGCCCGAAACAGCCACACACTGCCACGTAGCCACAAAACAGCGGACAGCCAAAGGGGCCACCCGCCGCGCGCCACGTGGCCCACCCGGCTGCTGACGCGTGGCGCGCACCCAGTCAGTGCGGCGCTGACGCGCCCCCGTGCGCGCGCCTGCCACCCTGCCAGGAACGCAGCCCGAGGCACCCCGGTGCGCCTTCGTGGACCCGGTCCACTACACCGCCCTATCCCATGCAGCCACATGTCTTGCCCTCGGTGCACGCCGGCCCCGTGGACCGCGCACCTGCCCGCGCGCCTGCCCGCGCTGCTCCCCGCGACGCTGGGCCGCCTTGCTCCGCCGCCGCTGCCCGCCGGCTGCCGGAACAGTACCCAAGCCTCGAAATTCGTGTTTTCGCATCCGGGCTCCGAAAAATACCAATAAATAGTCCATTTTCACCGTTTTCGTGCGCAGAATCCAAATCCGGTGTTCGATTTGCCAAATTCTAATTCCAAAATTTGCCGAATGCATCCAGACAAGTGTTTTTACCCCAAATTTTGCGCTGAGTCCAATTTTGATATCTGTTCCACGCGAGAACACTTTTAAACACTCGACGGGGTCTTCCGACTACTCTCGGGATCCATTTAAGCCCGAAGTCCGCCACTTGTGTCCAATTGGTGCACAATCACCTCCAACACACAGTACATGCCCCCCAGAAGTCACCAATGACTCTACCACAGCTCTGCAGAGATCCAGGTCATCACATCCTCCCCCACTAAAAGAAAGTTTCGTCCTCGAAACTAAAGTCATTCCTCAACCCGGAACCTCAACCAAGTAGAGGGGGTAAATATCCAATCATCCACCACTCAAGCTCCCAAGGCTGTCTAATACCTCCTCCAGAGACGCGATGCACTCCTCGGGTCTCTATGTAGAGTACCGGGAATTCGGATGGCGCGCCGACCTTGCAAGATGGCGTGGTGCGGAGGAATTGCCTCGGGCATGTTGCTTTTGTGTTTACGGATGATGTCGGGTTGATGCGGATCAACGCGGAAGCCCCAGCTTGATTCGGGGATTTTCCGGGCTTTGTGCGCCGATTGAGGACTGGTTTTGGGGAAGCATCGACTCCACCGTGGTGTGCAGAAAATTGGGAAAATACCTGAAACAGGTGTACTTTGGAATTACAGCGGATTTCGGGAGGTTCCAGACTGACGCGGGGGACCCGAAGGCGAAAAGTGAGTTGGCGGGGTCATTTGAGGAATTATTTAATTAAGTTGAAGTCTAGTATAATAATCAGTAAACAATTTATGCTCATCCATATGAATAGAGTCAAATTGACTTGTAAGCATCTGGAGCTTTTGAATTTTTACTAGACTAGTACCCTCATGTGTAATTTGAAGAATATCCCAAATCTCCTTTGCAGTTTCACACGCAGAAATACGTGTAAACTCGATCGAGGAAAGAGAATTAAATAAAGCGTTCATACCTTTCCCGTTCTAAGAAATTTTTTCGATCTCCTATCTGGACCATCTAAGTATTCATCAATTGGATGCACCCAACCGTATTCCACGGTTTGCCATACCCGCTCATCAATTGCGATGAGAAAAGCTCTCATACGGACTTTTCAATAGGCATAATTGGTCCCATCAAAAAGAGGAGGTCTATTAATATTACCACCTTCACCCGACATGATAGAAAAATCTAAAACCCGCTCTAATACCAATTGTTGGTTTTATGGATCCCCAAAGATCTAAATAGGTTCTATCAAATTCCTAGAGGGGGGGGGGGGGGGAATAGGTGTAATAAACAAAATACCAATCTCATTTGTAATTTAAAATAAATGCGGAAAGTAAAAACAGCACACAGAGATTTACGTGGAAAACTCCAATCCAGGAGTAAAAAACCACGGGACCAACAAGCAAAAGCAATCCACTAAGAATAGAAGAATAACAAGGTGATTACCGACTCCACGGACTCCAACCCCTCCTTCAACTTCTTCGGATCTTGCACTCACCGACTGCACGTCCACTGCACACGTTCGAATCCACGAACGCCACTCGAATCCACGAGCAACACGTTTCGAATCCACGAAACGCCTTCAACACATCGAATCCACGATGCCGATTTTGGAAAATCGTTGTTTTTCTTGCTGATGATAATCCGCCGAATACTTAGATCAAGGATAGATCAGAAAACACCATCTAAGTATTAATCAATTTGATTCTATAAGAATTAGGAGTTTGGAAACCCTAGAATCAAATTGATCAATATAGACGAAGAAATATGAATTAATCGTGTTTTCCTTTCTTCTCTATATGTGGATTTATCTTTAAAACCTTAACCCTAAAAAGATGAATGTTAGGGTTTATTTATAGGTTAGAAACCTTTGGAAAGAGATAAGCATAAAAAACTGACTTAACAGAATTTTTCCCGCACGGCGGTCCGGAGTGGATTTGGCTGATCCGGACTGTCGTCTTTTTCTCAGCAATTTTTTGAGAAATGCAGTTCGGGGTCCGGACTGAAAACAGGGGAGGTCCGGACTGTTCATGCGATTTCAGCAAACACATAGTTCGGGGTCCGGACTGAAACAGGGGAGGCCCGGACTGGAATTCCGCATGAACTAAACTATGTTCGGGGTCCGGACTGGATTGGTCTGATCCGGATCCAGAACACCAATTTGTCCAGTTTTTGATTTTTAAGCAATGAAAACTTATCCAAGTGTTTCTAAACTACACAAATGTATTCGGATCACCAAAATTATTTAGTTAAACGTACCTGATCATTCTGAATCCATTCTTCTTGAGAGTGGTGTAATTGATCCACAATTCTTCATCTTCAATCTTCAAGACTCAAAACACTGAGTGTCAACTTGAGCTCTTGTTGAATCTTCTTTGAGTCTTCGATTGCTGATTGACAATTTGATCACTTCAAGACTCATACTCAACTCACGAAATATGCCAACACAAAAAGCCGTAACATATCGTATTTCGGTGTATAGTCGTTCCCGTTGTAACTTGTGAAAATAAAGTAGATGTATCTTTTGTGAACTGTCTAACCCCATTGCATGAGAATCCCGTTCTTGCAATTCTAACTGTGGTGACGAATGTCGCGGTGCCGTATTACACACCGGTTTCCGCATTTATGCTCATGATTGCTTACATGCATACCGGCGGTCTGGCCACCACACAGGGTGTATGTGACGCCCCACTTCCCAGGGGGTCACCCATCCTAGAACTACTCTAGCTCTAGCACGCTTAACTCTCATAACCTCTTGGATCTTGCTACCATCCAAAATGCTATAGCCGGGTTAAGAGATTTAGTCCTATTATATTATTGGGGCAATTTCCTACATACCCCTAAAAATTTTCCTGTTTTCAGATTTACCCCTCTTAGAAGGGTAATATTAAAACTACCCTTCTTACGTTCCAACTTCTTTCCAAAATACCCCTGAAGTTAAACTCTGTTAGTGTACCGTTTGGAACTGCCGTTATCTGTGTGTAATTACTATTTTGCCCTTTCAAATATACCCTAAACCCTAAACCCCTAAACCCTAAAACCCTAAACCCTAAACCCTAAACCCTAAAACCCTAAACCCTAAAACCCTAAACCCTAAACCCTAAAACCCTAAAAAATCCTAAACCCTAAACCCTAAAACCCTAAAACCCTAAACCCTAAACCCTAGAACCCTAAAAAACCCTAAACCCTAAACCCTAAAACCCTAAACCCTAAACCCTAAAACCCTAAAAAATCCTAAACCCTAAACCCTAAATCCTAAACCCGGGCAAAATAGGTATATCTGATAGTTTTCAACTCCGATTATTATTTAACTCTAGTTTAACCCTAGTTAACTTAACAAAGGAAAAAGGTAGGGGTATTTTTAATAACGGTGGAACGTATGAAGGGTATATTGAAAAGAAAAAAATAAGAGGGGTAAATCAGATACTTCTTTATATTTCAGGGGTACACAGGCAATTATCCCTATATTATTTATATATAGGACTAATCCAAATTCCAGGGGTGTGACAGATTATATGGTATAATAGGACTAAATCTCTTAACCCGGCTATGACATTTTGGATGGTAGCAAAATCCAAGAGGTTATGAGAGTTAAGCGTGCTAGAGCTAGAGTAGTTCTAGGATGGGTGACCTCCTGGGAAGTGGGGCGTCACAGTTGGTATCAGAGCCATTCAACAGCCGTAAATATGAGATGAGTCTCGGCTAAGCTAGGGTTATATAGCGGGTAGAGTGAGGCTCCCCGGCTAATGACCGTTGTGGGTGGAGTGCAGCTCCCCACAAGGTTGGCTAAGGCTAGCGAGACGAGTCTCACATCGCCTGGTGCTTGTGAGTGTGCTTGAGCCTGACGTGGACGTCAGGGCTTAAAGGGGGGAAGAATGTGACACCCCCAGAATTTGGATTAGTCATATATATAAATGATATAATAGGACTAAATCTCTTAACCCGGCTATAGCATTTTGGATGGTAGCAAAATCCAAGAGGTTATGAGAGTTAAGCATGCTAGAGCTAGAGTAGTTCTAGGATGGGTGACCCCCTGGGAAGTGGGGCGTCACAGTGTATTTTTCCGAAAAGATGGTACGTTGACCCGTGTACCCCACAATGTGTGATGATGGGGACCCCTCAAGGTGAGGCGACTGCAACTTGGGCAGTGGAGGAGTTAAAAGCACCAAGGCGCGAGCGGAGTAGCTCTGGGGTAGGTGCCCAGCATGATTTTGATAGGGAATATGTTGATTCATGAGGGGGAAGTGGAATGCTCTGGTGTATCGGTTTGTTTACTACAGTTTTATTAGCATTACCTATTTTCATCTACTTTATTTGTCACTGACTCCCCACACTGTGACAGGTCCGAACAGGGGAGGGAACCGGGACGATGGTGAGACTGCATTTAGAGGACCTTTGCCGCTTGAGGCAGTCATACGTCTTATTTACTTTCGGTTATCTCTTTCGCTTTTGGTTAGTAGGTTAGTGATTATTTGTTGGTGGAACAATTGTGGATGTTGGGTCGAGATCCTAACTTAGTGGTGACATCTTTATTGCGTTATCTCATACTTGTATGCGGCATGTTTTCAAATAACAAAATGACTTCGAAAACGTTTTCAAACTAAGTGTCGTGTGGGCACTGCTTTCCAAACCCGTGGATTTATCCTTTCAAGTTATGTCGCCGCCTAAAAGAGATTTGCGAAAACGTTTCTAAAACCGGGTGTCGTGTGGACACTGTTTTCCAAACCTGTGGATTTATCCTTTGAATCTTGTTGTAGTAATTGTGGTTGTGATTAAGTGTGATCTCTCCGTTTGGTTTCATTGGGACTACATGGTTAAAGTATGTGTTGTAATTGAGACTGTGACGCCCCACTTCCCAGGGGGTCACCCATCCTAGAACTACTCTAGCTCTAGCACGCTTAACTCTCATGTTCCTCTTGGATTTTGCTACCATCCAAAATGCTATAGCCAGGTTAGAGATTTAGTCCTATTATATCATTTATATAGAGGACTAATCCAAATTCCGGGGGTGTCACATTCTTCCCCCCTTTAAGCCCTGACGTCCACGTCAGGCTCAAGCACACTCACAAGCACCAGGCGATGTGAGACTCGCCTCGCTAGCCTTAGCCGACCTTGTGAGGAGCTGCACTCCACTCACAACGGTCATTAGCCGGGGCCTCGCTCTACCCGCTATATAACCCTGGCTCAGCCGAGACTCATCTCACATTTTCGGCTGGTGAATGGCTCTGATACCAACTGTGACGCCCCACTTCCCAGGGGGTCACCCATCCTAGAACTACTCTAGCTCTAGCACGCTTAACTCTCATGTTCCTCTTGGATTTTGCTACCATCCAAAATGCTATAGCCGGGTTAGAGATTTAGTCCTATTATATCATTTATATAGAGGACTAATCCAAATTCCGGGGGTGTCACAGAGACGTCGTGCATATACAAAGGAGACTCCGTCCGTTTGTGGGGGTGAATTTGTATATGTGGTGGGTCTGGCGCGCACCGGTGGGCGAGGTTATTTCAAAAAAATATATATATACGTTTTCTTCCGCTCATTTAGAACCTCCGGGGCGTGACAGATTATATGGTATCAGAGAAAAACGACGTTAACCACGGAAGTCGGTGTCCAACATCCACAGAGGGTAATGCCACTAGCAACTAACCAATGTGATAACCAAGGTGTAGGTGCGTAGAGCGCGAGTGTGAGTGCGAGAAAAAGGGATAGAGTTCCAGTGTTCGTAGGTCAAGGTGCTAGACCAATTAAGTCTAGGGCTAACTTGGTTTCTTTGTATACACGGGTAATGGCCCGAACCCGATCTTCAATTGATGGCGCAGAAGTGGATATGACGGCTCCGGCAACTGCGGAGAATCGGCTACTTCAACAACAGTTCCACGACATGGTTGAGCGCACCCCTTTTGTTAGGAAAGACGAACCCCACACGGCCCGCCTTTACGAGGATGGTCTACGGAGCAACACCTTTCAGGTAATACCGACGGCGGGTTTACCCACTTTCCGAGAAGTGATCGACAGGGCCACTTTGGTGGAGAGGGAATTGGCCGTTGCACGCACCCGGCAGAAGGATCATGAGCCCAGCCGGGGGCCAGAAACGACCCCAGCCTTATCCCGGGAATGACTTTCCCAATGGGAGCCGACCACCCAAGTATCCGAAGACGCAGCAAGGAACCAGAAGCACGCCGGCGAGAGGACCAGGGCCGGGGGGGCCGGCCATGCATCATCTGCGGAGGAGCACACTGGGTGGTCATTTGTTCATGGAAGCACGACCATTGCTTCTGTTGTGATGAACTGGGGCAGTCCCGCTTTAACTGCCTGAACCCGGGAACAATTCCTTCAGCAGCACGACACGAACGAGAGGTCTTACGCGACGACACGACAAAGGACGCACGGCCCCGAGGGAAGTAGTAGCAGGTGGCACCCTACTCTTAGCTTTTCCTTCACGAGTAGGGCCTTATTAGATATTAGGAGCATCCCACTTCTCCACTTCTTGCTTTGTACGCCTACCCATATTTATTTAGGAAAGACCCCTTTCGAAGTATAATGTCGGTCTTGACCCCAGGAGGACTCTTAGAAGCGAATATTATGTACCTTCCTGCCCAATAAGGTTGGGAAGGCTTAGTTGTCTTTCGGACTTAGTGGTTTCTGTTACGGCTTTTTGTATTGGCATATTTCGTGAGTTGAGTCGGAGTCTTGAAGTGATCAAATTGTCAATCAGCAATCGAAAACTTAGAGAAGATTCAACAAGAGCTCAAGTTGACACTCATGTTTTGAGTCTTGAAGATTGAAGTAGAAGAATTGTGGATCATATACATCAATCTCAAGGAAAATGGATTCGGAATGATCATGTACGTTTAACTAAATAATTTTGGTGATCCGAATACATTTGAGTAGTTTAGAAACACTTGGATAAGTTTTCATTGCATAAAAGTCAAAAATTGTTTTTTCAGGAAATCCGTTCAGTACTAGAAATTCTGTTCAGGACTGTTTTGCTAATCTAGTCCGGACCGTGTATTCCAGTCCGGACCCCGAACCTTATTTTTTCTGGAATTCGCTAAAAAAAGACGACAGTCCGGATCAGCCAAATCCAGTCCGGACCGCCGTGCGGGAAAAATTCTGTTAAGTCAGTTTTTGATGCTTATCTCTTTCCAAAGGTTTCTAAACTATAAATAGACACTTAGGGTTTCTCAAGAACTACCGATGAATTAATAAAACACTTGAGAGCAACCCTAGAGGCTAGGTTTTTATCGTTCTTCTTTATAGCCTCTTTTAGGTCAATTCGACGGTTCTTCCAAGATCTATCTTTTGTCGAATTGCTCTAATCTTTGCTTGGAGATTCCTTCTACGGTTCTTCAATGATAATCTAAGCAAAGGATCACCATCGAAGCTTTTATCAAGTTTGCGTCGTGGATTCGACGTAGCATCGTGGATTCGATGTGTTGAAGGCGTTTCGTGGATTCGAAACGTGTGCTCGTGGATTCGAGTGGCGTTCGTGGATTCGAACGTGTGCAGTGGACGTGCAATCGGTGAGCGCAAGGTCCGAAGAAGTTGAAGGAGGGGTTGGAGTCCGTGGAGTCGGTAATCACCTTGTTATTCCTCTATTCTTAGTGGATTGTTATTGCGTGTTGGTCCCGTGGTTTTTCTCCTGGATTGGAGTTTCCACGTATATCTCGGTGTGTTGTTTTTATTTTCCGCATTGGTTTTTATTTTGCACTGAGATTGGTTTTATATGTATTACACCTATTCACCCCCCCTCTAGTTGTTTGATAGTACTTATTTAGATCCGTGTGGATCCTAAATATATAAAAACCTACAAGTGGTATCAGAGAGGGTTTTAGGTTTATCTATCATGTCGGGTGGAAGTGGTAATATTTATAGACCTCCTCTTTTTTATGGGACTAATTATGCGTATTGGAAAGTGCGGATGAGAGCTTTTCTCATTGCAATTGATGAGCGGGTATGGCAATCCGTAGAATACGGTTGGGTTCATCCTGTTGAGGAAGTAGGAAACTCTACTACCCCAAAACCTCGCTCTAGATGGTCCAAAGAGGAATTCGAAAGTTCTTCTTACAATGGGAAAGGTATGAACGCTTTATTTAATTCTCTTTCCTCGACTGAGTTTACACGAATTTCCGCGTGTGAAACCGCAAAGGAAATTTGGGATATTCTCAAAATTACACACGAGGGTACTAATCTAGTAAAAATTCAAAAGCTCCAAATGCTTACAAGTCAATTTGACTCTATTCATATGGAAGAGCATGAATTGTTTTCAGATTATTACACTAGACTTCAAGATGTAATCAATACTTGTGCTAATTTAGGAGAAAAGATCTCGGAGTCGAGAGTTGTAAGAAAGATACTTCGGACTCTTCCGGAACGGTTTAGGGCAAAGGTTACCGCCATTGAAACCGTTAGTCATCCGGATGAGATGAGAGTAGAGGAATTAGTAGGTGCTTTACAAACTTATGAGATGACTTTTCCTAGTAATAAAGTTTCTTCCAAGTCTTCTTCTAAGCTTACAGGTGTTGCATTCAAATCTACAAAGGAAGAAGATGGCGAATCAAGTTCCGACGATGAAATCACTTTTGCCGATTTTGAAGAACAATTGGCGCGGATCGTAGAGAAATTTCGTCGAAAGTTTTGGAAGAATCAAACCGATGGATCTTCATCCTCGAAACCATCAAAAGGATCATCGAGTTCTAAATCCTCTAACCTCAAAAGCTTTGCAAAACCTTCTAAGGAAAAAGATGAATTCGAAGGGGAAATCCGATGTTATAGATGCAAAGGCTACGACCATATTTCAACGGATTGTCCTTCTCCGAAATCATATAAAAAGAAGGCTTTGCAAGCAAAAACTTGGGACGATTCTACTTCTAATGAATCGACCTCAAGTAAAGAGGAAAAAGTCGTTGCCTTTCATGCCTCTCAAATTCCCTCTTCTAATGTTTGCTTATCATCGTTAATCACTGACTCTATTCCTTTGATTTTGCATGAAACATCAACATCCGATGGAGAGTCATCAAGTGAGGGGGAGTCGGACGAAGAAGAACTCGTTGAGGCATATCAACAACTTCTTACGGAATCAAAGAAGATGGCCAAGCATATTAAGAAGTTGAGGAAGCAACGACTTGAGATTCAAGACGAGAATCATGCTTTAAAGATCAAACTTCATGATCTCGAGGAGGAACGAGAGCTTTTATTGGATAATAATAAAATCCTCCAAGAAAAGATAAATCAATCGGAAACGATCGTTAATTCCCATATTAACAAGATTGATTTTCTAGAAAAACAGTTTGAGGAAATTCATGTCACCAACCAAGCCTTGACCAAGCAAGTTCATCAACTTAAATCCGACATACAAAGGCTTTCAACCGGTTCCAAGAAATTTGATTGTATGTCCGGATTAGGTCAAAGAAGCAAGGTTGGTTTGGGATTTAAAAAGAACCAAACTGTGAAGGCTTCAAGTTCCACAACTAAATTGAAAGGAAGAACTTGTTATCAATGTGGACTTGAAGGACACTTGATGAAGTTGTGCCCGAAAAAGAGAAAGATGAATTCTTCGGCAGCTTCATCTACGGAGGGGACTCAACGGAATCAAAAGATACATCAAGTCAATGGAGTTCACTCAATCCACCAAAGGTCCGAGCCACAACATCAATCATACAAGTGGATCATTGCGAGGCAAAGACCTAAGGTGGACCAACAGTCAAAGCTATCATCTCCCAACCACAATGAATCAAGACAACCCAAAATCCGACGATTTTGGATTCGGAAAGGTGACATCTTTCCTTGTCTTAAGTTCTAAATAGCTTATGACTGTATGTAATGCTTTGATTGGTTTTCCTTTCATATTTTTCTGAATCTCTACATTACATGTTTTCAATGCTCTTCGTTTTTATGTTTTGTTTTTGAACAAAAGGGTTTTAAACGAACAAGTGCATTGAATAAAAAGGATTTCACTTTCAATCACTCCAATTTAATTTTATATGAATTATCAACTTTACTCCATAATCATAATTCTTGAAGATACATCATTATAGGAGTTTTTGATAATTATATTCATCAAATTTTAGTAATCATGTGTGATCTTTAGATGATTAATCTATCTCGGTTTTGTGAGTTCTTTGTGATAAACATGAGATAACCGATTGACTAAAATTTGGGATTTAATTCTTTCACATAAGAGATTGTATTGTATTACAAGGGTAAATAAATGAGTTGTAAAAGATGTGGAAAGAGTTACATCCGAAAGGAGTGTGAAAACTATCACCACATGTTGGAAAGAGCTGCCACCCCAGTCATCCGGTTAGTGTGTGAAGCTACCACATGTTATGGATGCTTGAAAAATATTTATGAAATTTTGTTTAGTTGAAGCATTCGGAGATTTAAATTCAAAGTTCTTATTTTGAACAATCTCCTGGTTGGTATAAGGTGGGATAGCTAAAAGATGCTCAAAGAGCCACCCTTTGGTATTTTAGTGCATATCTCAATTTAGAAGGGTAAAATTCAAAATTGATGTCATTTGGAAATCTCTGCAAGTCATCTTTGTAAATCCGTTACATCTTGATAGACTTTGGATCTCAAGATTATTTTTGATGACTTCAGTTTGACGTATATAATATGAAAAACGGTTTATAATGTTTTATCTTTGTTTTTCATGATTTTGGAGTAAATCTTTTTAATCTTTGTAAAATTAATTGGATTGAATGACATCTATGTGATCTCATATTATTTTCAAGCACTTAAATTGTTTTCTTGATGGAATACAAATCGGTAATTCAAATATTTCAAAATCTGGATTTGTTTCAAGAAATTATTTGTTATTGCTTTCGAGTACCGGTACGCAATCTGTGTTTTTGTTATATACCGGAACTGAGCTTTTATCTCTCTTTCTCTATGAACTAATGCTGTTAGTGATTTCCTTTTGTCTAGTATGTTCACTGTTTGACAATTTGTGACAAAAAGGGGGAGAAGAGAAATGGGGGAGAAGAGATCGTCGAGATAGGGGTAGACGGAGAAGAGATCGTCGATATAGGGGGAGATGATGAAAAAGGAGCCGAAAAACAAAAAGAACCAAAATGACGAATCAAATGTAGGATATAACTTTAATTTCTGACAACTGACTTTTGATTTGTTTGGAGTTTTGTTTTGCAGGATCTACATCACTTTTAGACTCCAAGTCCTAAGTCATAGAGTTTGTTCTAAGACTGGTTCAAATGTAATTTTTGTTTATTGGATCTTTCACGCAAAGAAAGTCAATGTTTTGGTGATGGCATTGAGTTTCAATTTTTTGGTTTAACATGAGTGTCTTGAGCGTTTTATGTATTTTTGAGTTTTGTCATGAAATTGCCAAAGGGGGAGATTGTTACGGCTTTTTGTATTGGCATATTTCGTGAGTTGAGTCGGAGTCTTGAAGTGATCAAATTGTCAATCAGCAATCGAAGACTTAGAGAAGATTCAACAAGAGCTCAAGTTGACACTCAGTGTTTTGAGTCTTGAAGATTGAAGTAGAAGAATTGTGGATCATATACATCAATCTCAAGGAAAATGGATTCGGAATGATCAGGTACGTTTAACTAAATAATTTTGGTGATCCGAATACATTTGAGTAGTTTAGAAACACTTGGATAAGTTTTCATTGCATAAAAGTCAAAAACTATTTTTTCAGGAAATCCGTTCAGGACTGGAAATTCTGTTCAGGACTGTTTTGCTAATCCAGTCCGGACCGTGGATTCCAGTCCGGACCCCGAACCTTGTTTTTTCAGGAATTCGCTGAAAAAAGACGACAGTCCGGATCAGCCAAATCCAGTCCGGACCGCCGTGCGGGAAATATTCTGTTAAGTCAGTTTTTGATGCTTATCTCTTTCCAAAGGTTTCTAAACTATAAATAGACACTTAGGGTTTCTCAAGAACTACCGATGAATTAATAAAACACTTGAGAGCAACCCTAGAGGCTAGGTTTTTATCGTTCTTCTTTATAGCCTCTTTTAGGTCAATTCGACGGTTCTTCCAAGATCTATCTTTTGTCGAATTGATCTAATCTTTGCTTGGAGATTCCTTCTACGGTTCTTCAATGATAATCTAAGCAAAGGATCACCATCGAAGCTTTTATCAAGTTTGCGTCGTGGATTCGACGTAGCATCGTGGATTCGATGTGTTGAAGGCGTTTCGTGGATTCGAAACGTGTGCTCGTGGATTCGAGTGGCGTTCGTGGATTCGAACGTGTGTAGTGGACGTGCAATCGGTGAGCGCAAGGTCCGAAGAAGTTGAAGGAGGGGTTGGAGTCCGTGGAGTCGGTAATCACCTTGTTATTCCTCTATTCTTAGTGGATTGTTATTGCGTGTTGGTCCCGTGGTTTTTCTCCTGGATTGGAGTTTCCACGTATATCTCGGTGTGCTGTTTTTATTTTCCGCATTGGTTTTCATTTTGCACTGAGATTGGTTTTATAAGTATTACACCTATTCACCCCCACTCTAGTTGTTTGATAGTACCTATTTAGATCCGTGTGGATCCTAAATATATAAAAACCTACAGTTTCACCGCTAAGGGAATTCGATGTGGTGCTCGGAATGGATTGGCTTACTGAGTATCAGGTGCTAATCGATTGCGAGAAGCGCCAGGTGCGGCTGCAGAAACCTGGATTCCCGGATCACGTATACTTAGCATGTAAGAGCACCTTCTTCTCTTCTACTACCTCTGCGTCACGAGCTAGAAGGTTAATGGAGGGTGGGTGTGTAGCTTATATGGCCTTAGTGGATCTAACGACTCGGCCCTCGCCGCCGCTTACGGATATCCCTGTAGTAATGAATTTCTCAGACGTTTTTCCGGCCGAATTGTCTGGGATGCCCCCTGAGCGAGAAACCGAGTTTGCCATCGAGCCTATTCCGGGCACACAACCTATCACCAAGGCACCGCATCGTATGGCGTTTGCGGAGCTAAAGGAGCTTAAGGCACAATTAGAAGACCTCTTGGATAAGGGGTTCATTAGACCGAGCGTGTCGTCTCGGGGTGCACCCGTACTATTCGTACGGAAGAAGGACGGGAGTCTACGATTGTGCATTGACTATCGGGAAATAAATAAGGTCATAGTGATGAACAAGTACCCCTTACCTCGGATTGATGACCTATTCGACCAACTACAAGGAGCGACGGTGTTCTCGAAGATTGATCTGCAGTCCGGCTATCGCCAGCTTAGAGTCCGGAGTGATGACATACCGAAAATAGCCTTTCGAACCCGGTATGGTCATTACGAGTTTACGGTAATGCCGTTTGGACTCACTAATGCTCCAGCGGTGTTCATGGATACGATGAATAGGATATTCAAGCCTTCCTTAGACCAGTTTGTAGTGGTCTTTATAGACGACATCCTCATCTACTCTCGCTCAGACAAAGAGCACGAGGAACACTTGCGAGTAATCCTCCAATGTAATATCACAACTTTGCATGTAACTGTTTACCCTCCTGCTAATAAAGTATAAGTTAGAGGAAACTAAATTAATGGATTTACTTAAGTTTATAATCTTGAGGTGCATGTATTTTTCTGTGATAGAGCTCGAAAAATGGTGAACGGCGGTGCGACCGGATCCGGATTCCGACTTACGGATCCCCCAGAAAGGGGTCGTTAGGATCGCAGTAACCGAGGTGTGCATCGGAATCCGTGCAAGAGATCGTGCACGTTTTTCGAGGAGATAAGAAATTATCTCTAAGGAATAAATAGATAATTAATTAATTATAAAATACCCGATGTGGATTTCTACGGTACGTACCAAGAAAAAAGGAAATAACTTTTCCCAAAAAGAAACCGTAGCCGGAGAGAAAAGAAAGAAAAGAGGAAAAAAGGCGAAACCCTAACCGGAAGAAAAAGAGAAGAAAGAAGGAGAAAGCGGAGGGACCCGATTATCTCCGACGAACGTGCCGGAGCCGGGAGCGTGAATGGATCGCCTTCTCCGACGAATCGCGGTAAGCGATGTTTCTTTTCGGTTTTCGTTTCGGAGTTTTGTTGTCGTCATTTCGGTTTTGCCGTTCTTGTTACCTTCACCGTCGCCGCCGCCGCCACGAAGCCCTAGGGCATTGCCGCCGCCGTCGCCGCCGCCGCAAAGCCCTAGGGCACTGCCTCCGCCGCACCGCGTGCGGTACCGCGCGGGGCAGGCGCGCGCCGCGCGGGGCCAGTGCCCGCGCGGCCGCATGGCATGCAACGATGCGTGGGTGGCTGCGTCGCCCGTTGCGCGTCGTCGCCACCGCCGTGCCGAGTTGTGGTTAGTGTTTTGGGGTTTTTGGACTCGGTTTATTTACAGTTTATGCTCCGATCTGACCGCGGTTCTTTTGGGGACGATTTTTAGGTCCGAGTGCCGATTGTGAGCGTTGTTCGGTCTCAGGTGTTCCGGTCAGCACATTCGAGGTAGGTACCTTTGGTTATTTTCGGTGTAATGTCGTTCCCGTGTATTTTGCATGATAAAGTAGATGTTTTGGTAAACTGTCAAACCCCATTGTATGTATATCCCGTTTTATATTCTAACTGAGGCGGCTGAGGTCGCAGTTCTGGTTTATTTTCTAACAGAGGCGGCTGAGGTCGCAGTATTGGTTATATGCTCATATTGCTTACACGCACACCGGCGGTTTGGCCACCGCACAGGGTGTATTTTTTCGGAAAGATGGTAAGGATTACCCATGTACCCCACGACTAGGGAGGATGGGGACCCCTCAAAGGGAGGCGACTGCTACTTGGGCAGTAGAGGGGTTGGAAACACCAAGAAAGTAAGCACGGTATTCTGGGGTTGGGGCCGAGCTTGTTTTTAAATTCTGGGCTAGGGGCCCAGCGTGTTTTGTGACAGGGATTTAGCTATACATGAGGGGGAAGTAAATGCTCCGGTGTATCGGTTTGTCTTTTCAGTTATTGCATTTACTGTTTATATCTATTTTATCAGTCACTGACTACCCACGCTGTGACAGGTCCGAGCAGGGGTGGGAACCGGGACGACAGTGAGGCATCGGTTAGAGGACCCTAGCCATGGTGGCTAGTAAACTTTACAGTTTATGGTTATTTCTTTTAATGTTTGGTTAGTATAACTGTGATATACTTGTGGATGGTTTATTGTGGATGTTGGATTGAGGACTTAGTGTAGGAATATCTACTTATATCTGTGAATGCTGAGATGTATGAATGCGGCTCGTTTTCAAATACAAACCTGGTTTCAAAAGCGTTTTCAAACCAAGTGTCGTGTGGGCACTGATTTCTAAACCCGTGGATTTATTCTTTCAAGCAAGGTTGCCGCTTAAAAGAGATTGCGAAAATATTTTGTAAAACTGGGTGTCGTGTGGACACCGTCTTTCAAACCCATGGTGATTATGGTAGTATGGTTTAGTGTAATCTTTCCTTATTATCGTTCAATGATTGCATGGTTAAAGTACTAGTCGTGCTCGGAACGCCGTACATATACAAAGGAGGCTCCGCCCGTTTGGGGAGTGAATTTGTATATGTGGCGGGTCTGACGCGCGCCGGAGGCAAGGTTCATTTAAAGAAAAATATATATACGTTTTCCGCTCTTTTAGAACCTCCGGGGCGTGACATCCAGACCCTCCGGGACCGTAAATTGTATGCCAAACTCAAGGAGTGTGAGTTCTGGCTCCGCGAGGTAGACTTTTTGGGACACATAGTCTCAGCGTCGAGAACAGCGGTGGACCCGAGAAAGGTAGAATCAGCAACCAACTGGCCCAGGCCAACTACAGTAACAGAAGTCTGAAGCTTCTTAGGATTGGCAGGACATTATAGGCGCTTTGTGGAAGGCTTCTCAAAGATAGCCACTCCCCTAAATCGATTAATCCGGAAAGGGGAGAAATTCATCTGGACGCCTCAATGCCAGAAAAGCTTCGAGGACAGACTAACACGGGCGCCAATGCTCACACTGCCGAAGCCCGGAGAGGACTATGAGATCTATTGCGACGCATCACGGAGCGGCCTTGGAAGTGTACTAATGCAACAAGGGAAGGTCATAGCCTACGCATCAAGACAGCTCAAGGAATACGAGCAGAACTACCCTACACACGACTTGGAGCTCGTAGCAGTTGTGTTTGCTCTAAAGCTCTGGAGGCACTATCTGTACGGAGTGCACTGCAATGTGTTTTCCGATCACCAGAGCCTTAAGTACTTGTTCACACAAAAGGAGTTGAATTTACGGCAAAGGCGGTGGCTGGAGCTACTGAAAGACTACGATTTGTCTATCCATTACCACCCCGGAAAGGCAAATGTGGTGGCCGACGCCTTGAGCCGGAAGGGGCAGATGGGGGAAACAACGATGAGCGCCTTTACCCAACAGAATCATCTAATTGCGGAGTTCTCGCAATTGAGAGTGGAGGTAGTGCCGGTGGGTACGGTTACGCAACTCCTGTCCTTAGTAGTTAAGCCTACTTTGATCGAGAGGATCTTGGAAGGCCAGACAACGGACACACAATTGCAACTTGTGCGGGACAGAATGTCTTCGGAACAAGGGGGCGATTTTATGATTGGCACGGATAACGCAATAAGGTTCCGGGGACGAATCTGTGTGCCCGACGTACCGAAAATGAAGAAAGAAATTCTGACAGAAGCGCATAGTGCTCCGTACACTGCGCATCCCGGTGGTACGAAGATGTATAAAGATCTCAGGCAGACCTTCTGGTGGCCTAAATTGAAGGGGGACGTGACGCAATTTGTGTCACATTGTTTGGTATGCCAACAAGTGAAAGCTGAACACCAGCGCGCGGCGGGGAAACTACAACCATTGCCCGTACCGGAATGGAAATGGGAATGGATTACAATGGACTTCGTGACTGGATTTCCCTAATCGCAATAAAGACACGGCGCGATATGGGTCATAGTGGATCGCTTGACGAAATCGGCGCATTTTCTGCCCATCCACACGACATGGACCCGAGACCGGTTAGCGCAAACCTACATCGATGAGGTGGTGAGGTTGTACGGAGTACCAGCGTCGATTACTTCTGATAGAGACACACGTTTTGTGTCGAACTTTTGGCGGAGCCTACAGCGGGCAATGGGGACCAAACTGCAATTCAGCACGGCTTTCCACCCGCAGACTGACGGACAATCGGAACGGGTAATCCAGATTCTCGAAGATATGCTCCGAGCTTGCGTGCTCGACTTGGGTGAAGGATGGTCGCGTTACCTACCCCTCGTGAAATTCGCCTACAATAACAGCTACCAAGCAAGCATTTAAATGGCGCCGTATGAAGCCCTGTACGGACGCCAATGTCGATCTCCTATATGTTAGGACGACTTGGGGGAGCGAAAGTTTTTTGGGACCAGATCTAGTGGAGGAAACTGAGGCAAAGCTGCGCCTTATCAGGCAGCGGCTGTTGACCGCCCAGAGCCGGCAGAAGAGCTATGCGGATCAGAGGCGACACGATTTGGAGTTTATGGTAGGGGAACACGTGTTACTCCGTGTTTCACCATCTAAAGGAACCAGACATTTCGGCTTGAGAGAGAAACTGAGCCCGCAGTATGTGGGACCATTCGAGATCTTGGAACGCGTGGGCCCGGTGGCATACCGGTTGGCCTTACCGCCAAACCTCGAGCGGGTACACAACGTGTTTCATGTTGGGTTATGTATAATTGGATCTAAATAGGGGAAAAAACACCTAGAGGGGGGTGAATAGGTGTAAACCATAAACACTCAAAAATCATTGCGCAATAAAACCCAATGCGGAAATAAAAATAACACGCAAGATTTTTACGTGGAAAAACTCCAAACCGGAGTAAAAAACCACGGGACCGATCACACGGCGAAATCCACTAGAATTAAAACACGTACAAGGTGATTTACCGTACACACTTACGACTCAACCTTTTCCATACGCTCCTAGTTGATCTTCTCCGCTCGCTCCGCAACGCTTCTCGAATCCACGATCTGCGTCCAACGCTGAATCCACGGCATCCAACGTCGAGTCCACGACGTCCGACCGAATCCACGGTCTTCACCCAGTAGCACGTCTCGAATCCACGAACGTACCTCGCTCCGAATCCACGAGAGCGGTAGCACCTTGAATCCACAAGGCCACGCGAGTCCACGCGCCGATTTTGGGAAAATCGTTGTTTTTGGGTGGTGATGATCCGCCGAATACTTAGATTGGAAATAGATCGGAAATACCATCTAAGTATTTATTAATTTGATTCTACTCAAAATCTGAGTTTGGAAAACCTAGAATCAAATTAATCAATATAGATGAAGAAACATAGAATTTTATCTATTGATTCCCTTTCTTCTCTATATGTGGATTTTTCTATTTCGGTTGTATTTTTCTCGTGTTTTCTAAAATGAATCGTAGGGTCTATTTATAGGTTAGAAACCATTGGAAGAAGATAAGCATAAAAAACTAACCAATACTGGAATTTTACAGGACGACAGTCCGGACTGGAATTGACGGTCCGGACTGTTTCAGCGAAACAGACTTTTTCCAGAAAAGACGACATTCGGGGTCCGGACTGCAATCCACGGTCCGGACTGTTCATGCAATTTCAACAATTTCACGTTCGGGGTCCAGACTGAAATTTCCAAGGTCCGGACTGGAATTGCACATGAACAAACCTACGTTCGGGGTCCGGACTGAGATCCACGGTCCGGACTCTGAACATGTAAAATGCCCAGTTTTTGGATTTTTATGCAATCAAAAATTCATCCAAGTGTTTCTACACTATAAGAAGTATTCGGATCACCATAAATCTTTAGTTAAACGTACCTGATCCTTTTGAATTCTTCTTTCTTGAGATTGAGGTATATGATTCAAACTTCTTCATCTTCAATCTTCAAGACTTAACCAATTTCACGAAATACGCCAACTCAAATTTCGTAACAATCTCCCCCTTTGGTGGTTTCGTGACAAAACACAAATCCACTCAAGAAAATTCAAAAAGATATTTTTGTTGATATCACCATACAACAAAAATTTACATTGGAGATCCAAATAAAGATAAATACATGAGTTAAACTCCTAAAACAGACTCTAGACTTAGACATCTGTAATCTCTGCAAAAGAAATCATTCTTGACACAAAAGATCATTAGTAACCTCAAGAATTTTCAACAATCAAAACCAAACACAGAGATAGAGTTTATACTCATCATGACATTTTCAAATTCAGATATGTAAGAAACTCACAATCAAAAATCGACATATCTTCTAAGCAATAGAAATCCAAATGTCACAGAAAGGTTAGTCAACAAGCAACTTGTTAGTTATATTACATGCCCAAATAGTTAGTCGAATAGTTAGTTGAGGCATGCATCAAAACACATATAAAACCAAAGTTGAAAGTTATACTTACCTTAGTTTCAGCATTGTTCTCACACAAGTATAGTCATGGTCAATCACAGAGCATTGTGCATTGTTCAAAGTTCTCCTATACTCTCTCCCCCTTTTTGTCACAAAACTTAGCCAAAATTACAAAATTTAAGGAGAGTTAAAGAGAGTTCAAGATCCAAAAGTTTGAGAACTAAAACTAAACGTAAAAACCTGCAAAAGAAAAGAACCGTTAGACAAAAGAATTAAGTATCTGAATCTGATTCATCCGAGGCGCTACATCCCATTTTCGAAAACATCCTCTTCATCAGCTTTTTCATGGAAGAGACTGTTTTAGTTATAGTGATCTGAGATGCAGTAATCATTTCAAGTTCCTTTTTCACTACCTGAATTTCTCCTTTCATTTCAATAAATTCATTTGACATTCGCTCTTGCTCGTTGGAGAGACGTTGCTGTTCTTTATAAATAGAAGTCACCGAGGCATCATCATCTGAGGTGGAAGGAGGTGCTCGTTGTGCTGCAGGTGCTGGTGGGACTGAAGTTGTTGCTGCCGGTTGTGCTCTTCTTCGGCCAGGAGGTGATGGAGGCTCATCTTGTTTGGTGGAGAGAGACTTTATGATGGTTGTCTCGTTGATCGTTCCCAAACTATGCATATAAGTCGATGAAGAAGTGTCGACTTTGAATTTTTTCAAAATACGCATAATTATCATTGGATAGGGAAGCCTCTCGGTGGGATGCGCATGTTCGACATACCGAGCCATTCTAGACCAAATAAGGAATGGAATGTTGAAGTTAGACCCCATAGCAGTTGCCGGGTGTCCAATAAGATAGAGAAAAAGCATCCTGTCCCATCGAAGAACTTTAGTTTGCATATTCGGAAGAATATTGTAGCAAACAATAAAGTTTATATATCGATATTCCGGTCTAAGCTCTTTTGAGAAAACCGAGTTCCCTGTTGACTGCGTATCGGGCATACAAATCCCATTCACAACCACTCTCCAAGAGTCAGTGGAGTAGACATGACCTTTTAAGTAATGTCGGCCTTCAGCCCTAGCCTTCATCCCTAAAACTTCTCCAATCAGTTGTGCAGTGACCTTTATCTGAGTATTTCTAACCCTTGTTAGAAATTCGCGCTGTCCTTCATCCTGATCAACCAATTTGATCCATTCTGATAGAACATTCTTACCGAATGGAGACAGTATCCAGTGGTCTCAGGAAAAAAACATATGGGTGCAAGACCTGCATGGTCAAACAAGGTCCCAAAAAGTTCATTCCGCTCCTTCAAAGCATTGACATTGACGTGTCTTTCGCCAATGCAGTCTCTTTTCTCAAAGTCCTTGATTCTTTCCGAACTGATAAAGTCTTGTGGAGGAGGTTGACTTGCCAGAGGTTCCTCAATTGAAATACCGCGAGTACTTCCTCTTTTCCTTGCCATGCTCTTTCTTTTAGTTCCGAGAGGAACTTCTTCCATTGGTGCTTTCCCTTTTTCAGCGGCAGTAGGCGGAGTTTTTGCCTTTGACGTGTCTGCTGAGGCTTTCCCTTTTGAGGCAGTAGGAATAGTGGCCTCTACTAATAAATCATCCCAATCGATCGATTCCGTCTCAGATTCCGTCTCGGAATCATCCTTTGTTTTCTTCGCCTTCTTAGCCCTCTTAGGCTTATTTGTTGGTTTAGCATGTACCATAGTAGAGAAGAGGAAGATTATCCATGTGATCACCATTGTGCTGCTGCTTGTGAGAGAAAGGTCCTGTGAGGAACAACTCAAGAACACGAAAAATTGTTAATTTTCAAAAATTGAAAAATTGTACCCAAACAATCGTTATCGTGTAGAGAGACTGAGAATCAAATTAGTTTTGCAAAAAGAATTTTAAAAATAGATCAATTCCATGTTTTTCAAAAATTCCTATTATATGCCCTAAAACCAAAATTTTAGAAATCAAAGCCTAAAAATCCGTTAATCAAGAGAAAACCTAGCATATAATCAAAACTAATCTACCCAGAGTTCTTATTTCAAAAGAAGTTTGATCAAAAACCAATCACAAACGACAAAGATATGAAATTTTTATCACGTTTTGAGAGAAATATAGTAAACCTGTGAAATACCGAGTTTTGAGCAAGAAAACTCACTTGGAACCGAAGAATCTGGGTTGGAAAGACTCCAAAAAGTTTGAAGATCTAGAGAGAGAAGCTCTGGAGACTCTTGAACAAAAGATTGTAGTAAAAGAAATCAAATCTCTTTTGTTCTAGATAAAAACCTAGCTGCGGTCCGGACTGCCTGAAGAATCCAGTCCGGATCGGCTAAACGCAGGATTTTCCTGCGTTCGGGGTCCGGATCAGCTTGTCCAGTCCGGACCGGCTCTAAACTTTTTCTCCAGAAAAATTCAAAAAAATTCCAGAAATTCCAGAAAAAGATTGTAAGCACTTTTGTGTATCAACTTTAAATAAAAATCATCGTTTCATACAACAAGAAATAGATTATGCCAAATCTATCAAGAATATTCAAATAACGAAACAAAAATTTATAAAAATTAAATCCCTTAAAGTTGAACAACTTCAATCACATCTAACATGATCTTATGAGTAATGCCTTTATCAAATCATCAATTTGGTAAAGAAAATGAAATACCAAGAACAATAGATGTTTGAAATCCCAGATAAGTTAGATAATATATCTAGTCAATTTATTATAAGGAGTGGCTCTATGAGCATCTTTTCAATAAAAATTCCACCTTATACCAACCTTGAAATTTGACAGAGTCATGTATTTCAATATGCATTTTATTTAATCAAACTTGAAAAACCTTGCTTGGTATACATGTGGTAGCTGCACACAGTACTCGGACGACCGAGGTGGTAGCTCTTTCCTCCATGTGGTGGTAGTTTTCACACTCCTCATAGGGATGTAACTCTTTCCACATCTTTTGAGCATATTACATTTCTTTGACTCCCCCTCAATTGGCTATCAATTATTTAAGATATAAGGTATTCAACCAAAAATTGATCTCGCATTCATACTCGACTAAATAGTCAAATAAGATAATAACTATACCAAGAGATCATTGAGAGAGAAATTGACTTTGATCACTTTAAGAAATGACTTAATTGACATAAATGATCATTGCATCAACTGAAATATTATGATATCAAAAGCATAATAAATTTCTAAACATATAAAAGGATGCAGTTAAAGTCAATATAACTAATTCTCAATTAATGTTCTATGTACAAGCATAGGTAAAGAACAAAAACACAAAAACAAAACCTAACCTAAGGATTGGTTTCAAAAAGAGATTATTTCAAGGAAAGCATTCCAATTGCCTTACGCAAGTGTATAAATCGTTTTTGATCCAAAGGTTTTGTTAAAATGTCAGCTAATTGATCCTCAGTTGAAATGTCAGAAAGTTGAAGAATATTTGATTCAACTAGCTCTCTAAGAAAATGATATCTAAGTTCAATGTGTTTTGTTCTTGAGTGCAACACAGGGTTTTTGGAAATGTTTATAGCACTGGTGTTGTCACAGAGAATTGTTACCGAAGTTGCTGAAATTCGGAAGTCGCTCAACACACTTTTCATCCAAATGAGTTGGGTTGAACAACTACCTGCTGAGATATATTCCGCTTCGGCAGTCGAGAGTGCAATGCAGTTTTGCTTTTTACTATGCCACGCAACAAGGCAATGGCCAAGATAAAAACATGCACCACTCATACTTTTCCGATCATCCACAGATCCTACCCAATCGGCATCTGAATATCCACCAATATCTAGACTTGTTCCCATAGGATACCAAATTCCGAACTTTATGGTTCCTTTGATGTACCGGATGATCCGTTCACCGCTTTCAGGTGAACCTCCTTTGGTGCTGATTGATATCTCGCGCAGATCCCAACACTAAAGGATATGTCCGGGCGACTAGCCGTGAGGTAAAGTAGACTTCCAATCATGCTGCGATAAAGTTTCTCGTCTACATTCTCACTGAGAGATTCACTTCCTAATCCCTTATTGCTAATTCCCATTGGAGTCGGAAAATCTTCAGAATTTTCTAAACAAAACTTTTTGACCAACTCCATTGCATACTTGGATTGACACAGATTGTTACGGAATTTGAGTTGGCGTATTTCGTGAAATTGGTTAAGTCTTGAAGATTGAAGATGAAAAAGTTTGAATCATATACCTCAATCTCAAGAAAGAAGAATTCAAAAGGATCAGGTACGTTTAACTAAAGATTTACGGTGATCCGAATACTTCTTATAGTGTAGAAACACTTGGATGAATTTTTGAATGCATAAAAATCAAAAACTGGGCATTTTACATGTTCAGAGTCCGGACCGTGGATCTCAGTTCGGACCCCGAACGTAGGTTTGTTCATGTGCGATTCCAGTCCGGACCTTGGAAATTTCAGTCCGGACCCCGAACGTGAAATTGTTGAAATTGCATGAACAGTCCGGACCGTGGATTGCAGTCCGGACCCCGAATGTCGTCTTTTCTGGAAAAAGTCTGTTTCGCTGAAACAGTCCGGACCGTCAATTCCAGTCCGGACTGTCGTCCTGTAAAATTCCAGAATTGGTTAGTTTTGATGCTTATCTTCTTCCAATGGTTTCTAACCTATAAATAGACCCTACGATTCATTTTAGGGTAACACGGAAAAATATGACCGAAATAGAAAAATCCACATATAGAGAAGAAAGGGAATCAATAGATAAAATTCTATGTTTCTTCATCTATATTGATTAATTTGATTCTAGGTTTTCCAAACTCAGATTTTGAGTAGAATCAAATTAATGAATACTTAGATGGTATTTCCGATCTATTTCCAATCTAAGTATTTGGCGGATCATCACCACCCAAAAACAACGATTTTCCCAAAATCGGCGCGTGGACTCGCGTGGCCTTGTGGATTCAAGGTGCTACCGCTCTCGTGGATTCGGAGCGAGGTATGTTCGTGGATTCGAGACGTGCTACTGGGTGAAGACCGTGGATTCGGTCGGACGTCGTGGACTCGACGTTGGACGCCGTGGATTCGGCGTTGGACGCAGATCGTGGATTCGAAAAGCGTTGCGGAGCGAGCGGAGAAGATCAACTAGGAGCGTATGGAAAAGGTTGAGTCGTAAGTGTGTACGGTAAATCACCTTGTACGTGTTTTAATTCTAGTGGATTTCGCCGTGTGATCGGTTCCGTGGTTTTTTACTCCGGTTTGGAGTTTTTCCACGTAAAAATCTTGCGTGTTATTTTTATTTCCGCATTTGGTTTTATTGCGCAATGATTTTTTGAGTGTTTATGGTTTACACCTATTCATCCCCCTCTAGGTGTTTTTTTTCCTATTTAGATCCAATTATACATAACCCAACAAGTGGTATCAGAGCGGGAATAGGGTTGTAAACAATGGTTGAAGGTGGAAACATCAACAGACCCCCGTTATTCGATGGAACAAATTATGCCTACTGGAAAGTACGGATGAAAGCCTTTTTAATTTCCATCGACGAATGAGTGTGGCAATCAATTGAATTAGGATGGTCTAATCCAACTGAAATTATTGCTGATGTTCGCACCATCAAACCTAGGTCGAAATGGACCAAGGAAGAGATTGATTTATCTTCTTACAATGGCAAAGGAATCAATGCTTTATTTAATGCCTTGTCTCAAACTGAGTTCTCTCGCGTCTCGGCATGTGAGACTGCGAAAGAAATCTGGAATGTTCTTCAAGTTACACATGAGGGAACTAACCTTGTGAAGATTCAAAAACTGCAAATGCTTACGAGCAAGTTTGACTCTATTTTCATGGCAAAAAATGAATTATTCACAGATTATTATACACATTGCAAGACATCGTAAACACAGGTGCTAACTTGGGAGAGAAGATTCCATAATTTAAAATTGTAAGAAAGATCTTAAGAACTCTTCCTGAAAGATTTCGATCCAAGGTTACGGCCATTGAAACTATTAAACACCCGGACGAAATCCGTGTAGAAGAATTAGTTGGTTCATTACAAACATATGAAATGACATTTTCTACTAACTATTCTTCTTGAAAAGCATCTACTTCTAAGTCTTCAGGTTATGCGTTGAAAACAACAAAAGAAGAAGACGCGGATTCATCCTCCTCAGACGACGACGAGAACCTATCTATGGAGGACTTTGAGAAGCAGCTTGCTCTCTTGACAAGAAATTTTCGCCGAAATTTTCGAAGGGGTAATTCAAGCAAAACTCCATCCTTCGGAAAGTCGAAGAAAGGCAAAGGCTTTCCAAGTTACAAGCCAAGAAAGAGAGAGAACTTCTCAAAGGATAAGAAAAGCTCAGAAGGACAAGTCCAATGCTTCAAGTGCCGAGGATACGGCCATATCTCAACGGAGTGTCCAAATAAGAATACGTCCAAGAAGAAGGCGATGCAAGCCGTCACTTGGGATGACACCTCAACGTCAAATGAGTCATCTTCCAGTGATGAAGAGAACAACGCAACGGCATTCCACGCGTCCACATCTTCACCCTTCATGTGCTTAATGGCAAGTACATCCGACTCACTGTCCAACTCCACTGTTGAAAAGATTGCAACGGACGATGAATCGTATAATTCGGAAGGTGAAGACTTTGCTCTTGCCTACCACAAGCTTTTGAGGGATTCAAAGAAACTGGCAAAGCAAAACAAGAGTTTGAGAGGGAGATTGCAGGATCTCGAAGAAGAAGCAAAAAGGGCATCTTCTCTCTCAAACGCTCTTGAAGTGGAAAGGGATAATCTGATTAAAGTAAATGTTTCCCTTCAAGAGTCCAATGAGCATTTTGAGAAGAATTATGTAGATATGGTGAACAAAGCGAATTACTTCTTGAAGCTCTACGGCGAGGCTCGACAGGAAAAATTGGAAATGATGGAGACCATTTTCCAACTCAAGGATGATCTAAAGCAATTTTCTTCTGGAAGGAGTAAGTTGGATAAGATTCTTGGTCTTGGTCAAACAAACAAATTCGGCCTCGGATACAATCGAACTGAAGACAATTTTAGTTCGGTTGGGACAGTCTTTGTGCCCCAGTCGGTATCTCCTTCTCCGACACCGGAATTGACGACAAACAACGACAACAAACCTACTTCCCCCTCTTCGGGATCGTCTAGAACAAAGGTATGCTTTCGTTGTGGTTATGCAGGGCACATAAGAAGAAATTGCAAGAATGGAGCGCAAAGATCAAATCAAGCACATCTTGCAACTACTACCAATGAGTTCATTTCCCGCAAATCAAAGAAGGATCTTTCAAAAGGAAAGAACATCGGTAGTTCATCAAACAAGACGACGACGTCAAGGAAAAGCGATAGATCAATCAAGACGCTTTCACCAAAGGTATCAACTTCACAATCATTTCCGACGTACACCAAAACTCGAAAGGTTTGGGTACGCAAAGGTGAAATCTTCCCTTGTCTTGTTACTAATATTTCCTTGCATGCATATGATAATTCTTCTTGGTATCTGGATAGCGGTTGTTCCCGTCACATGACCGGTGACAAAAACTGCTTTCAAAATTTTGAGAAAATCTCCGGAGGACTTGTAGTTTTCGGAGACGGTCGGTCTTCCAAAATTATTGGAAAATGAACAGTAGCTATTCCAGATGGCCCGATTCTAAATAATGTGTTATTTGTTGAAGGCCTTAAGACTAACCTCATAAGTATCAGTCAACTTTGTGACAATGGTTTTTCAGTTAATTTTTCATCTGTTGAATGTGTTGTAACTGATAAGGACCATGTTTTCTTTTTAAAGGGTGTTAGATCTGAAAACAATTGTTATGTTGTTCCCAATAAAATTTCTGAAAACTGTAACTTAGCCTCTTTGAATAATGAAACACTTTGGCATGAAAGGCTAGGTCACATAAATTTTAAGGAACTTGCTAGAATTTCAAACAAAGACGTGGTCAAGGGGGTTCCAAATCTTTCACTTAAACAAAACATTGTGTGTGGTGGTTGCCAAAAGGGAAAACAATCCAGGACTGCACACAAGAACTTGAACCACGTTGGTAATAAACGGCCTTTGAAACTTTTGTACATGGATTTAATGGGGCCAACACGTCAACCATCTTTGGGAGGTAAATGGTATATTTTCTTATTGGTTGATGATTTCTCTAGATACACATGGGTAGCATTTTTAAAAGAGAAAGCTGATACTTTTGATTCTTTTCACGAGATTTGCCATCGTATTATGATTGAAAAGAATGAAAAGATCATTCGTGTTAGAAGTGATAGAGGTGGAGAATTCATAAATTCTAAATTCATTGATTTTTGCACTTCCAACGGCATTAAACATGAATTCTCAGCACCCTATACACCTCAATAGAATGGTGTAGTCGAGCGCAAAAACAGGGTTGTACAAGAGATGGCACGTGTTATGCTTCATAGCCGGAATTTACCGTTATATTTTTGGGCTGAAGCCGTGAACACTGCAGTCTATGTTATTAATCGAGTTTATTTGCGCCCGGGAACTTTAAATACACCATATGAACTATGGTTTTGTAGAAAACCAAACATCAAATATTTTCGTATCTTTGGGAGTCGGTGTTACATTTTACGTGACCGCGAAAATCTTGAAAAATTTGACTCTCGAAGTGACGAAGGAATTTTTATGGGTTATTCTACAAACAGTAGAGCATATCGGGTATTTAACTTGGAATCTAAAACGATAGTAGAATCTATAAATGTTAAAGTAGATGAAGCTTTCCACTTTGCATCTGATAAATCTACCCCTGATATCTCTCTTGATGATGATACTCCTGCAAATGCATCTTCTCATATCAATTCTTCCGATAATGATGATGCATCTAATGGTTCTTCAAGTTTATCTGATGTGCAGGAATCATCTCATGTACCTCCGAGTACTCCGTTACCTCAAACGTTACGCATCTCCAAGGATCATCCGGAATCTAATATTATTGGAGACCCACAAGGAGTCAGAACTCGAAGACAGTTGGTTTGTGGATTCGCTTGTTACGTTTCGTTAATCGAACCAAAGAACGTCGATGAAGCTCTTCTGGATGACTGCTGGATTAAAGCAATGCAGGAAGAGCTCCATCAGTTTGAACAAAACAAAGTCTGGGAATTAACGTCGCCTCCGAAGCAACACAATGTGATTAGTACTAAATGGATTTTCAAGAACAAGAAAAATTAGGATGGTACCATCATTAGGAACAAAGCACGTTTAGTTGCTCAAGGCTACTCTCAAATAGAAGGTATAGACTTTGATGAAACTTTCGCCCCTGTAGCTAGACTCGAGTCCATTCGTATCCTATTTGCAATTGCTTGTTATTTTAAAATAAAACTCTTTCAAATGGACGTTAAGAGCGCATTTTTAAATGGGTTTTTAAATGAGGAAGTTTATGTGGCTCAACCGAAAGGTTTTGTAGACCTTAAACTACCTAACCATGTTTTTCGTTTGAAAAAGGCTCTTTACGGTCTAAAACAAGCACCGCGAGCATGGTACGAAAGGTTAACGAAGCACCTTTTGGAGAAGGGCTATACTCGAGGGGGAGCAGACAGGACTCTCTTTGTGAAGCATTATCAAAATAACTTCATTGTAGCACAAATCTATGTCGATGACATTGTTTTTGGTGCAACAAGAGATAATGATGCTTCTAAATTCGCTGAAACCATGGAAAGCGAATTTGAGATGTCCATGATGGGCGAATTGACATATTTTCTTGGATTGCAAGTGAAACAAAGTGACGATGGCATCCATCTGTGTCAATCCAAGTATGCAATGGAGTTGGTCAAAAAGTTTGGTTTAGAAAATTCTAATGATTTTCCGACTCCAATGGGAACTAGCAATAAGGGATTAGGAAGTGAATCTCTCAGTAAGAATGTAGACGAGAAACTTTATCGCAGCATGATTGGAAGTCTACTTTACCTCACGGCTAGTCGTCCGGACATATCCTTTAGTGTTGGGATTTGCGCGAGATATCAATCAGCACCAAAGGAGGTTCACCTGAAAGCGGTGAAACGGATCATCCGGTACATCAAAGAAACCATAAAGTTCGGAATTTGGTATCCTATGGGAACAAGTCTAGATATTGTTGGATATTCAAATGCCGATTGGGCAGGATCTGTGGATGATCGGAAAAGTACGAGTGGTGCATGTTTTTATCTTGGCCATTGCCTTGTTGCGTGGCATAGTTAAAAGCAAAACTGCATTGCACTCTCGACTGCCAAAGCGGAATATATCTCAGCGGGTAGTTGTTCAACCCAACTCATTTGGATGAAAAGTGTGTTGAGCGACTTCCGAATTTCAGCAACTTCGGTAACGATTCTCTGTGACAACACCAGTGCTATAAACATTTCCAAAAACCCTGTGTTGCACTCAAGAACAAAACACATTGAACTTAGATATCATTTTCTTAGAGAGCTAGTTGAATCAAATATTCTTCAACTTTCATATATTTCAACTGAAGATCAATTAGCTGACATTTTAACAAAACCTTTGGATCAAAAACGTTTTATTCATTTGCGAAAGGCAATTGGAATGCTTTCCTTGAAATAATTTCTTTTTGAAACAAATCCTTAGGTTAGGTTTTGTTTTTGTGTTTCTGTTCTTTATCTATGTTTGTATAATAGAACATTAATTGAGCATTAGTTATATTGACTTTAACTGCATCCTTTTATATGTTTAAAAATTTATTATGCTTTTGATATCATAATATTTCAGTTGATGCAATGATCATTTATGTCAATTAAGTCATTTCTTAAAGTGATCAAAGTCAATTTCTCTCTCAATGATCTCTTGGTATAGTTATTATCTTATTTGACTATTTAGTCGAGTATGAATGCGAGATCAATTTTTGGTTGAATACCTTATATCTTAAATAATTAATAGCCAATTGAGGGGGAGTCAAAGAAATTTAATATGCTCAAAAGATGTGGAAAGAGTTACATTCCAATGAGGAGTGTGAAAACTACCACCACATGGAGGAAAGAGCTACCACCTCGGTCGTCCGAGTACTGTGTGCAGCTACCACATGTATACCAAGCAAGGTTTTTCAAGTTTGATTAAATAAAATGCATATTGAAATACATGACTCTGTCAAATTTCAAGGTTGGTATAAGGTGGGAATTTTAATGAAAGATGCTCAAAGAGCCACTCTCTTCAACAGATTGCCTAGATATATTATCTACCATATTTGGGATTTCAAACATCTATTGATCTTGGTATTTCATTTTCTTTACCAAATTGATGATTTGATAAAGGCATTACTCATAAGATCATGTTAGATGTGATTGAAGTTGTTCAACTTTAAGGGATTTAATTTTTATAAATTTTCGTTTCGTTATTTGAATATTCTTGATAGATTTGGCATAATCTATTTCTTGTTGTATGAAACGATGATTTTTATTTAAAGTTGATACACAAAAGTGCTTACAATCTTTTTCTGAAATTTCTGGAATTTTTCTGAATTTTTCTGAAGAAAAAGTTTGAAGCCGATCCGGACTGGATGAACCGATCCGGACCCCGAACGCAGGAAATCCTGCGTTTAGCCGATCCGGACTGGATTCTTCAGGCAGTCCGGACCGCGGCTAGGTTTTTATCTAGAACAAAAGGGATTTGATTTCTTTTACTACAATCTTTTGTTCAAGAGTCTCCAGAGCTTCTCTCTCTAGATCATCAAGCGTTTTGGAGTCGTTCCAACCCAGATTCTTCGGTCCCAAGTGAGTTTTCTTGATCAAAACTCGGTTTTTCACAGTTTATTATATTTCTCTCAAAACGTGATGACAATCTCATATCTTTGTCGTTTGTGATTGGTTTTTGATCAAACTTCTTTTGAAATAAGAACTCTGGGTAGATTAGTTTTAATTATATGCTAGGTATTCTCATGATAAACGGATTTTTGGCCTTCGATTTCTAAAAATTCAGTTTTAGGGCATATTTTCAGAATTTTTGAAAATCATGGAATTGATCTATTTTTAAAATTCCTTTTGCAAAACTAATTTGATTCTCAGTCTCTCTACACGATAATGATTGTTTGGGTACAATTTTTCAATTTTTGAAAATTAACAATTTTTCGTGTTCTTGAGTTGTTCCTCACAGGACCTCTCTCTCACAAGCAGCAGCACAATGGTGATCACATGGATAATCTTCCTCCTCTCTGCTATGGTACATGCTAAACCAACAAATAAGCCTAAGAGGGCTAAGAAAGCGAAGAAAACAAAGGATGATTCCGAGACGGAATCGATCGATTGGGATGATTTATTAGTAGAGGCCACTATTCCTACTGCCTCAAAAGGGAAAGCCTCAGCAGACACGTCAAAGGCAAAAACTCCGCCTACTGCCGCTGAAAAAGGGAAAGCACCAATGGAAGAAGTTCCTCTCGGAACTAAAAGAAAGAGCATGGCAAGGAAAAGAGGAAGTACTCGCGGTATTTCAATTGAGGAACCTCTGGCAAGTCAACCTCCTCCACAAGACTTTATCAGTTCGGAAAGAATCAAGGACTTTGAGAAAAGAGACTGCATTGGCGAAAGACACGTCAATGTCAATGCTTTGAAGGAGCGGAATGAACTTTTTGGGACCTTGTTTGACCATGCAGGTCTTGCACCCATATGTATTTTTCCTGAGACCACTGGATACTGTCTCCATTCGATAAGAATGTTCTATCAGAATGGATCAAAATTGGTTGATCAGGATGAAGGACAGCGCGAATTTCTAACAAGGGTTAGAAATACTCAGATAAAGGTCACTGCACAACTGATTGGAGAAGTTTTAGGGATGAAGGCTAGGGCTGAAGGCCGACATTACTTAAAAGGTCATGTCTACTCCACTGACTCTTGGAGAGTGGTTGTGAATGGGATTTGTATGCCCGATACGCAGTCAACAGGGAACTCGGTTTTCTCAAAAGAGCTTAGACCGGAATATCGATATCTAAACTTTATTGTTTGCTACAATATTCTTCCGAATATGCAAACTAAAGTTCTTCGATGGGACAGGATGCTTTTTCTCTATCTTATTGGACACCCGGCAACTGCTATGGGGTCTAACTTCAACATTCCATTCCTTATTTGGTCTAGAATGGCTCGGTATGTCGAACATGCGCATCCCACCGAGAGGCTTCCCTATCCAATGATAATTATGCGTATTTTGAAAAAATTCAAAGTCGACACTTCTTCATCGACTTATATGCATAGTTTGGGAACGATCAACGAGACAACCGTCATAAAGTCTCTCTCCACCAAACAAGATGAGCCTCCATCACCTCCTGGCCGAAGAAGAGCACAACCGGCAGCAACAACTTTAGTCCCACCAGCACCTGCAGCACAACGAGCACCTCCTTCCACCTCAGATGATGATGCCTCGGTGACTTCTATTTATAAAGAACAGCAACGTCTCTCCAACGAGCAAGAGCGAATGTCAAATGAATTTATTGAAATGAAAGGAGAAATTCAGGTAGTGAAATAGGAACTTGAACTGATTACTGCATCTCAGATCACTATAACTAAAACAGTCTCTTCCATGAAAAAGCTGATGAAGAGGATGTTTTCGAAAATGGGATGTAGCGCCTCGGATGAATCAGATTCAGATACTTAATTCTTTTGTCTAACGGTTCTTTTCTTTTGCAGGTTTTTACGTTTTAGTTTTAGTTCTCAAACTTTTGGATCTTGAACTCTCTTTAACTCTCCTTAAATTTTGTAATTTTGACTACGTTTTGTGAAAAAAAGGGGGAGAGAGTATAGGAGAACTTTGAACAATGCACAATGCTCTGTGATTGACTCTGTGATTGACCATGACTATACTTGTGTGAGAACAATGCTGAAACTAAGTTAAGTATAACTTTCAACTTTGGTTTTATTTGTGTTTTGATGCATGCCTCAACTAACTATTCGACTAACTATTTGGGCATGTAATATAACTAACAAGTTGCTTGTTGACTAACCTTTCTATGACATTTGGATTTCTATTGCTTAGAAGATATGTCGATTTTTGATTGTGAGTTTCTTACATATCTGAATTTGAAAATGTCATGATGGGTATAAACTCTATCTCTGTGTTTGGTTTTGATTGTTGGAAATTCTTGAGGTTACTAACGATCTTTTGTGTCAAGAATGATTTCTTTTGCAGAGATTACAGATGTCTAAGTCTAGAGTTTGTTTTAGGAGTTTAACTCATGTATTTATCTTTATTTGGATCTCCAATGTAAATTTTTGTTGTATGGTGATATCAACAAAAATATCTTTTTGAATTTTCTTGAGTGGATTTGTGTTTTGTCACGAAACCGCCAAAGGGGGAGATTGTTACGGAATTTGAGTTGGCGTATTTCGTGAAATTAGTTAAGTCTTGAAGATTGAAGATGAAGAAGTTTGAATTATATACCTCAATCTCAAGAAAGAAGAATTCAAAAGGATCAGGTACGTTTAACTAAAGATTTATGGTGATCCGAATACTTCTTATAGTGTAGAAACACTTGGATGAATTTTTGATTGCATAAAAATCAAAAACTGGGCATTTTACATGTTCAGAGTCCGGACCGTGGATCTCAGTCCGGACCCCGAACGTAGGTTTGTTCATGTGCAATTCCAGTCCGGACCTTGGAAATTTCAGTCCGGACCCCGAACGTGAAATTGTTGAAATTGCATGAACAGTCCGGACCGTGGATTGCAGTCCGGACCCCGAATGTCGTCTTTTCTGGAAAAAGTCTGTTTCGCTGAAACAGTCCGAACCGTCAATTCCAGTCCGGACTGTCGTCCTGTAAAATTCCAGAATTGGTTAGTTTTTGATGCTTATCTTCTTCCAATGGTTTCTAACCTATAAATAGACCCTACGATTCATTTTAGGGTAACACGAAAAAATACGACCGAAATAGAAAAATCCACATATAGAGAAGAAAGGGAATCAATAGATAAAATTCTATGTTTCTTCATCTATATTGATTAATTTGATTCTAGGTTTTCCAAACTCAGATTTTGAGTAGAATCAAATTAATGAATACTTAGATGGTATTTCCGATCTATTTCTAATCTAAGTATTCGGCGGATCATCACCACCCAAAAACAACGATTTTCCCAAAATCGGCGCGTGGACTCGCGTGGCCTTGTGGATTCAAGGTGCTACCGCTCTCGTGGATTCGGAGCGAGGTACGTTCGTGGATTCGAGACGTGCTACTGGGTGAAGACCGTGGATTCGGTCGGACGTCGTGGACTCGACGTTGGACGCCGTGGATTCGGCGTTGGACGCAGATCGTGGATTCGAAAAGCGTTGCGGAGCGAGCGGAGAAGATCAACTAGGAGCGTATGGAAAAGGTTGAGTCGTAAGTGTGTACGGTAAATCACCTTGTACGTGTTTTAATTCTAGTGGATTTCGCCGTGTGATCGGTCCCGTGGTTTTTTACTCCGGTTTGGAGTTTTTTCACGTAAAAATCTTGCGTGTTATTTTTATTAACGCATTGGGTTTTATTGCGCAATGATTTTTTGAGTGTTTATGGTTTACACCTATTCACCCCCCTCTAGGTGTTTTTTCCCCTTTTTAGATCCAATTATACATAACCCAACACAGATGGATGCCATCGTCACTTTGTTTCACTTGCAATCCAAGAAAATATGTCAGTTCGCCCATCATGGACATCTCAAATTCGCTTTCCATGGTTTCAGCGAATTTAGAAGCATCATTATCTCTTGTTGCACCAAAAACAATGTCATCGACATAGATTTGTGCTACAATGAAGTTATTTTGATAATGCTTCAAAAAGAGAGTCCTATCTGCTCCCCCTCGAGTATAGCCCTTCTCCAAAAGGTGCTTCGTTAACCTTTCGTACCATGCTCGCGGTGCTTGTTTTAGACCGTAAAGAGCCTTTTTCAAACGAAAAACATGGTTAGGTAGTTTAAGGTCTACAAAACCTTTCGGTTGAGCCACATAAACTTCCTCATTTAAAAACCCATTTAAAAACGCGCTCTTGACGTCCATTTGAAAAAGTTTTATTTTGAAATGACAAGCAATTGCAAATAGGATAAGAATGGACTCGAGTCTAGCTACAGGGGCGAAAGTTTCATCAAAGTCTATACCTTCTATTTGAGAGTAGCCTTGAGCAACTAAACGTGCTTTGTTCCTAATGATGGTACCATCCTCATTTTTCTTGTTCTTTAAAATCCATTTAGTACCAATCACATTGTGTTGCTTCGGAGGCGTCGTTAATTCCCAGACTTTGTTTCGTTCAAACTGATGGAGCTCTTCCTGCATTGCTTTAATCCAGTAGTCATCTTGAAGAGCTTCATCGACGTTCTTTGGTTCGATTAAGGAAACGTAACAAGCGAATCCACAAACCAACTGTCTCCGAGTCCTGACTCCTTCTTGTGGGTCTCCAATAATATTAGATTCCGGATGATCCTTGGAGATGCGTAACGTTTGAGGTAACGGAGTACTCGGAGGTACATGAGATGATTCCTGCACATCAGATAAACTTGGAGAACCATTAGATGCATCATCATTATCGGAAGAATTGTTATGAGAAGATGCATTTGCAGGAGTATCATCATCAAGAGAGATATCAGGGGTAGATTTATCAGATGCAAAGTGGAAAGCTTCATCTACTTTAACATTTATAGATTCTACTATCGTTTTAGATTCCAAGTTAAATACCCGATATCCTCTAATGTTTGTAGAATAACCCATGAAAATCCCTTCGTCACTTCGAGAGTCAAAATTTCCAAGATTTTCGTGGTCACGTAAAATGTAACACCGACTCCCAAAGATACGAAAATATTTGATGTTCGGTTTTCTACAGAACCGTAGATCATATGGTGTATTTAAAGTTCCCGGGCGCAAATAAACTCGATTAATAACGTAGACTGCAGTGTTCACGGCTTCAGCCCAAAAATATAACGGTAAATTCCGGCTATGAAGCATAACACGTGCCATCTCTTGTACAACCCTGTTTTTGCGCTCGACTAAACCATTCTTTTGAGGTGTATAGGGTGCTGAGAATTCATGTTTAATGCTGTTGGAAGTGCAAAAATCAATGAATTTAGAATTTATGAATTCTCCACCTCTATCACTTCTAACACGAATGATCTTTTCATTCTTTTCAGTCATAATACGATGGCAAATCTCGTGAAAAGAATCAAAAGTATCAGCTTTCTCTTTTAAAAATGCTACCCATGAGTATCTAGAGAAATCATCAACCAATAAGAAAATATACCATTTACCTCCCAAAGATGGTTGACGTGTTGGCCCCATTAAATCCATGTGCAAAAGTTCCAAAGGCCGTTTAGTACCAACGTGGTTCAAGTTCTTGTGTGCAGTCCTGGATTGTTTTCCCTTTTGGCAACCACCACACGCAATGTTTTGTTTAAGTGAAAGCTTTGGAATCCCCTTGACCACGTCTTTGTTTGAAATTCTACCAAGTTTCTTAAAATTTATGTGACCTAGCATTTCATGCCAAAGTGTTTCATTATTCAAAGAGGCTAAGTTACAGTTTTCAGAAATTTTATTGGGAACAACATAACAATTGTTTTCAGATCTAACCCCCTTTAAAAAGAAAACATGGTCCTTATCAGTTACAACACATTCAACAGATGAAAAATTAACTGAAAAACCATTGTCACAAAGTTGACTGATACTTATGAGGTTAGTCTTAAGGCCTTCAACAAATAACATATTATTCAGAATCGGGCCATCTGGAATAGCTACTGTTCCTTTTCCAATAATTTTGGAAGACCGACCGTCTCCGAAAACTACAAGTCCTCCGGAGATTTTCTCAAAATTTTGAAAGCAGTTTTTGTCACCGGTCATGTGACGGGAACAACCGCTATCCAGATACCAAGACGAATTATCATATGCATGCAAGGAAATATTAATAACAAGACAAGGGAAGATTTCACCTTTGCGTACCCAAACCTTTCGAGTTTTGGTGTACGTCAGAAATGATTGTGAAGTTGATACCTTTGGTGAAAGCGTCTTGATTGAACCATCGCTTTTCCTTGACGTCGTCGTCTTGTTTGATGAACTACCAATGTTCTTCCTTTTGAAAGATCCTTCTTTGATTTGTGGGAAATGAACTCATTGGTAGTAGTTGCAAGATGTGCTTGATTTGTTCATTGCGCTCCATTCTTGCAATTTCTTCTTATGTGCCCTGCATAACCACAACGAAAGCATACCTTTGTTCTAGACGATCCCGAAGAGGGGGAAGTAGGTTTGTTGTCATTGTTTATCGTCAATACCGACTGGGGCACAAAGACTGTCCCAACCGAACTAAAATTGTCTTCAGTTCGATTGTATCCGAGGCCGAATTTGTTTGTTTGACCAAGACCAAGAATCTTATCAAACTTACTCCTTCCAGAAGAAAATTGCTTTAGATCATCCTTGAGTTGGAAAATGGTCTCCGTCATTTCCAATTTTTCCTGTCGAGCCTCGCCGTAGAGCTTCAAGAAGTAATTCGCTTTGTTCACCATATCTACATAATTCTTCTCGAAATGCTCATTGGACTCTTGAAGGGAAACATTTACTTTAATCAGATTATCCCTTTCCACTTCAAGAGCGTTTGAGAGAGAAGATGCCCTTTTTGCTTCTTCTTCGAGATCCTGCAATCTCCCTCTCAAACTCTTGTTTTGCTTTGCCAGTTTCTTTGAATCCCTCAAAAGCTTATGGTAGGCAAGAGCAAAGTCTTCACCTTCCGAATTATCGGATTCATCGTCGGTTGCAATCTTTTCAACAGTGGAGTTGGACAGTGAGTCGGATGTACTTGCCATTAAGCACATGAAGGGTGAAGATGTGGACGCGTGGAATGCCGTTGCGTTGTTCTCTTCATCATCACTGGCAGATGACTCATTTGACGTTGAGGTGTCATCCCAAGTGACGGCTTGCATCGCCTTCTTCTTGGACGGATTCTTATTTGGACACTCCGTTGAGATATGGCCGTATCCTCGGCACTTGAAGCATTGGACTTGTCCTTCTGAGCTTTTCTTATCCTTTGAAAAACTTTCTTGCTTTCTTGACTTTTGGCTTGAAAGACCTTTGCCTTTCTTCCACTTTCCGAATGATGGAGTTTTGCTTGAATTACCCCTTCGAAAATTTCGACGAAACTTCCTTGTCAAGAGAGCGAGCTGCTTCTCAAAGTCCTCCATAGATAGGTTCTCGTCATCGTCTGAGGAGGATGAATCTGTGTCTTCTTCTTTTGTTGTTTTCAACGCAAAACCTGAAGACTTAGAAGAGGATGCTTTTCCAGAAGAATAGTTAGTAGGAAATGTCATTTCATAAGTTTGTAATGAACCAACTAATTCTTCTACACGGATTTCGTCCGGGTGTTTAATAGTTTCAAAGGCCGTAACCTTGAAACGAAATCTTTCAGGAAGAGTTCTTAAGATCTTTCTTACAATTTTAAATTCTGGAATCTTCTCTCCCAAGTTAGCACATGAATTTATGATGTCTTGCAATCGTGTATAGTAATCTGTGAAAGATTCATTTTCTGCCATGAAAATGGAGTCAAACTTGCTCGTAAGCATTTGCAGTTTTTGAATCTTCACAAGGTTAGTTCCCTCATGTGTAACTTGAAGAACATTCCAGATTTCTTTCGCAGTCTCACATGCCGAGACGCGAGAGAATTCAGTTTGAGACAAGGCATTAAATAAAGCATTAATTCCTTTGCCATTGTAAGAAGATAAATCAATCTCTTCCTTGGTCCATTTCGACCTAGGTTTGATGGTGCGAACATCAGCAATAATTTCAGTTGGATTAGACCATCCTAATTCAATTATTTGCCACACCCGTTAGTCGATGGAAATTAAAAAGGCTTTCATCCGTACTTTCCAGTAGGCATAATTTGTTCCATCGAATAACGGGGGTCTGTTGATGTTTCCACCTTCAACCATTGTTTACAACCCTATTCCCGCTCCGATACCACTTGTTGGGTTATGTATAATTGGATCTAAATAGGGAAAAAAACACCTAGAAGGGGGGTGAATAGGTGTAAACCATAAACACTCAAAAATTATTGCGCAATAAAACCCAATGCGGAAATAAAAATAACACGCAAGATTTTTACGTGAAAAAACTCCAAACCGGAGTAAAAAACCACGGGACCGATCACACGGCGAAATCCACTAGAATTAAAGCACGTACAAGGTGATTTACCATACACACTTACGACTCAACCTTTTCCATACGCTCCTAGTTGATCTTCTCCGCTCGCTCCGCAACGCTTCTCGAATCCACGATCTGCGTCCAACGCCGAATCCACGGCGTCCAACGTCGAGTCCACGACGTCCGACCGAATCCACGGTCTTCACCCAGTAGCACGTCTCGAATCCACGAACGTACCTCGCTCTGAATCCACGAGAGCGGTAGCACCTTGAATCCACAAGGCCACGCGAGTCCACGCGCCGATTTTGAGAAAATCGTTGTTTTTGGGTGGTGATGATCCGCCGAATACTTAGATTAGAAATAGATCAGAAATACCATCTAAGTATTCATTAATTTGATTCTACTCAAAATCTGAGTTTGGAAAACCTAGAATCAAATTAATCAATATAGATGAAGAAACATAGAATTTTATCTATTGATTCCCTTTCTTCTCTATATGTGGATTTTTCTATTTCGGTCGTATTTTTCCCGTGTTTTCTAAAATGAATCGTAGGGTCTATTTATAGGTTAGAAACCATTGGAAGAAGATAAGCATCAAAAACTAACCAATTCTGGAATTTTACAGGACGACAGTCCGGACTGGATTTGACGGTCCGGACTGTTTCAGCGAAACAGACTTTTTCCAGAAAAGACGACTTTCGGGGTCCGGACTGCAATCCACGGTCCGGACTGTTCATGCAATTTCAACAATTTCACGTTCGGGGTCCGGACTGAAATTTCCAAGGTCCGGACTGGAATTGCACATGAACAAACCTACGTTCGGGGTCCGGACTGAGATCCACGGTCCGGACTCTGAACATGTAAAATGCCCAATTTTTTATTTTTATGCAATCAAAAATTCATCCAAGTGTTTCTACACTATAAGAAGTATTCGGATCACCATAAATCTTTAGTTAAACGTACCTGATCCTTTTGAATTCTTCTTTCTTGAGATTGAGGTATATGATTCAAACTTCTTCATCTTCAATCTTCAAGACTTAACCAATTTCACGAAATACGCCAACTCAAATTCCGTAACATTTCATGTCTCGATGCTCCGAAAATACCTCCCCGACCCGTCGCACGTCCTCGATATTTCTACTGTCCAGTTGCGTGAGGACTTGAGCTTCGAGGAAACACCGATACGAATCTTGGCGCGTAAAGATAAGAAGCAATGCAACCGGACGATCCCCTACGTGAAGGTGCAATGGAGCAACCATGAGGAGCGCGAGGCGACGTGGGAATTGTTGGTTTTAGTATGGATCCACAAGGATCTAAATAGGTACTATCAAACAACTAGAGGGGGGGTGAATAGGTGTAATACTCAAAAACCAATCTCAGTGCAAAATAAAAAACCAATGCGGAAAATAAAAATAGCACACCGAGATTTACGTGGAAACTCCAATCCAGGAGAAAAACCACGGGACCAACACGCAATAACAATCCACTAAGAAAATAAGAATAATAAGGTGATTACTGACTCCACGGACTCAAACCCCTCCTTCAAGTTCTTCGGATCTTGCGCTCCACCGATTGCACGTCCACTGCACACGTTCAAATCCACGAACGCCACTCGAATCTATTGGTTTTGTAAGGATCCACAAGGATCTAAATAGGTACTATCAAACAACTAGAGGGGGGATGAATAGGTGTAATACTCAAAAACCAATCTCAGCGCAAAATAAAAACCAATGCGGAAAATAAAAACAGCACACCGAGATTTACGTGGAAACTCCAATCCAGGAGAAAAACCACGGGTCCAACGCGCAATAACAATCCACTAAGAAAAGAAGAATAACAAGGTGATTACCGACTCCAAGGACTCAAACCCCTCCTTCAACTTCTTCGGATCTTGCGCTCCATCGATTGCACGTCCACTGCACACGTTCGAATCTACAAACGCCACTCAAATCCACGAGCACACTGTCACGCCCCGGGGTCGAAACTGCGACCCGGGCTCGCCAACAGATCCGCCATCTATGCGAAACCCCGCATAGGCGAAGCGTCCAACCTGCAATAGTACCCTCTAACCACTAAACAGATATCAGAGCTGAAGAAAAACTGTTGTAATAAAAACCTGAATCACTGTACAACTGAAAAATAAAAGTACAATATCCATCTCCCAAAAAATAATGATACAATAATCCGATCCACCAAAAACTGTAATACAAGTAAAAGCCACCTATACAACATCTATAAATCCAAAATGGGAGATAAACTAAAATAATAAAATACAACTGTGTACAGTGAAACCCACAATCCGGGTTGGTACATCTATCCCACTGTAGAAATCAACACTGGTAGGGGATCTATCTCGCGACTCCCTCGCCTCGAACCGTCAACTGAAGGATCAGCAACTCCCGCAGCAGACACTGCAAAACAAAGGGAGGAAGGGGGAAAAACAACGATGGGGGTGAGAACCACTAGTAAAACCAGTAGCCTCCCCCTGTGGGTAAAGCCTCAAACCCCGACGTACCCACAAAGTCTACCAGAGGCAAGAGAAGGAGTAAGAGAGGTGGTAAGCTATAAACAGAAATACTGATAAGAGGAAGCCACCACTAGTATGCCTCTAAATGCAGCATCGAAAGAAATGACTGTATAAATGCATCAGAAAACAGTATCTGACCAAATAAACCCAATCGAATGAACCGGTATAAAACCCGGTACTGCCTGCTCTGTCATCAATCTCACGAACTCAGTATCTCCACTGTCCAAATGACCGGAACCCAACACGGTCTGACCGGCACCCAACACGGTCTAAAGCCTACTCCGGAGCGGCACTCGAGGGGAGCGACCCACACGTGTAAAGTATCTCAGTAACAAGTAACATATGTATAAATCAGCAGGACTGGATCATGACTCTGTCAAAGTGGAAAAACCCATCCACTAAAGAAAGCCCGATCCCTCGATCCCTCTCCCCCAATCTGATGCAATAACAACTGTCCGGTCAACCGCCCAAAATCCGCGGTTGCCGCAATACCCTGCCCTCAAGCCAGCCTGTCCCAGATCCCAAGAGTCTGTCTACACTATCCCAAAACCACCTGCTCGCGCACGAGCTACAAATACCCTGAGCCTAGTATGAAAGGAAAAAAGCAAGAAACATGGTTTCTCCTAAGTCAAGTCCAACATGATAGTGTAGCAGAAAAAGGTGGCCTACCTAAATGACCATACAAGCATGCAAATGTCCCAAGATGGTAAAAAGAAAACAGGTGTCGATATTCTTACATTTATTAGAGCATGCTATTCCAAAATATTGATAATTGCATAAGAACATTAAGTGCAACATAGCCTATCCCTGACTATACCACATACACGATGCTCACAGGTATAAATTGGCCTTTTATTTCTAACATGATATGCTTTGATCTCAACCAAGCCTGCAATTTTATCCACGATGCGCAATCAACATTCTAACCCAAGTGTCACTCAAAATCAACATCACATAAGGTAATACAACGCTTGTCAAACCTCGCATTCACACATGAATATTCTTAGGATCATTTAACATTACTTAATCATAGACATTCAATCATGTATCACCAATGAATAGTCTAAGGCCCCACAACCTTTATTGATCTCACATAGGATGAACATAGGATCAACCAACAACATCCAATCTTATTTGGAGGAATTAGGAGTCATGAACAAAGCTTAGTCTCATAAGGAATAGGCCTCAACTCGCAATGATATCCATCTTATCATGAATGAATTAGAAATCAAAAGCATAGGTCATTCTCACATCAACTAGATCAATAACCAACCTTGACACCCATTTTCACATAAGCTAGATCAAAGATCAATCAGCTAATTATTCTCACATGGATATGTTATGAATCAACATCTATGCCCAACAACACACATTATAGGATAAGAATCGACAACTATAATTCATATCACCAAGTGGGGACTAAGAATCACCAAACCAACTACTCTCACATAAACCATTCTCAAATAAATCAACCAAGTCCTTCTCACATAAGCAACCGGGCACTTGTCACATAATCCCAACAAGTCCTTACATAAATCAAACAACCATTCACATATAACTATCACCATCATTCTCACATAATTATGTTAACCATTCATCACAAGGTGTAGGTTGAAGATTAATTTCCCAATTACCCTCACATAGCATAGGTTTAAGGATGATCACTTATAATCAACTTCATATGAGATGATGCAACATCAATCAAACTATTCATTCACTTATGTATACAATGAGGATCAATTAACTTAATCTAAACATGGATATTCAAACATATCACACCAAGGGGAAGAGAACAACAATCAACTATGCCATGGGGAAAAACCAATAGTCCGAGTGGGTAAATCGTTGTTTTCGGCAAAGAACAACCACCCACCTGAAACTTGACGATCCGCTGCCCGTTGTAGCTGAAATTTCGCATGAGTAATCCTTATCCTCCCAGAAGTCCGATGCCACGAAAATCATCCAAATCCGCCTCACGGATTGGGCACAATCACTAAAACAATGCACACCGCGCAATCAAATTTCAGAATTTCAGCAATTGAAATTAAGTTTAAGAAGATGTAAGTGCAGCCCCAAATACCTCAAGATGAAGTTCCAAGCAGTAAATCAAAGATGCCCTCTTTCATACAACCATCTTCAAGTCCTCAAAAATCCACCATCAATTTCCCTTAACATTCAAATGAAGCAAAATCACAATTCTGTCCAAAAACTGCTAACATAAACTTGCTAGTATTTCCAAGCTTAATTAGGGGCTTATACAAAGGGATTTATCCACAGATTACAAAAGGGAATTTGCTCACCTTGAAGTTAAGAAGAAGTCCCAACTTGAATTTCTGAAAAAGACCTTGTATCCACAAAGTTATCTGCATTCTAAGGTGCATTGCTCTAATTAAAACTAAAACAGGGACTGCAGTAATCCATAAAACAACACTTGGAAATATTATTAATGTTACCTAACCAATTGAACTCCAAATCCTGCAAGAGAGGTACCATAGGATTCCTTGTCGAGAGTAGATACAAATTGAGCTAAAGAACTCCAAATTTCATGCTCGGATGGAGGAGAAAACCCATAAACACTTTGAACTATCCACCAAGTTCCATCTGTGCACGAATGCAGCAAGGTGTTCCAAAGATTATACATAAACCCCAACATAAGCTCAGATCTAGGGAAAATGGTACCAATATTGTAGATCTTCGAGTCCTGGAATTTTTCCCGCAAAAATCATCCAAAAATTCCATTCCTACAATTCAGAAAAGCCAAAATACTAAAGGCTGCCAAAAAATCCAGATTGAAACAAAGGGTCCCAAAGATGGCCTTAAAACTCTGTAAAAACATGAGATCTGAGGGGAGAGTTGAATACAAAGATTCTAGCCTTACCTCTTGTGAAAACGTAGAACCAAGAATGAGCTCGAAATTCCAAGAAATGAAGCTTGGGGAATTTTCGCACTGAAACGCGACGGGAAGGTCCACCAACAGCAACAATGGTGGAGCTTGCCTCGAGGAGAAGATGATGGTGATGAAGCCTCTAAAACCCAACTCTTTGCTGAAGAAAATGAAGGAGAGTTGCATATGAGTCCCCTGCAGAAGTCCCCAAAGTTGGTAGCATCAAAAGAGGGAGAAGGAGGAAGAGGAAGAAGAAGAAAGGAAGAAGAAGAAGAAGAAAACACAAAATAATCCCCTCCCCCTCTCCCCTGCAGCTACAGGACGGGCCCGGCCCGCTCGGCCTGGCGGGCCGGACACGTGGCGGCCATCCGGGCCGCCACATCGCCCGGGACGAGCAGCCCGGATCAAGCCACGTGGCTTGATCCGGGTGGCCGCGGCGCCACCAACGGGCGCGCGCCGCGTGTCCCCACGCGCGGGACCGCGCAGCGTGCCCACGTGCGCGTGGCGGCGGGCCCAACCATGGCCCGCCACGCGTCCTCCCGCAGCGGCCGCTGGACCGCGCTCCAACACCGGACCAATGGGGTGCCGACACGTGGCACCCCGGTCCACGGCCTTTCCCCCTGCGCCTGAAAGATCCCCGAACTTCCGATTGCCCGTTTTTGCTCATCCGGACTCCGAAAAAAACAACCAAATAGCCGATTTCCAACGTTTTTCCGCGCTGAATCCAAATACGAAGTCCTTTTTGCAAGAATCCATTTCTAATTTTCGGCGAAACTCCCCATTAGACAATCTTGATCCATTTCTCGCACTGAATCCGTTTCTCGGGTCCGATTTGCGCGCAACCAACACTATCCACTGAAATAGGCCTCCACAAGCTGTCGATCACACTGTAATTGTCACGCCCCGGGGTCGAAACTGCGACCCGGGCTCGCCAACAGATCCGCCACCTATGCCAACCCGCATAGGCGAAGCGACCTACCTGCAAAAGAGCTACAGCTAACAGATATCAGAGCTAAAAGATAAAACTGCTATAGAAATAAAATCAACCACTGTACAACTGAAGATAAAACAACAAGGTCCCTCTCCCAAAAAGATAATCATACAATAACCTCGAGTACAAAACTCATAGCTCAACAGGGAGATATCTCAAATAAAACATCAGTGTACAAGCTCTCAATACATCATATCCTCACTACATCAGTCTCTCAAAAGAGGAAATAAATACCAATCTACCAACTATACTGAAGGTCTCCTCAAAAGGGGGTACCGCTACTCTCCAAAGATGGGTCTGGATCTAGCTCGCTACTCCCTCACCACGCACAGCAACCACAGAACGGCAACACCCGCCAAGACTCTGCAAAACAAAGAGGAGAAAGGACAAAACGGGGAAAACCCCCAACGGGCGTGAGAACTTCGCAATAAGGGAGTTCTCAGTGGGTATCGCCACAAGGCCCGACGATCTGCCCACCAAGACTACTAGAGGCAAAAGATAACCGATGCAGTAAAACTGAAAGAAGAAGCTGGAAACACTCTACAGCTACCATGCCTCTATCCAAATGCTCAAATGGGGAACTCTGATGAAGATATGCAACACTCGCACACGAGGTGCTCAATCGACCCAATCGAGCTGACTGCCACATCGGGTCCAGTCAAACCTGCGCCCACCTACCACCACCTCCCGCTGACGGGCAGGAATTACGTAGGGCGTCCAAACGGACTAACTCGCTATCGAGTAGTGGCTCATGCAGGCTATAGTCATAATCCATGCTCTCTCTCTCAGAACGGATAGACTCAAGATGCTCAACCTCTCACACAATGGTCAAAGAACTCACAACGACCACGGGACCACCGTCAAACCCCGAACGGTTCCCAACAATACTAGCACTGGTCTAAACACAGCTACTAGACTCCACTCGGTCCCCCAGGCACGAGTGTAACAAAAAGTATCTGACTGAATAAACCCAATCGATAGACCAGTAATCACTGGTACTGCCTGCTCTGCCGCGACGGGTATGCCAGCCTACGCATAACACCGAAGCAAAGGAGTCCCAAGGACTCAAAACCCAGCATGGTGCCCGGCGCTCTGCACCGTGGAAAGCCTACTCCGGAGTGGCACTCGAGGGGAGCGACCCACACGAGTAAAGTATCACTGTATCAAGCATCACTGTATCGAGTATCTCTGTAACCTCTGTCTCATAATAGCAGGACTGGATCAAGACTATGATCAAAGTGGGAAACTCCGTCCACTAACAAAACCCCGATCTGATGCAATAATACTCAAAAAGTGGGAAACACCATCCACTAGAACAAATCTGATACCCAATCTGATGCAATAGTCAACATCCGGTCAACCGCCCAAAGTCCGCGGTCACCGCAATAACCCACAACCCACAATTGGGTAAATTAATCAAGATCCGGTCAACCGCCTACTGTCCGCGGTTGCCGCAATAACCCACAATCCAACATCAAGCACACCCTGTCTCTGACCCTAAGGTCCCAGCTACACTATCCCAAACCTCTGCTCGAACCCGAGCAACATGACTCAAAAGTCTAAATAAAAAGGAGAAAGAAAGCAATCATGGTTTCTCCTAAGTCAAATTCCAATATGTAGTGCAGCAGTAAAAGATGGCCTAACTATATGTTCATACACATATGTCCATACAAGCATGCATTTGTCCTTAAGAAGGATAAAGAAAATAAACCTCATGCCAGAATTAGCAATGACCATACCTGTCCATGATTTTCGATCCATAATCACTCCTTGGAGTAGAACCTGCACATAACTACATAATCCTATCCCAATGCATAAACCAGCCTCATAAAAGGTTATGTGCTAATATGGCATGATAATTAATCCTGATATGGTAACCTTGCCTTAGGTGGGCTTCCACTAATCACCAACATGAATATTTGATTATACCATTGTCATACTATGAGAAATTCACTTGCGATTTCCATAGAATCCTCACTGTTCAACTTACCGACCAATTTCAGTTATTGTACCGTACACCTGCATGCAATGCTAACATATAACAATATAGAGAACCGTCCACCGGTTCCGGGAATAAGGCACCCACCTGAAAAGCCGACTGTCCAAAGCCCAACAGCTGAAAACACCAGATAACTCTAATCCCTTGCTCCAATAAGTTCAGCACACCCGTAACTCTCCTGGCACAATACAAAGCTCACTAATTACACTAAGGCTCCCAAATATAACTCTTATAATCCCATACAACAACAGTCCCGAAACTGTTAAATTATCACCTGCAGAAAGTGCCCAGAAAATTCCAAGAAAAATACCACAGCGATCCTCGCGTCGATAGCTTCGCAACGGTACCTTGCACGCCCAAATCGGAGTTCGGTAAGTCAAGATAAAAATTCGGCAAGGGGGTACACTCATACAAAAATCTGTGTTAAAACTGTACACTGTTCACTGAGAAAACAGTAATTTTCACCTCTTATGAAATCTCAGAAAAATCCAAGAAAAATACGAGCGCGTTCCTTGCGATCTGAAGATGAAAAAGTTGTATAAGCTCGTTTCCAGATGACGCTCGTGCGCAAAGATATGGCCAAAACACCTCGATGCAGTCCCACAAAGCCAAACAGAAAATGGGTCACAGTGTTGCCTCGGGATCCGTGCCAAAAACTCGAAACGGGAAAGCGCAATCTGAACGAAAGATGAAGTCCTACCTCTTAGGAGTCTGCCGGCGCAGGAATCACAGCAAAATGATCTCGGGGTAGCCCAGGGGAGCTAAAACACTGCTGCTGCGCCGAAGAAGAACACTAGAAAGCAACGTCGCGCCGCACCGTAAAATGGGGAACCTCGGGATTCGTGCCTTCAAAAATCCTAGAACTTGGCAGGAAGATCAAGCACTTAGAGGTGAAAAACTTCCAAGAAGGGAGCTCAGGGAGATCTTGAAAGGGCTGAGAGAAAAAGGGCAGAAAAGAGGGCTCGGGCTGCCTATTTATAGGCTGAAGAAAACAATTGGGAAAATTCCCATTTTGTCCGATTTTCCGGGCGCCCGAAACTTTTCGGGCGCGCACAGTGCGGCCCGGCCCACAACTTTCGGGCGCGCACAGTGCGGCCCGGTCCACCACACAACCCAGTCCACACTCCCCCGGGCCCCCACTGCACCCGGTGCACCTGCGCCCGCGAATGGCAGCGCGACACGTGGCCCGGCAACCCGTGCACCACGCACGTCGCGCCGTGGACCGCGCACGTCGCGGCTGACCCGGGCCGTACGGCCACCTGCCCCGGGCGTACGGCACCTGCCCCGGCCAACGACTCCACAGGTTGTGTGGACCGGGAGCACAACACCGAACTAATCACCTCTCGCCACGTGTCCACCCGGTCTACCGTGCACCCGGACCAAAATTCAGTGGACCGCGCCTGCTGAACCGGCCAACCGGAGAGCGCCACGTGGCCCGCCCCCGGTGCACGACCTCCGCGGTGGACCGCGCGCCTGCCCGCGCCCCTGTGCGCCTGCCCGCGGCCGCGCGCCGCCTGCCCGAGCGCCTTCCGCCGCCTTCCGCCGCTGCCCGCCGCCGGTGATCGCCGGAAGTACTGTTCCGGCATGAACAGTAACCGCCAACCCAAAAACATCAAGCAAATAGCCCATCTTGACCGTTTTCGCGCGCTGATTCCAAAAACGGTGTCCATTTTGCCAAATTCCAAACCTATAATTTGCCGGAGGCTCCCGCAAACCCCAAAAACTGCCAAAACTTCCGGGAGCCCGCTTTTGGGCATCCGGACTCAGAATTAAGCAAACAAAAAGCCATTTCCAAGCGTTTTTCCGCACTGAACCCAAATCCACCCTCTGTTTGGCCAAAATCCTTTCCTAAAATTCGGCAAAAGCAGCCGAAGGCCAATACAGCCAACCAAAGCTCACAGGGTCCATCTCTTGTGTCCAAATAGGCGCGCGAACACCGCCGACAAGCCACGTAGGCTTCCAGAAGCTGCTGGTCACACTGAAGAAGCCCAGCAAAGGTCTGGGTCACCACAGTAATAACCATGAAGATCTGGGTCTTCACATCCTCCCCCACTAAAAGAATGTTTCGTCCTCGAAACTAACACAACTCAAACAGGAGTCACAATTACCAAGGATAAGTACTCAAAATCACCGTCTCCAGCTCCTAAGTCACCACTCACTCCCCGTGATTACTCCTCAACAACAGCAACAGCAACGACCAGTACGGCACAGCCCGGTTGCGTAAACGTCCAATCACACGAGCCAGAATTCGCAACGGGCGTCCCTCGTACTTCAAACATTCCTAAATCTCAAATGGGGCGAGTCAATCACGGGCGAGGGATCCAAAAACATAACCTTCCTGAGCTGAGACATGAAACACAACAGGGGTTCCATCAAAAGTTGGGGGGAAAACAAAATAACCGCCAGTGCAACACGGACCAAACCACAACTTGTGTCAACTCAACCAAGGCAACCCTCAGGGGCACAACCACAAGCCATGTTTGCCTCAACAGTCCACATAGCGCTAGCTGTGGAATCATCCAACTCGACCCCAGACAGCTTTCCTGCTCCAGGTATCCGCCAACACAGTGGCCCTATCGGGGTGATCCAGAATGCTCAAAAGTAAACCAACGGTAAGTCCACCGCCACCATGGGAGGCATCGCTATAACTCGCAAGTCCATCACCCCGCACTAGCAATGCAAAAGTCGTTGATGATATCAGTGTCATTATCCATTAGCTAGGCTCTCCTGGCACTGCCAAGTCCAAGAAGCTCCTCACCTTGGCAATAATTGTCGACCTCGGCCAATTCCCAAATGGTATCTATATTGGCCGGATTTCCGCTGCCGCCCCTACGGCTAACACAATGTGACCCACGAAGGTAAGCTTCAGAAGCTAAAACTTGTATCTCAATATCTTGGCATACAGCTTCATCCACACAGGCACGGTAGCACATTCCCAAGTGCCCCTCGTGCTCCAAGTCGCTCTGGGAGTAAATCAAATATCCTCGGGGAACACCACTCCCAATCTGTCCAAGTACATCTGGAACACACAATTCCTCAGATCTTGAAGACAACAGGGCATTAATTATTCCATTTGGCCCACTGTGCGCTCATAATGCCCCTACCGGACCCTGAATGCCATCTAAGCCAAGTCCTTGGCTGTCTGATTCCAAGTAGGTACTCGCATCATACAATAACTGTCGGAGTATGACCCCATCAAAAGGTTCTAGATACCGCCCGGACCTGTCTACACTCGAACCATCAGATCCTGCAACTGCGCCATCAGCGCTCTCAGCTGCACTGGGCATGATCCACAAGCCTCCTACACATGCACAACACTGACAGGAACCTGTACCTCAAGTGCACGTGGTAACAAATCTGCCTCTAGTCCATGCAGGAATGCAACATGCTCTAACTCCGACTGCTGTGATGAAATCACACCCGCGACAACTCAATCCACTACCGTGGCGCTCTCCAACCGGGCGGCACAGATTCATTCGTTCAATGCAAATGGTCGTCGCTCAGTCTGCCAGAAAAATCACGACTAATCACAAAGGGAGCACGACCTCTGTCTTTGGTCACACTGAGGCGACGGATACAGTCCTCCGCAGATAACAAATCCACGCTACCGCTGTGCTACTCTGATATAGATGCTGATACTGCCATCGGGGCCTACCCGATCTCTGGCATCACGGGAACTCGTTATCCTGGAAAAAGAAATTAGAAATGCCTCTGCTGGCCAATCTGTTCTCCTTCACCCGGCGCCAAGCACCAATATCCAGAACTCACCTCTGGCGGCAGATCCCTATCCAAAGGAACTGTCGTGCCATGCTCCATACACAACGCCTACTCTATCGAGGCATTCAAGACCCAAAATCTGTATAGGAGGGACCGAATAAACTGAAAGGTATTTGGCGCAATCCACTCTCAGACACACACACCCTATGCGCCTCATCCCTCGAAACCTGGAGCACGCAGTTCAACAACTGCAAAACTCTCTAGCACAGTGAGGCTCTCACTTGATCACTCCATCACCACCAACCACGACTCTGACTCCAAAGGCTCCAACTCAATCTTACGAGTCGGGGTGGTTCATCTGCCAAATCTGGCTGAATAGGTCGATCATGTCCCCTCAGCTCACCAGCTGTCAACTATCTACCCTGCCCCGGTGCCTCGACACTAAACATTAGCACAGAGGGGGCTACTCGCTCCATCGGTGCCACAGAAATCCCTACCACTGAGGATACTGCAACCGGGTGGTCTCAGAAGGAAACACTGTCGAGCTGCCCGCTGCTCCGACAACTGTATCACCCAAACCAGCTGCTCACTCTGCTGCTGAAAGGCCTCAAACAATCCTGTCATCTGGGTCCGGAGTTCTCTGACCTCAATCCAGGTATCCGGCCCAAAACCAATCGCTCAAGCTCAACTGCTATAACAGGATGCACACGGGTCAACACCCAGCGTCGCGGAGACACCGCTCGCCACGACGAAACCACAAAACAGCACACAACAGCGCTCGACCCAATCCAGCGAAAGTCTAAAGCACGTCACCCGTTCCACAGCATTATGTTGTCTGTGTGGTGACCCTGATCCCCGTGTGGCTTCTCCCATGAACCGTGGTGTAGAACACCTAGTGTGGGTGTATCTGGTCCATAGTGCATCAAAGGGATGCCACGGATGGACCCTGTGTGATATCCACAGCTGGATTGGCCTTCGGCTGCATTTGCCGAATTTTCGGAATTTATTTGGGCCAAACAGAGGGTGGATTTGGATTCAGCGCGGAAAAACGCTTGAAAACGGCTATTTGCTTGTTTGATTTGGAGTCCGGATGCCCAAAAACGGACCCCCGGAAGTTTTCGCTGAATTTCGGTGCACGGGAGGGGCCGTGGACCGCCGGCTGCCACGTGGCGGCTTGTGATTGGGCCGGTCCGCAGTGCTCGGTCCACAGAGGGGAGCGGCTGGGTGCACGGACCCGGCGCATGGACACGTGGCGCCGCCTGATTGGCGGGCTCGTGAGGCGCGGTCCACAGGTTTTGCGCGGCGGTGCATGGACCGGGGCGGGGGGACACGTGGCATCCCCCGGTTGGTCGGTGCACGCGGCGCGGTCCACGGAACCGAAACCGGTGCGTGGACCGGGTGCATGGGACACGTGTCAACGTGTCATTGGTTGGCTCACCGGGTGCGGCGCACGGGGACGCGGGACCCCGCCTCGGGGCGCGTGCGCGGCAGGCGCCGCCTGCCCGCACGTGTGACCGCGACAGTGGCAGGGACGCGTGTCGCCCTGCCACTGGCGGGCGCCACCTACCCGGTTTGACCGGGGAGGTGCCACGCGTCGGCGGCTCATGCGCCCCGCACAGCTGTTCGCTGTGCGGGACGCGTGTCGGGCGCCGGGGCGTGCGACGTGGCCGCAGCGGAGCGGCTCGGGCCGCTGTCGCCTGTTGGTCGGGCTACGTGGCGGCCCCGGGCCGTTTCGGGCGCGCACAGTGTTGGGCCGGCCCAACACTGTAGCCGCCCGAAAGTTGCCATGCGCCCGAAAACCGGGACACAGCGGGTATTTCTTCATTTGTTTTTTTTGGGGCCTATTTATAGCCCGAGCTCCCCTCCTCTTCCTCCTTTTGGCTTTTCTGGGCCTCAAACCGCAGGGAGTTCTTCACCAAAGTTGATCCTCACTCTTTCAAGCTTCCATCTGCAGAGTTTGGAGATTTTTGGGGGCACGCTTTTCGAGATTCTCTTTTTCGTGGCGCGGCGCGACGCTCTTTCTTCGGTGTTTCTTCCGTCGCTCTTCGGTGCACGAGCTCCCCCGACCTACTCCGACCATCTTTTTGAGCGATTTCTTCGCTGCTGGATTCGTAACTGGTGAGGCTACGATTTTGGGTTTCTCGCACATTTTCAGATTTTGCGTTTTTCGAGGAGTTTTCTCATGCTCACTGGGACCCTTTTTGCTGTGAGATTTTGGTGAGGGCAGCACCTTCCCTTGAGGAGATCTTCGCGCACGAGTCTCGGACCAAGACGTGCTTATAGACTTTTTTCATCTACTCGACGCGAGAATCATCGTGGATTTTTCTTGGAATTTTTGGAGACCTTCCCGAAGGTATACACTTTTCCTTTTATCTGTACAAGAGTTTACAGTTGAATGGTTTTGGGATTGTGCGCACCGATACTGTGGAATTTATAACTTGGCCTACGGTGCTCAGAATTGGACGTGCAGGTACCCGTTTCGAAGCTATCGACGCGAGGATCGCTGTGGTATTTTTCTCAGAATTTTGGAGTTCGTTTTACAGGTGAAAATTTCGCAGCAAGTGGACTGTTTCCAGCAGATTTGTAAAACCTGGATTTTATTGGATTTAAAGTATAACTGTAGCCTTATGTTGTACCCAGGAGGGATTGTGGACTGTGCTGGACCTGTTGGACCTAGAGTTGTTATTTTCCTGGTTTTCTCAGCTGTACGACTCCGGACAGTTAGCGTCTTCAGGTGGGTGGCTTGCTTTCAAGATCTATGGACTGTACTCTAATTCTATGGATATAGAATCATGCATGATAGGGATTGGACTTGGGTAGTATGCTAGAAATAGGAATTGTTGTTCCTAGTATTATCTGTTGATCTTGTGATCTTTTACTTCCTTCTATCATGTTAAATATTCGTTATCTTGGAACCTGACCTAGCACCCCCGTCATATGTTGCATGTGTAACCAGACCAGTAGAAAACCCTCACTTGGGCTAGGGTTATTTATGCTTAGACATCCACACTTTATGTTCATTCCTGGACTTAGTGTTATCCTCGCCCGGGTAGTGGGCCGAGCGGTCGGGACATCTTTTTAGTGTGGGATACATTTACACTCGTGCTTGGGAGCAGAGTGGAGTCTGGTAGATGTAGTGGATCGCTTGTCTGTACCGGGAACCGTTTGAGATAAACGGTGGTCCCGAGAGGTCTTGTTTTCCCCTGTTGGGGTTGTCGCCACTGTGTCAGTGGTAGTAGTATACTAGTGTTAGCCGAACCTAGAACCCTTTTTGACATACACATGATTTTAGTCTACCAATGTTTTCTTCCAAGCATCGAAGGGCCGCTAGAGTCTGTTCTTGTTTGATTGGACAAAGGCATCAGCCCTTCGGGGTTTGGGTAAAACCCTTATTTTTCTAACTGATTTTCTAAAAAGAACTAAAATCGTTAAATATGGATTTCTTCCAGATCAAAATAATTTTCAATAACAAATGTCACCATTTCATATAAATCTCCTCACTCGAAAGGATTCGAGTGATCCGGGTTCTAGGGGCCATTCCTTTGTCGGGACGAAAGCCACGGGGGCCGAGCCTGGAACCTGTTCTTGTTTGATAGGGTTGTAGGTGTAGGTCTCCCGGGACTTTCGGGCCCTGTTGGTGCCTTCTGCGTGTCGTGCCGAGGTTTTGCTTTTCCGAACTATAAGGGGATCGGGAACTTCGATAGGCGGAGCCTGGAGTCTGTTCTTGTTTGATAGGGTTCTTAGCACCGGTCTATCGGGTTTCCGAACCCTTATGGTGTCGGTCTTTCCTGTGAGTTAGTGTTCTGTTGTGGGAGCCGTCTAGTGGACGGTGGCCCCAGCTGTGTGGTTTTCCAGCCTGTGGTTGAGAGTTGTTGTTGTTGGTCGATCTTGTTGATCGTGGTTTGGACTATAGCCTGCATGTGCCATATTGAGCTCGACAGAGTGCGCGGATACCCTTGTCCTCGTTGGGGTCGCTCCCCTCGAGTGCCACGTCCGGAGTGGTCTGCACTGTGGTATCGCGACTTGTCGACGCCGTCCCTCTGGCTGGTCCAGTTTTGGCAGTCACGGACACCCTACGGGAGACCCGTCCTGTAGAGGATGTGCGGCAGTAGGTGGGCGCAGGTTTGACTGGACCCTTGAGGCAGTCAGTTTAGATTTGGTGAGTTTACTGTGGGTATTAGTAGATGCATCATGTTCCTCTGTTCCTTTTCTTGAGCATCTAGATAGAGGCATAGTAGCTTTAGAGTTACTTTTCCAGCCCTTTCATTTCAGTATTATATTGATACTTTTTGCCTCTAGTAGACTTAGTGGGCAGACCGTCGGCTTGTTGGCGGCACCCACTGAGAAACTACTTGGGACGTAGTTCTCACACCCGTCGTGGTGTATTTTTCCCACAGGGACTTCTACTCCCGGTTCCTGCTGTTTCCTTTGCTGCTGTTCTTCTGATCGAGGTAAGGGAGTCGCGAGATAGTTCCCTACCAGTCGTCGTCCAGATAGTAGATGTACCCTTTTACTTTTGAGAGTTCCTGTTGAGAGAACTTTGTAGTGAGGTATAGAGTGTATTTATTTTACTGCTCGAGAGACTTTTGTACTTTTGGTGAGGACTTGTGTTGTATATAGTTTTTATTTCTAGCAGTTTTACTTTCAGCTCTGATATCTGCATAGTATAGATGCTCTTTTGCAGGTTAGTCGCTTCGTCTATACGGGCTTCCCGTATGGGCGGCGGATCTGTTGGCGAGCCCGGGTCGCAGTTTCGACGCCC
>CM055064.1:44628193-44703641 GCA_029204045.2 Tillandsia leiboldiana | reverse complement strand
TTTGATTTGGAGTCCGGATGCCCAAAAACGGGACCCCCGGAAGTTCGTGAATTTCGGTACGGGAGGGGGAGTGGACCGCCGGCTTGCCACGTGGAGCTGTGATTGGGCCGGTCCGGCAGTGCTCGGTACCAGAGGACGGGAGCGGCTGGGTGCACGGACCCGGCGCCGTGTATGGGAACGTGGCGCCGCTGATGGCGGGCTCGGAGGGAGCGGTCCACAGGTTTGGCCGTGCGGTGCATGGACCGGGCGGGGGGGACACGTGGCATCCCCCGTTGGTCGTGCACGCGGCGCGGTCCACGGAACCGAAACCGGTGCGTGGACGGGGTGCATGGGACACGTGTCAACGTGTCATTGGTTGCTCACCGGGTGCGGCGCACGGGGACGCGGGACCCCGCCTCGGGGCGCGTGCGCGTGCGCGGCAGGCGCCGCCTGCCCGCACGTGTGGACCGCGACAGTGGCAGGGACGCGTGTCGCCCTGCCACTGGCGGCGCCACCTACCGGTTTGACCGGGGAGTGCCACGCGTCGGCGGCTCATGCGCCCCGCACCGCTGTTCGCGTGTGCGGGACGCGTGTCGGGCGCCGGGGCGTGCGACGTGGCCGCAGCGGAGCGGCTCGGGCGCTGTCGCCTGTTGGTCGGGCTACGTGGCGGCCCGGGCCGTTTCGGCGCGCACAGTGTTGGGCCGGCCCAACACTGTAGCCGCCCGAAAGTTGCCCTGCGCCCGAAAACCGGGACACAGCGGGTATTTCTTCAGTTGTTTTTTTTTGGGGCCTATTATAGCCCGAGCTCCCCTCCTCTTCCTCCTTTTGGCTTTTCTGGGCCTCAAACCGCAGGGAGTTCTTCACCAAAGTTGATCCTCACTCTTTCAAGCTTCCATCTGCAGAGTTTGGAGATTTTTGGGGGCACGCTTTTCGAGATTCTCTTTTTCGTGGCGCGGCGCGACGCTCTTTCTTCGGTGTTTCTTCCGTCGCTCTTCGGTGCACGAGCTCCCCCGACCTACTCCGACCATCTTTTTGGAGCGATTTCTTCGCTGCTGGATTCGTAACTGGTGAGGCTACGATTTTGGGTTTCTCGCACATTTTCAGATTTTGCGTTTTTCGAGGAGTTTTCTCATGCTCACTGGGACCCTTTTTGCTGTGAGATTTTGGTGAGGGCAGCACCTTCCCTTGAGGAGATCTTCGCGCACGAGTTCTCGGACCAAGACGTGCTTATAGACTTTTTTCATCTACTCGACGCGAGAGAATCATCGTGGATTTTTCTTGGAATTTTTGGAGACCTTCCCGAAGGTATACACTTTTCCTTTATCTGACAAGAGTTTACAGTTGAATGGTTTTGGGATTGTGCGCACCGATACTGTGGAATTTATAACTTGGCCTACGGTGCTCAGAATTGGACGTGCAGGTACCCGTTTCGAAGCTATCGACGCGAGGATCGCTGTGGTATTTTTCTCAGAATTTTTGGAGTTCGTTTTACAGGTGAAAATTTCGCAGCAAGTGGACTGTTTCCAGCAGATTTGTAAAACCTGGATTTTATTGGATTTAAAGTATAACTGTAGCCTTATGTTGTACCCAGGAGGGATTGTGGGACTGTGCTGACCATGTGGGACCTAGAGTTGTTATTTTCCTGGTTTCTCAGCTGTACGACTCCGGACAGTGTAGCGTCTTCAGGTGGGTGGCTTGCTTTCAAGATCTATGGACTGTACTCTAATTCTATGGATATAGAATCATGCATGATAGGGATGGCCTGGGGTAGTATGCTAGAAATAGAATTGTTGTTCCTAGTATTATCTGTTGATCTTGTGATCTTTTACTTCCTTCTATCATGTTAAATATTCGTTATCTTGGAACCTGACCTAGCACCCCCGTCCTATGTTGCATGGTTAACCAGACCAGTAGAAACCCTCACTTGGGCTAGGGTTATTTAGCTTAGACATCCACACTTTATGTTTCATTCCTGGACTTAGTGTTAGTCCTCGCCCGGGTAGTGGGCCGAGCGGTCGGGGACATCTTTTTAGTGTGGGATACATTTACACTCGTGCTTGGGAGCAGAGGGGAGTCTGGTAGATGTAGTGGATCGCTTGTCTGTACCGGGAACCGTTTTGAGATAAACGGTGGTCCCGAGAGGTCTTGTTTTCCCCTGTGGGGTGTCGCCAACTGTGTCAGGTGGTAGTAGTATACTAGTGTTAGCCGAACCTAGAACCCTTTTTGACATACACATGAATTTAGTCTACCAATGTTTCTTCCAAGCATCGAAGGGCCGCTAGAGGCTGTTCTTGTTTGATTGGACAAAGGCATCAGCCCTTCGGGGTTTGGGTAAAACCCTTATTTTTCTAACTGATTTTCTAAAAGAACTAAAATCGTTAAATATGGATTTCTTCTCAGATCAAATAATTTTCAATAACAAATGTCCACCAGTTCATATAAATCTCCTCACTCGAAAGGATTCGAGTGATCCGGGTTCTAGGGGCCATTCCTTTGTCGGGACGAAAGCCACGGGGGCCGAGCCTGGAACCTGTTCTTGTTTGATAGGGTTGTAGGTGTAGGTCTCCCGGGACTTTCGGGCACCTGTTTGGTGCCTTCTGCGTGTCGTGCGAGGTTTTTGCTTTTCCGAACTATAAGGGGATCGGGAACTTCGATAGGCGGAGCCTGGAGTCTGTTCTTGTTTGATAGGGTTCTTAGCACCGGTCTATCGGGTTTCCGAACCCTTATGGTTGTCGGTCTTTCCTGTGAGTTAGTGTTCTGTTGTGGGAGCCGTCTAGTGGACGGTGGCCCCAGCTGTGTGGTTTTCCAGCCTGTGGTTGAGAGTTGTTGTTGTTGGTCGATTCTTGTTGATCGTGGTTTGGACTATAGCCTGCATGTGCCATATTGAGCTCGACAGACGTGCGCGGATACCCTTGTCCTCGTTGGGGTCGCTCCCCTCGAGTGCCACGTCCGGAGGGGTCTGCACTGTGGTATCGCGACTTGTCGACGCCGTCCCTCTGGCTGGTCCATGTTTGGCAGTCACGGACACCCTACGGGAGACCCGTCCTGTAGAGGATGTGCGGCAGTAGGTGGGCGCAGGTTGACTGGACCCTTGAGGCAGTCAGGTTTAGATTTGGGTGGAGTTTACTGTGGGTATATAGTAGATGCATCATGTTCCATCTGTTCCTTTTCTTGAGCATCTAGATAGAGGCATAGTAGCTTTAGAGTTACTTTCCAGCCCTTCATTTCAGTATTTATTGATACTTTTTGCCTCTAGTAGACTTAGTGGGCAGACCGTCGGCTTGTTGGCGGCACCCACTGAGAACTACTTGGGACGTAGTTCTCACACCCGTCGTGGTGTATTTTTCCCACAGGGACTTCTACTCCGGTTCCTGCTGTTCCTGTTGCTGCTTCTTCTGATCGAGGTAAGGGAGTCGCGAGATAGTTCCTACAGTCGTCGTCCAGATAGTAGATGTACCCTTATTACTTTTGAGAGTTCCTGTTGAGAGAACTTGTAGTGAGGTATAGAGTTGTATTTATTTTACTGCTCGAGAGACTTTTGTACTTGTGGTGAGGACTTGTGTTGTATATAGTTTTTATTTTCTAGCAGTTTTACTTTCAACTCTGATATCTGCATAGTATAGATGCTCTTTTGCAGGTTAGTCGCTTCGTCTATACGGGGCTTCCCGTATGGGCGGCGGATCTGTTGGCGCGCCCGAGTCGCAGTTTCGACGCCGGGGCGTGACAGATTAGGTGGTATCAGAGCCTAGGTGTAGGTCATTGTGGACTTAGAAACCCTAGGCTTGTGGTTGGACATTAGGATGACTACGTGAGAGTCGTGACTGTTAGCGAGAGTCCTGATTGAGTTTGATACCTCTCCCAGGGGTGGGATGAGTGACTGGCATGTTTATTCTCCTAAGCGATTATGTTGGCCGCAGACAACATAGTGCTACGGAATGGATGACATGTCCTAGACTTTCGCTGGATTGGGTCGAGTATTGTTTGGTACTGTCCTGATGGTGCTTGTGTGTTGCATGTAGGCACGATGCATCCCCGACGCAGGGTGCAGACGCGTTCTCAGCCTTTTCCCCTCCGAGGAGCCCGAGCAGGAGGACTCGGGGCAGGGGGCAGCAGAGGGAGGTTCTGGAGCTCCGTGCCCAGGTGGCACAGTTGTCTGAGGCGGTGCGGCGCCCAGGAGGAGACATCACAGCGCCAGGAGGAGGCTTCTCGGCGCCAGGAGGAGGCCTTGGGTCGCATGATGCTTTTGTTGGAGCAGAGGGTACAGCCAGTTGTAGCACCCCCAGGGAGTTTCCCCGCACCTGCTTCGCCAGCTGTGGCACCCCCAGTTGTACCAGCAGCACAGGCTAGCCCCTACTGCATCGAGTACCAGTGGTCAGCCGTCTGGGACAGCAGGACAGTTGACCCCTGCAGAGCAGCGCGAGGTGGTTGATATGTTGACGAAGATCTCCATCAGTCTGATCCGCATCGTTTTCGGGGGCAGAGTACGGAGCGCAGAGAGGCGGTGACGGCCAAGGTGGCTCCAGCCCCCCGCAGGGATTCCGGGGGCGAAGCGCCCATCACGGATGTTGAGGGACAGACGAGTCAGCAGGGACCTCCGAGACCTTCACGATCTCATCCTCAGGGTCGTAGGTTTCGGAGGCGCCAGAGATCAGGTGGACCCCCGCAGCAGCCGCGGTATCAGCAGCACCAGCAGCGACAGCAGTCTCAGCAGCAGTACCCCGACAGCGGCGGTTTCGGCACCAGCGACAGGAGCGGTGTGTCATCTGTGGCGGCCCTCATTCGCCGTCGCATTGTTACCAGAGACGGGGACGGTGTTTCCTCTGTGGATCGTTGGGACATCTTCAGGCAGCTTGCCCCCAGGGCATTTTGTCAGTGCGGCCGATTGCGACAGCACCCCCCTTGCCCATCCATGCAGCGGGAACCCCTCCGGCACACCAGCAGACAGAGTGGGCCACGACGTCGGGACAGACGGGACGACGACCTGCAGCACCCAGTGGACGGGTTTATGCAACCCTGGTGGAGGACACCCCGGCAGCGGATCATGCCGTGGCAGGTATGATTTTATTTCAGTTAGCTGAGTTGAGCATTTCGTTACCGCTGCATTCTTCCGCATTATTAGTTGAGTATCTGCATCAGCATCTTTGCATGGGTATGGGTTAGGAATTTCTGCTACATGTTTAGCGATTGGATTCTTCCTGTATCCTATGGATAGAGGAGATTCGCGGTGTATGATCAGTGCAGTTGAGACTTGGGACTTCGCCGGCTGATGTGGCGATTCAAGGACAGCACCAGGACTTGGATTGAGCACACATGTTGGACTGTTGGTGCGGTGCAGTGCTACAACTGATAATGGAATGAGAGCAGTTATCCTTCTGCGAGTGGGACTGGGGAGTTCGTTTTCTCGGATTGTCGGCGTATCCTTCCAGCAGCATCAGCTTCAGCGGCTTTGGACTGACGCCACCTCGGGAGCAGTTGTGATGTCTAGGACTAGAGGTTATGTCCTTAGGAGTCTCTGTTAGGGATAGCTTTCTTTTTGAGGCCACAGCAGGACGACACCAACACTTCTCTCCCTTTTCTCGCCTTTGTACTGAAATTTACGAACATGACAAAGATTTCGAAGGATTGCTCCAGAAATGGAGACAGTGCCCGAACCTGTTCTCGTCTGATTGGGGCGAAGGCACTGATTTTTCAAAATTTTTAGACTTTTCGCGAATTTCAGCGGTTTTCTAAATCGAGGGTTTGGGTTGATGACTTTCCTGCTGGTGGAGCCGTATCTTCCTTTTTAGTTTAGTGTTGCGTTCTTGGTTGTTTTGATTGACTTGGTTTTGTGGTTGTGGTGTTTTTGTTTCGGGGACGAAACTTCCTTTTAGTGGGGGAGGATGTGGTGACCCTGATCCCCGTGTGGCTTCTCCCATGAACCGTGGTGTAGAACACCTAGTGTGGGTGTATCTGGTCCATAGTGCATCAAAGGGATGCCACGGATGGACCCTGTGTGATATCCACAGCTGGATTGGCCTTCGGCTGCATTTGCCGAATTTTCGGAATTTATTTGGGCCAAACAGAGGGTGGATTTGGATTCAGCGTGGAAAAACGCTTGAAAACGGCTATTTGCTTGTTTGATTTGGAGTCCGGATGCCCAAAAACGGACCCCCGGAAGTTTTCGCTGAATTTCGGTGCACGGGAGGGGCCGTGGACCGCCGGCTGCCACGTGGCGGCTTGTGATTGGGCCGGTCCGCAGCGCTCGGTCCACAGAGGGGAGCGGCTGGGTGCACGGACCCGGCGCATGGACACGTGGCGCCGCCTGATTGGCGGGCTCGTGAGGCGCGGTCCACAGGTTTTGCGCGGCGGTGCATGGACCGGGGCGGGGGGACACGTGGCATCCCCCGGTTGGTCGGTGCACGCGGCGCGGTCCACGGAACCGAAACCGGGTGCGTGGACCGGGTGCATGGGACACGTGTCAACGTGTCATTGGTTGGCTCACCGGGTGCGGCGCACGGGGACGCCGGACCCCGCCTCGGGGCGCGTGCGCGGCAGGCGCCGCCTGCCCGCACGTGTGACCGCGACAGTGGCAGGGACGCGTGTCGCCCTGCCACTGGCGGGCGCCACCTACCCGGTCTGACCGGGGAGGTGCCACGCGTCGGCGGCTCATGCGCCCCGCACAGCTGTTCGCTGTGCGGGACGCGTGTCGGGCGCCGGGGCGTGCGACGTTGCCGCAGCGGAGCGGCTCGGGCCGCTGTCGCCTGTTGGTCGGGCTACGTGGCGGCCCCGGGCCGTTTCGGGCGCGCACAGTGTTGGGCCGGCCCAACACTGTAGCCGCCCGAAAGTTGCCATGCGCCCGAAAACCGGGACACAGCGGGTATTTCTTCATTTGTTTTTTTTGGGGCCTATTTATAGCCCGAGCTCCCCTCCTCTTCCTCCTTTTGGCTTTTCTGGGCCTCAAACCGCAGGGAGTTCTTCACCAAAGTTGATCCTCACTCTTTCAAGCTTCCATCTGCAGAGTTTGGGGATTTTTGGAGGCACGCTTTTCGAGATTCTCTTTTTCGTGGCGCGGCGCGACGCTCTTTCTTCGGTGTTTCTTCCGTCGCTCTTCGGTGCACGAGCTCCCCCGACCTACTCCGACCATCTTTTTGAGCGATTTCTTCGCTGCTGGATTCGTAACTGGTGAGGCTACGATTTTGGGTTTTCGCACATTTTCAGATTTCGCGTTTTTCGAGGAGTTTTCTCATGCTCACTGGGACCCTTTTTGCTGTGAGATTTTGGTGAGGGCAGCACCTTCCCTTGAGGAGATCTTCGCGCACGAGTCTCGGACCAAGACGTGCTTATAGACTTTTTTCATCTACTCGACGCGAGGATCATCGTGGATTTTTCTTGGAATTTTTGGAGACCTTCCTGAAGGTATACACTTTTCCTTTTATCTTTACAAGAGTTTACAGTTGAATGGTTTTGGGATTGTGCGCACCGATACTGTGGAATTTATAACATGGCCTACGGTGCTCGGAATTGGACGTGCAGGTACCCGTTTCGAAGCTATCGACGCGAGGATCGCTGTGGTATTTTTCTCAGAATTTTTGGAGTTCGTTTTACAGGTGAAAATTTCGCAGCAAGTGGACTGTTTCCAGCAGATTTGTAAAACCTGGATTTTATTGGATTTAAAGTATAACTGTAGCCTTATGTTGTACCCAGGAGGGATTGTGGACTGTGCTGGACCTGTTGGACCTAGAGTTGTTATTTTCCTGGTTTTCTCAGCTGTACGACTCCGGACAGTTAGCGTCTTCAGGTGGGTGGCTTGCTTTCAAGATCTATGGACTGTACTCTAATTCTATGGATATAGAATCATGCATGATAGGGATTGGACTTGGGTAGTATGCTAGAAATAGGAATTGTTGTTCCTAGTATTATCTGTTGATCTTGTGATCTTTTACTTCCTTCTATCATGTTAAATATTCGTTATCTTGGAACCTGACCTAGCACCCCCGTCATATGTTGCATGTGTAACCAGACCAGTAGAAAACCCTCACTTGGGCTAGGGTTATTTATGCTTAGACATCCACACTTTATGTTTCATTCCTGGACTTAGTGTTATCCTCGCCCGGGTAGTGGGCCGAGCGGTCGGGACATCTTTTTAGTGTGGGATACATTTGCACTCGTGCTTGGGAGCAGAGTGGAGTCTGGTAGATGTAGTGGATCGCTTGTCTGTACCGGGAACCGTTTGAGAGAAACGGTGGTCCCGAGAGGTCTTGTTTTCCCCTGTTGGGGTTGTCGCCACTGTGTCAGTGGTAGTAGTATACTAGTGTTAGCCGAACCTAGAACCCTTTTTGACATACACATGATTTTAGTCTACCAATGTTTTCTTCCAAGCATCGAAGGGCCGCTAGAGTCTGTTCTTGTTTGATTGGACAAAGGCATCAGCCCTTCGGGGTTTGGGTAAAACCCTTATTTTTCTAACTGATTTTCTAAAAAGAACTAAAATCGTTAAATATGGATTTCTTCCAGATCAAAATAATTTTCAATAACAAATGTCACCATTTCATATAAATCTCCTCACTCGAAAGGATTCGAGTGATCCGGGTTCTAGGGGCCATTCCTTTGTCGGGACGAAAGCCACGGGGGCCGAGCCTGGAACCTGTTCTTGTTTGATAGGGTTGTAGGTGTAGGTCTCCCGGGACTTTCGGGCCCTGTTGGTGCCTTCTGCGTGTCGTGCCGAGGTTTTGCTTTTCCGAACTATAAGGGGATCGGGAACTTCGATAGGCGGAGCCTGGAGTCTGTTCTTGTTTGATAGGGTTCTTAGCACCGGTCTATCGGGTTTCCGAACCCTTATGGTGTCGGTCTTTCCTGTGAGTTAGTGTTCTGTTGTGGGAGCCGTCTAGTGGACGGTGGCCCCAGCTGTGTGGTTTTCCAGCCTGTGGTTGAGAGTTGTTGTTGTTGGTCGATCTTGTTGATCGTGGTTTGGACTATAGCCTGCATGTGCCATATTGAGCTCGACAGAGTGCGCGGATACCCTTGTCCTCGTTGGGGTCGCTCCCCTCGAGTGCCACGTCCGGAGTGGTCTGCACTGTGGTATCGCGACTTGTCGACGCCGTCCCTCTGGCTGGTCCAGTTTTGGCAGTCACGGACACCCTACGGGAGACCCGTCCTGTAGAGGATGTGCGGCAGTAGGTGGGCGCAGGTTTGACTGGACCCTTGAGGCAGTCAGTTTAGATTTGGTGAGTTTACTGTGGGTATTAGTAGATGCATCATGTTCCATCTGTTCCTTTTCTTGAGCATCTAGATAGAGGCATAGTAGCTTTAGAGTTACTTTTCCAGCCCTTTCATTTCAGTATTATATTGATACTTTTTGCCTCTAGTAGACTTAGTGGGCAGACCGTCGGCTTGTTGGCGGCACCCACTGAGAACTACTTGGGACGTAGTTCTCACACCCGTCGTGGTGTATTTTTCCCACAGGGACTTCTACTCCGGTTCCTGCTGTTCCTGTTGCTGCTTCTTCTGATCGAGGTAAGGGAGTCGCGAGATAGTTCCCTACCAGTCGTCGTCCAGATAGTAGATGTACCCTTATTACTTTTGAGAGTTCCTGTTGAGAGAACTTTGTAGTGAGGTATAGAGTTGTATTTATTTTACTGCTCGAGAGACTTTTGTACTTGTGGTGAGGACTTGTGTTGTATATAGTTTTTATTTCTAGCAGTTTTACTTTCAGCTCTGATATCTGCATAGTATAGATGCTCTTTTGCAGGTTAGTCGCTTCGTCTATACGGGGCTTCCCGTATGGGCGGCGGATCTGTTGGCGCGCCCGAGTCGCAGTTTCGACGCCGGGGCGTGACAGTCTGCAGCCAACATAATCACTTAGGAGAATAAACATGCTAATCACTCTTCCCGTCCCTTGGGAGAGGTATAAAACTCAATCAGGACTCTCGCTAAAAAAAATCACAACTCTCACGAAGTCAACCAAGGGTCAAGCCATAAGCCTAGGGTTTCTAAGTCCACCATGACCTATAACCTAGGCTCTGATACCACTCTAATCTGTCACGCCCCGGGGTCGAAACTGCGACCCGGGCTCGCCAACAGATCCGCCACCTATGCGAAACCCCGCATAGGCGAAGCGTCCAACCTGCAATAGTACCCTCTAACCACTAAACAGATATCAGAGCTGAAGAAAAACTGCTGTAATAAAAACCTGAATCACTGTACAACTGAAAAATAAAAGTACAATATCCATCTCCCAAAAAATAATGATACAATAATCCGATCCACCAAAAGCTGTAATACAAGTAAAAGCCACCTATACAACATCTATAAATCCAAAATGGGAGATAAACTAAAATAATAAAATACAACTGTGTACAGTGAAACCCACAATCCGGGTTGGTACATCTATCCCACTGTAGAAATCAACACTGGTAGGGGATCTATCTCGCGACTCCCTCGCCTCGAACCGTCAACTGAAGGATCAGCAACTCCCGCAGCAGACACTGCAAAACAAAGGGAGGAAAGGGGAAAAACAACGATGGGGGTGAGAACCACTAGTAAAACCAGTAGCCTCTCCCTGTGGGTAAAGCCTCAAACCCCGACGTACCCACAAAGTCTACCAGAGGCAAGAGAAGGAGTAAGAGAGGTGGTAAGCTATAAACAGAAATACTGATAAGAGGAAACTACCACTAGTATGCCTCTAAATGCAGCATCAAAAGAAATGACTGTATGAATGCATCAGAAAATAGTATCTGACCAAATAAACCCAATCGAACGAACCGGTATAAAACCCGGTACTGCCTGCTCTGTCATCAATCTCACGAACTCAGTATCTCCACTGTCCAAATGACCGGAACCCAACACGGTCTGACCGGCACCCAACACGGTCTAAAGCCTACTCCGGAGCGGCACTCGAGGGGAGCGACCCACACGAGTAAAGTATCTCAGTAACAAGTAACACATGTATAAATCAGCAGGACTGGATCATGACTCTGTCAAAGTGGAAAAACCCATCCACTAAAGAAAGCCCGATCCCTCGATCCCTCTCCCCCAATCTGATGCAATAACAACTGTCCGGTCAACCGCCCAAAATCCGCGGTTGCCACAATACCCTGCCCTCAAGCCAGCCTGTCCCAGATCCCAAGAGTCTGTCTACACTATCCCAAAACCACCTGCTCGCGCACGAGCTACAAACACCCTGAGCCTAGTATGAAAGGAAAAAAGCAAGAAACATGGTTTCTCCTAAGTCAAGTCCAACATGATAGTGTAGCAGAAAAAGGTGGCCTACCTAAATGACCATACAAGCATGCAAATGTCCCAAGATGATAAAAAGAAAACAGGTGTCGATATTCTTACATTTATTAGAGCATGCTATTCCAAAATATTGATAATTGCATAAGAACATTAAGTGCAACATAGCCTATCCCTGACTATACCACATACACGATGCTCACAGGTATAAATTGGCCTTTTATTTCTAACATGATATGCTTTGATCTCAACCAAGCCTGCAATTTTATCCACGATGCGCAATCAACATTCTAACCCAAGTGTCACTCATAATCAACATCACATAAGGTAATACAACGCTTGTCAAACCTCGCATTCACACATGAATATTCTTAGGATCATTTAACATTACTTAATCATAGACATTCAATCATGTATCACCAATGAATAGTCTAAGGCTCCACAACCTTTATTGATCTCACATAGGATGAACATAGGATCAACCAACAACATCCAATCTTATTTGGAGGAATTAGGAGTCATGAACAAAGCTTAGTCTCATAAGGAATAGGCCTCAACTCGCAATGATATCCATCTTATCATGAATGAATTAGAAATCAAAAGCATAGGTCATTCTCACATCAACTAGATCAATAACCAACCTTGACACCCATTTTCACATAAGCTAGATTAAAGATCAATCAGCTAATTATTCTCACATGGATATGTTATGAATCAACATCTATGCCCAACATCACACATTATAGGATAAGAATCGACAACTATAATTCATATCACCAAGTGGGGACTAAGAATCACCAAACCAACTACTCTCACATAAACCATTCTCAAATAAATCAACCAAGTCCTTCTCACATAAGCAACCAGGCACTTGTCACATAATCCCATCAAGTCCTCACATAAATCAAACAACCATTCACATATAACTATCACCATCATTCTCACATAATTATGTTAACCATTTATCACAAGGTGTAGGTTGAAGATTAATTTCGCAATTACCCTCACATAGCATAGGTTTAAGGATGATCACTTATAATCAACTTCATATGAGATGATGCAACATCAATCAAACTATTCATTCACTTATGTATACAATGAGGATCAATTAACTTAATCTAAACATGGATATTCAAACATATCACACCAAGGGGAAGAGAACAACAATCAACTATGCCATGGGGAAAAACCAATAGTCCGAGTGGGTAAATTGTTGTTTTCGGCAAAGCACAACCACCCACCTGAAACTTGACAATCCGCTGCCCGCTGTAGCTGAAATTTGGTATGAGTAATCCTTATCATCCCAGAAGTCCGATGCCACGAAAATCATCCAAATCCGCCTCACGGATTGGGCACAATCACTAAAACAATGCACACCGCGCAATCAAATTTCAGAATTTCAGCAATTGAAATTAAGTTTAAGAAGATGTAAGTGCAGCCCCAAATACCTCAAGATGAAGTTCCAAGCAGTAAATCAAAGATGCCCTCTTTCATACAACCATCTTCAAGTCCTCAAAAATCCACCATCAATTTCCCTTAACATTCAAATGAAGCAAAATCACAATGTTGTCCAAAAACTGCTAACACAAACTTGCTAGTATTTCCAAGCTTAATTAGGGGCTTATCCAAAGGGATTTATCCACAGATTACAAAAGGGAATTTTCTCACCTTGAAGTTAAGAAGAAGTCCCAACTTGAATTTCTGAAAAAGACCTTGTATCCACAAAGTTATCTGCATTCTAAGGTGCATTGCTCTAATTAAAACTAAAACAGGGACTGCAGTAATCCATAAAACAACACTTGGAAAGATTATTAATGTTACCTAACCAATTGAACTCCAAATCCTGCAAGAGAGGTACCATAGGATTCCTTGTTGAGAGTAGATACAAATTGAGCTAAAGAACTCCAAATTTCATGCTCGGATGGAGGAGAAAACCCATAAACACTTTGAACTATCCACCAAGTTCCATCTGTGCATGAATGCAGCAAGGTGTTCCAAAGATTATACATAAACCCCAACATAAGCTCAGATCTAGGGAAAATGGTACCTACCAATATTGTAGATCTTCGAGTCGTGGAATTTTCCCTGCAAAAATCATCCAAAAATTCCACTCCTACAATTCAGAAAAGCCAAAATACTAAAGGCTGCCCAAAAATCCAGACTGAAACAAAGGGTCCCAAAGATGGCCTTAAAACTCTGTAAAAACATGAGATCTGAGGGGAGAGTTGAATAAAAAGATTGTAGCCTTACCTCTTGTGAAAACGTAGAACCAAGAATGAGCTCGACATTCCAAGAAATGAAGCCTGGGGAATTTTCGCACTGAAACGCGACGGGAAGGTCCACCAACAGCAACAATGGTGGAGCTTGCCTCGAGGAGAAGATGATGGTGATGAAGCCTCTAAAACCCAACTCTTTGCTGAAGAAAATGAAGGAGAGTTGCATATGAGTCCTCTGCAGAAGTCCCCAAAGTTGGTAGCATCAAAAGAGGGAGAAGGAGGAGGAGGAAGAAGAAGAAAGGAAGAAGAAGAAGAAGAAAACACAAAATAATCCCCTCCCCCTCTCCCCTGCAGCTACAGGACGGGCCCGGCCCGCTCGGCCTGGCGGGCCGGACACGTGGCGGCCATCCGGGCCGCCACGTCGCCCGGGACGAGCAGCCCGGATCAAGCCACGTGGCTTGATCCGGGTGGCCGCGGCGCCACCAACGGGCGCGCGCTGCGTGTCCCCACGCGCGGGACCGCGCAGCGCGCCCACGTGCGCGTGGCGGCGGGCCCAACCATGGCCCGCCACGCGTCCTCCCGCAGCGGCCGCTGGACCGCGCTCCAACACCGGGCCAATGGGGTGCCGACACGTGGCACCCCGGTCCACGGCCTTTCCCCCTGCGCCTGAAAGATCCCCGAACTTCCGATTGCCCGTTTTTGCTCATCCGTACTCCGAAAAAAACAACCAAATAGCCGATTTCCAACGTTTTTCCGCGCTGAATCCAAATACGAAGTCCTTTTTGCAAGAATCCATTTCTAATTTTCGACGAAACTCCCCAGAAGACAATCTTGATCTATTTCTCGCACTGAATTCGTTTCTCGGGTCCGATTTGCGCGCAACCAACACTATCGACTGAAATAGGCCTCCACAAGCTGTCGATCACACTGTAATAACCATGAAGATCTGGGTCTTCACACACACGTTTCGAATCCACGAAACTCCTTCAACACACCGAATCCACGATGCTACGTCGAATCCACGACGCAAACTCAGCCGATACATAATATAGGCTTCGATGGTGATCCTTTGCTTAGATTATCATTGAAGAACCATGGGTGGAATCTCTAAGCAAAGACTAAGATCAATTCGACAAAAAGTATGTCTTGGAAGAACCGTCGAATTGACCTAAAAGAGGCTAAAGAGAAGAACGATAAAAACCTAGCCTCTAGGGTTGCTCTCGAGTGTTTCTGTATTGGTCGGTAGTTCTCGAGAAACCCTAAGTGTCTATTTATAGGTTAGAAACCATTGGAAAGAGATAAGCATCAAAAACTGACTTAACCAAATTTTTCCCGCACGACGGTCCGGACTGGATTTCGCTGATCCGGACTGTCGTCTTTTTTCAGCAATTTTCCTGAAAAAATAGTTCGGGGTCCGGACTGGAATTTTCTGATCCGGACTGTTCATGCGATTTCATCAAACACATAGTTCCGGGTCCGGACTAAAACAGGGGAGGTCCGGACTGGATTTCCGCATGAACTAAACTATGTTCGGGGTCCGGACTGCAATGGTCTGATCCGGATCCTGAACATCCAACATGTCCAGTTTTTGATTTTTAAGCAATGAAAACTTATCCAAGTGTTTCTAAACTACACAAATGTATTCGGATCACCAAAATTATTTAGTTAAACGTACCTGATCAATCCGAATCCATTTTCCTTAAGATTGATGTATATGATCCACAATTCTTCATCTTCAATCTTCAAGACTCAAAACACTGAGTGCCAACTTGAGCTCTTGTTGAATCTTCTCTGAGTCTTCGATTGCTGATTGACAATTTGATCACTTCAAGACTCCGACTCAACTCACGAAATATGCCAACACAAAAAGCCGTAACAATCTCCCCCTTTGGCAATTTCGTGACAGAACCCAAAAATACATAAAACGCTCAAGACACTCATCTTAAACCGAAAAATCGAAACTCAATGTCATCACCAAAACATTGACTTTCTTTGCGTGAAAGATCCAATAAAAAAAAATTACATTTGAACCAAACAATCCTAGAACATACTCTATGACTTAGGACTTGGAGTCTTAAAGTGATATAAATCCTGCAAAACAAAACTCCAAACAAAATCAAACGTTAGTCGTTAGAAATTAAATGTAAATCCTACATTTGATTCGTCCTTTTGGTTCTTTTGTTTTTCGGCTCTTTTCCTCAATCTTTTCCTTATCTATTTTTTCATCTCCCCCTATCTTGAGCATCTCTTTTCATCATCTCTGTTCTCCCCATCCATGATTTCTGTTCTCCCCCTTTTTGTCACAAATTCTCAAAAAGTGAATATAGACAAAGGAAATCACTAACAGTATTAGTTCATAGAGAAAGAGAGATAAAAGCTCAATTCCGGTATATAAGAAAACGCAGATCGCGTACCGGTACTCCAGAGCCAAAATCCAATCATTTCTTGAAACAAATCCAAATTTTGAAATCTTTCAAATACCGATTTGCATGCCATCAAGAAAACAATTTAAGTGCTTGAAAATAATGAGTTCACATAGATGTCATTCAATCCAATTAATTTTACAAAAATTAAAAAGATTTACTCCAAAATCATGAAAAACAAAGATAAATCATTATAAACTGTTTTTCATGTTATATGCGTCAAACACAAGTCATCAAAAATAATCTAGAGAACCAAACTCTATCAAGATGTAACGGATTTACAAAGATGACTTACAGAGATTTCCAATTGACATCAATTTGATTTCTACCCTTTCAAATTTGAGATAAACACTAAAATACCTAAGGGTGGCTCTTTGAGCATCTTTCAACTATCCCACCTTATACCAACCAAGAGATTGTTCAAAATATAGTAAATTTGAATATGAATCTCTGAATGCTTTGTAGTGATCCGACCCTTAGGGGTATTTTTGACTCACATCTAAACTATTTAGGCCCTTAAGTGGAATAAAATTATTTAATTGTTAAAAGTTGGCCAGTGGGTGGTGCTGGTATTTTTTCGCGATAGAGCGCGGAAAATGATGGCCGACGGTGCGATCAGATCTGAAATCCGATGTCGGGATCTCCCGGAACGGAATTCTTAGTGATACAGTGATTAGTCGTGCATCAGAATCCGTGCGAAATATCTTGCACCCGTTGGAGATAAGGTGGGTTATCTCGTAGGGGATAATTAATTAATTAATTAAGTATTCGATGACGGAAAACAGAATTTCCTTACGTACGAATTAAAAACGAAATTAATTAAAGATATAATACGAGCTATGTAAGGGATCCCGATTATCGGAAAGAAAAGAAAAGAAAAATAAAACCCTAACCGGTGAGGAGAGAAAGAAAACGAAAAAGGAAAAGACAGAACCCTAGCCGAAAGAAAGGGAAAGGAGAAGGAGAAGGAGCCCGATCTTCCCGGACATCGAACCGAAGGCAAGAACGCGACCGGACAACCTTCCCGTCGATCTTCGGTTAGTAAAAGAATTATTATAAATTATTTGGGATTTTTCCGTCGTCCTTTTCGTTGAGTTCTTGGTTTCTCCGTCGTATCCGTCACCGTCGCCGTCGTCGTCGTCATGCTAGGGCACGGAACGGACGGCGGAGGCGCGCGGTGCCGCTAGGGCATCGCGCGGAGGGGAATCGCGGACGACCGATCGCCGCCGCAAGCGGCGATGGGACATCGCGGGCACCGCGCGGGCTCCGCGCGGGTCGTGCCCGCGCGGGCGCCGCGCGGCCGCCGCGCGGGCGGCACCCGCGCGGACCCGCAACCGCGCGGGCACCGCGCGGGCGCCGCGTGGCCGCCGCGCGGCCGCCGCGCGGGCGGCACCCGCGCAGACCCACAACCGCGCGGGCACCGCGCGGGCGCCGTGCGGGGCCACACCCGCGCGGGCACTGCGCGGCCGCCGCACGGGCAGCACCCGCGCGAGGCGCCGCGCCGCGTGGGCGCCGCCCGCGGAGACGCGCCGCGCGGTTCCGAACCGCGCGGGGCTCCGACGGACGGCGACGGCGGCGCGGGGTTCCGGTTTTCGTCAACCCCGACGGCGTGGGACTTTTCTGTCAAAAAGAGTAAATTGGGTCTTTTGTTTTGGGATGTTAATACATGTTTTTGACTATATCCCTGCGGACTTTCTTTAGGGCCAGGTGCGCAGCGGGGGTGCGCGAAGGATTCAGGTGTTCCGATTTCTCTTCAACTAGGTGGGTACGGATGCTATAAGTGCAACAAGTGCAGTAAGTGCATCTATCATCATTAAAATGCTCTTAATTTGTCTAACAAAGTAGATGGACAGCTTAACCTTTCGCATAATTGTATTTTATCTAACAATTGAAGCGGCTACGGTCGCGGTGCTAAATACACGCTGATCTCGGCAAATCCGTTTCGGATGCTGCACGTACACAGGCGGATTGGCCTCCGCATGGGTGTACTTTTCCGGAGAAGTGGTCTTTTTGACCCGTGTACCTCACAAGGGGTGGGTGCCGTGAGGACCTCTTCGCGCCCGCTGAAAATAGCACACCAGCACCGTGAAGAGGTTAAAAGCATAAAAAAAAAAGGTGTTTGCGCACGAGGGGAGACTTTAGTCTCTCCGACAGGTACTCAGGGGTTGGTGCCCAACTTAATTGACAAATCTGGGGTTGGTGCCCAGCTTAATTATGTACAGGGTTTTAGCGAAAGGTTCCGGTGTAATCGGTTTGCTCCTTATTCTCTTTTGATACTTAGACATCTACTTTGTTTGTCACTGACTTTACCCACTCCGTGACAGGTGTTACGAGGTGCGTTAGCCGGGAGGGCGGTGAGACTGCGTCGCGAGGACCGTAGTCAGGATACTTGGGTTTTTATCTCGTTTTCCTTATACTTCAAATAGTTAACTAGCTTGTGGATCTTATTAGTCGTGGACATGTATTAGATAGCACTGTGGATGAGATGTACCTATGCGTTTTAGTTACTTTCAGTGATGTTTTCTTATGCGGCACGCTTTCAGGAAAAGCTAAATGATTTCGAAAATGTTTTCTCAAAACGAAGTGCCGTGTGGGCACGGGTTTTGCAACCGCTGGTTTTATCCTTTCCAAACGGTGACGCCGTTTTTATAACATTAGTTAAATTACTGTACTCTGTTTGACGATGTATGTCTATTGTATGGTTGATGGTTGATGTATGATGTTGTAAATGAGACGCCGTGCATATGCAAAGGAGACTCTGTCCGTGGGCAGAGAGAATTTGTGTATGTGGCGGTCTGGCACGCACCGGGGATGAGGTTTAAGTTACCTTGTTAAGAAAAAAAAATAATACACGCAATTTTCCGCTTGAAAGACTCAAAAACCCCGGGGGCGTGACAGATTAAATGGTATCAGAGAAAAACAACCATAACCATAGTAGACGTGATCCACATCCACAGTGTAGGGTGCCACAAGCAAATTGGACATGAGATAACCAAGGTATAGGTGCGTAGTACGTGAGAGTACGGGGAAAAGGGAACGTAATATAGGTGTAATCGTAAGATAGGGTGCTAGGGTTATAACCTTAGGGTTAACATGGTTTCTTTGTCTATAGCGGGCGATGGCCCGGACTAGATCGTCCACCGAGAATGCGGACGCGGACAGAGTGACCCCGGCCACCGCAGAGAACCAGCTCCTCCGGCGACAACTGCGGGAAATGGCCGGGGAGTTAGCGACGCTGGCGAAGCAGGTTCGTCAACTGGCGCAGCGATAGGCAACCGCGCCAGCCGAGCGCGATCCGGCCCCTCCGCCCGAAACCACCGCACCCACTACGGAACCGCAAAGGACGGGTGGTACGACGACGGAACAGCCCCCAGCCCCAAGGGATGTACCTACTCTGACGACCTCGGGGCCCGTGTTGGGTGCGACAGCGGGGGAGGTAGGAACGACCCCTACTCTTGGGCGGTCCGCCGCTGCAGGGGGGATCACGGAGCAACGAGCGACGCGAGAAAGGGTCAGGACGAATTTGACTAAGTTCAAGAAGCATGACCCTCCCACTTTCGAGGGAGAGACGACCGATCCATGGGTCGTCGAGAAATGGGTGGATACCATGGAAAAACTCTTCGAGGACCTACTGATGGAGGAGCACGAGCGGGTTCCACTAGCCGTCCACTTTCTCGAAGGGAATGCACGCATCTGGTGGAAGACGGTACGCCCGGATCCGTCTACCAACGACCCGCTACCGACATGGTCGGCCTTTAGAGAGGAACTTTTTGGCGCATTCTTCTCCGATAGCGTCAAGCGGCAATTGGAAGACGACCTGAAGAACATTAGACAAGGGAACCGCTCGGTCATGGAATATCAAAGGGAGTTTGTAAGATTGGTTAACTGCGTCCCGTTTGTTATACGGGATGAACCCCACAAGGCCCGTCTTTTTGTGGACGGGTTACGGAGCGACATCTTCGAGATGGTTCAGGCAGCGGACCTGCGCATGTTCAGGGAGGTGGTGGACAGGGCCACCATTGTGGAGCGGGGATTCGCTATCACCCGAGCTCGACGTGAGGGATCAGAAAATAACCGGGAGAGGAAGTGGACACAGAATTACCCGGGAGGGGGCCCGTCTGGTGGGAGCCGACCCCCAAAGTACCCCAAGACGCAACAAGGAAGCAAGAGTGCGCCTACCGGAAAGCCGCGACCAGCGAACAAGCCATGTGTTATTTGCGGAGCATCGCATCCAGTGACGGAATGCCCTAAGAGACAGGATCACTGTTACCGCTGCGGAAAACTGGGGCATTTCCGATTTAACTGTCGCCTGAACACTGGAGTGGCATCTTCCGCAGCTTCCACCCCAACGGCGCAGCCACCAGGACGGGGTAGAGCATCAACGGGAATGCCCCCACACCCTCCGGCGCCAAGAGCAGAAGGAGAATCGCGACCACAACCAGGTGGGAGGCTCTACTCCATGGGCCAGCATGGAGCGACACTGCCAGAGGAGGTGGTCGCAGGTATTACCTCCGTTTCTAATTTTCGAGCTCGAACCCTGTTTGACACCGGGGCGACTCGCTCCTTTATTTCCCGCACTTTTGCACAAACACACCTGCTAGAAAGTAGTCCCCTTGATGTCTTACTGACCGTCCAGACCCCTGGGGGGCCAATCGCGGCAACTGGCCTAGTACCCTCGTGTTCAATAAGACTGGGAAGGTTGTCGTGTAGAGTACCGGGTCTGCGGATGGCGCGTCGACCACATAGATGGCTTGGAGCAGAGAGTTGCCTTGGGCATGTTGCATTTGAGTTTACAGATGATGCCGGGTTGATTCGGATCAACGCAGAAGCTCCAGCTCGATTCGGGGTTTTTTCGGGCTTTGTATGCCGATTGAGGATGAGATTTGGAAATTACCGACTTCACAGTGGAGTGCCGGAAATTCAGGAACACTTGGAACAGGTGTACTTTCAAATTACAGCGAGGTTCGGGAGGTTCCGGACTGACGCGGAGGATCCGGAGGCAAAAAGTGAGTCGAAACTGGCAATTTTGGAGCCGGTATTTGATTTGAGCACCCCGACTCAACGGATGAGCTTTTTGAGGAGATAAAGCTGTGGACACGTGTACTTTCGATTTACAGCGGAGTTCGGGAGGTTCCGGACTGACGCGGAGGATCCGGAGGCAAAAAGTGAGTCGGAACTGGCAATTTTGGAGCCGGTATTTGATTTGAGCACCCCGACTCAACGGATGAGCTTTTTGAGGAGAAAAAGCTGTGGACACGTGTACTTTCGATTTACAGCGGAGTTCGGGAGGTTCCGGACTGACGCGGAGGATCAGGAGGCAAAAAGTGAGTAGGAACTGGCAATTTTGGAGCCGGTATTTGATTTGAGCACCCCGACTCAACGGATGAGCTTTTTGAAGAGAAAAAGCCGTGAGCACGTGTACTTTCGATTTACAGCGGAGTTCGGGAGGTTCCGGGCAGCGGCGGAGGGCCCGAGGGCAAAAAGTGAGTTGGAGTTGGACTTTTGGATTAAGGGTATTAATTAATTAATTTGGTTGCTTTATAAAAGGGAGGCCTCTGTTGCTTGGGGGTAAAGCAGAGAAAGAAAGGAAAGAAAGAAAGAAAGAAGAAAAGAGAGGAAAAAGAAGAAAAGAGAGGAAAAGGAAGAAGAAGAGGAAAAAGAAAGAGGGTTTTGAGTTGAGCTTGGGCGAGGACCTCCTGTTGGTGGAGCCGGGCGGAGCGCCACGTCGACCTCGGCAAGGTAGGTGATTCTCTTGTGTAGGGATTTTAGTTTGTTTTTAGAAGCAAATTGGATTTTTGGGATTTTTGTTGCTTGGAGGATTTATGAGTTTTGTTTGGGGATTTTATTAATTATTTTTTTAAACTTATCCGTCGCCGGCGGCCGCGTGCGCGCGGATCGGCGCACGCGCGGCGCCAGGGTGCTGTTGTTGGCAGCACCCTGCGGCAGAGCACCGCTGGGGGAGGCGCCGCGCGCAGCAAAGAGCTGTGCGCGGCGCTGCCAGGCCGCGCACAGGTGCGCGTGGCATGGCCGCGCGCAGGCGCGCGCTCGGCGCTGCCAGGCCGCGCGCGGCATGGCCGCGCGCGGTAGGGCCGCGCGGGCCGCGCGGCCGCGCGCAGCGCAGCGGGCTGCGCGCGCAGCGCCGCTGGGCGCTGCGCGGCGCGCTCTGTCACCGCGTAGCAGGTCGCTGCGCGGCGCGACTTGGTTTGGCGCCGCGCGGCGGGCCTCCCTCGTCGCACGGTAGGGTTTTTCGACGCTCGGCGTGCTCCCGGACAGCGGGCTGCACCTCGGTTTGCGTGCCGGCGCTGTTTTTCGCCGTCGGGCGTCGTCTTCGCCGTCGGCGCTGTTTTCGCAGGATTTTTCGGGAGCGGTTTCGCTAGCAGTTTTCGCAGGGTTTTCACGAGCGGTTTCGCTAGCAGTTTTCGCAGGGTTTTTCGCGAGCAGTTTTCGCGAGCAGTTTCGCAGAATTTCGCGAGCTGTTTTCGCAAGCAGTTTTTCGCCGACGGAGCAGTTTTTCGCCGCCGCGTGCTGTTTTTCGCCGTCGGGCACAGTTTTTCGCCGACGGAGCAGTTTTTCGCCGCCGCGTGCTGTTTTTCGCCGTCGGGCGCAGTTTTTCGCCGACGGAGCAGTTTTTCGCCGCCGCGCGCTGTTTTTCGCCGTCGGGCGTAGTTTTTCGCCGACGGAGCTGTTTTTCGCCGTCGGGCGCAGTTTTTCGCCGACGGAGCAGTTTTTCGCCGCCGCGTGCTGTTTTTCGCCGTCGGGCGCAGTTTTTCGCCGACGGAGCAGGTTTTCGCCGCCGCGCGCTATTTTACGCCGTCGGGCGCAGTTTTTCGCCGACGGAGCTGTTTTTCGCTGTCGGGCATAGTTTTTCGCCGACGGAGCAGTTTTTCGCCGCCGCGCGCTGTTTTTCGCCGACGGAGGCTGTTTTTCGCCGCCGGATGCTCGATTTTCGACCGTTTGACTGATTTTGTGATTTCTTCTTTCCTGGCGGTTGTAGTGCTGTTTTTAGCTTCCGTCGAGGCTGGGTGCGAGTTTCTCCGCCGCGTTGAGCCGCGGGTTTGTTTCGGGACATCCGCTGAGAGCGCGGTCTTGTGGTTGGACATAGCGTGCCCCGATTTGCGTTCGGACCTCGTGGAGGCAAGGTAATCCCGCTGATCCCAATTGCAAGTGTCGACGAGCAATTGGTGGCATTCTGAGGTGGGTTGGTTTTTCTCTCCAAGTCTACGGACTTCCTTCTAATTCTATTGTGATAGGATCGCATGCTAGTTTAAGTGTTTTCTTGGAACTTAACTAGCACCCCCGTCATATGTGCATGTGTTTGACCAGACCAATAGAGAACCTTAATCTGGGCTAGGTTCTTTTATGTTTTAGACATCCCACGCAGTGCATATCCTTCTGGACATAGAGTTCCTCGCCCGGGTAGTGGGCTAGGTGGTCAGAGTGTTGTGGGACGGGTGTTGCACTCGGGCCGGGGGGCCGAGTGGGGTCTGGTGGCTGGGTTAGGCCAGTGTTAGTGTGTGGGGAACCGTTTCAGATAAACGGTGGTCCCGGGGTTTTACTTTCCGCTGTTCTTCTCGTCACCACCATGTGGTGATCGTGGTGCACTTGTGTTAGCAGGACCTTGAACCCAGAACCTTTTTGGACGAATACATGATTTTGGTCAGACAATGTTTCTTCCAAGCCTCGCAAAGTCGCCTGAGTCTGTTCTTGTTTGATAGGACGAGGGCATTAGCTCTTCGAGGTTTGGGCATAAAACTTGTTTTCAAAGGGGTTTTCCTAAAAAGACTAAAAATCATTAAAAAGATGGATTTCTCTCAGATCGAATGGTTTTCTGACATAAATGACATGGTTTCTTATAAACTTATCCACCCGAGCGGATTCGAGTGATCTGGGTTCTAAGGGCTGTTTTCTTTCTTGGGGACGTAGGTGTTAGTCTCCCGGGGTTTCGGACCCTTCGCAGATCTGGCTGTGGAGCATCTCCGGCCATGAGTGTGTGTGTTTAGTTCAGTGGGGTGTTGTTGTGGGAGCCGTTGGGAGAGACGGTGGTCCCAGCTGTGTAGTACCTTCGTTGAGTGGGTCAGTGTTGTGAGATTGAGTCGTGGAGGGTTCTCCGACTGAGTTGTGCTTCGAGCATCGAGATATCGATCTGTTTGATCGTGGACTATAGCCTGCAGGAGCCACTTTTGAGACAGTGATTCAGTTGTGATACTTGAGTTCGGTGGGGTCGCTCCCCTCGAGCTACGCCCCGGGTGCGTTGATGATTCTGAGCCTGATGAGGCTGCGATGATGATACCGAGCCTGACGAGGCTGCGATGATGCGCCTAGTTCATATACTAGAGGTCGCTTGATACCCCTGGCCGAGCTACCATGGGGTCACCTTGTGAGAGATTGAGATAGTCCGATTGGACACCCTGGTTGATACACTAGGGGAGGGCGCAGGCTTGACTCGACTGGTCCCTATGTGGCAGTCGCTGAGATTTGGGTTACACTGAGAGAGTGATTGCATAGCATGTGTCATAGTAGAGTTTCTTGGGCATAGTACTCGTGACATATTGTCAGCAGTGAGTGGCTGCATACCATCATCCATATTCTCTTCTTATTGAGCATAGTAGATAGAGGCATGATAGCTGTAGATTCTTTTCCAGCTTATTTACATTATCACAGTCTTTTCTGTTATCTTATGCCTCTAGTATTCTTAGTGGGCAGACCGTGGTTCTTGGAGACGGTACCCACTGAGAACTACTGTAGGATGTAGTTCTCACACCCTCTGTCGGTGACAGGTTGCTGAGGCTTTCTTCCGTTCCTGCCGAGCTTGACGGGACGGACCGAGGACAGGGAGTCGCGTGATAGTTCCCTACCAGCATTGTTACTTTAGAGTGAGGTAGATGTACCATCCCAGACTGTGGGAGTTGCTTATATTTGGTTATTTTCCCGTCTAGCTATCTCCCATTTGGATTTGTAGATGTTGTTATAGGTGGACTTCTATTTGTATCATCTTGTTTTGGGAGATAGGCTATGTGTTGTTGCAGCTTTGTAGTAGTGAAATTTTATATTACAGCTTTCTTATCCGCTCTGATATCTGTGTAGCTGTAGTTCTGTCTTTGCAGGATAGACGCTTCGTCTGTACGGCAGTTTTCGTACAGATGGCGGATCTGTTAGCGAGCCCGGGTCGCAGTTTCGACCCCGGGGCGTCACAGATTAGAGTGGTATCAGAGACTAGGATGTAGGTCATTGAGGACTTAGAAACCCTAGGCTTGTGGTTGGACATTAGGATGAGTACGTGAGAGTCGTGACCTTAGCGAGAGTCCTGATTGAGTTATTACCTCTCCCAAGGGTTGGGACGAGTGATTTTACTTGTTATTCTCTCAAAGGTGATTATGTTGGCTGCAGACAACATAATACCTCAGGAAGGATAACAGGTCTTAGACTTTCGCTCGATTGGGTTGGATGGTTGTTGTGTCCTGATGTTCGCATTTGTTTCAGCTACCTGCTATGCCGTCGAGACGTCGTGCAGCGACAAGAGGGCGTCCGACCTCAGCTGAGGAGCCCGAGCGGCGGGAGGCCGAGCAGGCCGGGCAGAGCGAGGTACAGGAGCTGCGGGCTCAGGTGGCCCAGATGGCTGAGGCGTTGCGGCGCCAGGAGGTGGCGGCCAGGCGCCAGGAGGAAAATATGGAGCGCATGGTGCGCATGCTGGTGCAAAGGGCACCTCCTGTGGCACCACCTTCAGTACTTCCGGTTACGACATCCTCGACCTCATCGCAGATTCCTCCGTTGACAGAGACAGAGCAGAGGGAGCTCATGGATCGACTATCCTTTATTAGCAAGTTTCATCCCCCGCGGTTCTCAGGTCAGAGTTCGGAGCCGTGGGAGGTTGAGAACTGGATTGCGGCCATGGATAAATTGTTTGAGAACCTCTTCATCAAGGAAGAACATCAGGTACATTTGGGGGCGCACTTTTTGGAGAAGGACGCCGAGACTTGGTGGCCTCGAGTTCGTCCAGTGGGACCACCGGGAGTACAGTTATTGTCGTGGGCGGAGTTTCGTGCTTTGCTACTCAGGGCCTATTTTCCTGACAGTGCAAAGCAGAAACTAGAAGGGGATCTGCGACGACTTCAGCAGGGGAGTCAGCCTCTTCATGAGTATGTTAATGAGTTTCAGCGGTTATTGAGCTGTGTGCCTCATGTTGCCCGGGATGAGGCCCAGAGGGTTGAGCTTTTTGAGAGAGGGTTGCATCCGGATATTTATCCCCTTGTGCATTCGCGTAGAGCGCCGTCTCTGGATGCGGCAATTGAGCATGCTCGGTGGGTTGACCGAGGATTTGTGGTTATGTCAGAGAAGGAGCGAGCGCCAGGGACCAGCTCCGGGGAGAGGCATCCAGTGCCGCCTGATTTTGGACAGTCTAGTAGATCGGGACCCCCGGGGCCGCCACCATCCCAGCCCGAGGATCGTGGATTTCAGAGGAGACGGAGATCAGGAGGTCCCCCTCAGCCGAGGCACCAGCAGCAGTTTCAGGTGGAGTGTGTCATTTGTGGTGGACCGCATGCAGTGCAGCAGTGTGACCATAGGCTGGGGCGATGCTTTTCGTGTGCACAGACGGGACATTTTCAGGCAGCATGCCCTCAGGTAGTACTTACGGTAATGCCGCTTGCGACGGCACCCCCGCTACCTCTTCCAGAGGAAGGAGCTCCTCCGACTTACCGCCAGCCAGATGAGGCCACGACGTCGAGGCAGTCAGGACGACGACCACCCACATCGAGAGGATGAGTTTGGGTTGCCCGATTGGTGGGCGCCAGGTTAGCGGATCGCATGGTACTTGGTATGACTTCCTTTCCTAGTGGTTGAGATCAGAGTTTTGCACCCCTACATGGTTGAGTTGTTGGATTGTGGTTTTGGGTTGCGGCCACAGCAGGGACAGCTTCAACATCTCTCTCTCCTTGTTTTCTCGTCTTGATGCCGAAACTGGCAAACGGGGCGAAAATTTCAAAGGGCTACTCCAGAAATGGAGACGATGCTGGAACCTGTTCTTGTTTGATTGGGGTGAAGGCGTCGAACTGTTGGAATTTTCGGACTTGTCGCAATTTTGGCTGCTTTCCAATTTGAGAGTGAGGTTGATGATGTTCCTGATGTAGGGCCTTCTTTGTGGTAGGAGGTGTGTTTTGGTTTCGAGGACGAAAACTTTTGAAGGAGGGGAGAGTGTAGAGTACCGGGTCTGCGGATGGCGCTTCGACCACATAGATGGCTTGGAGCAGAGAGATGCCTTGGGCATGTTGCATTTGAGTTTACAGATGATGCCGGGTTGATTCGGATCAACGCAGAAGCTCCAGCTCGATTCGGGGTTTTTACGGGCTTTGTATGCCGATTCAGGATGAGATTTGGAAATTACCGACTTCACAGTGGAGTGCCGGAAATTCAGGAACACTTGGAACAGGTGTACTTTCAGATTACAGCGAGGTTCGGGAGGTTCCGGACTAACGCGGAGGATCCGGAGGCAAAAAGTGAGTCGAAACTAGCAATTTTGGAGCCGGTATTTGATTTGAGCACCCCGACTCAACGGATGAGCTTTTTGAGGAGAAAAAGCTGTGGACACGTGTACTTTCGATTTACAGCAGAGTTCGGGAGGTTCCGGACTGACGCGGAGGATCCGGAGGCAAAAAGTGAGTCGGAACTGGCAATTTTGGAGCCGGTATTTGATTTGAGCACCCCGACTCAACGGATGAGCTTTTTGAGGAGAAAAAGCTGTGGACACGTGTACTTTCGATTTACAGCGGAGTTCGGGAGGTTCCGGACTGACGCGGAGGATCCGGAGGCAAAAAGTGAGTCGGAACTGGCAATTTTGGAGCCGGTATTTAATTTGAGCACCCCGACTCAACGGATGAGCTTTTTGAATAGAAAAAGCCGTGAGCACGTGTACTTTCGATTTACAGCGGAGTTCGGGAGGTTCCGGGCAGCGGCGGAGGGCCCGAGGGCAAAAAGTGAGTTGGAGTTGGACTTTTGGATTAAGGGTATTAATTAATTAATTTGGTTGCTTTATAAAAGGGAGGCCTCTGTTGCTTGGGGGTAAAGCAGAGAAAGAAAGGAAAGAAAGAAAGAAAGAAGAAAAGAGAGGAAAAAGAAGAAAAGAGAGGAAAAGGAAGAAGAAGAGGAAAAAGAAAGAGGGTTTTGAGTTGAGCTTGGGCGAGGACCTCCTGTTGGTGGAGCCGGGCGGAGCGCCACGTCGACCTTGGCAAGGTAGGTGATTCTCTTGTTTAGGGATTTTAGTTTGTTTTTAGAAGCAAATTGGATTTTTGGGATTTTTGTTGCTTGGAGGATTTATGAGTTTTGTTTGGGGATTTTATTAATTATTTTTTAAAACTTATCCTTCGCCGGCGGCCGCGCGCGCGCGGATCGGCGCACGCGCGGCGCCAGGGTGCTGCAGTTGGCAGCACCCAGCGGCAGAGCACCGCTGGGCGAGGCACCGCGCGCAGCAAAGAGCTGTGCGCGGCGCTGCTAGGCCGCGCGCAGGTGCGCGCGCGCGCGCTGCCAGGCCGCGCGCAGGCGCGGGCGGCATGGCCGCGCGCGGCAGGGCTGCGCGGGCCTGCGCGGGCGCGCGGCCGCGCGCGCAGCGCCGCTGGGCGCTGCGCGGCGCGCTCTGTCACCGCGCAGCAGGTCACTGCGCGGCGCGACTTGGTTTGGCGCCGCGCGGCGGGCCTCCCTCGTCGCACGGCAGGGTTTTTCGACGCTCGGCGTGCTCCCGGACAGCGGGCTGCACCTCGGTTTGCGTGCCGGCGCTGTTTTTCGCCGTCGGGCATCGTCTTCGCCGTCGGCGCTGTTTTCGCAGGATTTTTCGCGAGCGGTTTCGCTAGCAGTTTTCGCAGGGTTTTCGCGAGCGGTTTCGCTAGCAGTTTTCGCAGGGTTTTTCGCGAGCGGTTTTCGCGAGCAGTATCGCAGAATTTCGCGAGCTGTTTTCGCAAGCTGTTTTTCGCCGACGGAGCAGTTTTTCGCCGCCGCGTGCTGTTTTTCGCCGTCGGGCACAGTTTTTCGCCGACGGAGCAGTTTTTCGCCGCCGCATGCTGTTTTTTGCCGTCGGGCGCAGTTTTTCGCCGACGGAGCAGTTTTTCGCCGCCGCGCGCTGTTTTTCGCCGTCGGGCGCAGTTTTTCGCCGACGGAGCTGTTTTTCGCCGTCGGGCGCAGTTTTTCGCCGACGGAGCAGTTTTTCGCCGCCACGTGCTGTTTTTCGCCGTCGGGCGCAGTTTTTCGCCGGCGGAGCAGTTTTTCGCCGCCGCGCGCTGTTTTTCGCCGTCGGGCGCAGTTTTTCGCCGACGGAGCTGTTTTTCGCCGTCGGGCACAGTTTTTCGCCGATGGAGCAGTTTTTCGCCGCCGCGCGCTGTTTTTCGCCGACGGAGGCTATTTTTCACCGCCGGATGCTAGGTTTTCGACCGTTTGACTGATTTTGTGATTTCTTCTTTCCTGGCGGTTGCAGTGCTGGGTGCGAGTTTCTCCGCCGCGTTGAGCCGCGGGTTTGTTTCGGGACATCCGCTGAGAGCGCGGTCTTTTGGTTGGACACAGCGTGCCCCGATTTGCGTGCGGACCTCGTGGAGGCAAGGTAATCCCGCTGAGCCCAATTGCAAGTGTCGACGAGCAATTGGTGGCATTCTGAGGTGGGTTGGTTTTTCTCTCCAAGTCTACGGACTTCCTTCTAATTCTATTGTGATAGGATCGCATGCTAGTTTAAGTGTTTTCTTGGAATTTAACTAGCACGCCCGTCATATGTGCATGTGTTTGACCAGACCAATAGAGAACCTTAATCTGGGCTAGGTTCTTTTATGTTTTAGACATCCCACGCCGTGCATATCCTTCTGGACATAGAGTTCCTCGCCCGGGTAGTGGGCTAGGTGGTCAGAGTGTTGTGGGACGGGTGTTGCACTCGGGCCGGGGGGCCGAGTGCGGTCTGGTGGCTGGGTTAGGCCAGTGTTAGTGTGTGCGGAACCGTTTCAGATAAACGGTGGTCCCGGGGTTTTACTTTCCGCTGTTCTTCTCGTCACCACCATGTGGTGATCGTGGTGCACTTGTGTTAGCAGGACCTTGAACCCAGAATCTTTTTGGACGAATACATGATTTTGGTCAGACAATGTTTCTTCCAAGCCTCGCAAAGTCGCCTGAGTCTGTTCTTGTTTGATAGGACGAGGGCATTAGCTCTTCGAGGTTTGGGCATAAAACTTGTTTTCAAATGGGTTTTTCTAAAAAGACTAAAAATCATTAAAAAGATGGATTTCTCTCAGATTGAATGGTTTTCTGAAATAAATGACATGGTTTCTTATAAACTTATCCACCCGAGCGGATTCGAGTGATCTGGGTTCTAAGGGCTGTTTTCTTTCTTGGGGACGTAGGTGTTAGTCTCCCGGGGTTTCGGACCCTTCGCAGATCTGGCTGTGGAGCATCTCCGGCCGTGAGTGTGTCTGTTGAGTTCAGTGGGGTGTTGTTGTGGGAGCCGTTGGGAGAGACGGTGGTCCCAGCTGTGTAGTACCTTCGTTGAGTGGGTCAGTGTTGTGAGATTGAGTCGTGGAGGGTTCTCCGACTGAGTTGTGCTTCGAGCATCGAGATATCGATCTGTTTGATCGTGGACTATAGCCTGCAGGAGCCACTTGTGAGACAGTGATTCAGTTGTGATACTTGAGTTCGGTGGGGTCGCTCCCCTCGAGCTACGCCCCGGGTGCGTTGATGATTCCGAGCCTGATGAGGCTGCGATGATGATACCGAGCCTGACGAGGCTGCGATGATGCGCCTAGTTCATATACTAGAGGTCGCTTGATACCCCTGGCCGAGCTACCATGGGGTCACCTTGTGAGAGATTGAGTGTAGAACACCGGGATTTGGATGACGCACCGACCTTGCAGGATGGTGTGGTGCGGAGGAGTTTGCCTTGGATGTGTCCCATTTGTGTTTACAGAGGAGTTCGGGTTGATTTGGATCCCCGCGGAAGCCTCTGCTTGTTTCGGGCCTTGTACGCGTTAGGTGACTGGTACGGGAAGCGCCGACACCGCTTTGGGTTGCAGAAAATTGGGAAACACTTGGAGCAGGTGTATTTTCTATTTACAGCGAGGTTCGAGAGGTTCCGGACTGACGCGGAAGACCCGGAGGCAAAAAGTGAGTCGGAACTGGCAATTTTAGAGCCGGTATTTGATTTGAGTACCCCGAATCAACGGATGAGCTTTTTGAAGAGAAAAAGCTGTGAGCGCGTGTACTTTGGAATTACAGCGGAGCTCGGGAGGTTCCGGGCAGCGGCGGAGGGCCCGAAGACAAAAAGTGAGTTGGAGTTGGGCTTTTTGGATTATTTTATTGATTTAATTAATTAGCTTTGCTAATTAAGGGTCTTCTCTGCTTGATGGCTGTGAGTGTGGGTTGAGGGTGGTGTGATGAGGTAAGTGGAATTGTTACTTCTAAGTTAATCCCTTCTAAGCTTAATTAAAATTAGTTAAGCAAAAGGTTAATTAATTAGTTGTGGCTCTTTTTAAGGAGGACCCATCCACTTGCCTCGTCACCTCCAAGCCACCCACCTCCCTCTGTAGCAGAGAAGAAAGGAAAAAAGAAAAGAAAAGTTAAGGAAAGGAAAAGGGAAGAAGGAAGAAGAAGGAGGAAAATGGAGAGGGTTCTTGAGCTTTTCTTCCCCGAGCGAGGGCGTGAAGCCGAGCGAGGTCGGCGAGCCTCGTGGAGGTCGGTTTTATTTTATGGTTTTATTTTTGATTGTGGTTTTTGCTTCTCTCCTCTCCTCTCTTTTATTTTCTTTCCTTCTTTGCTGCTTGGGAGTGTTGTGTGCGGGTTGGTGGAGCTAGGCGAGCCACGCGCGCGCAGTGGTTGGCGGCGCGAGGCTGTGGGGCCATCGCTGCGCGGCTGCGTTGGAGCGACGCGCGCAGCTTGCGCCCTGCTGCCAAAATCTGAGCAGCAGGGCGCCGGTCCACCCTGGCTGTGCAGCAGGCCGCGCGGCATGCGGCCTGCTGCCGTGGTGCACTGCAGGCCGCGCGCTGGGCGCGCGGCACTGCAGGCGGGCCGCGCGGGTGCCCTCGGGGCCGCGCGGCACTGCAGGCCGCGCGCTGGGCGCGCGGCACTGCAGGCGGGCCGCGCGGGTGCCCTCGGGGCCGCGCGGCACTGCAGGCCGCGCGCTGGGCGCGCGGCACTGCAGGCGGGCCGCGCGGGTGCCCTAGGGGCCGCGCGGCACTGCAGGCCCCGCGCGGGCGGCCCCTTGGGCCCCGCGCGGTGTGCAGGCCGCGCGCTGGGCGCGCGGCACTGCAGGCGGGCCGCGCGGGTGCCCTAGGGGCCGCGCGGCACTGCAGGCCGCGCGCTGGGCGCGCGGCACTGCAGGCCCCGCGCGGGCGGGCCCTTGGGCCCCGCGCAGTGTGCAGGCCGCGCGCTGGGCGCGCGTCGCTGCAGGCCCCGCGCGGGCGGCCCGTTGGGCCCCGCGCGGTGTGCAGGCCGCGCGCTGGGCGCGCGGCACTGCAGGCCCCGCGCGGGCGGCCCCTTGGGCCCCGCGCGGTGTGCAGGCCGCGCGCTGGGCGCGCGGCGCTGCAGGCCCCGCGCGGGAGGCCCGTTGGGCCCCGCGCGGTGTGCAGGCCGCGCGCTGGCCGCGCGGCACTGCAGGCCCCGCGCGGGCGGCCCCTTGGGCCCCGCGCGGTGTGCAGGCCGCGCGCTGGGCGCGCGGCGCTGCAGGCCCCGCGCTGGGCGCGCGGCGCTGCAGGCCCCGCGCGGGCGGCCCGTTGGGCCCCGCGCGGTGTGCAGGCCGCGCGCTGGCCGCGCGGCACTGCAGGCCCCGCGCGGGCTGCCCCTTGGGCCCCGCGCGGTGTGCAGGCCGCGCGCTGGCCGCGCGGCACTGCAGGCCCCGCGCGGGCGGCCCCTTGGGCCCCGCGCGGTGTGCAGGCCGCGCGCTGGGCGCGCGGCGCTGCAGGCCCCGCGCGGGCGGCCCGTTGGGCCACGCGCGGTGTGCAGGCCGCGCGCTGGGCGCGCGGCGCTGCAGGCCCCGCGCGGGCGGCCCGTTGGGCCCCGCGCGGTGTGCAGGCCGCTCGCTGGGCGCGCGGCACTGCAGGCCCCGCGCGGTGTGCAGGCCGCGCGCTGGGCGCGCGGCGCTGCAGGCCCCGCGCGGGCGGCCCCTTGGGCCCCGCGTGGTGTGCAGGCCGCGCGCTGGGCGCGCGGCGCTGCAGGCCCCGCGCGGGAGGCCCCTTGGTCCCCGCGCGGTGTGCAGGCCCCGCGCTGGCCGCGCGCTGGGCGCGCGGCGCTGCGGGCCCCGCGCGGGCGGCCTCCTGGGCCCCGCGCGGTGTGCAGGCCGCGCGCTGGGCGCGCGGCACTGCAGACCCTCGCGCGGGCGGCCTTGTGCCGCGCGGACTTGCTGGGCGCCGCGCGGGCGACCTTGTGCCGCGCGGACTTGCTGGGCGCCGCGCGAATGGCTGGGTTTTCTGGAGCCGTGCAGCTGCGCCGCCTTTGCCGCGCGGGCTGTGACTTGGCGACGCGCCGCGGCGTGTGTGCGCGATGGGTTTTCCGCGCAACGCGCGGCGTTTCTCGTCGCCGGTTTGGTTTCTTTTGCCCTTTGTGAGCGCGGTTTTAGCCGCATGTTTTCTGATCCCGGTCCCTCTTCTTGTCTCGCAGTTGTGGCATACGGTTAGCTTCTCACGTGGCCGGTGGCGCGTGTTTTGCCGCGTGGAGCTGCGGGATCGCATCGGGACCCCCGTTTGGCGCACGGTTTTCGCGGATGGATCGCAGGTGGGTTGGTTTCTCCCAATGAACTACGGATTGCCCTTTATGCTTCCGAATGCAAAGGTATCGTATCCTTACTATCAGGTAATTGCGGAACAGTCGTGTAAGTCGAGGGATGTCGTTTCCGACTTGGACACGAGTGTTAGTAGCATCGTTAGAGTATACGAGATACCACTGGCAGAGTTACCAGATGGGTATAAATCACTGGCTGAGTTACCAGATGAGTAGATACCACTGGCAGAGTTACCAGATGGGTATAAATCACTGGCTGAGTTACCAGATGAGTAGATACCACTGGCATAGTTACCAGATGGGTATAAACCCCTGGCTGAGTTACCAGATGAGCGGATACCACTGGCAGAGTTACCAGATGGGTATAAATCACTGGCTGAGTTACCAGATGAGTGGATACCACTGGCAGAGTTACCAGATGGGTATAAACCCCTGGCTGAGTTACCAGATGAGTAGTTACCACTGGCAGAGTTACCAGATGGGTATTAATCACTGGCTGAGTTACCAGATAGGTAAGTATCACTGGCCGAGTTACCAGAGATATAGTTATGCCCTGGCCGAGTTACCAGGTGGTTACTAGAAGGGATTGAGGTGGCCTTCTAGTGTCTTGTAGAGTTCTAGCAGTCCCAGTGCGGGGGCGGAAACTATGGGCGCCTAAGCCTACAGCCCGTTCTTGTTTGATAAAGGGCTGTAGGGGACGCAGACGTTCGTAGTTTCCAAGCCTCCCGTGAGAGAGACTGAGAACTTACTTCCAGCATTGCATTTAGACATGTAGCGATAGATTCATTTCCAGTTATCTATCTATCTATCTATCTATCTATCTATCTATCTGTGTTTTTGTCTCCAGCAGACTGAGTGGGTGTACCGTGGGTTTAGCTTTGGTACCCACTGAGATCTGACTGTTGCAGTAGATCTCACGCCCGCTGTGATGACAGGTGTTCCTGAGGTGACCGTTCCAGGTTTGGCTCGTTCGGAGCTTTCTGACCGAGGTAAGGGCGTAGCTGGCTAGCTCCTACCCGAGTCGGTGGTGTCGGTGTTAGTGTCACTTGTACTTTTTAGTTTCCACTTTTGTACCATTTAGTGCTTTTGTACTTATGTTGTGGGTTCTAGTGGACTGCTGTACTTGGACTTTTCACCGCTTGGTGTTTCTGCTTCCTTTCAGCTCTGATACTTGTTAGCTATAGATCTCTTTTGCAGGTTAGACGCTTCGTCTGTACGGCAGTCTCCGTACAGGCGGCGGATCTGTTGGTGAGCCCGGGTCGCAAATCGACCCCGGGGCGTGACAGATTAGGTGGTATCAGAGCCTAGGAATATAGGTCGTTGGGGACTTAGAGACCCTAGGCTTTTGGTTGGACAGTGGGAAGACTGTCGTGTGAGACGTGACCTTAGAGAGAGTCTTGGTCCTAATGTTTGTCTGTTGCAGTGGTTTTTGGATGCTTCCGAGACGCTGTGCAGCGGCGAGGGCGTGTTTGACCTGGGATGAGGGGCTCGTTTAGAGGAAAGCTAAATGGATGGAGCCGAGAGAGGCTTGAGAGATCCAGGCCCAAGCAGTCCTGGTATTTGAGGCGTTACGGCGCCAGGAAGAGAGAGCATGGAGCGTATGATGCACATGCTTGGACCGAGAGCATCTCCCGGAGTATCGTCAGTAGTACCTCCGGCCGCGACTTTGTCGATTTCTGTTCCTGATCGCACCATTGATGGTACGGAAGCAGCGAGAGGTTGCTGTTAGGTTGTGTACCGCATCCAGTTCCATCCCTTGTAGATTTCGGGACTGAGTTGGAGCCGTGAGAGGCCGAGAACTGGAACGCTGTTATGGAAGATTTGTTCGAGGATTTGTTCATCCAGGATAAGCATCAGGGCGCTTGGTTATGCACTTTTGCATTCGGACGCCAAGAGAGCTGGTGGCGTCGGATTCGTCTTGTTGGACCATCGGGAGCGCAGTTGATGTTCTGGGGTGAGTTTCTGTGACGGTTGAGCGATGTACCCCTGGACGCCCAGGATGAGGCTTAGAGGTTGGTTATGTTCGAGTGGGAGCTGCATCGAGATGCCTACCTCTTCGTGCATTTTCGGCGAGTGCCGACCTTGGATGCAGTGAGTGTGCATGCTCGATGGATTGACCGAGGATCAGTGATCCCGTCCGAGGGAGACGGTGAGCGGGGGACCCGCTTCGGAGAGAGAGCTCCGGCATCGCCGATTTTGCGATAGTCGCGTGATTCGAGGTTGCCGTGATTCCACCCTCTGGATCAGGGTCTCAGAGGAGACAGAGACCAGGAGGTTCTCGACAGTGCTCGCTTCAGCAGCAGTGCCAGGATGTGAGTTTCCCTTCTGCATGGGCCGCATTCTTCGTCAGGGTTGTGGATCGCGTCTCACCTGGTGTGGTCGTCGGAGTTGGAGCTTGCTTAATGCCAACGCCGCTTGTGCGTTTCGGTAGAGCAGGGGTACCTTCGTGTGGGCCAGTGTCAGGACTGACGGTTGTGCACTTTTGGATCAGTTTTCAGATCACGTGAAGCACGTGGATGAGTGCTGCCTGTCCTGCCAGTGCGACTAGGACCTTGGATTGATCATCAAGATGTTAGTCCTACATCAGTGCAGAGGTGTTGATACGAGGTTGGATAGGAATCGGCCGTCCCAATTTATGCTATCATGGATTGTCGAGAGAGAAGACATTGACCCTCCGTGGACCTGGTCAGGAGGAGGGTATTTTTATAGCATGTGATGAGATATATGATGCCCTGGCTGAGTTACCAGGAGGTTACCTGCCCCTGGCTGAGTTACCAGGAGGTTACTTGCCCCTGGCCGAGTTACCAGGTGGTTGATGCCCCTGGCCGAGTTACCAGGTGCTTACTAGATTGGGACTGAGATCGAGACAGTGATTGACGTGGTTTGGGAACCGCGCCAACTTCGACAGCACCTCGTGGAGTATCAACCGTGAGACAGAGAGAGCTGTGAGCGCAGTTGTGAGATTTGGCGGATCGAGAGGTCTGTGAGACCTAGTACCTCGTCGTGGGGATACGACAGTGAGGTTCCAGGCAGTTGTTACACAGTGGTGATGTCACGTTGTGGGTACACAACCGTGTGAGTTCTTGTAAGGTTCGAACTTGATTAGTCTCACCTTGTGCTTGGGCAGATGCCTTCGAGTGATTGATATCTTTATGGAACCTTACAGCCAAGGGCTGTGCCTGGATACTGATCCGGAACCAGTAGGGCAGTTTGAGCGGTTTGCGTGGTCAAGTAGATTGACTAATGCCCTACTGATTTGAGAGCTGTGTTTTTCCCTGTTTCACTGGACGGGTTGGTGGTGTTACCGTCGTGGGTTTTTGCTTATCTCCGAGGCGACTTGGAGCTTGAGGGGCTCTTGAGGATGGTGCTACAACTTCTATGGAGGAAGAAGTTGGTTGCCTAGCTTTGAGAGTTGCACTTGGGCATCGAAAATTTTGTGGTTAGGCCTTGTGATTCAGCCGCATGAGTGACGGAGGACCCAACGAAGTGAGATACCGTTTGGGTTGGGCCTGGACCCATGTTAAAGTCAGAGATCAGAAGCTCTTGGACTATGCAAGGCCAGTGTAACTTGCGAGAGGCAAGCTGAGGAAGATACCAGCATTGATCCGGATATTGCCGTGATAGTGAGGTCATGGAATTATTCTTGAATCCTCAAACCTTAAGTGCTTGGACACTCAGGAAGTCGGGTCGAGGTAACGCCGGTGGATAGATTTTGCAAGGATGTATGATTGCTTTATCCCAGCGAGGACATTTTGTTCAGTATGCCCTGTTTAGGCGAGCTGTGTAACCCTGGGAATTGAGTGCCAGAATCGAGAGAAGGTTCTCGAGGTTGAAAGTTTTCCCCTGTCAAGGGAGGTGATTTATGTTTTGTGGAACAGGAGTTTTGGTGGCCATGAAGCATCAGTGGGGTTTTGCCTTAAGGAGGCTTAAACTTCGGTTTTATGAGATCTCGAATCGAGGGAAACTACCAGCCTGAGAGTTATTTATAGAAATGAGTTTTGCGAAGTGAGGATCCTCGAGCAGTGATCAGGCTGGATGAGGCCTATTTGAACCCCGCAAGTTTTGTTTTGCTTTCCCTTTCTTGGTGGTGGACGAGGACTGCGTTATCCTCATCGACCGATGCGATTCTTGTTGGTGAAACCAAAGAATTTTGCAGTCGAATCTTACCTTTGGGGAAGGTTCAGTGTTGTCAGCATGAGGAATGTGAGTGACCACTTGGGAGCCGTGGGCAATCTGAGGATCTTCTATCCCTTTTGTTTTTGATTTACCCTCCTAAGTATGGATTTAGTTGGATTTCGAGGACGAAACCCTTTTAAGGGGGGGAGAGTGTAGAACACCGGGATTTGGATGACGCACCGACCTTGCAGGATGGTGTGGTGCGGAGGAGTTTGCCTTGGATGTGTCCCATTTGTGTTTACAGAGGAGTTCGGGTTGATTTGGATCCCCGCGGAAGCCTCTGCTTGTTTCGGGCCTTGTACGCGTTAGGTGACTGGTACGGGAAGCGCCGACACCGCTTTGGGTTGCAGAAAATTGGGAAACACTTGGAGCAGGTGTATTTTCTGTTTACAGCGAGGTTCGGGAGGTTCCGGACTGACGCGGAAGACTCGGAAGCAAAAAGTGAGTCGGAACTGGCAATTTTGGAGCCGGTATTTGATTTGAGTACCCCGACTCAACGGATGAGCTTTTTGAAGAGAAAAAGCTGTGAGCGCGTGTACTTTGGAATTACAGCGGAGCTCGGGAGGTTCCGGGCAGCGGCGGAGGGCCCGAAGACAAAAAGTGAGTTGGAGTTGGGCTTTTTGGATTATTTTATTGATTTAATTAATTAGCTTTGCTAATTAAGGGTCTTCTCTGCTTGATGGCTGTGAGTGTGGGTTGAGGGTGGTGTGATGAGGTAAGTGGAATTGTTACTTCTAAGTTAATCCCTTCTAAGCTTAATTAAAATTAGTTAAGCAAAAGGTTAATTAATTAGTTGTGGCTCTTTTTAAGGAGGACCCATCCACTTGCCTCGTCACCTCCAAGCCACCCACCTCCCTCTGTAGCAGAGAAGAAAGGAAAAGAGAAAAGAAAAGTTAAGGAAAGGAAAAGGGAAGAAGGAAGAAGAAGGAGGAAAATGGAGAGGGTTCTTGAGCTTTTCTTCCCCGAGCGAGGGCGTGAAGCCGAGCGAGGTCGGCGAGCCTCGTGGAGGTCGGTTTTATTTTATGGTTTTATTTTTGATTGTGGTTTTTGCTTCTCTCCTCTCCTCTCTTTTATTTTCTTTCCTTCTTTGCTGCTTGGGAGTGTTGTGTGCGGGTTGGTGGAGCTTGGCGAGCCACGCGCGCGCGGTGGTTGGCGGCGCGAGGCTGTGGGGCCATCGCTGCGCGGCTGCGTTGGAGCGACGCGCGCAGCTTGCGCCCTGCTGCCAAAATCTGAGCAGCAGGGCGCCGGTCCACCCTGGCTGTGCAGCAGGCCGCGCGGCATGCGGCCTGCTGCCGTGGTGCACTGCAGGCCGCGCGCTGGGCGCGCGGCACTGCAGGCGGGCCGCGCGGGTGCCCTCGGGGCCGCGCGGCACTGCAGGCCGCGCGCTGGGCGCGCGGCACTGCAGGCGGGCCGCGCGGGTGCCCTCGGGGCCGCGCGGCACTGCAGGCGGGCCGCGCGGCACAGCAGGCCGCGCGCTGGGCGCGCGGCACTGCAGGCCCCGCGCTGGGCGCGCGGCACTGCAGGCCCCGCGCGGGCGGCCCCTTGGGCCCCGCGCGGTGTGCAGGCCGCGCGCTGGGCGCGCGGCACTGCAGGCGGGCCGCGCGGGTGCCCTAGGGGCCGCGCGACACTGCAGGCCGCGCGCTGGGCGCGCGGCACTGCAGGCCCCGCGCGGGCGGCCCCTTGGGCCCCGCGCGGTGTGCAGGCCGCGCGCTGGGCGCGCGGCGCTGTAGGCCCCGCGCGGGCGGCCCGTTGGGCCCCGCGCGGTGTGCAGGCCGCGCGCTGGCCGCGCGGCACTGCAGGCCCCGCGCGGGCGGCCACTTGGGCCCCGCGCGGTGTGCAGGCCGCGCGCTGGGCGCGCGGCGCTGCAGGCCCCGCGCGGGCGGCCCGTTGGGCCCCGCGCGGTGTGCAGGCCGCGCGCTGGCCGCGCGGCACTGCAGGCCCCGCGCGGGCGGCCCCTTGGGCCCCGCGCGGTGTGCAGGCCGCGCGCTGGGCGCGCGGCGCTGCAGGCCCCGCGCGGGCGGCCCGTTGTGCCCCGCGCGGTGTGCAGGCCGCGCGCTGGCCGCGCGGCACTGCAGGCCCCGCGCGGGCGGCCCCTTGGGCCCCGCGCGGTGTGCAGGCCGCGCGCTGGGCGCGCGGCGCTGCAGGCCCCGCGCGGGCGGCCCGTTGAGCCCCGCGCGGTGTGCAGGCCGCGCGCTGGGCGCGCGGCGCTGCAGGCCCCGCGCGGGCGGCCCGTTGGGCCCCGCGCGGTGTGCAGGCCGCGCGCTGGGCGCGCGGCGCTGCAGGCCCCGCGCGGGCGGCCCCTTGGGCCCCGCGCGGTGTGCAGGCCGCGCGCTGGGCGCGCGGCGCTGCAGGCCCCGCGCGGGCGGCCCGTTGGGCCCCGCGCGGTGTGCAGGCCGCGCGCTGGGCGCGCGGCGCTGCAGGCCCCGCGCGGGCGGCCCGTTGGGCCCCGCGCGGTGTGCAGGCCGCGCGCTGGGCGCGCGGCGCTGCAGGCCCCGCGCGGGCGGCCCCTTGGGCCCCGCGCGGTGTGCAGGCCGCGCGCTGGGCGCGCGGCGCTGCAGGCCCCGCGCGGGAGGCCTCCTGGGCCCCGCGCGGTGTGCAGGCCGCGCGCTGGGCGCGCGGCATTGCAGACCCTCGCGCGGGCGGCCTTGTGCCGCGCGGACTTGCTGGGCGCCGCGCGGGCGGCCTTGTGCCACGCGGACTTGCTGGGCGCCGCGCGAATGGCTCGGTTTTCTGGAGCCGTGCAGCTGCGCCGCCTTTGCCGCGCGGGCTGTGACTTGGCGACGCGCCGTGGCGTGTGTGCGCGATGGGTTTTCCGCGCAACGCGCGGCGTTTCTCGTCGCCGGTTTGGTTTCTTTTGCCCTTTGTGAGCGGGGTTTTAGCCGCATGTTTTCTGATCCCGGTCCCTCTTCTTGTCTCGCAGTTGTGGCATACGGTTAGCTTCTCACGTGGCCGGTGGCGCGTGTTTTGCCGCGTGGAGCTGCGGGATCGCATCGGGACCCCCGTTTGGCGCACGGTTTTCGCGGATGGATCGCAGGTGGGTTGGTTTCTCCCAATGAACTACGGATTGCCCTTTATGCTTCCGAATGCAAAGGTATCGTATCCTTACTATCAGGTAATTGCGGAACAGTCGTGTAAGTCGAGGGATGTCGTTTCCGACTTGGACACGAGTGTTAGTAGCATCGTTAGAGTATACGAGATACCACTGGCAGAGTTACCAGATGGGTATAAATCACTGGCTGAGTTACCAGATGAGTAGATACCACTGGCAGAGTTACCAGATGGGTATAAATCACTGGCTGAGTTACCAGATGAGTAGATACCACTGGAGAGTTACCAGATGGGTATAAACCCCTGGCTGAGTTACCAGATGAGCGGATACCACTGGCAGAGTTACCAGATGGGTATAAATCACTGGCTGAGTTACCAGATGAGTGGATACCACTGGCAGAGTTACCAGATGGGTATAAACCCCTGGCTGAGTTACCAGATGAGTAGTTACCACTGGCAGAGTTACCAGATGGGTATTAATCACTGGCTGAGTTACCAGATAGGTAAGTATCACTGGCTGAGTTACCAGAGAGATAGTTATGCCCTGGCCGAGTTACCAGGTGGTTACTAGAAGGGATTGAGGTGGCCTTCTAGTGTCTTGTAGAGTTCTAGCAGTCCCAGTGCGGGGGCGGAAACTATGGGCGCCTAAGCCTACAGCCCGTTCTTGTTTGATAAAGGGCTGTAGGGGACGCAGACGTTCGTAGTTTCCAAGCCTCCCGTGAGAGAGACTGAGAACTTACTTCCAGCATTGCATTGAGACATGTAGCGATAGATTCATTTCCAGTTATCTATCTATCTATCTATCTATCTATCTATCTGTGTTTTTGTCTCCAGCAGACTGAGTGGGTGTACCGTGGGTTTAGCTTTGGTACCCACTGAGATCTGACTGTTGCAGTAGATCTCACGCCCGCTGTGATGACAGGTGTTCCTGAGGCGACCGTTCCAGGTTTGGCTCGTTCGGAGCTTTCTGACCGAGGTAAGGGCGTAGCTGGCTAGCTCCTACCCGAGTCGGTGGTGTCGGTGTTAGTGTCACTTGTACTTTTTAGTTTCCACTTTTGTACCATTTAGTGCTTTTGTACTTATGTTGTGGGTTCTAGTGGACTGCTGTACTTGGACTTTTCACCGCTTGGTGTTCTGCTTCCTTTCAGCTCTGATACTTGTTAGCTATAGATCTCTTTTGCAGGTTAGACGCTTCGTCTGTACGGCAGTCTCCGTACAGGCGGCGGATCTGTTGGTGAGCCCGGGTCGCAAATCGACCCCGGGGCGTGACATTTAGATAGTCCGATTGGACACCCTTGTTGATACACTAGGGGAGGGCGCAGGCTTGACTCGACTGGACCCTATGTGGCAGTCGCTGAGATTTGGGTTACACTGAGAGAGTGATTGCATAGCATGTGTCATAGTAGAGTTTCTTGGGCATAGTACTCGTGACATATTGTCAGCAGTGAGTGGCTGCATACCATCATCCATATTCTCTTCTTATTGAGCATAGAGATAGAGGCATGATAGCTGTAGATTCTTTTCCAGCTTATTTACATTATCACAGTCTTTTCTGTTATCTTATGCCTCTAGTATTCTTAGTGGGCAGACCGTGGTTCTTGGAGACGGTACCCACTGAGAACTACTGTAGGATGTAGTTCTCACACCCTCTGTCGGTGACAGATTGCTGAGGCTTTCTTCCGTTCCTGCCGAGCTTGACGGGACGGACCGAGGACAGGGAGTCGCGTGATAGTTCCCTACCAGCATTGTTACTTTAGAGTGAGGTAGATGTACCATCCCAGACTGTGGGAGTTGCTTATATTTGGTTATTTTCCCGTCTAGCTATCTCCCATTTGGATTTGTAGATGTTGTTATAGGTGGACTTCTATTTGTATCATCTTGTTTTGGGAGATAGGCTATGTGTTGTTGCAGCTTTGTAGTAGTGAAATTTTATATTACAGCTTTCTTATCCGCTCTGATATCTGTGTAGCTGTAGTTCTGTCTTTGCAGGTTAGACGCTTCGTCTGTACGGCAGTTTCCGTACAGATGGCGGATTTGTTAGCGAGCCCGGGTCGCAGTTTCGACCCCGGGGCGTGACATGTTGTGCCCCTGGGATCTGGTGGTCATACCGCGAAAAGAATACGACGTGGTTTTGGGCATGGACTGGCTTACCGAGTATCAGGCGGTCATCGACTGCGAGAAGCGCCAGGTGCAACTACAGAAGCCGGGATTCCCAGAAAACGTGTACTTGGCATGTAAAAGCACTTCCTTCTTGGCTATCATCTCCGCGTTGCGGGCTAGGAAGTTGATGGAGGGCGGGTGCGTGGCCTATCTTGCCTCGGTAGATTTAGCCACCCGACCCGTTCCCTCGCCTTCCGAAATTCCAGTGGTAAGTGAATTTCCGGATGTATTTCCGGCAGAGCTCCCCGGAATGGCACCGGAACGAGAGGTCGACTTCCCTATTGAACTACTCCCCGGCACCAAACCCATCACCAAGGCACCGTACAGGATGGCCTTCGCGGAGTTGAAGGAACTCAAGGCACAGTTGGAGGACCTTTTGGATAAGGGTTTCATCAGACCTAGCGCGTCACCCTGGGGCGTGCCCGTCCTGTTTGTGAGGAAGAAGGACGGAAGTCTCCGGTTGTGCATCGACTACCGGGAGATAAATAAGGTCACCGTTAAGAACAAGTACCCCCTGCCAAGCATCGACGACCTCTTCGACCAACTACAGGGGGCGACGGTGTTTTCAAAGATTGACCTGCAGTCGGGCTATCATCAGGTCCAGGTTAAGGGGGAGGACATCCCCAAGACGGCTTTCCGAACTCGCTACGGCCATTACGAATTTACGGTAATGCCGTTCGGGCTCACAAATGCCCCGGCGGTGTTCATGGACATGATGAACAGGGTATTTAAACCCTTCCTGGACTTATTCGTGGTGGTCTTCATCGATGATATCCTCATCTACTCCCGTACAGACGAGGAACATGAAGAACATCTGTGCACAGTCCTCCAGACCATACGGGAAGAGAAACTCTACGCCAAACTCAAAAAGTGTGAGTTTTGGCTCCGTGAGGTCGGCTTCTTGGGGCACGTAATCTCGGCGGCTGGAGTCGCAGTCGATCCGAAGAAGATAGATTCGGTGATGGACTGGCCCCAGCCGACGACGGTGACGGAGATTCGAAGCTTCCTGGGATTAGCCGGGTACTACCGGCGCTTCGTGGAGGGTTTCTCCAAGATAGCCACCCCCTTAAACCATTTGACTAGGAAGGGAGAAAAGTTCATCTGGACGAACAATTGTCAGAAGAGCTTCGAGGAGCTCAAGGATAGATTGACGCAAGCTCCGATTCTCGCCCTGCCAGAACCAGGGGAGGATTATGAAGTGTATTGCGATGCGTCGCGAAACGGACTGGGTGGAGTACTCATGCAACGGGGAAAGGTTATAGCCTATGCGTCAAGGCAGCTAAAGGAATACGAGCGGAACTACCCCGTGCACGATTTGGAACTCGTAGCGGTTGTGTTCGTCCTCAAGCTTTGGAGACACTACCTGTATGGGGCACACTCCAATGTGTACTCAGATCATAAAAGTCTTAAGTACCTTTTCACCCAAAAGGAGTTAAATTTGCGACAAAGACGGTGGCTCGAGCTACTGAAGGATTACGATTTAACGATCCACTATCACCCGGGAAAGGCAAACATGGTGGCCGACGCCCTGAGCCGCAAGGGGCAGGCCGAGGAGGCAGGGGTAAGTGCCATCACCCAGCAAGATAGTCTGATTACGGAATTTTCGCGATTAAGACTATAAGTAGTACCGGCGGGTACAGTCGCACAACTTCTGACACTGGTGGTCAGACCTACCTTGCTTGACAGAATTCTCGAGGGGCAGTCGACTGATGACCAACTCCAGCTGGTGCGAAGTAGAGTAACTGCCGACCAAGAAGGTGATTTCACAGTAAACTCCGACGGCACGATACGATTTCGGGGACGAATCTGCGTGCCGGATCTACCGGAACTCAAAGAGGAAATCCTGCGGGAGGCGCATACTGCTCCATATGCAGCGCACCCCGGGGGAACGAAGATGAACAAGGACGTCAAACAGACCTTCTGGTGGCCCAAAATGAAGGGAGACGTGACTCGGTTTGTGGCACACTGCCTGGTGTGCCAACGGGTGAAGGCCGAGCACCAGCGCCCGGCAGGAAAATTGCAACCCTTACCGGTGCCCGAATGGAAGTGGGACATGATTACCACGGATTTTGTGACCGGATTCCCGAGATCGTCACAGGGACACGATGCAATATGGGTGATTGTTGACCGTCTGACGAAATCGGCCCACTTTCTGCCCATACACACGACATGGACGCGGGAACGACTGACACAAACCTACATCAACGAGATAGTAAGGTTGCATGGGGTGCCGACATCCATCACGTCGGACAGGGACACGCGATTTGTATCAAACTGTTGGCAGAGCCTGCAGCGAGCAATGGGAACCAAGTTACACTTCAGTACGGCTTTTCACCCGCAGACCGATGGACAATCAGAGCGGGTGATACAAATTGTGGAGGACATGCTTCGAGCATGCATTTTGGACTTGGGCGAAGGGTGGGCACGGTGTTTGCCCCTAGTGGAATTTGCCTACAATAACAGTTACCAGGCCAGCATTCAGATGGCACCATACGAGGCCCTGTACGGGCGCCGCTGTCGGTCTCCAATATGCTGGGATGACTTGGGTGAGCATAAGTTTCTGGACCCAGATTTGGTGGAGGAGACCGAAGCAAAGGTGCGATTGATTAGACAAAGGCTGCTGACCGCCCAGAGCAGACAGAAAAGCTACGCGGACAACAGACGCCGAGACTTAGAGTTCATGGTGGGTGAGCATGCGTTACTCCGAGTTTCGCCTTCTAAGGGGAACCGACGCTTCGGCATAAAGGGAAAGTTAAGCCCGAGGTACGTAGGACCGTTCGAGATCCTAGAACGCGTAGGACCGGTGGCGTACCGATTAGCCCTGCCGCCGAACCTCGAACGAGTCCATAACGTGTTCCATGTCTCAATGCTCCGGAAGTATCTAGCTGATCCCTCTCATGCCTTGGATGCCTCCACCATCGAGTTGCGAGAGGATTTAAGCGCCGAGGAGACGCCGGTGCGGATTTTGGCGAGAGAGGACAAGAAGTTGCGCAAACGAACAATCCCCTATGTAAAGGTCCAGTGGAGCAACCACGAAGAGCGCGAGGTGACTTGGGAACTGGAATCGAAGATGAGAGAATGTTTTACCGAATTGATTAGTGGGGTTTGTTCATAAGTTTCGGGATGAAACTTTTTATAAAGTGTGAGTGGTGTAGTGATCCGGCCCTTAGGGGTATTTTTGACTCACATCTAAACTATTTAGGCCTTTAAGTGGAATAAAATTATTTAATTGTTAAAAGTTGGCCAGTGGGTGGTGCTGGTATTTTTCCGCGATAGAGCGCGGAAAATGATGGCCAACGGTACGATCAGATCTGAAATCCGATGTCGGGATCTCCCGGAACGGAATTCTTAGTGATACGGTGATTAGTCGTGCATCGGAATCCGTGCGAAATATCTTGCACCCGTTGGAGATAAGGTGGGATATCTCGTAGGGGATTATTAATTAATTAATTAAGTATCCGATGACGGAAAACATAATTTCCTTACGTACGAATTAAAAAGGAAATTAATTAAAGATATAATACGAGCTATGTAAGGGATCCCGATTATCGGAAAGAAAAGAAAAGAAAAATAAAACCCTAACCGGTGAGGAGAGAAAGAAAGCGAAAAAGGAAAAGACGGAACCCTAGCCGAAAGAAAGGGAAAGGAGAAGGAGAAGGAGCCCGATCTTCCCGGACATCGAACCGAAGGCAAGAACGCGACCGGACAACCTTCCCGTCGATCATCGGTTAGTAAAAGAATTATTATAAATAATTTGGGATTTTTCCGTCGTCCTTTTCGTTGAGTTCTTGGTTTCTCCGTCGTATCCGTCACCGTAGCCGTCGTCGTTGTCATGCTAGGGCACGGAACGGACGGCGGAGGCGCGCGGTGCCGGTAGGGCATCGCGCGGAGGGGAATCGCGGACGGCCGATCGCCGCCGCAAGCGGCGATGGGACCGCGCGGGCTCCGCGCGGGTCGTACCCGCGCGGGCGCCGCGCGGCCACCGCGCGGGCGGCACCCGCGCGGACCCGCAACCGCGCGGGCGCCGCACGACTGCCGCGCGGTTGGCACCCGCGCGGACCCGCAACCGCGCGGGCACCGCGCGGGCGCCGCACGGCTGCCGCGCGGGCGGCACCCGCGCGGACCCGCAACCGCGTGGGCACCGCGCGGGCGCCGCGCGGCTGCCGCGCGGGCGGCACCCGCACGGACCCACAACCGCGCGGGCGGCACCCGCGCGGACCCGCAACCGCGCGGGCGCCGTGCAGGGCCGCACCCGCGCGGGCACTGCGCGGCCGCCGCACGGGCAGCACCCGCGCGAGGCGCCGCGCCGCGTGGGCGCCGCCCGCGGAGACACGCCGCGCGGTTACGAACCGCGCGGGGCTCCGACGGACAGCGACGGCGGCGCGGGGTTCCGGTTTTCGTCAACCCCGACGGCGTGGGACTTTTTCGTCAAAAAGAGTAAATTGGGTCTTTTGTTTTGGGATGTTAATACACATTTTTGACTATAGTTATCCCTGCGGACTTTCTTTAGGGCCAGGTGCGTAGCGGGGGTGCGCGAAGGATTCAGGTGTTCCGATTTCTCTTCAACTAGGTGGGTACGGTTGCTATAAGTGCAACAAGTGCAGTAAGTGCATCTATCATCATTAAAATGCTCTTAATTTGTCTAACAAAGTAGATGGACAGTTTAACCTTTCGCATAATTGTATTTTATCTAACAATTGAAGCGGCTACGGTCGCGGTGCTAAATACACGCCGATCTCGGCAAATCCGTTTCGGATGCTGCACGTACACAGGCGGATTGGCCTCCGCATGGGTGTACTTTTCCGGAGAAGTGGTCTTTTTGACCCGTGTACCTCACAAAGGGGTGGGTGCCATGAGGACCTCTTCGCGCCCGCTGAAAATAGCACACCAGCACCGTGAAGAGGCTAAAAGCATAAAAAAAAAAGGTGTTTGCGCACGAGGGAAGACTTTAGTCTCTCCGACAGGTACTTTGCGGTTGGTGCCCAACTTAATTGACAAATCTGGGGTTGGTGCCCAGCTTAATTATGTACAGGGTTTTAGCGAAAGGTTCCGGTGTAATCGGTTTGCTCCTTATTCTCTTTTGATACTTAGACATCTACTTTGTTTGTCACTGACTTTACCCACTCCGTGACAGGTGTTACGAGGTGCGTTAGCCGGGAGGGCGGTGAGACTGTGTCGCGAGGACCGTAGTCAGGATACTTGGGTTTTTATCTCGTTTTCCTTATACTTCAAATAGGTAATTTGCTTGTGGATCTTATTAGTCGTGGACATGTATTAGATAGCACTGTGGATGAGATGTACCTATGCGTTTTAGTTACTTTCAGTGATGTTTTCTTATGCGGCACGCTTTCAGGAAAAGCTAAATGATTTCGAAAATGTTTTCTCAAAACGAAGTGCCGTGTGGGCACGGGTTTTGCAACCGTTGGTTTTATCCTTTCCAAACGGTGACGCCGTTTTTATAACATTAGTTAAATTACTGTACTCTGTTTGACGATGTATGTCTATTGTATGGTTGATGGTTGATGTATGATGTTGTAAATGAGACGCCGTGCATATGCAAAGGAGACTCTGTCCGTGGGCAGAGAGAATTTGTGTATGTGGCGGTCTGGCACGCACCGGGGATGAGGTTTAAGTTACCTTGTTAAGAAAAAAAAAATAATACACGCAATTTTCCACTTGAAAGACTCAAAAACCCCCGGGGGCGTGACATGCTTCATCTAAAGACTTTCTCAAAAAAAAAAAAAACTATCAAGCATCCATAACATGTGGTAGCTTCACACACTAACCAGACGACCGGGGTGGCAGCTCTTTCCAACATGTGGTGGTAGTTTTCACACTCCTTTCGGATGTAACTCTTTCCACATCTTTTACAATTCATTTATTTACCCTTGAAAAAATGCAATCTCTTATGTGAAAGAATTAAATCCTAAATTTTAGTCTATCGGTTGTCTCATGTTTATCACAATGAATTCACACAACCGAGATAGGTTAAGCACCTTAAGATCACACAAGATTACTAAAATTTGATGAATATAAATATCAAAAACTCCTATTGTCACACCCCAGGTGTAAACTAGAACCCGGGGCCGTCCACAGATCCACCGTGCACACAGAAATTCCCGTGTACACGAAGCGCTGGTAACCTGCTCAGATATAAGAGGATAATGAAATAACATAAAACAGAGCTAAACTACAACTAATACATCTCAGATAAAAGCTGGAAAGTAAAAGTACAAAAAGAAACTCTCAAATATACAAGTGTCTCTCCCAGCTCACCAAATAATACAACCTGCTGGCCGAAGCCAGGCCCAAAAGAAAGAAAAAGTACAACTATCTGAGTGTATAGGGGATACATCAAACAACTAAACTGGCGACCAGGTAGACAGCTATCTAATCCGCGATCCTCTTACCTCGATCCACCGAGGAGGGTCCCGCAACTCCAGCAGATGACTCTGCAAAACAAAGGGGAAAAAGAAAAAGGAAAACAGTGGGGGGTGAGAACTACTATGAAAACAGTAGCCTCCCCTAGTGGGGTAGACCTCAAACTCAGACATGCCCACTAGGACTACCAGAGGTGAAAATAAAACAAAGGTGGTAAGCTATAAATATAACTACTGGTGAAAAAGCTACCACTATATGCGTCTAAAATGCCAAGCTAAAAGAATAGCTAAATGTACGCATCAGAATATAAATGCCTGCCTGACTAAACCCAATCCATACACCAGTAAACACTAGTACTGCCTGCTATGCCTGCCAAATCGGGTATGCCGGCCAATGCATAACACCGATAGGGGATAGGAGTCTCAAGGACTCAAAGTCTGTATATCGCACACTCCGGAGTGGCACTCGAGGGGAGCGACCCACACGAGTAAAGTGCCTGAGTAATAAGTAATATAGTAGTATAAGTCAGCAGGACTGGATCATGACACTGATCAAAGTGGGAAAACCATCTACTAAAAGAAGCCCGATCCCTCTCCCCAAATCTGATGCAATAATAACCGTCCGGTCAACCGCCCAAAATTCGCGGTTGCCGCAATACCCTGCCATCAAAGCCTGCCTGTCCCAAATCCGCAATGTCTGGCTACACTATCCCAGCCCCTGCTCGAACCCGAGCATAATACCCCCCTAAGCCTAGAAACAGGAGAAGAAATGAAAACATGGTTTCTCCAAAGTCAATTCCAGCATAATGGTGTAGCAGAAAATGGTGGCCTAACTAGGTGACCAGACAAGCATGCAAAAGTTCTCATTATGGTAAAATAAATGTAAGTATCGATGTTCAAGTAATTATCAAAGCATGCTATTCCAGGATGATAGTAATCGCATAAGACACTGTGTACCAACATGATCGATGCCCGCCTATACCACATGCATAATAATCACATTGCACTAGTCAGGATACCTATTAGCATGATACTACATTTCCTGATAATAAATTTCATCCAAAGGCGAGTACTAATGTAGCAATCTTGAATTCATACAAGCATTTTATCCACATATGAATTTTAATCTAACAAGCATGCCAATTTATCCACATATGCATTTTAATCCAACAAGCATGCCAATTTATCCACATATGCATTTTAATCCAACAAGCATGCCAATTTATCCACATATGCATTTTAATCTTTCAAGCATGCCAATTTATCGACATATGCATTTTAATCTTTCAAGCATGTCAATTTATCCACATATGCATTTTAATCCAACAAGCATGCCAATTTATCCACATATGCATTTTAATCCAACAAAGCATGCCAATTTATCCACATATGCATTTTAATCTTTCAAGCATGCCAATTTATCCACATATGCATTTTAATCTTTCATATATGTATTATTCCAATAAGCCTAGAGGGTAGCCCAAATTAAGAGGTTCACAACGATCACCCATCTCGAACGCTAAATTCCCGTCCAAACGACGTCCTCGCCCAAACAGATCAATCGCCACAAGCACTGTACAACATACCCCAAAAATAAACACAATTAAACATACAAATACTCCAACACAAGCTGTCCAAACACAACAGTCTAGAGTTGCACTATTTTCACCGGCGAAAAAGGCTCGAAAAATTCCAAGAAAAATACTGTCACGATCGTGGCGACGAACCGGTCGAAACGAGTACCTGCACATTCAAATCCGAGTTTCCTACACTGAGATATAAATTCTGCTCAAAATCTGTAGCACAAAGTTCTGGAGAAAGGGATTTTTCACCTTCGGGGAGAGCTCAGAAAAATCCAGGAAATTTTGAGGATATTCCTTGCGCTGTGTATATGCAAATCGACTATTGGCACGCCTCGATCCGATGTCTGTGCGCGAAGATATCGCCGAAATACCCAAGTGCTGTCCAAAACTCCGCGAAGAAAAATGGGTCAAAAGAAAGCCCGGGAAACTCCAAGATAAACTCGAAAAGAAGGGGAGCCCAAAACACATAAGTTGTAGCCCTACCTGTCGTGAATCCAACGGCTCAAGAATCGCCTGAATCGGAGGTCAGGGTAAGCCGGGGGAGTCCGCGCACTGAAATGCGACGAAATGGGTCGCCGGTGAAGGAGCGTCGCTGTGCGCCGAATCGCAGTAAACACCGAAGTCGTGTCCTCCAAAAATCCTCAAAGTCCTCCAAAGTATAGTGCACTGTGAGAGGGAGAAGCTTCCTTAAGCTCTCTGTGGGAAGATGTCCAGAAAAGAGAGAAAGAAAGGCTAAAGAAGCCTATTTATAGGCCCAGCCCAATAAGCCTTTTGGGCCGGATTCGGGCGCACTTTTCGGGCGCCCGAATCCCCCCGGTCGCACCGTCCCCCGTCCGACGCAGCGCCCGAATCATCCTATGCCCGCCACGTGTCCCCAAACAGCGGACAGCGTGCGCGGGCGGCTGAGCTTCGGCCGCGTGTCCCTGCCTGGTCAACGATGGTAGGTACGGCCCGCCAATGACGGGGCGACACGTAGCCCGAACTCGAGCGCGTCCACGTGCGGCCGACAGCGCCGCCTCACCACTGTGGACGCACGCGCCCCGAGGCGCTCCTCCGTGCTCCCGTGGACCGCGCCTACGTGAACCAGCCAACGCCAGGCTGCCTCGTGTCCCTGCACCCGGTCCACAGAGACCGCGCAAATTCCCTGGTCCGCGCCGCGTGCGCCGGCCATTCCGGGCACGCCACGCGTCCCGCCCTGCGGTCCATGCACCCGCCGCGCCTCCCCGTGGACCGAGCTGCGTGAGCTGGCCAATGACAGGCCGCCACATGGCTTCAGGCCAGTCCACGGTCTCCCCCATGCACCAAAATTCCCCGAAAACTTCCGGAAGCCCCTTTTTGGTCATCCGGACTCAGAATTTAATAAGAAAATAGCCGTTTTCAAGCATTTTTCCGCGCTGAATCCAAATCCAACCTCTGTTTGGCCCAAAACCTTTTCTAAAATTCGACAAATGCAACCGAAGGCCAAGCCAGCAAAAGATACCTCACAGGGTCCATCTGTGGCATCCCTTTGATACACTATGGGCCAGACACACCAACACTAGGTGTTCTACACAGTGGATTCACCGAAAAGGTTGCATGGGAATCTGGACCACCACATCCTCCCCTACAAGAAAAAGTTTCGTCCTCGAAACAAAAGTCATACCTCAAGCCGGGGCCTCGAACAAGTGGGGGTAAGCGTCCATCATCGCTGACTCCAGCTCCCAAGTAGCCTCGCGCTCGCTATGGCTGCTGCACAGGATCTTCACATAAGGGATGGCCCAGGTGCATAACTCCCTCACCTCACGGTCTAAAATCCGGAATGGCCGCTCGACATAGCTCAAGTCCTCAGTGATCTCCAATGGGGTGAAGTCGATGATGTGCGACGGGTCATAAACATACCTCCTCAGAGTGGATACATGAAACACATCGTGAACACCAGCAAGTCTGGGAGGAAGTGCAAGCCTGTAGGCAACTGGCCCTAAGCGCTCCAATACCTCGAAAGGTCCAATATAACGAGGGCTCAGCTTCCTACGAATCCCAAATCTCCGGACTCCCTTCAAAGGCGAGACTTTCAAAAAGACATGATCACCCACCTGAAACTCTAAGTCTCGCCGTTGAGTATCAGCATAATGTAGGTTTTTATAATGTAGGATCCACAAGGATCTAAATAGGTACTATCAAACAACTAGAGGGGGGGTGAATAGGTGTAATACTTATAAAACCAAATCTCAGTGCAAAATAAAAACCAATGCGGAAATAAAAAACAGCACACCGAGATATACGTGGAAACTCCAATCCAGGAGAAAAACCACGGGACCAACACGCAATAACAATCCACTAAGAATAGAATAATAACAAGGTGATTACCGACTCCACGGACTCAACCCCTCCTTCAGCTTCTTCGGACCTTGCGCTGACCGGTTGGATATCCACGCAATAACAATCCCTAAGAAAAGAAGAATAACAAGGTGATTACCGTCTCCACGGATTTAACCCCTCCTTCAATTTCTTGGACCTCGCGCTCCACCGTTTGCACGTCCACTGCACACGTTCGAATCCACGAACGCCACTCGAATCCACGAGCACACGTTTCGAATCCACGAAACGCCTTTAGCACACCGAATTCACGATGCCACGTCGAATCCACGACGCAAACTCAGTCGATAAGAATATTGACTTCGATGGTGATCCTTTGCTTAGATTATCAATGAGGAACCGTAGAAGAAATCTCTAAGCAAAGATTAGATCAATTCGACAAAAGATAGATCTTGGAAGAACCGTCGAATTGACCTAAAAGAGGCTATAAAGAAGATCGATAAAAACCTAGCCTCTCGGGTTGCTCTCAAGAGTTTTATAAAATGATCGGCTGTAGCTCCCACGTTTTTGAGAAACCCTAAATGTCTATTTATAGTTTAGAAACCTTTGGAAAGAGATAAGAATCAAAAACATACCTTATCTGGAAATTTTCAGGACGGCGATCCGGATCGGATTTACTGCGATCCGGATCGTCGTAACGAGATCGACGATTCCAGAAAATCAAGGGTTCGGGATCCGGATTGCAAGGTCCGATCCGGATCGTTCATGCAATTCAGCAAAGTCCCATGTTCGGGATCCGGATCGGAATGGCCTAGGATCCGGATTGAAATTGCCAATGAACAAGTACCCTTCGGGATCCGGATTGCAAGGTCTGATCCGGATCCTGAACATGTCCCATGTTCAGTTTTTGATTTTTATGCAATTAAAAATTCTTCCAAGTGTTTCTACACTATAAGAAACTATTCGGATCACCAAAATTATTTAGTTAAACATACCTGATCCTCCTGAATACTTTCTTCTTGAGATTGATGTAACTGATCCACAAATCTTCAACTTCAATCTTCAAGACTCAAGACACTGAGTGTCAACTTGAGCTCTTGTTGAATCTTCTCTAAGTCTTTGATTGCTGATTGACAATTTGATCCCTTTAAGACTCCGACTCAACTCACTGACTTGACTCACGAAATATGCCAACACCAAAATGCCGTAACACATAACTCCTCTGTCGACTCTGGGCGGTCTCAAGATGCCGTCGTATCAATCTGACCTTTTCCTCTGCCTCTAACAGTAGATCAGGACCCAAAGTCTTCTTCTCACCCACGTCACTCCAATATAGGGGTGACCGACACTTGCGTCCATACAACGCTTCAAACGGAGCCATCTGAATGCTCGCTTGATAGCTGTTGTTGTACGCAAACTCAACCAATCCCAAGTGTCGGTACCACCCTCCTCCAAAATCCAGGACGCATGCTCTCAACATATCCTCGAGGATCTGAATGGTGCGCTCTGACTGTCCATCGGTCTGTGGGTGGAATGCTGTGCTAAAACGGAGCTGCGTCCCCAAGGCCGTCTGTAAACTCCTCCAGAAATGCGAGACAAACCTCGGGTCTCTATCTAATACAATGGAGACGAGTACACCGTGCAACCTGACCACCTCAGCTAAATACAACTGGGCCAGTTGCTCCAAAGGCCACGTCACCTGCACCGGTAGAAAGTGAGCGGACTTGGTGAGTCTATCCACGACTACCTAGATCGCATCCGCTTCAATCTGTGCTCTCGGCAATCCAGTGACAAAATCCATAGTAATATGATCCTATTTTCATTCAGGGATTGGGAGACTCTGCAACTTTTCAGCAGGTACACGATGCTCAGCCTTCACTTGCTGACAAGTTAAGTAGTGATCCACGAATCTCCCAATGTCTCTCTTCATACCACTCCACCAAAAATGTGCCTTGAGGTCCTTATACATCTTAGTCCCACCAGGATGAATGGTATAAGGTGTATAATGGGCCTCCCTCAAGATCTGCTCTCGAATCTCTGAATCAATAGGCACGCAAGCTCGGTCCCTATACCTCAGTACTCCCGAAGCATCAACTGTAAAGTCCCCTGTCTGATCACTCAAAATCTGCTCTCTGATCCTGGTCAAATGGGGGTCCTCACTCTGTTTCTCCCTAATCCTGTCCAACAAAGTGGGCTGCACAACTAAAGACGATAATCTAGCAGAGACCCTAGGGGACACAACCTCAAGCTCGAGCCGCCTCATCTCCTCCAATAGTGGCGCCTGGTCAGCGATCATCATGGATAGGCTCTGCACTGCTCTCCTGCTCAGGGCATCACCAACCACGTTGGCCTTGCCAGGATGGTAAAGTATGTCCACATCGTAGTCCTTTTAACAATTCCAACCATCTGCGCTGCCTCAAGTTGAGCTCCTTTTATGTAAACAGGTACTTCAAGCTCTTGTGGTCGGTGTAAATCTCGCAGTGCTCCCCATACAAGTAGTGGCGCCACAACTTCAATGCGAAAATCACAGCAGCAAGCTCCAAGTCATGGGTAAGGTAATTCTTTTCATAATCCTTAAGTTGCCGTGAAGCATAAGCGATTACCCTACCCTCCTGCATCAGCACGCAACCAAGTCCACTGTGCGATGCATCACTATAAATCACGTATCCTTTCCCCATAACAGGGAGGGAAAGGATAGGAGCCGACATCAATCTGTTCTTCAAGTCTTCAAAGCTCCTCTGGCAATCCTCACTCCAGATAAACTTAATTCCTTTACGGGTCAGACGAGTGAGGGGTGTGGAGAGTTTCGCAAAACCTTCCACAAACCGACGGTAATATCTGGCCAAGCCCATAAAACTGCGAACCTCTGATACCGTCGTCGGTCGGGGCCAATCCCGGACTGCCTCAATCTTCACCGGGTCCACTGCCACTCCTGCAGCTGAAACCACATGGCCCAAAAAGACAACTTCCCGGAGCCAAAATTCGCACTTAGATAACTTGGCATACAACTTCCTCTCTCTCAGATGTTGCAGCAAAATCCTCAAGTGCTCCTCGTGCTCCGCATCACTCCGGGAATATACCATAATATCATCGATGAATACTACGACAAACCGATCCAGATAAGGTCGAAATATCCTGTTCATCAAATCCATAAAAGCGGTAGGGGCATTAGTCAATCCAAAAGGCATGACGGTAAACTCATAATGCCCGTACCGTGTCCTGAATGCCGTCTTTGGGATGTCCTCGGCCTTCACCTTTAATTGGTGGTAACCAGACTGTAGATCAATCTTGGAGAAGACACAAGACCCTTGCAGCTGATCAAATAAATCATCAATGCGCGGCAAAGGGTACTTGTTCTTGATGGTCACTTTGTTCAACTCTCGGTAATCCATACAAAGCCGAAGTGAACCATCCTTCTTTTTCACAAATAGCACCGGCGCTCCCCAAGGCGATACACTTGGCCTCACAAAACCTTTATCCATTAAATCCTGAAGTTGCGCCTTTAACTCACGCAGCTCTGCCGGTGCCATTCGGTAAGGAGCCTTAGAGATTGGCGCAGTTCCTGGGACTACGTCAATCAAAAACTCGATCTCCCTATCCGGCGTCATACTAGTCAACTCCCGTGGAAACACATCCGGGAACTCGTGGACGATAGGGATATCCGCGAGTCTCGATGCCGCCGTAGGCTCCTCAACCACACTTGCCAAAAAGGCTATGCAGCCACTGCGGATCATCTGCCTCGCACGAGAAGTCGAAACTACTGAGGCGAAAAAAGTACTCTGACACCCTCTATACACAAATACCTCCTGGCCTAGCTCGGTAAAGGTAACAGTCCTCGCGGCACAATCTATAGTCGCAAAATAGCGAGCCAGCCAATCCATCCCAAGTACTATGTCAAAGTCACGCAGCTGACTAAGGACCATTAGGTCCGCTGGCAAGATCCACGACTCAACCTGTACTGGGCAAGACCAACAACACTCCTCTACATGCAAAGTATGATCAGGAATCTGGACCTCTAATGCACGTGGCAACCGACCTAACTCTAATCCATGAGATGATGCAAATGCTCTACTAATAAAGGAATGTGATGCACCGGTATCAAATAAAGTACGAGCTCTACTGCCAGAAAGTAAAATGATACCTGCCACCACGTGGTCGGCTGCCGAGGAGTCCTCAACCTGGGCGGCATAGACCCGCCCGCTCTATGCTGGTGGTCGGTAGTCTGTAGGGTGGGAGGGAGGAGCCCTGCTCGCTGGAGCATAGGGCCGCTGCTGGGGCGCAAAAGGGACAGATGCCGAGGAATGAGCCGTCGAGGACGCAAAAGGGCAAGTAGCTCAGACATGGCCAGACTGTCCACACCGATAACAGCGGCCAAACCTCAAGTCACAAGTATCGGACGGGTGCTGACCCCTGCAGAAAATGCACCTAACGGTAGACTGGGTGTGACGCCCCACTTCCCAGGGGGTCACCCATCCTAGAACTACTCTAGCTCTAGCACGCTTAACTCTCATGTTCCTCTTGGATCTTGCTACCATCCAAAATACTATAGCCGGATTAGAGATTTAGTCCTATTATATCATTTATATAGAGGACTAATCCAAATTCCGGGGGTGTCACATTCTTCCCCCCTTTAAGCCCTGACGTCCACGTCAGGCTCAAGCACATTCACAAGCACCAGGCGATGTGAGACTTGTCTCGCTAGCCTTAGCCGACCTTGTGAGGAGCTGCACTCCACTCACAACGGTCATTAGCCGGGGAGCCTCGCTCTACCCGCTATATAACCCTGGCTCAGCCGAGACTCATCTCACATTTCCGGCTGGTGAATGGCTCTGATACCAACTGTGACGCCCCACTTCCTAGGGGGTCACCCATCCTAGAACTACTCTAGCTCTAGCACGCTTAACTCTCATGTTCCTCTTGGATCTTGCTACCATCCAAAATGCTATAGCCGCGTTAGAGATTTAGTCCTATTATATCATTTATATAGAGGACTAATCCAAATTTCGGGGGTGTCACACTGGGTCTGCCTCGCCTGCTGCTGCTGCTGTCTCTGCCGCTGAGGCCCCTGCTGCCGTGACTATGATCTCTGTGGCTGTGAGTGCTGCTGCTGCCGCTGGTGCTGCTGCTGCTGATGCTGTGGGGTCCTCTGGGATCCACCAGGCCCTCGCCGCTCCGAACGCCCACGGCCCGTGAACTGAGGCGGTGGCGGTCGAGGCGGCCTCCAAGAACTGGCCTGTTCCCCATCGTCCTGTGCTGGTCGCTTCCTATCGGAGCTCTGAGCGACCAACCCACCACGTCTGGCGACAACGTGGTCTCCCCTCTAGACCCACTAAGCGTGCTCCGCGGCCTCCTCAATAGTCTGTAGCCGCTGGGCATGCACCAAAGTATAGATCTCTGGGCGAAGACCTGTCTCGAAGAGCTCCACCTGGTGCGGTCCATCCCGGGCGACATAAGGTACACAGTTGAGCAACTGGGTAAACTCCTGGAAGTAGGTCAATACTCTCCGGTCGCCTTGCTGCAGGTTTTTCAGATCATCCTCCAGCTTTTTCTTCACGCTCGTAGAAAAGTAAGTATCCAAAATCATCCTCCAGAACTCCGACCAGGGTAGCTGTCGGGTGATCTGAAACTCCAAGGGCTTGACCCGACGCCACCAGGCGTCTGAATCCCCGTCTAAGCAGTGCACCGCCATGTGCACTCTGAACCTCTGGTCAATGAAGAAGTCCCGAAACAACTTCTCCATTGCTGCTAGCCTAGTCCCGATCTCCCAAGGCTGAGTGCTCCGCCCTGAAAACCTAGGCGGTCCCCGCTGACAAAACTGAGTGAGCTCGTCAGCGATCTCCTGCTCCTCTGCTGGGGTCAATGGCTGGATCACTCCCTGAGCCCCACTGCTCGATGATGGTGCCGTAGGTACTAGCGGTATAGCCGGCGGTATAACTGGTGGTGCGGGGGCCTCAACAGTAGTAGGGGGAGGTGCCCCCGTCTGGGCAAGTAGCTGCTCTATCCTCTGCTCCTGCCGGCGGTGGCTCTCCGCAAACTGGGCCACCATGGCCCTCAACTCACTGATCTCTAAAGGCCGAGACTCCTCTGGCTCCTCCTGGGGTGTAGGAGTACCCCGGGTAGGGATCTGCCGCCTGGGAGGCATCCTGCCACACAAGAAACCACGGATCAGTAATCAAAACCACACTTGACCCAATCTAGCGAAAGTCAAAGACATCCCCCTATTTCTATAACTTTATGTTGTCTGCAGCCAACATAATAGATCACCAGAAATAGGATATGCCAATCCCTCTTCACTCTCTGGAAGAGTCAAATAAATAAATTGCCGACTTTCGCACAATGTCACGTCACTCACGCCCTGCCTTCCTAGGGTCTGCCAAAAGCCTAGGGTTTCCTAAGTCCCAACTGACCTATCCCTAAGCTCTGATACCAACCTAATCTATCACGCCCCGGGTGTAAACCAGAACCTGGGGCCGTCCACAGATCGGCCATGCACACAGAATTTCCCTTGAACACGAAGCGCTGGTAACCTGCTAAGATATAAGAGGATAATGAAATAGCATAAAACAGAGCTAAACTACAACTAATACATCTCAGATAAAAGCTGGAAAGTAAAAGTACAAAAAGGAAACTCTCAAGTATACAAGTGTCTCTCCCAGCTCACCAAATGATACAACCTGCTGGCCGAAGCCAGGCCCAAAAGAAAGAAAAAGTACAACTATCCGTGTCACGCCCCGGGGTGGAAACTGCCACCCGGGCTCGCCAACAGATCCGCCATCTGTACGGAAACTGCCGTACAGACGAAGCGTCTAACCTGCAGAAAGAACCAACTACAGTAAACAGATATCAGAGAGCTGAAAGTAGACTACTAAAACTGAAGTCCAAACACTGTACAACTGAAAAAAATACAATATCCATCTCCCCGAATACCATCATATACAAAATCCTCTAATACAGAACTCAAAAGGGAGATATCTCCAAAAAGTACATCAGTGTACAATCCCTCGATACAAGAAAATATCCTCACAACATCAGTCTCTCAAACTGAAAAAAATAAAGTACAACTCTATACCTCTCTACAAAGGTCTCTCAACAGAAGAAGAAGAAGTAAACTATCAACCGAAGCTCTCCTCTGAAGGGGGGTACCGCTACACTCCAACGACGGGTAGGGAACAAGCTCGCGACTCCCTCGCCTCGGTCCGAAGGATCAGCAACAGGAGCACAGGAACAGAAGAAGAAGTCCCTGGGGAAAAGACACCACGACGGGTGTGAGAACTACTTCCCACAGTAGTTCTTAGTGGGTACCGTCAACAAGCCCAACGGTCTGCCCACCAAGTCTACTAGAGGCGAAAGATAACAGGTAAAGAAATCTGAAAGAAAAGCTGGAAACTACTCCACAGCTACCATGCCTCTAACCAGACACTCAAAAGTGGAACAGATGAAAGTAAAAGAGACCACTCGCACCAAAGGTGCTCAAACGACCCAAACGAACTGACTACCTCAAAGGTCCAGTCAAGCCTGCGCCCGACGACTAGGAACGCTCCTGCCCACTACCACACATCCACATGAGGACGGGATTTACGTGGGGTGTCCTGTCCTACTAACTCATCCCTCGCGCAAAACTGCCTCAACAGGCCCATCGCTGCCTCAACTGCGGAAGACTGCCTCAACAGGCCCATCGCTGCCTCAACTGCGGAAGACTGCCTCAACAGGCCAACCATCGTATCCACAGCGGCATCTCAGGACGCGACTCCAACTGAGTAGAACGGCGCGGCATAGAGTATCAAACATAGGCATATGCAGGCTAGTCAAAATCCACGCTCATTCTCAGAACGGTAGGGCTCAAGATCCCCAAATACCTCGCACAACAGTCGGAGCACTCTCGATGACTCAGCTGCTCGGCTAACTCGAAACACGAGACGCTAGCCTCACCAACGGCTCGCAGCACAAGGCTCACTGGCTGGAGATACTCCACAGCCAGGAACGACCCACAACTCAGGGTAACAAAACAGGTCGAACAACACTCAACGACCTGGGACCACCGTCAACCCCAACGGTTCCCAACAAGACGGACCGGAAGATACTCGACGGCCCGGGACTACCGTCTACTCAACGGCTCTCTCCCACGACTGTGCAACAGGGAAACAAGACCTCTCGGGACTACCGTATACCCAAACGGCTCTCGGCACAGATAAGCAACCCGCTATAACTACCAGACTCCACTCTGCTCCCAAGCACGAGTGCAAACGCATCCCACACTAAAAGAAAATCCCGACCTCTCGGCCCACTACCCGGGCGAGGATAACACTATGTCCAGGGATAGCAAAACAGTGTGGGTGTCTAAACATAATTAACCCTAGCCCAAGTGAGGGTTTTCTACAGGTCTGGTTACACATGCAACATATGACGGGGGTGCTAGGTCAAGTTCCAAGATAGCTGTATCAACAGATAATAAAAGGAATAACAATTCCTACAATCTAGCATACTACACAATGAAATAAACTATCATGCATAATCCTACATCAGTAGAAATACTGTACAGTCCATAAAACTTGGAGATAAGGCCACCCACCTCGATTTGCCACCAATTGCTCGTAGACACTTGCAATTGGCCTCCACGCGATCCGCACGTAAAACGGGACACGCCGTCGGAGTCCGCACGCAAAACGGAGCACGCTGCCGGAGTCCGCACGCAAAACGGAGCACGCTGCCGGAGTCCGCACCAAAAACGGAGTCTGCACGCGAAACGGTGCATGGTGTCGGAATCCGCATGCAAAAAGGTGCACGGTGCCGGAAACCGCACGCAAAACGGAGTCCGCACGCAAAACGGTGCACGGTGCCGGAGTCCGCACGCAAAACGGTGCACGGTGCCGGAGTCCGCACAAAAAACGGAGTCCGCACGCGAAACGGTGCACGGCGCCGGAATCCGCACGCAAAACGGTGCACGGTGCCGGAAACCGCATGCAAAACGGAGTCCGCACGCAAAACGGTGCACGGTGCCGAAGTCCGCACGCAAAACGGTGCACGGTGCCGGACACAGAAAAGAGCAAGAGGGTTAATTACAGTCCAGAAGGTCGCCCCGAAAACTGTACAAAAATACAGTAAAACCAACACACGGGACCTACCCGTTAGCGCCGCCGTCGCCGAAACGCTCCGCCGGGCGACCTCGCACGCAAAACGAGGTCCACGACGCGCCGCCGCACCTCACGCAATCCCCCTCCCTCACTCCCTCTCGCTCTCGGGTGCAGAAGAAAGAAAGAAAGGGAGAAAATGCGGTGCGGGGAGGAAGAAGAAGAAGAAAAGGAGGGAGAGAGAAGGTGGTTCACGGGGCGGGTCCACAGGCTCGGTGCACGGCGGCCACCAATGGGAGCCCCCCAACCGGCCGGTCCACAACCGGGCGCGTGCGCCGGGTTCACGCACGCGCCCGGGCGCCACGTGGCGCGCGGAAACGCGCCCGCCACACGGGCGCGTTGCACCGCACCACGCGCAGGCGCGGGACACGCGCCCGTTACACGGGCGCGCGTGCCCCCGCGCCCGCGCGGGCGCCAACGGGGGGCCGCCACGTGGCGGCCCCTGCGCAATCCGCGCAGGCGCGCGTTCCCAACGCGCGCCAGCTAGCGCGCACTGCGCAGCGCGCCACCGCCCACCTCGGGATCCGTGCCGCGCCACGCCTCGATGAACGTGCCGTTTTGCCTCGAAAAACGCGCACTTCATCCGGGCTCCAAATCCAACAAATAAATAGTCCATTCTTAGCGATTTCGCGCGCTGAATCCAAAAACGATGTCCATTTTCCCAAATTCCCATCCGAAAATTTGCCGAATGCCCACTCGATCCGATTTTCGCGTCGGGTCCATTTTTAAAGTCCGATTTACCAAATTCCAACTCTAAAAATTCCCGAAGGCGACCGGAGAGGTAAACTTTTATCCGGACTTCACCCGGAGTCTAATTTTGACATCTGAATCGCGCGAAATCACTTCTAAACACCCGACGGGTCCTCCAACTTCCCACGGGGTCTTAATTTAAGCCCGAAGTCCACCACTTGTGTCCAAATTGCGCGCAACCCACGCAGGCCTCCAGTGATGCAAGCAAATTCCAACTTGCATCACAAATCCAATTCTGGGCCCCCAACACGCGCACCAACACCCCCAACGGCGACCGAAAGCTGCCCAACAACCAGCAACCCTACGCAGGGGATTCCGGGACCTCACAATCCGAGTGTACAGGGGATACATCAAACAGCTAAACTGGCGACCAGGTAGACAGCTATCTAATCCGCGATCCTCTTACCTCGATCCGCCGAGGAGGGTCCCGCAACTCCAGCAGATGACTCTGCAAAACAAAGGGGAAAAAGAAAAAGGAAAACAGTGGGGGGTGAGAACTACTATGAAAACAGTAGCCTCCCCTAGTGGGGTAGACCTCAAACTCAGACATGCCCACTAGGACTACCAGAGGCGAAAATAAAACAAAGGTGGTAAGCTATAAATATAACTACTGATGAAAAAGCTACCACTATTGTTGGGTTATATGTAATAAGGATCTAAATAGGGGAAAAAACACCTAGAGGGGGGTGAATAGGTGTAAACGCATAAACACTCAAAAATCGTTGCGATAAAAACCCAATGCGGAAATAAAAATAATACGCAAGATTTTTACGTGGAAAACTCCATCACCGGAGTAAAAAACCACGGGACCGATAACACGGCAGAAATCCACTAGAATTAAAACACGTACAAGGTGATTTACCGTACACACTTACGACTCAACCTTTTCCATACGCTCCTAGAGGATCTTCTCCGCTCGCTCCGCGACGATTCTCGAATCCACGATCTGCGCCCAACGCCGAATCCACGGCGTCCAACGTCGAATCCACGACGTCCGACCGAATCCACGGTCTTCACCCAATAGCACCCTTCGAATCCACGAACGTGCCTCGCTCCGAATCCACGAGAGCGGTTGAACCTTGAATCCACAAGGACACGCGAATCCACGCGCCGATTTTTGGGGTAAATCGTTGTTTTGGGTGGTGATGATCCGCCGAATACTTAGATCAAAGATAGATCGGAAATACCATCTAAGTATTCATTAGTTTGATTCAACTCAAGATGTGAGTATGAAAACCTAGAATCAAACTAATCAATATAGATGAAGAAACATAGAGTATTCTCTAATGATTTCCTTTCTTCTCTATATGTGGATCTTAGAGCCGTATAAGATGATATATGAAAATGACGGCTATTTCGATTCACAGTGGATTGCCCTAGAAAAAGAATCATAGGGTCTATTTATAGGTTAGAAACCCTAGGAAGGAGATAAGAATCAAAAACCTAACATTTCTGGAGATTTTACGGACGGCGATCCGGATCGGATTAACTGTGATCCGGATCGTCGCAACGAGTCAGGCAATTCCAGAAAAACGAAGGTTCGGGATCCGGATCGAAGTGCTTGATCCGGATCATTCATACAGTTCACCAAACATCAACGTTCGGGATCCGGATTGCGAAGCCTGATCCGGATCGTTCAAGGAAGATGGTAAACTCAGTGTTCGGGATCCGGATCAAGAGAGGCTACGATCCGGATTGAACTGGTGTATGAACGAACCACCTTCGGGATCCGGATCGAACAACCTGATCCGGATCCTGAACATGTCCCAAGTCCAGTTTTTGATTTTTATGCAATGAAAGATTCTTCCAAGTGTTTCTACACTACAAGAAGTATTCGGATCACACAAAATCTTAGGTTAATCATACCTGATCCTTTTGAATTCTTCTTTCTTGAGATTGAGTTAAACGATCCAACTTTCTTCACCTTCAATCTTCAAGACTTGAGACTTTCACGAAACTACGCCAACTCAAATTCCGTAACAATCTCCCCCTTTGGCGGTTTCGTGACAAAACACAGATCCACTAAAGAAAATTCAAAAAGATATTTTTGTTGCTATCACCATACAACAAAAATTTACAATGGAGATCCAAAAATTTAAAAACATGAGATAAACTCCTAAAACAGACTCTAGACTTAGACATCTGTACTCTCTGCACAAAGAAATCATTCTTGACAAAAAGAGATCGTTAGATACCTCAAGAATATTTAGCATACAAAACCTAGTACAGAGATAGAGTTTATCTGATCATCATGACATTTGAGAATTCAGATATGTAAGAGAATCATAGTCAAAAACCAACATATCTTCTATGCAATTAAAAACCAAATGTCACAAAATGTTAGTCCAACATCAACTTGTTAGTTATATTACATGCCCAAATAGTTAGTCGAATAGTTAGTCGAGACATGCAAACAATCACAAGATGAAAACCAAAGTTGAAGTTGAAGAGATACTTACCTTGATGTATACAAAATCTTCATCATCAAGATTTTCACAATCATTGTTCATTGTTCAAATCATTGTTCTAAACTCTCTCCCCCTTTTTGTCACAAATAAAGCCAAAGATTACAGAAGTGGAGAGAATGGTTAACAGTTTAAGTTAGAGAACTAAAAACTCAAATTAAAACTTAAAAACCTGCACAATCAGAAGGATTTAAACATATGCATAATAAACAGAAATTAGAAGGATACGGATTATTCAGACTCGTCTGAACTGATACAGCCGAGGATTTGGAAAATCTTCTTTATTCGCTTGTTCATTGCTGATTGATTTTTATTTACCTTCTTTATTTCTTCCTTTACCTCAATTAGTTCATTTGATATACGTTCTTGCTCGTTGGAGAGCCTTTGCTGTTCTTTATAGATTGAGGTAACAGATGCATCATCATCAGAAGTTGATTGCGGTGCTTGTTGTGCCGGAGGTGCTGGTTGTGATGGTGGTGCTGGTTGGACTGGAGGAGCTGCTGCCGGTGCAGAGGTTGTTGCTTGTTGTCGTTGTTCTCGTTGCCGGTGAAGAGGTATGAAAGGTTCATCTGGCTTCGTCGAAAGAGACTTTACAATTGTTGTGTCATTGATCGTTCCTAGACTGTGCAGATAGGAACTCGCATTTGTGTCAGCTTTAAATTTGCGAAGAATGCGCATGATGATCATTGGAAAAGGTAGTCTCTCTGACGGATGAGCTTGCTCCACATATCGTGCCATCCTTGACCAGATGACGTAGGGAATGTTTAAGTTAGCTCCCATTGCTGCTGCGGGGTTTCCAAGTAGATAAAGGAATATCATTCTTTCCCATCGAAGAACCTTTGTGTTCATGTTTGGAATAATATTGTAACAAACAATAAGGTTTAAGATGTGGTACTCTGGTCGTAGTTCTTTTGAGAAAACGGAGTTTCCTGTCGACCGAGTATTTGGAACACAGATTCCATCAACTACCACTCTCCAGGAGTAGGTGTTGAAGGCTTGATTCTTCAGGTAATGAGTGCCATCGGCTCGGGCGTCCATCCCTAGTACTTCACCAATTAGCTGAGGCGTTACTTTGATTCTGACATTCTTGACTAATGTTTGAAAATCCCGACGCCCGCTTTCCTGATCAACTAGATAGCAGGCATTCTGATAAAACATCCTCACTGAGTGAAGACAATACCCAGTGGTCTCCGGGAAATCGCAAATGGAAGCAAGACCTCTCTGGTCAAACAAAGTCCCAAACGTCTGAGAACGCTGCTTTAAGGCTTTTACATCAACATGCCTTTCTCCAATGCATTCTCTGTTTTCAAAATCCTTTATTCTAGCCGAGCTGACAAAGTCTTGAGGAGGTGCTTGCCTATCAGCTGGTTGCTCAATGGAGATTCCTTGTGCACTCCCTCTTTTGCAAGCAATACTTTTTCTTCTTGTCTTCCCAGAAGTTTCTTCCATTGGAGCTTTGCCTTTCTCAGCAGCAGTGGGCGGAGCCTTTGATGTTTCTGCAAGTGCTTTTCCCTTTGAAGCAGTCGGAACAGTCGTTGCTTCAACTTGCAGTTCATCCCAATTAATTGATTCCGTTTCAGATTCTGTATCGGAATCATCTTTAGCTTTCTTCGCTTTCTTAGCCTTCTTAGCCCTCTTGGGCTTGATGGTATCTCTCGTATGAACCATAGCCGCAAGTAGAAAAACAATCCAAGTGATCACCATTGCTAATGGTTTCTTGAGAAAAGGAATCCTGTGTAGACCAACTCAAGAACACATGAAAAAAAATTGTTAATTTTCAAAGATTGAAAAATTGTACCCAAACAATCATAATCATGTAGAGAGACTAAGAATCAAATTAGTTTTGCAAAAGGACTTTTAAAAATAGATCAATTGCATGATTTTCGAAAATCCTTATTATATGCCCAAAAACCGAAATTTTAGAAATCGAAGCCTAAAAATCCGTTAATCAGGAGAATACCTAGCATATAATCAAAACTAATCTACCCAGAGTTCTTATTTCAAAAGAAACTTGATCAAAAACCATCCACAAACAAAGTTGATCCAAGAAATTCATCACGTTTGAGGAGGAAAAGAGAAAAACGGTGAAAAACCGAGATTTTGATCAATAAAACTTACTTGGAGTTGAAGAACTTGAGTTTGAAAGCTTACAGGAAGGATGAAATCTAGAGAGAGAGGCTCTGGAAACTTTGGAACAAAAGATTGGAGTAAAAGAAATCAAAAACCCCTTTCGTTCTTTATAAAACCTAGCCGCGATCCGGATCAGTTCATAACTGCGATCCGGATCGGCTACCCGCAGTGAGAAACTGCGTTCGGGATCCGGATCGGCAGATGCAATCCGGATCGTCAGCCCGCAGAGGAATTCCTGCGTTCGGGATCCGGATCATCTAGCCCGATCCGGATCGGCTCCAACTTTTTCTTTAGAAAATTTCAGAGAAATTCAAGAAAAACCAGAAAAAGATTGTAAGCGCAAATGTGTATCAACTTTAAACAAAAATCATCGTTTCATACAACAAGAAATAGATTATGCCAAATCTATCAATAATATCCAAAAATGAAACGAAAATTTACAAAAATTAAATCCCTTAAAGTTGAACACCTTCAATTACATCTAACTTGATCTTATGAGTAATGCCTTTATCAAATCATCAATTCAGTAAAGAAAATGAAATACAAAGATCAATAGATGTTTGAAATCCCAAATATAATAGATAATGTATCTAGACAATCTGTTGAAGAGAGTGGCTCTTTGAGCATCTTTCTTTAAAAACCCACCTTGTACCAACCTTGAAATTTGACAGAGTCAAGTATTTCAAATGCATTTTACTTAATCAAAAATTTGAACAACCATGCTTGGTATACATGTGGTAGCTGCACACAATACTCGGACGACCGAGGTGGTAGCTCTTTCCTCCATGTGGTGGTAGTTTTCACACTCCTCATTGGGATGTAACTCTTTCCACATCTTTTGAGCATTTTACCTTTTCTATGACTCCCCCTCAATTGGCTATCAATTATTTAAGATATAAAGTATTCAACCAAATATTGATCTCGATTTCATACTCGACTAAGCAGTCAAATAAGATAATGACTATACCAAGAAATCATAGAGAGAGAGAAATTGACTTTGATCACTTTAGAAGATGATTTAATTAACATAAATGATCATTGCAACAGTGAAATATTATGATGGCAAAAGCATAATAAATTTCTAAATGTGCGAAAAGATGCAATTAAAGTCAATTATGATCTATGCTCAATTAATGTCCTATGTACAAACATAGATAATGAACAAAACAAAAACAAATACAAAACCTATCCTAAGCAAAGATTTCAAAAAGAAGATTATTTCAAGGAAAGCATCCCAATTGCTTTTCGTAAATGAATAAAACGTTTTTGATCCAAAGGTTTTGTTAGAATGTCAGCTAATTGATCCTCAGTTGAAATATATGAAAGTTGAAGAGTATTTGATTCAACTAGCTCTCTAAGAAAATGATATCTAAGTTCAATATGTTTTGTTCTAGAGTGCAACACAGGGTTTTTAGAAATGTTAATTGCACTAGTGTTGTCACAAAGTATTGTTACCGAAGATGCTGAAATGCGGAAGTCGCTCAATACGCTTTTCATCCAAATGAGTTGAGTTGAGCAACTTCCAGCTGAAATGTATTCCGCTTCGGCAGTCGAGAGTGCTATGCAGTTCTGCTTTTACTGTGCCATGCAACAAGGCAATGGCCAAGATAGAAGCATGCACCACTCGTGCTTTTCCGATCATCCACTGATCCTGCCCAATCGGCATCTGAGTATCCAACAATATCCAAACTTGTTCCCATAGGATACCAAATTCCGAAATAATTGATCCTTTGATATACCGGATGATCCTTTTCACCGCTTTCAGGTGAACCTCCTTTGGTGCTGATTGATATCTCGCGCAAATCCCAACACCAAAAGATATATCTGGGCGACTAGCCGTGAGGTAAAGTAGACTTCCAATCATACTTCGATACAGTTTCTCGTCTACATTCTCACTATGTGATTCACTTCCAAGTCCCTTGTGGCTAGTTCCCATTGGAGTCGGAAAATCTTTACAATTTTCTAGAACAAACTTTTTGACCAACTCCATTGCATACTTGGATTGACTCAAGTGAATACCTTCATCATTTTGTTTAATTTGCAATCCAAGGAAATAAGTCAATTCGCCCATCATGGACATCTCAAATTCGCTTTCCATGGTCTCCGCGAATTTAGAAGCATCGTTATCTCTTGTTGCGCCAAATACAATGTCATCGACATAGATTTGTGCTACAATGAAATTGCTTTGATAATGCTTCACAAAGAGAGTCCTATCAGCTCCCCCTCGAGTATAGCCCTTCTCCAAAAGGTGCTTTGTTAACCTTTCGTACCATGCTCGCGGTGCTTGTTTCAGACCGTAAAGAGCCTTTTTCAAACGAAAAACATGGTTAGGTTGTTTATGATCTACAAAACCTTTCGGTTGAGCCACATAAACTTCCTCATTTAAAAACCCATTTAGAAATGCGCTCTTAACGTCCATTTGAAATAATTTGATTTTAAAATGACAAGCAATAGCAAATAGTATACGAATGGACTCGAGTCTAGCTACAGGGGCGAATGTTTCATCAAAGTCTATACCTTCTACTTGAGAGTAGCCTTGAGCAACTAATCGTGCCTTGTTCCTGATGATAGTACCATCCTCATTTTTCTTGTTCTTGAAGATCCATTTGGTACCTATCACATTGTGTTGCTTTGGAGGCTTCGTTAATTCCCAGACTTTGTTTCGCTCAAATTGATGGAGCTCTTCCTGCATTGCTTTAATCCAGTAGTCATCCTGAAGAGCTTCATCTATGTTCTTTGGTTCGATTAAAGATACGTAGCAAGCAAATCCACAAACCAACTGCCTCCGAGTTCTGACTCCTTCTTGTGGATCTCCAATAATATTCGATTCCGGATGATCCTTGGAGATTCGTAACGTTTGTTGAAACGGAGTACTCGGAGATATATGAGATGATTCCTGCACATCAGATAAACTAGAAGAACCATTAGATGCATCATTAATATTGGAAGTATTATCATGAGAAGATGCACTAGCAGGAGAATCATCATCTCGAGAGATATCGAGGGTAGATTTTCCAGTTTCAAAGTGAAAAGCTTCATCTACTTTAACATTTATAGATTCTACGATCGTCTTAGATTCAATGTTAAATACTCGATATGCTCTGCTATTCGTAGAATAACCCAAAAAGATCCCTTCATCACTTCGAGAGTCGAACTTTCCAAGATTTTCACGGTCACGTAAAATGTAACATCGACTCCCGAAGACACGAAAATATTTGATATTGGGTTTTCTACTAAACCACAGCTCATATGGTGTATTTAAAGTTCCTGGGCGCAAGTAAACTCTATTAAGACATAGACAGCGGTGTTCACGCTTCAGCCCAAAATGTAGCGGTAAATTCCGGCTATGAAGCATCACACGCGCCATCTCTTGAACACCCTGTTCTTGCGCTCAACAACACCATTCTGCTGAGGTGTATAGGGTGCCGAGAATTCATGTTTAATTCCATTTGAAGTGCAAAAATAATGAATTTTGAATTTATGAATTCTCCACCTCTATCACTTCTAACACGAATGATCTTTTCATTCTTTTCAATCATAATATGATGGCAAATCTCATGAAAAGAGTCAAACGTATCAGCTTTCCTCTTTTAAAAATGCTACCCAAGAAAACCGAGAGAAATCATCAACCAATAAAAAATGTACCATTTACCTCCCAAGGATGTTGACGGGTCGGCCCCATTAGGTCCATGTGCAAAAGTTCAAGGGCCGTTTTGTACCAACGTGGTTCAAGTTCTGTGTGTCAGTCCTAGACTGTTTTCCCTTTTGGCAAACCACCACACACACGTTTTGTTTAAATAAAAGCTTTGGAACCCCCTTGACCACGTCCTTGTTTGAAATTCTAGTAATTCCTTAAAATTTAAGTGACCTAGCCTTTCATGCCAAAGAGTTTTCATTAATTCAAAGCAGCTAAGTTTACAATTTTCAGAAAATTTATTAGGAACAACATAACAATTGTTTTCAGATCTAACCCCTTTTAAAAAAAGACATGGTCCTTATCAGTTACAACGCATTCAACAGATGAAAAGTTAACTGAAAAACCATTGTCGCAAAGTTGACTTATGCTTATGAGTGTTAGTCTTAGAGGCCATCAACAAATAGACGTTTTTCAAAATCGGGCCATCTGGAATAGCTAACCGTCCCTTTTCCAACATTTTGGAAGAACGACCTGTCTCCGAAAACTACGTGTCCTCCGGAGATTTTCTCAAGATTTTGGAAAACTATTTTGTCACCGGTCATGTGACGGGAACATCCGCTATCCAGATACCAAGACGAACTATCATATGCATGCAAGGAAACATTGGAAACAAGACAAGGGAAAATTTCACCTTTGCGCACCCAAACCCTTTTGGAGTGCGTCGGTAATGGTCGAGAAGTTATATGCCTAGGTGAAGGCGTCTTGTTATAGCGATTGTTGTTCCTTGATGAAATCGTTCTTGCGTGATGAACTACCAAGTCTCTTTTCATTTGAAAAGTTTTTGCTTTGATTTTCGGGGAGGAGCCTTTTTGGTAGTTGTTGCAAGAGTCCTTGAGATGAGCGTTCGACTCCCGTCTTGCAATATCTTCTTATGTGCCCTGAAACACCACAACGCAAGCATACCTAGATCTTGACGATCCCAAAGAGGATGAAGTAGGTTTGTTGTCGTTGTTTGTCTTGAATTTCGGTGTCCGGAGGAGGAGATACCGACTGAGGCACAAAAACTGTCTCACTCGAACTTGGACTGTTTTCCAGTTTGAGTGTATCCCGAGGCCGAACCGATTTGATTGACCAAGACCAAGAAGTCTATCCAACTTACTCCTTCCTGAAGAGAATCGCTGTAAGTCATTCTTAAGTTGGAAAATGGTCTTTGTCATTTCCAGGTTATCCTGTCGAGCCTCGTTGTAGAGCTTTGAGAAGTGATTCGCGTTATCCACCAGATTTGTATGTTCCTTCTCAAGTTGCTCATTGGACTCTTGAAGGGAAACATTTTCTTTTATCAGGTTTTCCCTTTCCACTTCACGAGCGTTTGAGAGAGAAGTCGCTCTTTTTGCTTCTTCTTCGAGATCATGCACTCTCCCTCTCAAACTCCTAGTTTTGCTTAGCCACTTTCTTTGAGTCCCTCAAAAGTCTGTGGTAGGCTAGAGCAAAATCTTCACCTTCCGAATCATCCGATTCGTTGTCCGTTGCATTCTTTTCAACAGTGGAGTTGGACAACGACTCGGATGTACTTGCCATAAAGCACATGAAGGGTGGAAGATACGCAACGCGTGGAATGCGGTGGAGCTCTTTTCTTCATCACTCGAAGACGACTCATTTGACGTTGAGTTGTCATCCCAAGTGACGACTTGCATCGCCTTCTTCTTTGGCCGGATACTTGTTAGGACATTCCGTTGCAAGGTGGCCGTAGCCTCGACATTTGAAGCATTGTAGTTGTCCTTCTGAACTTTTACTTATCCTTTGAGAAGTTCTCTTGCTTTCTTGACTTGTAACCTGAAGTACCCTTGCCTTGTTCACTTTCCGAAGGATGGAGATTTGCTTGAATTACCCTTCGAAATTGCGGCGAAACTTCTTGTCAAGAGAGCGAGCTGCTTCTCAAATTCCTCCATAGGAAAGGTTCTCATCAGCGTCTGAGGAGGGACGTATCCCGCGTCCTTCTTCCTTAGTTGTGTTCAACGCAGAACCTGAAGGACTTAGACAGTGGGATGCCTTTCCAGAAGAATTGTTAGTAGTAAATGTCATTTCATACGTTTGTAATGAACCAACTAATTCTTCTACACGTATTTCGTCCGGGTGTTTAATAGTTTCAATGGCAGTAACCTTTGGGCGAAATCGTTCAGGAAGAGTTCTTAAGATTTTCTTACAATCTTAAATTCTGGAATCTTCTCTCCCAGATTAGCACATGAGTTTACGATGTCTTGCAATCGTGTATAGTAGTCCGTGAAAGATTCATTTTCTGCCATTAAGATAGAGTCAAACTGCTCGTAAGCATTTGCAGTTTCTGAATCTTCACGAGGTTAGTTCCCTCATGTGTAACCTGAAGAACATCCCAGATTTCTTTCGCAGTCTCACATGCCGAGACGCGAGAGAATTCAGTTTGAGATAAGGCATTAAAAATAGCATTAATTCCCTTGCCATTGTAAGAAGATGAATCTAACTCTTCCTTGGTCCATTTCGACCTAGGTTTTAAGGTGCGAACATCACCATTAAATTCAGTTGGATTAGACCATCCTAATTCAATTGATTGCCACACCCGTTCGTCGATGGAAATTAAAAAGGCTTTCATCCGTACTTTCCAGTACGCATAATTTGTTCCATCGAAGAACGGGGGTCGGTTGATGTTTCCACCTTCAACCATTGTTTACAACCCTATTCCCGCTCTGATACCACTTGTTGGGTTATATGTAATACGGATCTAAATAGGGGAAAAACACCTAGAGGGGGGTGAATAGGTGTAAACGTATAAACACTCAAAAAATCGTTGCGATAAAACCCCAATGCGGAAATAAAAATAATACGCAAGATTTTTACGTGGAAAACTCCATCACCGGAGTAAAAACCACGGGACCGATAACACGGCAGAAATCCACTAGAATTAAAACACGTACAAGGTGATTTACCGTACACACTTACGACTCAACCTTTTCATACGCTCCTAGAGGATCTTCTCCGCTCGCTCCGCGACGCTTCTCGAATCCACGATCTGCGCCCAACGCCGAATCCACGGCGTCCAACGTCGAATCCACGACGTCCGACCGAATCCACGGTCTTCACCCAATAGCACCCTTCGAATCCACGAACGTGCCTCGCTCCGAATCCACGAGAGCGGTTGAACCTTGAATCCACAAGGACACGCGAATCCACGCGCCGATTTTTGGGGTAAATCGTTGTTTGGGTGGTGTGATGATCCGCCGAATACTTAGATCAAAGATAGATCGGAAATACCATCTAAGTATTCATTAGTTTGATTCAACTCAAGATGTGAGTATGAAAACCTAGAATCAAACTAATCAATATAGATGAAGAAACATAGAGTATTCTCTAATGATTTCCTTTCTTCTCTATATGTGGATCTATAGCCGTATAAATGATATATGAAAATGACGGCTATTGACTATGTGGATTCACCCTAGAAAAAGAGTCATAGGGTCTATTTATAGGTTAGAAACCCTAGGAAGGAGATAAGAATCAAAAACCTAACATTTCTGGAAATTTTACGGACGGCGATCCGGATCGGATAGCTGTGATCCGGATCGTCGTAACGTCAGCCAATTCCAGAAAAACGAAGGTTCGGGATCCGGATCGAAGTGCTTGATCCGGATCGTTCATACAGTTACCAAACATCAACGTTCGGGATCCGGATTGCGAAGCATGATCCGGATCGTTCAAGGAAGATGGTAAACTCAGTGTTCGGGATCCGGATCAAGAGACTACGATCCGGATTGAACTGGTGTATGAACGAACCACCTTCGGGATCCGGATCGAACAACCTGATCCGGATCCTACAAAGAAATTTTTGCTATAATGCTAATTTTGAAACGACGGGCTACAAGAAGTGTTCGTTAAAAATACTCAATTAACGACGGGTGCAATTAATGGTCGTTAAAAATATCAAATAACACGGGTGCAATACTTCATCGCTAAAGCAACAAAATTACGACGAGTGCAATAAAGGGTCCCTAAAAGTAATAAATTAACGCCGGGTGCAATACGTGGTCACTACAACGCATTAATTTAACGACGACACAATAGAGTCGTCGCTAACATAGGAATCAAATTAACGACGTGTGCAATAAGTTG